>BSBN01000933.1:7587500-8815547 GCA_027924645.1 Cunninghamia lanceolata | reverse complement strand
TGCACTATCTTTGGAATACTATATATACTAAATTGAAAAAGACATAAAAGATAAACATCTAGTGTCCATGATGCAAAATTGCACCTCATAATTTACTGTGTTGATCTCACAACATTGAATCTACAGATAGTATTCTTTGAATTGTCTTCTTTACAACTTGAAAATCAAAATGTATAGTTTCAGCTCAGGTCTATTCAAGTCTACCAAATTACACAAGTTTAGATTGCTTGACATTACTTTACCATATATAAATCACTTGATTCCATGTGTTCCTTGACATGAACAAATTTGGCAATTAGTCTTTTTGGGCCTACTAAAGGTTTAAACATAGAATTTTCATGCCAAGTAAGACATGGATTTTTATGGATTTAAACCCAGTTTTGGCCTGCAATAAACATAATGTTTGGCTCTCTTTGCTAGTTTAACTAGTGATGACCATAATGATGATGTGGCTTCCTTTTGAGCTCCCATATGACATGAACCCTATGTCAATAGGCTGACATGTCAAGCTATACTCTGTATGAACCCAACACCTTAGATTTTAATTCCAAATTCTTAAATTTTTTATAATTGATTTTAACACAGAGATAATTCAGATTGCCTGAGCCTAGATCTTAAGGCACTTTAGAAATATCCTTAAAATTTGGTTTCATCTTTTTGTTGGTAGGAGGCTTGAGGTAAATAGAAGTAAGCATTAGTTAGATTTCCTTAGGACTACATAGGTAATAAAGGAATCAATCGAGAACATTTACAACAACTTAAATCATAGTGGCTGAGCTTATCAAATGTGCCATGTGTGCTAAAAATCAAAAGTCATGGCATGCATAAACATTCAAATCTAGACTATATGTGATCTAAGTAACACATGAAAAGGTCAAATATCTTGTCAAAACCAACTCAGAAAAGCTTACAATATATTCAATGCATGTGCTTACTTTTGGTGATGCATTCTCATGTACTCACTTGAGAAACGTTGTTATAAGTTTGTATGAGTTGTATGGTGTGTATCTTGTGAAGCTTATATAACAGTCGCTATGATGATTCATATGAATCTTGTATATGGACGTGAAGTAGTGTAGGTATTCTAAATGTGCTTAATGGTTTCAAAATATATGTACAATGTTTGTAAGGATAAGAAAATTTTATGAATAAGAAGGGTGAGAATCAATTCTTCAGTAAGAAGTCACAGAGATAAGAGAAAACTCCCAGCCATAACAATGGTAGCTATTTTGAATGAATACACTATGACCAAGGTCATGCACCGAGTGGGGGCTTTACTTGAGTGACAGTAAATAGCTAGGGGGCACAATTATTTCTCTTCAAGCACTTCTCATGAAAATATTGTCAAACTTCTAGTGATAGGGTTTTCACATACAAATGGCAGTCGGGGGTTATGGTGTTTCTTCTTGGGAGGCAGGCTATACTGAAACTAGTGCAAGTTAGATGGATGCAGTGGAACAAAAGCAAGAAGTGGAAATGAGGAATACCCTGTTGTGGCTAAGACTATTAAATGTGAGTGTTGTTACATGGAATTTTTATTTGGACAAGATGGTACAGTGTGTAGATGGACACTTCTTTCATTTTCAGTGTTTACAAAGATAGGTAAAAGAGTCTACATTCAGAGGTTTTCAAGCTTTTCATTCCTTACCTTTGCATGGTTACTAATGAATGCAATGAGTTAATTACTATGGGAGATTTAAGGCCACAATGGAAGGCTTGTAGCAATTCTATTGTGTTGTGCCAAGTGCAAAGAGATTCCTTCTTTTATTCACATTTTTTGTGAAGAAATAGGGCAAAAGATAAAGGTTTTCTATGTTTCTTTTTTGTTTCTATCTTGTAACTTTGTGAAGTTCCACAGTGAGCTTTTGAGTTACATTGACATTCCATGCGTTGATATTCATGGCAAGAAGAAACAACAGACAGCCACATCAAATCATTCAATACTAAGATGCCTTTTAACATAGTACAAGTATGGATTGTAAAGAGACAAGCCAGATAGTTACAAGATGTAGAAAAGGGTACAATTAGCAAAAGAAATAAGACAGTCATGACAAATCTTCAAATGGTCATCATCAAATGAAAAGAGACAAGCAAGATCTTCCTCACAACTTCAAACAAAACTAAAAATCCTAACGGGATAGAGTATACCTGGCAATATGTGAGGATGAAGGCTTCCAGGAAAAGCTCGAATATTATCTCAGCGTCTGCATGATCTGTCCTCAAAACCCTTGTGAATCTCTACAATGTGGATGAATTCAAAGCTAATAAAGAAAGGTTTCTTCAGAGCAAACTCAACATGCCTTTATCCCAAATCTTCTCAACAACATGGATAGATGATGGTGCAACCAACTGTTGGTTCTATGCCATGCCCAAAAAAATATTTAGACTTCTTCCAACTAGCAAACTAAAAAGCCCACTCAATACACTTCAATTGACAATTCTTTTTTTCATTGTTTGGCACCTCAAAAATGAAATGAAAATTCTCTTTTAAAAATGTTTGGCGCCCCAGAAAAAACTAAGTTCTTTTTATTACTTTTCACTTAATTTTCCACTTATGATCAAAGTAGTCACTTATGATGATAAAAAAAACTAAGGCTGTCACTTTCTTTTTATTACTTTCCACTTAATTTTACACTTATGATCAAATTAGTCACTTATGATGATCAAATTAGTCGTTTATTTAGTCATTTATAGTTGTGTTGCAAAAAATGATTAGAATTCAGTCATTTTTAGTTGTTGTGACTAAAAGTTTTAGTCACGTAGTCATTTATTTGCCAAAATTCTACTAGTGAACACTAGGCACAATCATGTTGTTGATTGAATTGGGCCCTATCACTATTCCTACCCTCATTCATGTCATGCCCAGTGCATTATCCTATAATCTCCTCCTTGGTAGACCATGGCTCCATGCCATAGGTGCATTTCTATCTACCTTACATGGTTCAATAAAATTTGTTTATGAAAATAAGACTTACACAATCAAAGCTGATCTAGATCCTATGTAGTATTGTCAACAAGTGGATTCTATGACCCAACTTGATACTTCCCCCAATCTCCAAAATCTTATTCCTTCTTCTATCAAAGATGATACCCCATCCTCAACTTCTACTCAAGAAGTTGGCAATGGTGTTGATTCATCCTTAAATGCATGGCTTGGTGATGATTGGGGCTCCTTAGACTTCACCCCTTATGGGCCTGGTGAGTATAAGGTTGATACTTCTCATGCTAACATTCCTACATTTAATAAGGATATGAATTCTAGCATTAGAATCAATCCCTCTTTTCATGTGAATTCTGCTACTGCTTCTTCTCCAACATGTACATACACTTCTCATGTTGACAAATCTAGTGATGTTGATTCTCCTACTCTTTCTGATTTGGAGACACATTATGGGATTGGATTCAAAATTCTTTCTAAACATGGATACAATGGAAATGGTCTAGGGTGTATGGAACAAGGAGTTAAGTTCCCTATGGAACCTACTCCACACTTAAATTATATAGTGGTTTTAGGTTACCAACCTTCTCCTCTGTCTATATCCCCTCCATTGTCTAAAGTCTATATGGCTTCTTCTTTTCAAAAATTTAACCTTTCTCCACAATAGAAAGGGTTGCTTCCTACTCCTACTTCTTCTCTTCTTTATAAATAAGAGTATATTTTGTTGAGGCTTCTAAAATCTCTCTTGATCACTCTTCCCCCTCCTACATGCAAAAAGTTTCATAAACACATTCAATCAACACTTCCTTTTTGTGAATATCATCGAGTGCTTGGCCATCCCACCAATTAATTCTATGCCTTGAAGGACAAAATTCAACACCTTATTGACACTGGTGCTCTCACTCTTCCTTCTATTGAAGCACATGTCTCTTCTCTCTATGACAAGTGATATGGAACATGGCCTCTATCTGGTTCATTGTTCTTCCTATATTTCTCATAAGATGATTGTGTTACTCTCACTATGTGTAACTTGTACCTTTCTTTGATTGCTTGTTGCCATTCATGGTGGTACAATCTTGCGTGCGACCATACTATATTTTCGGTAACAACACAATATTCTCTTTCATTGTTGTCCTCACCCATATTATGGGGGGTAGAGACAAGTTGTTCTAGGGGTGTGTATTCTTTATTAGGATCTCCCCTCCTCTTTCTCGCCCTTTCCTTGACCTTAAAGTATTTGCTTATTGTACATGCTAATATTTTAAGGGGTCATGTATTCTCCTCTCATGTGCATCCATACATGCACCCTTCTTTATTCACACCCCTTGAGGTGTAGCTTATCAATTCACCCCCTGAGGTTTTGTGTATTAATTAGCCCCTCTATGGCATTTTTTATTAACACTCCCTATGGTGGTGCTTCCTTTGCATTAGGGTTTCTAGTTAAGTGTTTGCTTATTTTCATCCTATAGAATCCCTAAAATCCTAAGGGTTTAAGCTCTTTGTCTCCCTCTACACTTTATCTCCTATTCGTTTATTGACTGTTAGTAGAGGGTTACTAGTTGTTTAAGTTATAATCTAATGCCTTTATGATGGTGAGGAAACCGGCCCCTTGTCCTAGATTTACCCATTGCCGCCCGTAAAAAATTAAAAACCTTAAGTCCTAAGTCTGAAGGCTTTGTAAATTGTATTTCATGGTGTAACGACGCACCTTCAGGATGTCATCTACCACCTATGACGTCACGAAATGTTGCCATCTATCCATCAATCATGGGCTTACAACCCCTCTGCTAGAGATTTTGCATCGACGAACCTGCTGTTGCTAAATGTCATAAAAGGACTCAATCTGCTGAAGACTTAGAATTTCACGGGCGCGTAAGGCTTGATAGTGGTGGGCCATTTCCGGCAGTGACACCGTGAAATGATGCCACGTGTCCTTGTCCAGCCAGATTGGTGTCGTCAATGATAAGACTGTAGATTGGCGTGGCCCTTTCTCATTCAATGAAGACTTTTCAACCGTGATGACAAAGATTGTCGAATCTAGTCAACTAATTTCAGCTGTCGATTGCAAGAAGTAAGGAAAAGATCAACGGCCTTCATTTAAACTTGTAAAATAGAGGATTTTCAAAATACCTACGACACGAATAGAGTAATGGCTACCGTAACCACCATTAATGTTGTAAACCATAAGGAAATTTAGCCTCATAAGAACCCAATCTAGGGCATTCTTCATCATTTTCACGAGCACAGTTGCATTTCCAGCACAAAAGGCTTCAAAATGAGCAAGAAAAAAGTGATTTCAGGCCTCTGCAAGTGGCAAAACTAGTAAGTGATCCCTATTACCTACACTCAACCAATTCAGCTGTTAATTTGCTTGTTTAAGGTGCTAAGAGTCATTAGTAAGTTGTAAAAGCCCTAGGTTAGTTATTATAGATGGAAGAAATGAGTCAGACCAGCCAAGCTTCCTCTTCAAAGCATAGTCTGGATGAGGATCTTATGATCCAATGTCCCGTGTCAATTAGGAAGGCTTCAACAGGACCTGGTCCACTAGGACAAAATAATAAAATCTATGACCTGTGTGTTAATTGTAGTAGAGATGTTAGATTGCCTGTATCAGCTTGGACTCTTTTTGAACACTAGTATTGTAGGATGGATTATAGAGCCCCTATCTGTCATGCTTGGAGGCTTGACCTTGTAAAACTTATTTTCCCTAATGTCTTTGTTAATCCAAACCTAGTTAGATCAATTGCTGTGAGATATGACCCTCAAACTAGGTCTATCCTGTCTAGTAATGGTTCTGTAATAATAAGATTCACAAAGGCCTATATCTCTACTGTGTTCAACCTAGACCCCTGTGCAAGTATGCCCATAGACTTCAATGCTTTGAAAGAGAAATACAAAACTGTCAAGTATGGATATAGGGCATTTAACTTGCCCAAACACAGACCAAGGGGCATAGATGGCAGTTTGGTAAAGATATCTGATAGAGAAGAAGAGCCCTTCCACTGCTCAATGTTTATGCACTACTTTGTTAAGACATATCACAATTAATGTCATGTATTGGGTAGGGATGCTATTGATAGAATGTCTATCTTTGATGATGATGGTTGTATACATCCAAGATCCTAAAGCAAGATAGCCTTATGATTATGCAAGTTACTTAGAAGAAAAGATGCATAAACATATGGTTGCCATAAAGAGTAAGCTGTATACTATAAATCCCCATGTGGAATTCACATGGTACTCACTAATGTTGCACATGATTCTTTTTTCTTTATCTGGAAAATGGCACAATGATTTGCATGTAAGGATAATTGATGGTCAAGGAAATATGATGCCAGTACAAATGTGGACATGCATGCTAGACATGCATTTTAAGGATGCAAGCTATGTTGTTTTTGAGGGACACTTTGTCAGGAAAATCCTTGGTTTTCTGGAACCAGAAGGAGAGAAGTTGCATGTTGATGTGAAGGATTTTCTAAGGCCCTTGGAGAGAACCCCACACTTGGGAATTGATCACAATTGGGGAGATTGGTTCCTCCACTCCCACACAACTTGTATCAGAGTTTATGGATGTGAGGTGTCTCCTTACACCTTCCCAAAATATATACCCAAAAGGATTTCTTTCATGGAGATTATAAGGCAGTTGAATGAGGCTGACAAAGAACATTTTAGGAAACATAGAAAGGGCTCACTCATCCCTACTTCTTTGAAATTCAGTGATTTTATAATAGTGGACAAGAATGGATTGGATCAAAAGGATTCTATTCTTCAATGTTATAGGATGGATATGGAGCAGTCAAGAATATTTGATCTAGAAGTATTCATAGAAAAAACAAGAGTGAAGTTCAAAAGGCCAAGGTGCCCCCATCAGGTTTTCCTTCATGAAGATATAGTGAGAAACTGCCTCTCTATGGCAGAAGTCTACCTTCTAAGGGATAAATGGGAAGCAGTGATGGCAGGGGAAATAATGAGAAGGAATATAAATTCTGCATATCTTGGAGCTTTTGCAGAGGTGAAGGATCCCATCAGAAGGATTGAGATGATATTTAACAAGGCAGAGGATATGATTGCAAGTGCAAATGCAGGTGAAGAAAGGCCATCATACCAGCCTAGTAGCTCTAGAGGTGAATATGTGAGAAAAGTAGAATCCCCTAACTACCCTCCCCCCAAAAAAGTAAAGATCATTGATCTTGAGATAGAGCCAAGGGTAGAAATTGTTGACTTAGAAGGAGAGGCAGCAAAATAACAAGTTCATGAGCCTACTCATCAAATCAGCTCTCCAGAAAGAATTAGGCCATATTCCTCACCAGACAATAGATTGATGAGGTCAACTATTGGTAATGAAGTTGACACAGAAGATGTGAGGGTGTTGGCATGCAATAAGTTTATAGAGGATGATGAATTTGTTAACACTCCAGAATTCAGAGCATTTGTCTTGAGGACTAAAAATGAAGAATTCCAAAAAAGGATTGAGGAAGCAAAAAGTGGAGTTGTCCCATCAGAATATGGTGCAATCACTCAAAGGGTCTTGAGTGAAGTCAACAAAGATATCAATGGAATGACCCCAGTGAAGGGTAGAGCTCTGGTTGCCAAAAGAAACATTCTACTTTTGCCACATTGGACCTTATTAGATGCAATTGCATTTGATACAATCACAAGGGATGATTCAGAGGTCATAGAGGAGCAAGTCAATAAGGCTCTGATAGGTGTTTCTTTCGATCCAAGGTTTGAAACCTTGGAAATGTGGGCATTGGCCCCAAGTGACAACAAACCAAGGATTGGTTTAGAGGAATTAACCGAGAATGTGATAATCAAGAGGGTGTCAACCACCCCTACTCCTCAAGCTGCCAGTCTAAATGTGCAAACTGCACAATTTGCCGAGGCAGTAACAAATAGGCTATAGAAGGAACATAATGAATTGTTGGAGAAGTATGCACAGGCCATAGAAGAACTAAGCAAATACCAGGGACAATTACAATTAGAGCCTGGTCCATCACAAACTCCCCCTATTATTCAGACTGCAGAATCAATCCCAATGGACACAGAGCCTCTTTTGTCTAAGATCAGGGAATTGAAATCGGAGATAAAGAAATTGAAGGAAGAGAAAGAGAATGCAATAAAGGATGTAGTCACCAACCTGATAAATCATAGGGTGAATAAGATCTTGGCAAGGGTGGATGAGACCTGAAGGTCCTATTCACAATTAAGAGTAGCCTATGAAAAGCATGAATTACATAAAGAAAGGCTCTCAATTGTCAAAGCAAGGTGGTTGCCAAGGACTAGAGAAGTGAGAGATCTCCATAGATGTTCAATGTTTGATGCACAGGCACCCCTTGAATTGAAATTGGTAATGGATATGTTGACAAATTTTGAGGAAGTTACCGACTTTCAGTTGAGGCTAGATAGAGTTTTGGGAGAAAAGAAGCAGGTTATTGAAAAGATGGATAGGAAATGGCTACCAAGTGTCATGGAATGTGATGAATGAGTAAAAGGCTAGACGAGTGGAAGGCATAAATCAAGGAGAATGCTAGCCAATTAATTCCTACCTACTGTATTGATGTCAATCCAACTATGAAGATTTTGAGCTCAACAATTAACAAACTACACATAGTTGAAATAAACTTTGAAATATTTTGTAAGGAAACAAAGATATTGTTGGATGCTCGGTACTCTAGTCATAATGAGAAGGCTACAGAGATAGTCACTTTCTAATAGCCATCGGAAAAGACATAATGAATTGATAGAGAAATATGGGCCTGCATAATTGAAAAGAACGGCCAACCACCATCTACCCTGCATTGATGAGGAAAAACACCTTCAAGTGAGAGCACACTCTTCAAAGTCTATCTACTTTTCTCCTCTTTTCCCTATGTAGTAAATTTCTCAACACCAAGATGGGCGGTGTAATGTATTAAGCAATTCTCTGAAAGGATAAATGTAATTAATGATGAGTACACATTCTTGGATTATAAAAGAACTGCGTTATTCATTTTGGGGGTGGTTGAATGATTTTGGAATTTTTGAGAAGTAAATAAGATACAAGTTCTTCTCTGTTGCTTCATTTCTTGTTCTGTAAGTCTATGAATTGTGTGTTGAATGTTTTTTTGCATAAATCTTCTCAGTTTCATGTTGTTATAAATAAAAAATACTATATGCATGTGTTTTGTTAACTGTCTCCATGGTTGTATGTATTCTTTTTCTAAATCAAAATAACTAACAGTTATATAAGATTCTTGAATATAAGTTTACTATATTGCATACTTAATCTTCTACTTATGTTCAAGGAATAGATTAAATGTTTTGGGTTAAGTATGGGGAAGAATACATTGTAACAGGGATGTTTGTAAGTAGAGTTAACAGAATACTCTGTTTTGGTTGGTGTCTGTAAGACAGATACTAGTTAAACCCCTTGAAACTTGAATGTTATTTTAGTTTATGAGAATCATTCACACATATATGTCAATTTGACTCCATGCCCTGAGATAAGCATCGGTCAGAGTTTGTATTGAGTTTATGAGTCAGAGTCCTAATCCTACAGCCAAGCATAAAATAAAATCAGAATATCATTTAAAAACCTTTAGGATTTTAGGATTAGTTTTAGGGTTCTACAAATCCTCTGGTCCACACCTGAAACAAAGACCAAAGCTATCCCCTTTGTGTTTATTTTATAGTTTTGGCCTATATGGGAGAGGATTCATCTACTTTATGTCAATACTTTAATAAGCTCAGAAATTTATCCCATCGGTATTGAATAGGGAATACCTCCTAGGTTTTGTAGAGCCTAAAGAAGGAGAGGAGACATTTAAAGTCAGTCTCCTGTACTATTGGCCTCTAACCTAAGGATCCTGTTGATAAGTGATGGCTACCTTGTAGGGAAACTTAGGAATGATCAGTTGGAAAAAACCCAACACCCTAAAGCATTCACCCCCTGTGGTGTTTGATAAGCTCCCTAAGGCATTGGTGTTTGATACACTCCTTGAGGCATTGGTTTTTGATACTCTCCCTGAGGCTTTAGTTTTTGATATACTCTCTAAGGCATTGGTAACATATGATTAGCTAGCATAATGTAGCTTGCTAGTCTATGATCCATGTAGTCTATGAGGTACCTAGCATAATACAACTTGATGGTCTATGTGCTTCATATGACTTACCTTTTTTATACCTATGGTCACCTAGCATAACACAACTTGCTAGTCCATGATCCATGAGGGTATTGTGACTTTCATGACCCCTAGTGATAGAGGAAGCTAGTGTCTAAGTCATGTACTCTTCTTCATTTGTATTGATTGCTTCCTTATCTATTTGTATGCATTCGAGCTCCTTGAAGCAATAGATCGACTCACTATATTCTTCTATCTCCGCTTAAGAATTCCTTTATTTGTTGTTTTTCTTTATTTTTGTTGTATTTTGGGGATGGCACATGGTATTGAGACAACCTTTCATATTGAGGTTTCTTTCACTTTGCTGACTCAAAATTTTTCTTTGCTTGTTGTATGTTTCTCTCCTCTATGTATGTGTTGTTTATGTTTATATATATGTTTGTGATGTCTTGACATAGTGGTTTTGCATGTTTATGCTCTAACATTGTTGTCTTACAGGCTTTTTGTTGTCTAATATTTGTTTTGCGAGTTCTCATCCTGGGGGCTCAATTCCTCCGCTCGAAGAGATTTGCATCCTCTATAGTATCCTTTATTTACTTTCCTTTTACTTTAGCATGCATATTCATGTAGTCTCATATGCCCGCTAAAGTGGGGGCTAAATATAACATCGTAAAATGTATACCTTTGCAATTTCATGCTATATTTTGTCCATTCCCTTAGTTTGTTTGTAGGCTCGTTTTAGCCCTTACATTAGCCTTTTTCCCTCCCATGGTGCTTATTATTTGCTTTCTATGTTGTATTTTCATCAAATCATTGTCACTTTTGTGTTGGTCATGTGATGTTCTAGTGTCTCGTGAATTTTGAGCCTAAAATGTCTGGACACTAGTGCTTCGCATGGACGTCCATGCGACGCACTAGCATCCCATGACAGTTTTGTGCTTTGTGGCCATTTCTAGGTGTTTCTCCATTTGTCATTTTTGGTGGTTAGTTGTAATGCCTTGAGAATCTTCTGAATGGCTCATTGGCCTCTTCTTCTTCCCTCCATTCCCTCTTTTTGAATAAATCTTTCATTTTTTACACTCCTCTTGGCTCTCTTGGCTCTCTGGTCTCTCTTGCAACTGGGTTACATGCTACAACACTCTCAAACTCTTCATCTTTCAACAATACACCTACAAAATCTACTTTCAACTCCTTTCTTCTTCTGGCTTCTTTAAGCCCTTCTAGGTAATATTGTCCTTGTTTATTATTGTTGCAAGTTTTTCTATTTTGTGTGCCCCTTTAAAAACTTGGGATTTTCACATCCTTTAAAATCTCTCATTGTAGTCACTACTCTTAATTCCTAGATGTACTTCGGATAGGAGCACACACTATTTTTATCTCTCGACCTATTTCTTTTTTGTGGAGGTCGAAAGACCAAAGTAGGGGTTTGACTGAGGAAATCCCCCAAATAGCCCCAAACATTTTTCCCATTCTATGTTGTGCAGGTTGTGGAGAAACAATCAAACACATGAGAGTTTGTCTTCTTTTCCTTTATCTTCCATTCATTTCTTTTTTTAAATGATTTATTCATGAACAATTTATTGTTAAGTTTGACATCTCTGAACTTATTTCATTTTTCTATGCAAACTGGGTAAAACAATAGACTCATGTTAAGACATACAGTACATAATTATAAAGTTTTGTCGCTACCTAGATGACAACGCTATGCAGAGATGTCCTCACAATGTGCTAGCATCCAAGGCTGAGGATTCCTTACTTTGGTGATAGGTTCTTCTTTCCTTCCTCTTTCTTGCTCTATATTTAGTGTCTGGAATTTGTACTTCTATTTTTAGTTAGTTTGTGTTTTCAATTCTAGCTTATGTAATGTAATGTAAAAATTGGTGATATCACTTTTTCAATAGTATAGATGGATAGGTGATTGAGTTAGGAAGGTGACATGACAAATATAGTGCAAAAATGACAAAGTATGAAAAAATGATTAAATAAATGGTAAGACTGTTAGATCTAGGGAACACAACTAAGAGGGGGGGTGAATCAGTTGTACAAAAACTTGCTCTTAAATCCTCTTGTTATTCAATAGCATATCAATTAATCACTCATGAAAGCATAAAGCATAAACACCAGAGCAGAAACACATCAACACATGATACACCAAGATTTTGACGTGGAAAACCCAGTCAAGGGAAAAACCACGAGGTGATTAACCCAAGGATTATTCTCTATTAGAAGAATAAGAAAAATAGATGGCACATGCCAATTAGGGCTCACTGCCCGAGCACACTACTCACAAGAGGCACACTACCTACAAGAGACAAATTGTCTACAAAGTAACAAGTATTACAAACTTGAACTGGAGATTGACATCTTTACCATGTCTGGATCAGTTCCATTTAAGCTTGAAAACTCCTGCTCTGCCTTTCACACTTCTCTTCTCTATATCACCTTCATCACCATAAGACACACTTCAAAATGAATTCACAATCCCTTATTTATACAAGGCATCAACTTAGGAACAATCATCTAAGTCGGCAAGCACCTACAAGATCATTCGCAAGATGTGTAACACATCCGGTCAGCCAGTCTTAAGAAGAACACCAATATCCATGGTTATTCTTCAAATGCAAACTCAAACTTTAATGCAGACCGCCAATAAGAATTGTACACGATCCAAAGATCACCAAAACCTTTCCTGAGTCAACAAGAACATCTGCACATTATCATCTTACTGGAATTCTTCTCTTCTTCATCCGGAACTTTAAGAACACATTCTGTCATTAATGTCATAATGGAAAAGATACTTCTAGACCTCCAAACCATGAACCAATTTGGTTGTCACCCCACACGGACTTCTTCAACACTCTCTCCAATCTGCAGAATGAGATAATGCAATTCCGGAGCTCACCGGACCTTTCTGTGACCTTTTGTCACCTCTGAACATCTGCCGGAACTAGTTCTACTTGAGCGACCATAACTTCTTTAGATCTTCATGCGAACCTCTGAAATCTTGACTAGAACATCTCAAGACTCATATCTACAAACCCTTTAAACCGCATTCTCTGATTCTTAACCTATTGAGGACTTTTGCCTTCTTGTCATCACTGTTCTTCACTATTCATGATTGAGACTTATTCTCTCAATATCCTCAGTACACAACTCATCCAATCCTTCTCATTAATGCAATATGAGTATGTTGACATCATGACAACACTGGTTATCCTCATACTTGCAACAATCTCCCCCTTTATCATTGATGGCAACATATGATGTGAAAAACCATCAAGACAAGAACTTCTCCTTTCTGTCACAGCTCCCCCTATCAGCAACAACTCTTCACATGTCTTCTCTTCCTTTACTGCTCCCCCTTTGATCATCAACCACTAGTTTTTCACACATGTCTTCTCTGCCCCTTTGACATCAATGGCAAAGGGCTCATACTTGCAGTTCGAACACATTAGAATCATACCAACTGCTCCCCCTGAGTAGCAGCTCCCCATCATCAATCTAGATCATAAGATATGACTGTGATATCCACCAGATGGATGCACATCAGTGCATCCTAGTTCATCACCGAAGGGGCCATGACCCCTAACTTCTCCCTGAGATACTCAAAAGAGTCCTTGGGAAGAGGTTTAGTAAAAATATCTGCAAGCTGATCCTTGGAGGGCACATACTCCAATCTGACTTCACCCTTGTTCACTTGCTCTCTCAAAAAGTGAAATTTGATAGAAATATGCTTGGTCTTAGAATGCAATACCAGATTCTTGGAAATATTTATTACACTTGAATTATCACAGAAAATTGTGATAGGCTCCTCATATTCTACTTGAATATCTCTTAGCATCTGCTTCATCCACAAAAGTTGAGTGCAACTTCCTATTGCTGCAATGTATTCTACTTCATTTGTAGACAAGGATATTGCCTCTTGTTTCTTGCTTAGCCAAGAAACCAACCTTTTTCCCAAAAAGAATGCTCCTCCACTTGTACTCTTCCTATCATCCACATCTCCTGCCCAATCTGCATCTATATATGCATGAAGAGAAAAATTTTGATCTCTAGGATACCAAAGACCATACTCAACTATTCCTTTTAAGTACCTAAAAATTCTTTTGATTGCCATGAAATGAGATTCTCTGGGATCAGCCTGGAATCTCGCCACAAGACCAACAACCTACATTATATCTGGTCTAGTTTGAGTGAGATACAATAATCCTCCAATCATTGATCTGTACTTGGTCTGATCTATCTTAGGAGAGTCATCATCTTTTCTCAACTTACATCCAGTAGCCATGGGAGTGTTCATAGGCTTTGAATCTTCCATTCCAAATTTCTTTAATAGTTCTTTCACATATTTGGTCTGAGAGATAAAGATTCCTTTCTCTGTCTGAGTAATTTGCAGACCCAAGAGGAAATTCATTTCACCGAGCATTGACATTTCAAACTCATTTTTTATTTGGTTTGCAAAGATTTTGCACATACTGTCTCTTCCTCCAAAGATGATATCATCAACAAATACTTCAACAATCAAGATGTTTTCATGATCAATTTTGAAATATAGGTTACTATCAGCAGTACCTTTGTTGAAACCAATCTTCAAAAGATGTTTGTCCAGCCTTTAATACCATGCTCTTGGAGCTTGCTTTAGACCATACAGTGCCTTCTTTAATTTGCAGACCATATCACCATGCTCAGATAACTGAAATCCATCCAGTTGTTTAATGTACACCTCTTCTTCTAAGTCACCATTCAAGAAAGTAGATTTGACATCCATCTGATACACTTTGAAATCTTTGAAGGCAGCAAATGCAAGAAATAGTCTGACTACTTCAATTCTTGCCACTGGAGCAAAGGTTTCCTCAAAATCAATCCCTTCTATTTGAGAGTAGCCTTTGCAGACTAATCTGGCTTTGTTTCTAATTACTTCACCAACTTCATTTAGTTTGTTCCGGAAGGCCCATTTGGTTCCAATCACATTCTTGTTACTAGGTCTAGAAACAAGATCCCAAGTGTGATTTTTCTCAATTTGCATCAACTCTTTCTCCATTGCTTTGGACCAATTTTCATCATTACAGGCTTCATTTATTGTCTTAGGTTCAATCTTTGAAATCAAACAACATTCATCTAAATTTTGAACAATTTTCCTTCTAGTTTGCACACCTCTGCTTTTGTCACCTATGATCTGATCTTCAGAGTGGTTCAGTCTTACATACCTTGGAATTTTGGGAGTTTCTTGTACTTCTGTTTCTTGGTCAGGCTCATTCAGACCTATCTCTTCTTCCTGATTTACCAGATCAGTCTGAATCTAACTTTCAGGAGAGGATTGAGCTCTTTGAACCAGAACACCATCTTGATCATCTTCATCATACTCATAAAATCTTGAGGGCTTCTCAATTCCTTCATCAACTTTCACATTAGTATTTTCTATCATCTTTCTCAGTCTCTTATTGTAATACCGATATGCTTTGCTTTGAGTGGAGTAACCCAAGAAAATTCCTTCATCACTTCTAGCATCAAACTTTCCTAGATCTTCATCTCTTTTAATGTAACATTTGCTACCAAATACTCTGAAATATCTCACAGTAGGAGTGATGCCAAACCAAAGTTCATAAGGAGTCTTACCGGTATTGCTTCTGATTTAAACTCGATTGAGAATGTAGACTACAGTACTGACAGCTTCTCTCCAAAACATCTGAGGAACATTTGCTTCCATCATCATTGTCCTGGAAGCTTCCTAGATGGTCCGGTTCTTTCTTTCTACTACTCCATTCTGCTGAGGAGTCCTAGGAGCAGATAACTGTCTCTTTATGCTATGCTTCTCACAAAAATCTATCACCAGATGTGAATTCACCACCTCTATCAGACCTTAGACATTTCAGTTTTAATCCAGTTTGATTCTCTACCATAGCCTTGAAGATTTTGAACTTCTAAAAAGCTTCTGATTTCTCTTTCAAAAAGGTAACCCACATCATCCGAGAATGGTCATCAATTAGTAACATGAAATATCTATCACCTTGCATACTCTTGATTCTTGTCGAACCACATAGATCAGTATGAACTAATTCCAATAATCTAGTAGAGGACTGATCCTTGCTTTTGAATGAGATTCTTCTCTGTTTACCCAGTTAACATTCTTTGCACAGACTGTTTGTAGGTTTTACCAATTTTGGAAGATCTCTTACAGCCTGAGTATTGCTTATCTTGATGATGTTATCAAAATTTACATGACACATCCTTCTATGCCATAACCAGCTCTGATCAACTTGAACAAATAGACAACTTTTACCAGCACCAACCAAGTGGAAGATATTACCTTTAATTTGAGTATCAGATGCAATCTCTGTTTCGGATCTTTCAAAGATTTTGCACTTTCTATCCTTGAATCGGAGATCATAGCCTTTGTCCACCGACTGTCCAACACTAAGAAGATTGTGCTTCAAACCTTCAACATACAGCACATTACCAGTTCTATTTCTTCCATTAAAAGAAATAGTTCCTCTTCCTCTGATTCTATCAATAGAATTATCACCAAACTTTACCATTCCTCCTTCATACCTTTCTAAATCTAAGAACTTGTTCTTATCACTTGTCATATGGTGAGAGCATCCACTATTAATAACCCAATCATCCTTCTCTTCAACTTGGGCAGCCAAAGTTCTTTCTACAACCTTATGATTGACAGATTCAGAGGATATTGGATCTTCTTCCTTGATGGCAATAAACACCCATTCATTTCTGGATTTGTTTCCTATCTCTGATTCATCATCTATTACTCCTTCATTATCATCTTCTTCATGAACATAATAACAATTCTTTTGGAACCTTTATCTGTTAGAATTTGACCTTGTAGATCTTTCTGGACATCTTGAGGCAAAATGACCAATCTTATTGTAGTTGAAGCACTTAAAGGGTACTTTTCCTTCATACTTACCAGATCCTCTTGGTAGTCTCTTTGCAATGAGGGCTTCAAGTTGAGTTGTTTCTGCTTCTTCCTCTTCCATGTCTCTTCTTGCTTGATCATACCATGACAGCTTCCTTGAAGAGTTTTCTCCTGGATCAAATCTTTGTTTACCTTTCATAGAGGCACTGGCCTTGAATGCAGATTCAGTCTTGGGGGGATCATCTCCAAACTCGGTCATTTCAAATGCAGCCAGTTTGCTAGCCAATTGGTCTCTTGTGACAGTTGTATGGGCTCTGAATTCATCAATGGCAGCAACCTTGATTTTGTAGGCAGCAGGAAGGGATCTGAGAATTTTGCCAACAATCTCATTTTCATCCAAAACTCCACCAGCATTCCTGATTCCACACACCAGCTCATTTACTCTTAGCATAAAGGTAGTAATGTTTTCACCATCTCTCATCTTCAGTCTTTCAAATTTCCCTTTGAGACTCTGCAACCTTACAATCTTAACATACTCATCTTCTTCATGCAGAAGTTCCAGTTTAATCTAGATCTCATAGGCAGTTGGTAGGTCAATAACATTTGAGAGCTCTGAGTCAGTTAATGCACTTAGAAGAGCCTCTTTGGTCCGCAGATTGTTTTCAGCATCTGTGATTTCATTTAGAGTTGTCAGACCACCCTGTGGAGGTACATATGCTTTTGTGACCGTGGATAAGTATGCCTTTCCCATACACTCCAAGTGACATTTCATGCGACCTTTCCAAAGAGAGAAGTTGGTTCCATCAAACTTCAGACTATCCTTCTTGTATGATGACATCCTAGATCTCCTCAAGCGGTTAAGCTCCTTTTAGAGGAACTTGGCTCTGATACCAATTGTTAGATCTAGGGAACACAACTGAGAGGGGGGGTGAATCAGTTGTACAAAGACTTGCTCTTATTCAAATACTTAAATCCTCTTGTTATTCAATAGCATATCAATTAATCACTCATGAAAGCATAAAGCATAAACACCAAAGCAGAAACACATCAACACATGATACACCAAGATTTTGATGTGGAAACCTGGTCAAGGGAAAAACCACGGGGTGATTAACCCAAGGATTATTCTCTGTTAGAAGAATAAGAAAAATAGATGGCACATGCCAATTAGGGCTCACTGCCTGAGCACACTGCTCACAAGAGGCACACTGCCTACAAGAGACACACTATCTACAAAGTAACAAGTATTACAAACTTGAACTGGAGATTGACATCTTTACCATGTCTGGATCAGTTCCATTTAAGCCCGAAAACTCCTACTCTGCCTTTCGCACTTCTCTTCACTATATCACCTTCATCACTACAAGACACTTCAAAATGAATTCACAATCCCTTATTTATACAAGGCATCGACTTAGGAACAATCATCTAAGTCGGCAAGCACCTACAAGATCATTCGCAAGATGTGTAACACATCCGATCAGCCAATCTTAGGAAGAACACCAATATCCATGGTTATTCTTCAAATGCAAACTCAAACTTTAATGCGAACTACCAATAAGAATTGTACATGATCCAAAGATCACCAAAACCTTTCCTGAGTCAACAAGAACATCCGCACATTATCATCTTACTGGAATTCTTCTCTTCTTCATCCAGAACTTCAAGAACACAGTCTGTCATTACTATCATAATGGAAAAGATACTTCTAGACCTCCAAACCATGAACAAATCTGGTTGTCACCCCACACGGACTTCTTCAACACTCTCTCCAATCCGCAGAATGAGATAATGCAATTCTGGAGCTCACCGGACCTTTGTGTGACCTTCTGTCACCTTTGAACATCTGCCGGAACCGGTTCTACTTGAGCGACCATAACTTCTTCAGATCTTCATGCGAACCTCTAAAATCTTGACTGGAACATCTCAAGACTCATATCTACAAACCCTTTAAACCGCATCTTCTAATTCTCAACCTATTGAGGACTTTTGCCTTCTTGTCATCACTATTCTTCACTGTTCCTGATTGAGACTTTTTCTCTCAATATCCTCAGTACACAACTCATCCAATCCTTCTCATTAATGCAATATGAGTATGTTGACATCAATGACAACACTGGTTATCCTCATACTTGCAACAAAGACTAGGTTTATAAAGGCTAACAATGGTGAAGGGCGAAGGGTAAAAGATGAAAGCAAATAGTGAAGCATGAAGGGTAAAAGATAAAAGAAAACAAATGGAAACCCAATAAATAAAAATTGATGGAAAACTAATAATGACTAGTAAAATGATTGATATGACTAATATGATTAATATTTTTTTGTATTTTTATGTAGATGAAAGCTATAATACAATCTAGGGAGTCTTAGGACTTCAATGAAGCTAGGGGAAGGAAAAACACAATCTAATGAAGAACCACTAGAACAAACTAATATGGAAACAATATGGGATTGATATAAAAGCTAAAACACAATGACACACATGATTTTTTGGTATTTTCTTATAAATAAAAAACTAAAATGCAAGCTAAAGTGTCCTAGAACTACAATGACAATAGGGAAGGATGGGAGAGGGAAAATATAGACAAAATGATTATAGGGATGGCTTATGGATGTCCTAAGATGGTGCATAGATAGATTAGACACTAAAATGTAATACAAATCAAACTACTTGAATCAAAACCTTTCACTAGCTATTGCAAAAACATGAAAATAACATACCTCTACTCAATGATTTAATTGTAAAGGATTCTATAGAACCCACAAAAAAAAATCTATCTTGATGGAAGGATGAATCTATGTAGAAATGATCTAGTCACTAATATGCACTTTCTCCCTTGGGAACTCTCACTCAAAAGTTACTCTCAAATTAAAATTTTGTTGATGTTGTGTTAAAATGATAGATTGTGAGGCATTTTTAATGAGTTTTAAGAGGGAATTTGGCTTGGAATAATAACAAGCCCTATCAATGGTAGTTAGATGAGTTTGTAGTGAAAATTTGAATTTGATTAGATGTAAAGACTCAGCTACAATCCATTCACCACCATGGATGAGAAGTCTTGAGGCTAAAAATGGCTCAATTTCCTAGGACCACTTAGGAGAGAGGGTTTCCATCTAGGGGTGGTGGTCACTAAGCTTGAAGAGATTTGATGGTTAAGATTTTAAGATCTTGGAGGTGGTTGTTGTATTAGGATTATGATGTAATCTCCAAAGCAACTCAATGTATTATTCAATAATCAAATGGTTATAATACACTTGCAAATTCTAAGCCTTTATAGGAGTATCACCAACAAAATATCTGGAGTAATTATGGAAACATAACAGTACCTAGAAAACACACTGTGAAACCTCCATCTCAAGTACCCATTGAATAGGAGAAGCAATGCATCAAATCATCAAATGGTAATGAGGAAATCATGAGCTAAAACCACCCAAAATGTGGTACCTAAATCCTTAGTCAAAATCCAACACCCAAATCCCAAGATGAGTCCACAGGCTAAAATAGCATATTCCTTACACATATCATATGCTTGTCATAATCCACTCACCAACTTGGGTGCTCTATTTTGGCTTCATTATCTCCATTCAAATATGTATTATGATGTGTCATAACATGTGTCATAAGTTGGTCAAAGTATAACTCCCTCTTACAACTCTCTTATGTAGCATAGATGCTCTTACATTTTTGATGTGGGAGGCCCAACTTTTGAAGGCCATAAGTTTTGATTTGGGAAGTTGATTGAGCCCATTTTTTAAAACTGAAGATCTCAAAGAGATTCATGCTTCCATAACTAGCTTGCTCTAATTAAGGCCTGCTTCAACATTTTTAGGGCCAAAATTAACCTCTAGAGCCCTAAAAATTACATTCTTGTGTTCTCTACTCTAAAAATTATATTTTTTGTTCTTAAGACTAGAATAAAAGGTTGAGACACCTTTCCTAACATAGGCTCCCACTTTTCAAACACCTTGCAAGAGAAAATGGAACACCAATAGTGTCAACTATCTACTAGGGGATGAGAGGCACAAAGACTTATTGCACCACCTGGACTTCTTTATGTTGATTGGCTTCATCAATGCATCTATAACATTCTACAAAGTTTCAACTTTCTCTGGCATCATTCTCCCATCCTATACCATGTCATGAAAAAAATGGTACTAGACATCTATGTGCTTCATCCTCGCATGAAAGGTCAAGTTCTTTACCAAACATATGGCACTTTAACTATCACAAAGAACTCTAATAGCTCTCTAACTTAGTGTTGCATCTGAACAAAATATCTTAAGCCACATGGCCTCCTTATATGCATGAGTATCTACCATGTACTCAACTTCTATAGTGGACAAAGAGACCATAGCTTACCATCTACTCATCCAACTAATAACACCACCAAATAAACTAAACATATATCCATTAGTGGATATTTTATTATCAACATCTCCTCCCCAATTTGAATCCATGGATCCATGAATATCCACTAAGTGTTGGTCCCCTATTGATTCATTGTGATAAAAAAACGGAGTACTTTGATGTACCCCACAAATATCTAAAGGTCCTCTTAACTACATCCCAATGATCTTGTCAAAGATCAGCCATGAATCGACTAAGGACTCTACTGCTTGGGTAATGTCTAGTCTTGTACAAACCCTAGCATATATCAAACTCTTAATAACACTAGCATAAGGCATTTGAGTCATGTCCTCCATATCATGAGGTGTAGATGGACAGTGCTCTATAGATAACTTAGTCCCCACCAAAATAGGAGCACTCAATGGTCTACAAATTAACATGTTGAATATCTCCAACATAGAGTTCACATACTTACTTTGTCCCAACTAAAGATTACTATTTGCTCTATCTCTTCTAATCTCCATACCCAAGATATAATGTTTAGCCCCCAAGTCTTTCATGTCAAATTGTGTTGATTGGCTAAACAAATATCTTCCATTAACTAATATCCAGAGGCCTAGTTCTTCTAATCCTCCTGGTTTCAATTGTTTTTGATAATTTCAATTCTATTCAGAGGCATGTGTAGTCACAAATACTCAAAATAGGGATTATCCTTCAATATACTACCTTCTCTAAGCAAGTTGTACGAGACTTAGAATCTATTGGCTATATATCACCTCCTATATATCAAGGAAGAAATAAAGGAGAATTATTCATCTTAAGGACAAAAAAATTTGTTTTATTTGAGGATGAATAATCTAATTAGAAGACCTAATTTTGAATGGAAGATAGAATTAGATGCAAATCATATAGAGCATCTGTATACGTTTGTAAAAAATGTTGGCCCTCCAATGACTAATCTTGATTATGAATTCTTTGATGAAATGGTGGTGGCTACAATAATTTCCTGATGCCTTAGCTAGGAATATTTTTCTCAATTGATCTCAGGTGATATGATGCTAACACAGATTGGAATCTCTAGCATCATTTTCAATTGCAACCTCTTTGGCATCATATCACTAAAGATGACCTTTATGATGAAATGAAACATGGTGGGACTAGTACCACAATAGACCACAAGACCCGTCTAGCTCTGATAGTAATGATACCATATCTCTTTAATAAAGAAACTTTGTAATAAAGCAAAAGACTAACAATGTTGGCCATTTGGTATGATACTCTTCCTTTTTCTTAAATCGGTTAACTCAGTAGTATAGGTTAGATTTGGTGTTACTAGATGTCTAGGCCTTTTAGGATCTATAAATAAGGTGCTTAAGGATTCATTTATAAATCAATCCTCAAAGATTCTAATCTAATTTCATTTTGCTTGAGTAAATGTATGCTCTTCTTCCACACTTAGTGTGAACTGAAGAATTAGAAAATTACTTTTCAAAATTATATGACAACCCTATAAGACCTTATTTTGTTATAATATCAAGATATCGTAACCATTTAGGCTCTAGCTTCTGCCACTATTTACTTATTTGTTATGCTCAATCTGTTAGTTGTGTGACCCTTGAATACATTTGGTATCAAATCCATTATCTCTAACAACTTGGTATATCTTGACTTAGAAATTTATAAGAACTTAGGTTATGTGGGGAGTCTCTTTGAGATCTTGTTGACCCTAAGTCCTCTTAAGGCATCCTTTATCAATCTCATATACCAACTACAGAGATGGACGAATTTTAGCCCATGTCTTAATTTCAGGATGGAATTCAGACAATCAATCAAGCCTCATTGGAAGGCTACTATGAAGTTCCTATGATATAGCTTATAGACAATGAGATTACTAGTGAAGAAATGCTACACATTGAAGTAACAGAAGAACCCTTATCAGGTACGGTTACTACTTATAAACCTTCTTCTCTTAAGGCTGAAGATGTTTATAGAAAGTCATATTTAAGGCCCAATCTATTAAAAAATACTGTTTATAAATCTACTTTCAAGCACTTTGTTAAGCCTAGAACAAAGATTATTGAGTTAACATTAGAATATAATCCTATTAAAACTTTCTAGAGTAAATTATTGTTTATCTTTCCAAAGTTTGAAATAGAATATATTAGGATCCATAAAGATGTCAACTATGTTCATTTTGGGCTATTCTTGTCTACATAGGTTCATGTGTCCCCAAAAATATCAAACTCAAGTGTCTTACCTATATATCTATGATAGAAGACAAACTTAGTATGAACATTCATGCCAAATATCTGCTTTGTCTAGATTAGGAGAAAATTCTACTTGTTTTGCTTTCTATCCAAATCTTATTATTTGTGCTTGAGACAAGGTTTGTAAAGAAGTTAAACATGTATCCCTAGATTTTGGGGGATTATTTACTTCTGTTTATGGTCTAGAAATGTTTAGTCCGTTCAAATATGCTATTGTTCAAATCTAGGTCCGCTATAGCATGACAAATGCAAATCTTCCAAAAATGTTGGAAACACTACCATATGCCAAAAGGCTAAATGGGGATCTTCAGTTACAAAAGGGACATGTCAATACAATAGAGATTTCACATGAATGGAAAATAGACTAGATCAAGATTGTAGCTCCAAAATTAACAGGCCATAGTAAACCTACAAATAAAATAGAAGGATCCTCTATACATGTCTTATTGAGAAGCATGCCTCATAATTATTCTAATTTAGCATCTTATAGTTTCCAATTTTCTTGATTTTGTTTCAAAAAACTTGAATCTGGATCTAGTTCTAGTTCTACCAAGAGAGCCCATTTATACATATAATTCAAAGAATATCCCATCAATCAAGGACCAAACTCTAACCCTAAAGGGAAAAACCATGAAATAGAAGTGAAAACATTACCTTTCACAAGCATGGCTATGCCTTTACCAAGAGAAAATTCTCTTAAATTTTACAAAGAAAATGATATTTCTTTGTATAAAGGAGGAAGATGGCCACCTCTAAAAAAAACCATAGAATAGATAATGGCTATGTTAGGAATTTTTAGTATGCCTTCCAACCCTCCAAGGTAGAAGAAAAAGAGTCTAGCCTTGATTACAAACATAGAAATTATGTGGCTAGATTTGCAAGTCATTTTTAAGAAAATTTTGATGACTTGTGTAGAGATCTTGTACAGATTAAGGATGTTGTAAATAGGATTAACTCTAAGTGTGATAAGAATTTGTAGTTTGCCTCTAAAAATAGCAATCATCTACAATATATTAGGAAAGATTTCTCTAAGGTAAGAACTTTTGCTGAACAATCATTAAGTAATCTTCATTCCATTGGAGATAACATTGGTAAAATTGATCATAGAATCAATATAGTTGATAACAAGCTTGCCACTTTAGAAGCTAGCTTGGACTGGTTAGAAGAAGAAGAAAAGAAAAATATTTAAAAAGAGATAGTACCTCTTGGAACAAATATATTCATAAAATTGAGAGAACAAACCCCAAAATTTTAAAATAAATTCAAAAAGGAAAAATCGTCAAATCTCCTTTTCACACTCATGAAGGGATCCAATGTCCCTATACAACCATGGTATTTGGACATTGATGATATATTGGACCCTACAGAACAAATTAGAGCTTGGTCCAATACTTTCTACACAATCCAAGGAATGTGTATGTTAAATGATGTAATGGGATCCACACTTGTAGTCCAATACCTATGGGGACTCACTACAAAATGGCAGGGTACTAAGGATTGGAACATAAAAAATAGAGAAGTATATTCTACTATAGATCCTTTGAACATTCTAACTTATCTTCTAGTTTATGAATTTTGTCCTCCATCTAGTAGTAAGCTTGAAACCAATATTAAAGAAATGTATACCATGAAACTCTATGATTTAGATTATTTTATGAGATATTCTTTATATTTCAGAGATTTAACTTATACCACACTCTCTACAAATAGCCCATTCATTAAGATCAAATATTTAGAAGATCTTCCTTATGGAATTTATGACAAGGTTATTGAATACTTGGCCACAAAAGACATTAATATTGCAAGATGTATAATGACAGATCTTATAAAAATTGTTAGATCTAGAATTTTATGCTTCATTCACAATCATAGATATACGTAGAAATTCAATAAACAACAAGCACAATGTTTTTCTCCAAATTTTCTAGAAACATAAGCATATGGCTACAATCCATTCACCAAAACTAGTTGAAAACAAATAAAGCATCACCACAAGAAAAATCTTATGTGGGAGCATCTAGGTTCACAAGCAATCCTATGTCACCCAAAAATATTTCTAAGTTTTTGTTTGCTTCTTTGTTGTTATTTTGGTGTTTGTTTTGGGAGACATATTTTCTGAGTTAATTTTGGTCAAATAAGTGTTTCGTCATGCATAGGAACTTAATGGGTTTCACCAGTTCAAATTCAGTGCAATTTGGCTAACAAATGGTGAAGTTAGCATATATCAACCAATTTCAAGGTCATCGAACTCCCCAGTTTGTCAACAACTTCTTCTGTCGACAACCTTACAGTGTAATTCCTTCTTTGTTTTTGGCAATGTTGGAAGTATAAAAACTCTGCCTCTTGTTGAAAATCATTCTTACAGTGTCAACCGAAACACAAGTTTGCAAACTCTTTCGTTCACCAACAGATAAGATTGCTGATAAAGACTTGGAAGGAAAAAGCATTCACAAAGTTAATGGTTCACCGATAGAAAAGTTTGTCAATCGGATAGTTCGCCGATCGGATAGTTCATCAATTGAATAATTTGTTAATCAGATAGTTCACTGATCAAATGGTTCATCAATTAGATAGTTCACTGATGGAATGGTTCTTCGCCGATAGAGTTCACCGATTGTAATGCTTGTCGACAAGACTTTGAAGGGAGAGTTCAAACTTTGCTTGGTTTGTGAAGAGGCAATTTCACTGAAAAGGCATAGTATCAGCGAACACTTAAGTTTGTGAACTGCCCTAATAGCCAAAAAGGAGTTTAACATTCCTTTGGTTCGTGAGCATCATTTCTGCCAAAATAAAACATAAAGTCCAAGGTTCATAGAAGATCATCTTCACTAAAATATTTCTAAAGGATTTATAATATGTCTAACTTGGTGAAGGATAAATGATCGATAGTTCATGGAGATGGATTTCTACTAAATGGCATTTGTTTGATAGTCCAATATTCTATACTCTACAATACCTTGACGCCTGATTAAAAAGTTGACAAGTCTCATGATGGTGTCTGAATCATTTAGTTTCTATAACTAAAATGTACAATTGTTCAACTTCCACCAAGGAAGTATAAAAGGAGATCTGCATTGTTGTTTCAAGTTTGACTAGAAGATAGAAGAATTTGGCATTACAGTTGAAGGATTGAAGATTATAAATTGATATAGAATTTGTACTCCTATAATATGGTATTGTTGCAAACATATAATGAAATTTGATAACTATTGAAATTGTGAATTGTACATATTTGTTAATTGCTTCTCATCTTGATTGTCTAATAAGGCACTCGAGCTTTGTCTTGCACCAAGTGGTATCAAAGCCTAATTCTTGTTGAGATTGTGGGCATGTCAAAGGAAGGGATTCTAGAATTTTTGTAAGAGTGAGTATAGACTTGCAACTGCAAAGAATCGAGTGAAGACATGGCACAGAGAGGACGTGGTAGAGGAAGAGCACCACAAGCTAGTGATATGGAAATTGTGGAGATGCAAAGAGGAATAACAACACGATTAGATGCTATGGAGATGGCACAACATAAAGGAGTACATGTTAAAGATGTAAGTGATGATGAAGAAGAAATAGAGATAAGAGAAGATTATGCAAATGAAGAGGGAGATGAACCAGAAAGAAGATTTTTGAGAGAAATGTCTAGAATAAGTAGTAAGCCTCATTTGGATCCTCTGAGTTATAATGGTAGTTTGAATCCAAAAGAATTGATTGACTCAATTTCAGAAATGGATAAGTATTTTGATTTTTAATCAACTGAAGACCCCAAGAAAGTGAAATTTTCCTATACAAAGTTGAAGGGTCATGCCTCCTTGTGGTGGGAACATGTTCATATAGAAAGACAAAGAAAAGGTAAAGAGAAAATCAATCCTAGGAAAGAATGGTAACTAACTTAAAGGCAAAGTTTTTACGAGCAAACTATCAAATTAGTTTGTTTAAGAAGTTGCAAAACCTGAAACAAAAAGAGAAAAATATGCAAGAATATACTAAAGAATTTTATAGATTGAATATTCAAGTTGGCCATGTAGATGATGATGCTAAATGGGTTTCCATGTATGTCAATGGGTTACACTATTCTATTCAAGATGAAATAAGTATGTTATGAATCACCAGTGTTGAAGAAGCCTATCAATATGCCCTAAAAGAAGAAGAAAAAATTGCAAGAAAACAAAACAATTCCAGAGGTAAAGGAAGATTTTAACATGGAAGAGGACAATTTAGTGGTGGAAGAGGATACCTAAATAAACAAGGAGAGGCCAGTTCATCGCAAAACAATACCTAGGAAAATAAAGGAAGAGGAGATTATTCATGAGGAAGAGGTGATTTTTCCAGAGGCAGAGGATCTTTTGGAAGAGGTAGAGGAAGAGGATTCAGTGGCACTTGTTTTTAGTGTGGAGAAACTGATCATAGGGCATTTGAATGTCCTCAAATACATCAAAGTAGTGGGAAAGGAAAAGAAACAAGACTTAATATGGCACAAGTTGATAATGAAAGTGTGGCTTCACTGAAGTGGAGAAGATCATGAGGATGGAGAATCCTTGATGTTGAGAAGGATTTTATTAAATTTGGAGAAGGAGAAACCTGAACCAGTTCAGGGGAGAAACTTGTTTTGAACTAGATGCAAGTTGGGTGGTAAATGTTGCAAAGTGATAGTGAATAGTGGTAGTACAAACAATATTGTATCTGAAGAGATGGTAAACAAATTAAAATTGAAAAGGTTGAAGCATATTAGTCCTTACAAAGTTTTTTGGTTGCAAAAGGAACATCAATTGTTGGTAAGAGAACAATGTCTGGTAAGTTTCCAAATTGGTAGTTATAAGGATGAAATTTTGTGTATGTAATGCCAATGGATGCATGTCATATTTTGTTGGGTAGACCTTGGTAATTTGATAGATAGGTTGTACATGATGGAAGGAATAATACATATAAAATCAAGAATGATGGACAAGAATTCACCTTGAATCCATTGAAGGATAAAGAGGATGAAGTGGAGAATAGTCCCAAAGTTTGTTTGGTTTTTGGAAAGAAATTCTTGAAATATTTAAAAAAAGAGGGGGAATGTTTTGCATTTATTCCCAAGCCTGCAATAGCTATGACAATAGAGAAGAATGAAGAGCTGCCAGTAGAAATTCAAGAAATTCAAGAAATTCTAGATGAGTATGCAGATATCATGATGAAAGCATTGCTAGATGGATTGCCACCTATTAGAGACATTAGTCATTATATGGACTTGATACCTTGTGCAAGTTTGCCTAAAAAAGTATCATATAGAATTATGCCTATGGAGAATGAGGATATAAATAGGAAAGTATAGGAATTGTTGGATAAGGGGCTGATAAGGGAAAGTCTTAGTCCATGCATTGTACTAGTAGTGCTGACATCGAAGAAGGATGGAGAGTGGTGTATGTGTATAGATTCGAGAGCCATAAATAAGATAACCATCAAGTATAGATTTCCATTGCCAAGGATGGACAATATGATGGATTGCCTAAGTGGAGCCAAGTACTTCACAAAAATTGATTTGAAGAGTGGAGACCATCAAATCAGGATAAGAGAAGGGGATGTTGAAATAAGGGTAGAAAAATGAGAGGGCGGGGGGGGTGAATCAGTTGTCACCCAAACTTTTATCCTTTGCTATAATTAAACTTCTTTACCACTTAATAACAGATGAGTGATATAACCATGAAAGCATGAATCAATAACACATGAGAAGAAACAAAATCAACACACATAACACCAAGATTTTTACATGGAAACCTGGTTAAGGGAAAAACCATGGTGGGGATTAACCCACAAGATTTATTCTCTGTTAAAAGAATAGAAAATGGGGAAGGCACATGCCTTCAGGGCGCACTACGCAGAGCTCACTACTCCAAGAGGCTCATTGCCTACAGACATATTTATAAGTTTACCACAGAAAGATTGAACTGGGAAACAACATCTTCTTCATGCCAAGGTCAGTTCCATTTGAAGTTCACAATACATATGCTCTGCCCCCAAACACTTCTTCACTATCTCCTTATACTTTACTGCTCTTCCTCTTCTACTCTTCTTCTTCTCTGCTCTACCTTTCCTCCTTTCTTAGGATTTTGTCATTTTCGCACAAGGATGCATTTCCACAACTCAACCACACATATTTATAAGCTTGATCAACCTTGGAATAGACATCAAGGTTGGCACTATAAACATCTGAATTAATGCGAATCACTATGTTGTCGGCCAAACGTAGCTGGGATCCAAATCTTCCTCGAACACCACGCTACACTTCATAGAACCTCTTTTAGATCATCCGCAATATGTACAAAGCATCTGGTTAGCCAAGACTAGAAAGAATAGCAACACCCAAGGAAAAATATTCAATCACGAGCTCAATCCTCAATGCGGACCACTAACACAGTAGGCACACGATCCAAAGACCACCACAAGCACAATGAAATCAACAAGAACAACCGCACCACCTCACTTCACCAGAAACCCTTGCATCTCCATTGGAAACTCAAGAACACCAACTATTATGACTGTCACACTAGAAAGATTGCTTGTGGACCTCCAAACCATGATCCATTTGAGTTGAGGATACACACTTATATCCCAAACACATCTCTAGATCTGCAGATCATAATATTCCAATGTGGATCAATTCGGACCATACTCCTGTCACTCTGTCACATCTAAACACTGCAAAAACCCGGTTCTACTCAGATGGCCATAACTTCATCAATACTTCATGCGGACCTCTCAAATCATAACTAGAGCACCTTTAGACAATCCTCTACAACACTCGTTGGTCAGCAAACTCTGATCTTCATCCTACAGGGAATGCAGAGCAATCTTTTTCACTAAACTGCATTGTCTTCACTGTCTTTGACAGAGAGATATGTAACTCACTTGTTTCTTCTAGAGAGGCTAATTTTCTCAATATCCTCAACATACAAGTCTTCTAAAATGAGATACAGTTGACATTAATGACAATAGGGATATGTTGACATCAATGACAACACCGATCAGGCACATATTTGCAACATGGGACGAGTGGAAGACAACCTTCAAGACAAAAGATGGATTATACGAATGGTTGGTGATGTCATTCAGATTGAGAAATGCTCCTAGCACCTTCATGAGATTGATGAACGAAGTGCTAAAACCATTTATTGTTGAAGCTGAGAAAAGTTTTAAATTGTTGAAGACAAAAGTGACTGAACAACCAGTGTTGGCACTTCCAGATCTTGGGAAGGTATTCGAAGTTAACTGTGATGCTAGTGGGATAGCGATTGGAGGCGTCCTAAGTCAAGAGGAAAGACCAATTGCATACTTCAGTGAGAAGTTGAATGAGGTGAAAAGGAAATATTTTGTATATGATCAAGAGTTTTATGCAGTTGTACATGCACTCAAGAAATGGAGACATTATTTGCTACCTAAGGAGTTTGTATTTTATACTGATCAAAATGCTTTGCAGTTCATAAACAACTAAGGTAAGTTAAATCAGAAACACATGAAATGGGTTGAATTTTTGCAAAGTTATTCTTTTGTTTTGAAACATAGGAGTGGAAAGTCTAACCAGGTAGCTGATGCATTGAGTAGGAAATTTTTGTTGTTGAATGAATTGAGAGTGAATGTAGTTGGTTTTAATTCTATGCGTGAGTTGTATGAAGAGGATGCTGATTTCAAGGAAGCATGCATAGCTCATGTATGAATCCAGTTGATAAGGAAAGAATGCCATGGCTGAAGTATTTTATTCAGAAAGGTTTGTTGTTCAAGGGCACAAGGTTATAGTGTATACCTCAAATATCAATGAGGGACAATTCAATGCAAGAAAAACATAGTGGTGGATTGAGTGGACACTTTGGTGTTGATAAAATTTTGGCTGAATTGAATGAAGGTTATTATTGGCTTGGTATGATTGTAGATGCAAAGAAGTTGGTGAAAGGATGCAGAGTTTGCCAACATGCTAAAGGAGTAAGGCAGAATACTGGTTTGTATCAACCATTGTCTATACCAGAGAGACTGTGGGAACATATAAGTATGGACCATACTTTGTTTTTTGATTGCCTCGAACACAAAGAGGTAATGATTTATTTTTGTTGTAGTTGACTAATTTTTTAAAATGGTTCATTTTATTCCATGTCAAAAGAGTAATGATGCTTCCCACATTGCTTCATTATTTTTCAAAGAGGTAGTTAGGTTGCATGGTTTGCATAGAAGTATAGTTTTGGATTGTTATGTGAAGTTTGTTGGTCATTTTTGGCATACCTTGTGAAAGAAAATGGGTACACAGTTGGGTTTTAGTTTAGTGTACCATCCACAAACTAATGGTCAAACTAAAGTTGTAAATAGAAGCCTTGGTAATCTGTTGAGATGTTTGGTAGGTAATAAACCAAACCATTGGGACTTGATATTGGCTCAAGAAGAGTTTGCTTGTAATAATTCATTCAATAGGAGTGTACGGAAAAGTCCTTTTCATATTGTTTATGGGTATAGCCCGAGGGGTGTTGATTGATGCAGAGGAAACGCAACAGAAGCTTACAAATGGGAAGGAGGAGTCATTAACACAACCAGCATGTTAAAATCTTGGACATGCAGTGTGTAATACCTATCGGCTTATCATCATCATCATATTTCTTGCTAACACAGACAGCATCATCATATTTCGAAGAGGCATGAAATATCCTCCTGCTAACTACTGTTCACTTCCTTATCGCCTTTCGCCTTTCGCCTGTCAGCAGCATCATCACATTCGGCAAGCGCAAACATCCTCCTGATGTTCACTGTTCATCTTACCGCCAAACTCTATCTTCATCATCATGATGTTCAGCATCATCTTCATCAGCAGGATATAAAATATCCGGTTCCTCCCATATATCCTGATGACGACAACTTCAAACACCTTTCCCTCGATGCTTCCGTCACCCCGATATCCGACTACTCAAACAACAGCATCAGGATATGACTTATCAGGTCATATTGAAACATCCTGATGATGTTAACCAAACTTTATGTCGATGCCTTACGCCGATGCCAAAACACTTAGCGACAGCAGGATAAACTTGCATAGGGTGATATTCGCAATATCCTAATGATGATGACATCACTTGCACCCGATGATGATGTCAACAGGATATAAGACACTTATATCCTCCGCAACATGATAATGAATATCTGGTGATCTTTTCAATATCCTGATGATGACTTCTCCGGTCCTTAGCCAAAAAGTGAACTTTCACTCCTGCATGCGATAGCGACATGCGGACGATGGATACACCCGAAAGATGATCCTGACGATGATATACACACTGAGTATATATCCAACCTATATCATCCTGATGCATTTGAAACATACAGTCTTCGTCAGCTTCATGACCCGATCCGAATAGCGATATACTCGTAGATGTCGATGCGATTCACTCCGTCTGGAAAAGCACATGCAGATCCCTGTATATCCGTCAGCTGCATGCAAACTCACAGAACCACACAATTTTACAAAGAAAACATGATGATCAGGCCGGATCACCTTCAGATCAAAACTTAACAGTTTATCTTCCTAAATCCTAGCACATGAGGACGCTAGGTTGATTCATAGCATGCTACCAATCGATCTCCCACACAATGAAATGCATAAACAGGAAACTAAAATACAACCTAAACTAACATGCATGACCATTCCACCGATTCACAGAATCAACCGGTGGAAGGGTTGAAAGAACCCATTAACCTGTAATCAGAACAGAAATCAAAACATAAACAGCTGATAAACCAGATAATGCAATTGATGAGATCTTATTTAGATGAAACACAAATGTCCTGTTTCTACAACAATGTTTCACAATGTCTGGACTGATCTCTGGATCTCTTCTCAATCACCAGTACAACATAACATAACTACTACTCTCTTCTCTCTGATATGATATCAAACCCTAACTGATCTGAGTTATTTATAGCAATATCCTACGAGTACTACCAACTCGGTTCCCAGCGGCTGGGAGCTTCCAAGCGGCTGGGAGAAGACAGCTCCTACTACCTGATCACGAACTCTAACTACCTGCACACTCTCCTAGGCTGATCTAATACATATGCATTGGTCCAATGGACCTTATTAGATCATGAAGTCAAACATACTAAAAATAGACTGATGTCCTGTCATGCGGACAATGAACCTATATCCTGTCTTGTAGGGGTGCTCCTGCACCATACTCCCCAGAAGAAGAAATCTGAAGTCCACTTGAGATGAGAGTATGAAGATCTGCACCATGTTTCTGGATCTGCTCTTCAGTCATCCAGACTGCTTCAGAATTAGGTTTTCCCTTCCAAGAGACTAGATACTCCAAGTACTGTTTGTTCCGGGTCTGTTTGACCACTTGGGTGTCCAAAACCTTCTGCAACTGTGGAGGATCATGCTTGGGAATGTTATCATGGACTGTATCCTGTAGGAGTTCCTAATCTGCATCTGGATAAGACTTGTATGGAGTTAAATCACATACATTGAATATAGGGGACAAACCAAGATCAGGGGGGAGTTGTATCTCATAAGCATTCTGTCCATGCTTGTGCAAGATCTAACATGGTCCAACTTTTTTCTGCATAAGTTTAGTATATTTTCCCTTAGGAAGTCTGTCCTTCTTCAAATGAACCCATACCAAATCTCCAACATCAAACTGAACATCCTTCTTCTTTTTATCAGCATATTCCTTATACTTCAAGGTGGTTTGCCGCAGTTGGGTCTTGACTTGATCATGAACCTCTTTTATGGCTTCTGCAAAAGCTTCTCCTTATGCACTAATAGGGTCTACTGTAGGTAGATCTCTCAATTCCAAAATTCCTCTTGGATGCATACCATAAACTATCTGGAAAGGTGATTTCCCTGTGCTCCTATTGACAGTATCATTATAGGAAAATTCAGCTTGAGATAGAATATTATCCCACTTTTCTCCATGTTGTTTTGTCAAACATCTAAGCAAATTCCCTAAGGAACGGTTCACTACTTCAGTCTGTCCATCTGTTTGAGGATGATATGCAGAGGAAAAAGACAAATTTGTTCCAAGTTTCTTCCAAAGAGTTCTCCAGAAGTGACCAATAAACTTCACATCCCTATCTGACACTATGCTCAATGGCAATCCATGGATCCTGACAATCTCCCTGAAAAACAAATCTGCAATGTATGAAGCATCAGCAGTGGTTTTGCATGGCAAGAAATGTGCCATTTTGCTGAATCTATCCACTACAACAAAAACACTGTCAAACCCTTTCCTTGTCCTTGGTAAACCCAAGACAAAATCCATACTTATGCTTTCCCATGGTCTGGAAGGAATGGGTAAGGGCTGATATAAACCTGCATTAGTCGACCTGCCTTTAGCTTTCTGACATATCACACATGTCTCTACAAACTTTCTGACATCTGAGTGTAACTTAGGCCAAAAGTAATGTCTTCGGACAAGATCAAGAGTCTTATCTAGACCAAAATGACCTACCATAGCTCCACAATGTTTCTCCTTAATGATGTTTAACCTCATAGAACACCTTGGAATACATAACTGTCCACCTTTGAACAACAATCCATCCTGAATCAAAAATTCAGAGAATTCAGCATGATATTTCTCTCCAAAAGAAGTACATACATGATATATCTCCCCAAAATCTTCATCAATCTGATACATGGTCTTTAGTGAATCAATGCCAACACTTTCTAACTGAATCTGGTTGACTATTAGAACTCTCCTGCTCAAAGCATCTACAACTTTATTCTTGACTCCTTTCTTATGCTTCAATGTAAAAGTAAACGCTTGTAAGGTTTCTACCCATTTCATGTGTCTGTGGTTCAGCTTTTCCTGGCTGTTTATGAAACTCATAGCCTGGTTATCTGTGAATACTATGAATTCCTTTGGCATCAAGTAATGCCTCCATTTCTTGAGTGACTGGACTAAAGCATACATTTCCAAATCATATGAGGAATACCTCTTTTTAGCATCATTGAGCTTCTCACTGAAAAATGCAATAGGTCTACCTTCTTGGCTGAGTACTGCTCCAATGGCCATGTGACTGGCATCACATTCCACCTGAAAGATTTTGTTAAAGTCTGGAAGTGCAAGGACTGGCTGTTGTGCCACCTTCTTCTTCAATGTTTCAAAAGAATCATCTGCTCTTTGAGTCCAAACAAATCTGCACTTCTGTCCTCCTTTGATGGTATCAAGCATGGGTGCACAAATATGACTAAACCCTCTTATAAACTTCCTGTAGAAGGTTGCTAACCCATGGAAACTTCTGACATCATTCATAGTCTTTGGGGTTGGCCAAGACAATATGGCACTTACCTTCTCCTTATCCATTTGTAACTTTCCTTGTGAAATGACAAAACCCAAATATGTGATCTCCTCTTGCATGAACAAGCACTTGTCTAAATTTATCATCAGCTGCTCTTCATGTAACCTCTTAAGAACCAAATCTATGTGTCTGAGATGTTCTTCTTTTGTGTTGCTGAAAATCAGAATGTCATCTAGATATACTATGACAAACTTACCAATGAACTCTTTCAAAACCTCATTCATCAACCTCATAAAAGTACTAGGTGCATTAGATAAACCAAAAGGCATAACCTTCCACTCATATAACCCTTCATTAGTTTTGAATGTTGTTTTCCATTCATCTCCTGGCCTAATCCTGATCTGATGATATCCACTCTTTAGATCTATTTTTGTAAAATACTTAGTACCTCCCAAACAATCAAGTAAATCCTCTATCCTAGGGATTGGAAACCTATACCTGATTGTGATCTTGTTAATAGCTCTGGAATCTGTGCAAAGCCTCCAAGTACCTTCCTTCTTTGGTGCTAGTACAGCTGGTACTGCACATGGACTTAAACTTTTCCCAATCAGACCTGAATCCAATAATTCTTCAATTTGTCTGGCTACTTCTGCATTCTGTTCTGGAGTTAGTTTATAGGCTGCTTTGTTTGGAAGTGTTGACCCTGGAATTAAGTCTATGCAGTGACTAATATCCCTGACAGGTGGTAGGGATCTTGGCATTCCTTCTGAGATGATACCTTTGTACTTATCCAATAGCTCTTGGATAGTTGGGTCTATGAACCTTTGCTTCTTCTCTTCCTTGACTTCTTGCTGTTGTTCTTTATTCACCCTCATACATGGGATTAGGGCATATGCAACTGCGCCTTCTGCTGCTACTTCTTTCATGAACTGTTTACCTTCCATCAGCATTACTTTCACCTCTTTTCCCTTAGATTTCTCCTCCTTCTCCGTCAATGGTAGTAACTTTATATCCTTACCATCTTTAGTGATTGTATAGGTGTTTCTAACACCATCATGTTGTGCCTTCAAATCATACTGCCATGGTCTACCAAATAAAAGATTGCAAGCATCCATCGTGGTAATATCAAACAACAACTTATCCTTATATGCTCCAATCTGAAATTCTACCCAAGCCTACTCTTCTACAGTTGTCTGCTGACCTTGGGTAAGCCATGAGACTTTATATGGGGATGGGTGAGGCAATCTCCTAAGCTTAAGCTTTGTCACCATTTCTTCAGACACAAAATTTTCAGTAGAACTAGAATCAATCAAAACTTTACATGCCTTACCTTCTGCTTTGCAAATAGTCCTGAAAAGAGACTTCCTTTGAGGGGATTCTTTGTCAGGTACCTTCATGGTAGTCAATGTTCTTCTCATCATTAGAGACTCTCCACTTTCTGGGTATCCATAATTATCAAGAGCATTCACACTCTAAAAAGCATTAGAGCCTGTCATACTTTGATTATCAGGTTCTTGGATTAGATTTGTTCTCCTTTCTCCTGTTGAGCTTGTGGCCTTTTCTGGACATCTGCTGGCTATATGGCCTTCTTTGTTACAGTTATAACATCTGATGGATCCTCTGCCCTGGGATCTTCCTCTGAAAGGTCTTCTACCTCTGAAGTTTCCTTGTTGACTATAATTTTCCCCCTGGTTCTGACTATTGTTTCCCTTACTATTGTCATGACTGGATTCTCCTTGATATCCATGTCCATGTCCTCTACCTCTAAAAGGACCTCTTCCACCCCTTTGTTGTCTTCCTCTTCCTCTATTGTGTTGTTCTTGTTTTCTCTTTAACTTCTCTTCCACTTTCAATGCCAACTGAAAGCATTTCTGAACTGTATCTGGATTATGCAGACTTAAATCTTCCTGAATGTTGAACCTCAATCCATTAAGGTATCTAGCTACCTTCTCTTCTTCACTTTCCTTTACCTTTGTTTTCATACAAAGTTTCATGAATTCTTCTGTATATGAGCTGACATCTAGCTCCTTCTGCTTCAGATTTTGCTTCCTCTTGTGTAATTGGATACTGTAATCCAATGGGACATAAGCTTCCTTTACTAATGCCATCATTTTCTTCCATGTAGTGACTCTACGCTTTCCTTCCTGTACTCTATCATCTTGGATGAAATTCCACCATGTCAAGGCAGCTTCTTTCATTTTTGACTGGGCTATTCTCACCCTCTGTTGTTCTGGTATCTCCTCCGTTTCAAAGAAATTGTTCAAGCAGTCTATCCACTCCATCACTGAATCAGGTTCCATCTTTCCTGTAAACACTGGCAAATCCAATTTCACATCCATGGTTCTCCTCTCCATGGCCTTGAGGGCATTCAACAGTGGTCTCTGGTTTGCAGGAACGACCTCCTCGTTCCAACTAGGGATCTCTTCTTCTTCCCTATCTTCTTCTCTACCAGAACCTACTCTGTTCCTCAACTTCTCTAACTCATCCTTCAATTCCTGATTCTGAGCCTTCACGGCCTTGCTCTCTGCAATCTGTTTCTTTACCAAAACTGCCAACTCAACGTTGGTCATCCTTGCCGGAATCTCAGATGTTCCTTCTTCATCTGACATCCTGCTATATCCTGATCTTTTCCAGAAGATCCTTCCTTTGCTCTGATACCACTATGATGCAGAGGAAACGCAACAGAAGCTTACAAATGGGAAGGAGGAGTCATTAACACAACCAGCATGTTAAAATCCTGGACATGCAGTGTGTAATACCTATCGGCTTATCATCATCATCATATTTCTTGCTAACATAGACAGCATCATCATATTTTGAAGAGGCATGAAATATCCTCCTGCTAACTACTGTTCACTTCCTTATCGCCTTTCGCCTTTCGCCTGTCAGCAGCATCATCACATTCAGCAAGCGCAAACATCCTCCTGATGTTCACTGTTCATCTTACCGCCAAACTCTATCTTCATCATCATGATGTTCAGCATCATCTTCATCAGCAGGATATAAAATATCCGGTTCCTCCCATATATCCTGATGACGACAACTTCAAACACCTTTCCCTCGATGCTTCTGTCACCCCGATATCCGACTACTCAAACAACAGCATCAGGATATGACTTATCAGGTCATATTGAAACATCCTGATGATGTTAACCAAACTTTATGCCGATGCCTTACGCCGATGCCAAAACACTTAGTGACAGCAGGATAAACTTGCATAGGGTGATATTCGCAATATCCTGATGACGATGACGTCACTTGCACCCGATGATGATGTCAACAGGATATAAGACACTTATATCCTCCGCAACATGATAATGAATATCCGGTGATCTTTTCAATATCCTGATGATGACTTCTCCGGTCCTTAGCCAAAAAGTGAACTTTCACTCCTGCATGCGATAGCGACATGCGGACGATGGATACACCCGAAAGATGATCCTGACGATGATATACACACTGAGTATATATCCAACCTATATCATCCTGATGCATTTGAAACATACAGTCTTCATCAGCTTCATGACCTGATCCGGATAGTGATATACTCGTAGATGTCGATGTGATTCACTCCGTCTGGAAAAGCACATGCAGATCCCTGTATATCCGTCAGCTGCATGCAAACTCACAGAACCACACAATTTTACAAAGAAAACATGATGATCGGGCCGGATCACCTTCAGATCAAAACTTAACAGTTTATCTTCCTAAATCCTAGCACATGAGGATGCTAGGTTGATTCATAGCATGCTACCAATCGATCTCCCACACAATGAAATGCATAAACAGGAAACTAAAATACAACCTAAACTAACATGCATGACCATTCCATCGATTCACAGAATCAACCGGTGGAAGGGTTGAAAGAACCCATTAACCTGTAATCAGAACAGAAATCAAAACATAAACAGCTGATAAACCAGATAATGCAATTGATGAGATCTTATTTAGATGAAACACAAATGTCCTGTTTCTACAACAATGTTTCACAATGTCTGGACTGATCTCTGGATCTCTTCTCAATCACCAGTACAACATAACATAACTACTACTCTCTTCTCTCTGATATGATATCAAACCCTAACTGATCTGAGTTATTTATAGCAATATCCTACGAGTACTACCAACTCAGTTCCCAGTGGCTGGGAGCTTCCAAGCGGCTGGGAGAAGACAGCTCCTACTACCTGATCACAAACTCTAACTACCTGCACACTCTCCTAGGCTGATCTAATACATATGCATTGGTCCAATGGACCTTATTACATCATGAAGTCAAACATACTAAAAATAGACTGATGTCCTGTCATGCGGACAATGAACCTATATCCTGTCTTGTAGGGGTGCTCCTGCACCATTGATGAGTTGAGAGATAGTGTTGATTTGGGCAGAAAGAGTGATGTAGCGGAAGATTTTGCTGAGTATATTAATGATTTGCATAGAGAAGTGAGAGAAACTTTGGAGAAGAGTGCCACCAGATATAAGGAGCATGTTGATATGCATGGGAGAGAACATGAATTTCAGGTTGGTGATTTGGTATTAGCACATTTGAGAAATAAAAGGCTCCCACATGGAACATATAATAAATTGAAGTGGAAGAAGATTGGACCTTGTAAGGTGTTGAGAAAGTTTTCATCCAATACCTATGAAATTGAACTTCTACCAGGGATAGATATGTCTCTCATCTTTAATGTTGTTGATTTGTACATATATTATGAAGGAGAAACAAGTTCACAAGGGAATTCAAATTTATATATTCGGGATGCACATGGGGGGGTTCATCAATTGCCTGAGAAGAAATTTGAGCAGGTAGATAAGGTGATTGATTCTTGAGTGACCAAAAGAACAAGGGGAAAGGAATACATGGAGTATTTTGTCCGATAGAAGGATAAACCAGCAGATGAAGCCTCTTGGATGCAAGATTCAGAATTGGCTAAGTATGGGATACTCATTCTAGACTTACCTAAATGTTCATGAGTTACAGCCTCATGAAACATTTCACTTACCCAGTGTGTCTGATGTAGGAGCATCTGAGTTCACAAGCAATCCCGTGTCAACTAAAAATATTTCTAAGTTTTTGTTTTCTTCTTTGTTGTTGTTATGGTGTTTATTCATAAGATATATTTTCCAAGTGAATTTTAGTCAAGTAAGTGTTTCATCATGCAGAGGAATTTAATGGGTTTCACTAGTTCAAATTTGGTGCAATTTGGTTAACAAATGGTGAAGTTAGCATATATCGGCCAAATCTGAGGTCAGCGAACTCCACAGTTTGCTGATAGCTTCTTTTGTTGATAGCCTTGTGTAATTCCTTCTTTGTTTTTGGCAATGTTGGAAGTTTGAGAACTTTGCCTCTTGTTGAAAAGCATTCTTACAGTGTCCATTGAAACACAAGTTCATGAACTCTTTAGTTCACCGACAGATAAGATCGCCAATAAAGACTTGGAAGAAAAAGAGTTCACAAAGTTAATGGTTCACCAATCAGATAGTTCACCGATCGAATGGTTCACCAATTAGATAGTTCATTGATTGAATGGTTTGACAATCAAATAGTTCACCGATCGAATGGTTCATCGATTGGATATTTCGTCGATCGAATGGTTCATCGCCAATAGATTTCACCGATTGTGATGTTTGCTAACAAGACTTTGGGGAGAGTTCAATATTTGCTTGGTTTGTGAAGAGGCAATTTCGCTGAAAAGGCACAGTGTCGGTGAACACTTAAGTTCACAAACTGCCCTAATGTCTAAAAAGGAGTTCAACATTCCTTTGGTTCACTGAGCATCATTTCTGCCAAAAGCAAACATAAAGTCCAAGGTTCATGGAAGATCATCTTCGCCGAAACATTTCTAAAGGATTTGTAATACGTCTAACTTGGCAAAGGATATAGATGATTGATAGTTCGTGGAGATGGATTTCTGTTGAAAAGCATTTGTTTGATAGTCCAATATTTTATACTCTAACAATTTCTTGGTGCATGATTAGAAAGTCGATAGGTCTCATGATGACATCTGAATTGTTTAGTTTCTATAACTGAAATGTACAACTGTTCAACTTCCACCAAGGAAGTATAAAAGGAGATTTGCATTGTTGTTTGGGGTTCGATCGGAAGATAGAGGAATTTGGCATTGCAGTCGAAGGATTGAAGATTGTAAATTGATTTAGAATTTGTACTCCTATAATATGGTATTGCTACAAACATATAATAAAATTTGATAGTCTGTTGAAATTGTGAATTGTATGTATTTGTTAATTGTTGCTCATCCTGATTGTCTGATAAGGCACTCGGGGTTTGTCCTGCACCAAAATCTCACAAACTTTTATTTCTCTAGGAGCCACACTTGTAGTCTAATACCTATGGGGAATCACTACAAAATGGTGGGGTACTAACGATCAAAACACAAAAAATAGAGAAGTATATGCTATTGCAAATCCTTTGAACAATCTAACTAATCTTCTAGTTATGAATTTTATCCATATGCTCCTAAAAGTAAGATGGAGCATTCATCAACCCAAATGGCATTACTGTCCATTCATAATGTCCAAAAAGACAACTAAATGTAGTTTTATGTTGATATTTTTGTTTTACCTCTTTTTTATTTAGAATGCTTATTTACCATAAAAGCATAATAGCAAAATGGAGATTTGGATGCCTTAATGAATTTTCCATCTTATAAATCTTTTATGGCTTGTTCCATATTTGGATAATCAGTAGCAAAGATAGGAATCTTCTTACCAATTTTTTTCTATTTATCTTTCTTTAGATTGATTTCCATTATAGGCATGGATTTTACTTAGAATTTTTGTGGATCATCTAACCATATTTCTCCTTTGATCTTTTGTTTGAGATATAGAAATTGTAAGGTGCTATTAGACTGAACAATCATGGTAGAAAGAATTTTTTCTAAGGCATAAATAAGCCTTAGGGATTTAACTCATTCTCCATTTAGTGTAAACAAGACATGCTTGTTTGTACTTCCGTAAGGAGAGTGAGTGTCAATAAAATTGCTTCCTAAGAGAATGTCAACGGGGATTTTGCCTATTCAAAGAAATTACATTTAAATCCTTTTCATTCTATAATAATTGTTTCTCGGTGTTTATATTTGTCATAGGTAAGAACTTGGCCTTGTATGCTCATGCTTTTATACCTACTATTTTCGTTTAGTTGTTCCCAATTCTTTAATATTGGAAATTTACAAAAAGATAGTGAAGCACCAATATCAATCTATGCATCATTAAATTTTCCATTAAGTTTAACTAAAATAAATTGTGCATATCTCCCATGAATGAATGCTGCTATATATTCAATGAGACATTGAAAACAATTACACACCTCTAACATATGAGGAGCTATAGATTTCTAGCTTTAGGAATGTACTTACCATTGCCTTGATGAAAGTCCCTACAAAATTCCTCTTCATGGTCTCTATGTTTTGGAGATCACACCCAACAATATTTTACAAAATTTAATATAACTGACAAAGAGGACTATCAAACCAATTTTATTGTAAGTGATTTTCTTTTCTATATCATAAAACTCCTCATAAAACAATAGATAAGATAAGAGATAATCATGAGATGATTTATCATGATTTAACTATGTAGTTTATAGCATAAGTGTGCTTAACCATAGAGTTTCCCCCACAATCAAGTCCTTTTACTATGCTACCCCATTTGCAAAACCGTCAACAAGTGTTGTGCCTTATGAACCATTCATTATAGAGCTCATAGTAAATCATTCCATAAGTTGATACACTGGAAAAATGTCACTTATATGCAAATGACTAGGCTCATCACATAAGTTGATATGCTACAAAAACACCACTTATATGAAAATGAATAAGCTCATAAGATAATTTTGTTGGCGTAGCGACTATAGCAACGATGAGATCCCTCTCTACCACAAGTAATGCTTTTGGTGTGATGGCAAAATCACACATGGTATCAGAGCGCAGGTCATCGGTCCGAGTCCCTCGAGCCCTCGACCCTTCGTCCGCGTAAGCTCGGCTTATCGATGTGGTATGTAGTGGGTATTAATCCCACATGGTACTGGTTGTATCCGGCTCTATCGTGTGGGGGGTGTTGGTGTAGCGACTATAGCAACAATGAGATCCCTCTCCACCAAAAGTACGTGCTTTTGGTGTGACGGCAAAATCACACATGGTATCAGAGCGCAGGTCATCGGTTCGAGTCCCTTGAGCCCTCGACCCTTCGTCCGCGTAAGCTTGGCTTATCGACGTGGTATGTAGTGGGTATTAATCCCACATGGTACTGGTTATATCTGGCTCTATCGTGTGGGGGGGTGTTGGCGTAGCGACTATAGCAACGATGAGATCCCTCTCCACCACAAGTACATGCTTTTGGTGTGACGGCAAAATCACACATGGTATTAGAGCGCAGGTCATCGGTTCGAGTCCCTCGAGCCCTCAACCCTTCGTCCGCGTAAGCTCGGCTTATCAACATGGTATGTAGTGGGTATTAATCCCACATGGTACTGGTTGTATCCGGCTCTATCGTGTGGGGGGGTGTTGGCGTAGCGACTATAGCAACGATGAGATCCCTCTCCACCACAAGTATGTGCTTTTGGTGTGACGGCAAAATCACACATGGTATCAGAGCGCAGGTCATCAGTTCGAGTCCCTCGAGCCCTCAACCCTTCGTCCGCGTAAGCTCAACTTATCGACGTGGTATGTAGTGGGTATTAATCCCACATGGTACTAGTTGTATTCGGCTCTATCAGGTGGAGAGGGATCTCATCGTTGCTATAGTCACTACGCCAACACCCCCCACACGATAGAGCCGGATACAACCAGTACCATGTGGGATTAATACCCACTACATACCATGTCGATAAGCCGAGCTTACGCAGACGAAGGGTCAAGGGCTCGAGCGACTCGAACCGATGACCTGCGCTCTGATACCATGTGTGATTTTGCCGTCACACCAAAAGCACGTACTTGTGGTGGAGAGGGATCTCATCGTTGCTATAGTCGCTACGCCAACAAATTTGATATATTGAGAAACACTAGTCAAATGAAAATAAATGAGCTAGGGAGCTTACGATGATTGGTTTATAATGCACAACACTTATTGAAGGTTTTGAAAATGGGGTAGGAAGCTAAAAGTGCTTGATTGTTGGGAAACTCCATAATTAAGCATACTTAAGTGGAAATACTAATAAGATAAATAACCTCCCAAAAAGTTCCAAGAGGAATATCCGAATGAGTAACAATATCCCAATAACTTGGTAGGTGGGCCCTACTCTATAATGGGGGTGGACCTACCTAACAACAAGAGGATCCCATCGGCCTAAGCCACATAGTAGTGTAAGTTTGATTGGTGGGCTTATGCAATTAATTCCCCCACCTAAGGGCGCCAAGAAGAGTAGTGTTGTTCCTCAAGGTTGAGAAGATCCCCCTATCTTTGTTGCTTTTGTGAGTAGAGCTTTTGTAACCGAGATATAATAGATATGGTCTCTTGCCCCTAGGAGAATATCCACAAGAATGGTGTTCCTTTCCTTGTCCTCCTTTGGAACCCGCATTTGCTAGTTTGGCTGAGTACAGGAGTCCCCCTAAAGCGTGCCCTTTCTCTTCCTCTGTCGATGGGTTGTTAGCACCAAATGAGTGCCCAAACCACCCCTACCTTTCTCTCTCATTTCTTCTCCTCATAGGTCTTTAAGGCACAATGATGCCTAGCTATAGATAAGGGCCTCTCCTCTCTCTATTGATACGCAGTGCCCCCTGCCCCCTGTCTCTCTAGAAAAGGGGTGTGGGAGTTGATGTTTGGTGATGAAGAGATAGAGTTAAGGAGTGAGGTACCCGCCCCATTATAGAGTAGGGACCACCACTCATATGACGTAAATATTCTCACCATTGGAGAGCAAGAACTATAATGGCCTCCTCTCTATAATGGAGGGCGAGGAGAGGGGGCCTTTTCTACGCCACCGGGCCTCTATAGATAGTAGGGCCCTCCATTTAAATTGTCACAAATCATCACATAAATTAATATAGTGTGAAAACGCATATAAAAATAAGTAATTTTTAAAATTCTTAATTAAAAATATTGAAGTTACAATAACCCTCAAAATAATAACCAGTCGAGGTAGAGTGGGTTGAAATCTTTTTCAAGGAGTCATCGGAGAAGAAAGGCACCAAGCCTGGAAAAGAACAGGGAAAATAAAGGCAAAATCGATGTAGATGGCATCTTTTTGGCGAACAGTCCATGGATTTTGATAGATTTTATTTCATTTTCCATATCTTGCCTTGCAGTTGCGGTCATTCATTGCGCCGTGCCTTCTGTACGGCAACATTAAGGGACAAAAAAAAGAAAAGAAGGAGCAAAGACATTAAAAACATGGCCATTAGCAAACAAAAAGAAAAAGTTAACGAAGAGACGTTCATAGCCAAGGAACTGCCAGGTTTTTGAAGCTTCAGTACACACTACTTTTTCAATAGAGACATACTATTTAAGAGTAAAAAAGACAGTTCACTTACATGGTACTTCAGAAGCTATGATTGCGGTATACCCCCATAAATGCGCCAAAAACCCGTGATGACAAGGCTGATTAGAGGCTGCACGGCCTCGTTTGCCTTACCATTGTCTATCAGCGTGGAAAAATGGTGTATCTCCACGTCACCCTCTTTGAAAAATGACCTCTTATGTCCCATGCGAAATCTCTCTGTAACTATGGGTTGTATGTTAGTAGACCCTTTGAACCCTTAGATCTTCCTTAGTTTTTGTGTGTCCTTAGGCCATCTTATAAATCTTTTGTATAGTTTTTATGTCACCATATCTTAACGGCAAGTGATAACAACATTTTCACATGAGAATTTATTATAGTGGTTACTTTATGGGACAATGTACAAGAATTTATGACACATTCTTGTAGGTTCAGTTGTGAATGGTACATCAACAAATTCTAATTGACATTATATGTTTGAGGCATTTTAGATGACATTATTTCTTGTTCTTGACACTTTTTCAATATGATTTACTATTACATGGTACAAATATTGGGGACATACAACTACACATGGTTTTTAGTTTCAAATGATCACAATTTCATATGGTTTTTAGTTTTAGATGATCACAATCTTAGCGGATTTGAGTTTCAAAATCAGCAAGATTACAATTTTAGATGGATTAAGTTTACAATGATAAAGACTTAAAGTGTTATAGTTATAAGGGATAGATTCAATTGGCTTGTAGGTGATATGGTCCATGATCCTTTATCTTTTTTCCTATCACCTATATGCCACCGTTGTTTTATCCTTGACTTGAAGTGATCTTATCCATGTGCCTTTATGTTTACATCTTATGGATTATGCTATCATATTTGGTGTTATGTGCTTCTATCTTACATAATACATGTATGTGTTTACATGGACCTTGTGTTGAACATGACATCTCTTGGTGCTTACATGTGTTAGTGTAAATAAGGACATTACATAATTAATTAGCTTTTAACTCATCTAGGAAAGTCATATTTAGTCTAGTTAAGTCCTAACTTTGAGACCTTTACCCTTTTTTTTCACTTCATAGGGACTTTACACATATCCTCACACTTGTCCGAAGTGTTCTAATATGTCACACTCTTAGAGGGTTAGTCAGTGGTTTACTCCTACCTTCCTCCTTCCTTCTTGTCCTACTTATAAAAAAGCTCATTGTAATTTCCCATTCATTTTTTATGATAGTCATTTTGGCTTTGTTGTGCTCATATTCATTATGGAAGTAATCTTGAAATTTGCTTTCACATATTCGCTGCTCCAACATGGTATCTGAGCCATGAATTGCAAATCCCTTCTCTCTCTTTAGTGAATCCCACACTAAGCCCTATCAAAAGTGTCTCGTGCAGCCAAATGAACCTCGCCATTAAGTCTGGAAGGCTCAAGAAAACTAAAATAGTCTGTCGTTTCATCAAATTTTGACATAGGTAATTTTTACAAATTTTTATACCCTTATACCATATGGTCGTACGACAATATGATTTGTAAGAATCCCATACCTATATGGAACTCTCTGTTTCAAAGGCAATTTTTTTGCCTGGGTCAATTTGGCAAAAAATTCATTGGTCTAGGCGATTTCATATTCTGATTAGTGCTATCTGGTCACTGGTCTTTTGGTTAAATTTAGTGATTGTGCAAAGTTTTTTATTTTTAGCATTTGATCCGGCCCCGAGTCTAATTACAAATAGTTTTGAAGGCGTGGTGGCTATTCAACCCTTTGGACACAAGCCCTTTAGGGTTTCTTTTATTTTGTTTGAGGTTGTTTTGGTTCAACATTTCTTCACTGTGCACACCACCAAGGGTATTTGACTTGCTAGTTTCAAGTCGCCACTAGGATGCCTTCCAAATCACCAAAGGGTTTGTTTAGTTAATTTTTCTGATTCATTTGTTCTCTTCATGTGGTGTTTTCCTGCCAACGATCTCATACATCCATCCTCCAAAGCCCTTCAGTCACAAGTGCAGTAACCAAAACCATTGTCGAGTTTCAAACAAGTTTCACCCCAACATTCAAACTGCTAGGTCAAAGTCAGATCTTTTGGTCGACAACCGCCAACAATTGATGTTTGGGTCATGGTTTTCTCATCTCTCATGGTCGTAGCTCAATTTACGACATTATTTATGTAACTGCCAACCACCCGATCTTCAACATTGTCATGATCGCAGTTATCTTCTAACCACAAACGGTTAAGTTAGAATTAATGTTTACTGTAGCATTTTTCATCACTGTAACATTTTAGGTTATATTTATTGTAACAGTAACATTTTATGTTGACTGCTAGCAATCATATCTTACCACCTGCAGTTATCTCTAACCACTAGCGATTACCTCTAACCGCCCATAGATCGCCAGCGCCTTTCCAAGTGTTTGCAAAGTTTTTTTTTTTACTTGTCATCATAACTTGCAATTCAGAAGTTAGATTTTTGCAAATTTATAGTCGACGGAAAGTTGGTTCCATCCACTACATAGTGATGAACTTAATTTTCTCAAATTGTGTTATTTTTTTACTATTTTTTGGCCTCTAAAGTATATTTTTTGTATTAAATTTTGATAGGGCATAACTTTCACCCCCAATATCAAATTTTTACAATTTTTTTTTTAAACTTATCAAAAAATGCAAGAATTTCAAATCTACATGCATTTTTCAAATTTGGATAGCTCTTTTTCTCAAAAAAATTATAAAAATCATCGTGAGTTATAAACGAATGATTTGGGCTTTTGTAAACATTGTAATCAAAACTTATCTATTTTTCTAGGGGGCTATTTTATAGCATTAATTATTTTAGGGGGTAATCTTATGATTTTGCATTTGTATTTGTTGGTTTTGAGATCATGTCTCTCATATTAAATCCTTTCCATTTGAGTTTTCTTCATAATCCTCCTAATAATGAAAAATCAAATGTAGTTATTGTGGGAGAAAAAGCATACTAAAGAAGACTGTACTCAAAGAAAAATGATGAATTGAAGCAACTTATTCTAGATCATAAAAATGTTTTACCTAATCATTTTAATCCAACATCTATAGAATCATCATATGGTCTCACTCAGACATCTTGTGAGACAACATCTGAGGATGAATAATATAGTTTAATGACTTGCATTGAGATCTCATCTCCTTCGTTATCACCTGTTGCTACATCCAAATTCAATGATTCATCTATGGCTTATAGTGATTCTTTGTAGCAGGATATTGATATCAGTTTTCTAGATTCACCTCATTGGGATGCAGTTCTACCAAACATTTCATCCTTGTTTGTAGAGTCTCACATTACATATTTGGAAGACACAATTGAGGATATTAGTCTTCTCTTTGATGATAGCTTTGATGGAGTTGCATCACCATCATTTTCTTTGGATGTTATGAAGGCATTCAGACCCTATTGTTCTTTCTTCACCTACATTTGATTCTATAGTGATAGATTCTGTAGATATTTGCGAGTCCACATATCTGACTCAGTCATCATCCATTTTGACATCCTCTGCAAAAGTACCAGATTCTCATTGGTTTAGTTGTCTTGCCTATGGTGAGCAACATACAACCATGGTTACTATACCTGAATCTTTTATGGTACCTGATTCATCATACTAGAATTTGTCACAGTTTGGCATTGGCTTAGAGATCTTTGAGAAATATTCAAAGACATCATCTTGGGCATCATCTAGGTCTTTGGATCATGTGCAGAATTTAGAGACATTCATCCTTCTTCCTACATATTCCTATCTGGAATGGGATGATATCATGCACACATCTATAGTTATGTTTCTTCCCAAGAGGAATTTAAATGATGTTCAGTGATCATGGATCATCTTCAGCATTCGGTGTCGAGCATATCTACAAGCACTACATGAGGCAATTTGAGGGGAGGTTGCATGGTTTCTCTTCTCATCTTAGTTTTGGGAGGGGACATTTCCTCTCATGGAGTTCTTTCCTTCTCACTTTTGGGGGGTCACATAGACCTTCTATCCTTTTCTCTCCTAGGGGGGGCACATTTATTGGACATTTGTGCTAGAAGTAGTTCTTGGGGAATCTGATGGGGAGCCTCAGTCAACAAGACTTACCCCATCGGCCACCTTACAACTTATCACTCTGACCCCACAACTCTCCCCAATGGAGGTCTCTATGGTTCTCGCCTATCGCTAAGATAATTTCCATCGACCATGGTAGGAAATGCTTCGCTGACATGCCAAGTCTGACCGATATCCCCTATCGGCGAGACTCCCTCTTCGCTTGGGCCGATAGTCTGTTCAACCGTCGCCAAACTCTCATCGCTGTGACCTTTACCATTGGCGAGCTCTTACAACCTCTTGCCGATACACCGATAGACCAACTCTTCGGTGTGACTTCCTTCGTCAGCGAAACTCTCAACTACTCTCCCGATGTGCTGATGACTATTATCTTCGGTGAGACTATTCTCATCAGCGAATGCTTATCAACTTACGCCATTACACCGATGGACCAACTACTCATCGGTGTGACGAATGCCTTTGGCAAAACCCTAAAATCTCTTGCCGCCGCCGAGTCCTTCCGATGGATCTCCGTCAGTGTCACTTGTCTCTTGTCACCCTGATACTCTTGATCGGTAAGACCAACACTGTCGGCACAATGCCAAGTCGCCTACCCGATGAACTTTGTCACCCTGACATGAATCTTTGACCGTGACTTTCTTTCAATGGCTCAAACCTCTCTTCGGCTAGACCATCCTTATCGCTCCGAGAGAGAAATGTTTCGTTGATGGCCTCTGTCTCATCGATAACAGCTCCAACTCCTCCGATCAAACCCTAGCACATGGAGATGCTAGGCTACCTACTGTGCACAACCCAATTTGGTCCTCTGCACCGCCGAACAGGAAAACAAGACAGGAAACAAAAATAGATATCTGTACAATGAAGCCATTCCACTGATTTTGACAGAAATCTTATTAGTGGAATGCTTCACAACAACATTTTGCAACAACGAAAAGCATAGAAAGGAAAAGAAATCTATAGCTATGCAATTTGTAATTACAGAGAATGGAAAACAAATTGACAACACAAAATAGTTTGATTTCTCCTTAACACAATGCATGATTACATACAATTCTTCTTTGCTTCGATTTGATTACAAAACCTATGCCTTGAGATGGTTCATTTCCCTGGTTTTATAAACTTACCAGAGGAACACCAACCCATTCCAAGCGGTTGGGAGAAAACTAACTGATTCCAAGCAGCTGGGAGACCAACCATCTAACCACTAACAATTTGACAAATGCAAACTAAGTACTTGGGACTTACAAAGTTTGTTCTAGGTCTAGATACAAACAGAAATGACATGCATTGGTTGAATAGACCTTATTACAACACAAAACCTGTTTTAAAATAGAACATGAACTTAAATGCCTCACGGAGGCCACCTTGTGTTAGGTGCTCCCGCACCAGAATCATGTTAAGTCCACATTTTTTCTTCACTTATACATTTTTCATGCACCTTTTCTCTTTTGAAGAGGAGTTTTATTTCCCACCAAGTTTTCTCCTTTACTCCACTTGTGAGAAATTTGCTTGTAGATGAGTACCTAACATGGCCTCAAACCCAGGACCCATTTTTATTTATCTATTCTCCCTAAGTTGCACTTAGGGGGGTGTTAGTGTAAATAAGGACATTACATAACTAGTTTTCTTTTAGCTCATCTAGAAAAGTCCTATTCACACTAGTTAAGTCCTAACTTTGGGACTTTTACCTTTTGTATCACTTCATAGGCACTTTACACATGTCCTCACACTTCTCCCAAGTATTCTAGCATGTGTCACACTCTTGGAGAGTTAGTCAATGGTTTACTCCTACCTTCCTTCTTCCTTCTTTTCCTACTTATACAAGGAGCTCATTGTAAATTTTCATTCATTTTTTATGATAGACATTTTGGCTCTGTTGCACTCATATTCTTGGTGGAAGTTATCTTGGAATTTGTATTCAGATATTGGCTACTCCAACAACATGATCCGTCTATATTACTTCTTTGTCCTCACCATTGTGGGCAACATTGGGGGCATCTTATTGCCCTTTGATATGCATGGTTACATGCTTACATCTTGATGTATTATTGATTACCTATCACACGATGTTCTCTAAGACTTTCTTCGTAATTATTAAGCTTTACACGAACTTATCTTTTACACGTCTTTTTCTCCTCTCATCCAATTTATTGCACTGCATGTATGCCTCCAATTGGAGGAGGAATATATTATCACTAGCATACATTGATTATTATGATTACAATAATAGGCTTCATGCTCTTTATGAATCCTACTATGTCTAACGAATGTTTCCTTCATTTACTTTTACTTTTTGGTTCGATGGCAGTGTCAAGTAATTTTTGTCTACATGCCTAATTTAAATGAATGTAAGCTTCTAGATTAAAACTTTTTCTTTGGTTCTTGCAAGTATTCAAATTGAGTGTGGATTATAAGGAGTACACATGGAATATCCATCCATATCTATGTCCCTTTTATGAGTGTTTGAATATTTGCTTTCATGTTAACTACATGTTCTACTTTGATGTGCTTCTTCATAGTACTTACATGCAAGTCAAACTAGGGGCAAGGGTGAAAAGTACTCTTGGTAAGTATTTTACCCTTTGTTTTGGACTCACCTTGATTTTGTTTTCCTAAGTGCAATGACTAGCATACAAATGACATTTTTGTGTAAAAGTGATGTAGGAGCATAACTTCTAGAGGTCATAACTTTTGATCCAAGTAGCTGATGAAGCCCATTTTTATCAAAGTGAAGACCTCAAAAAGATCTACATTGTCATAATTGACACTAGTTGATTGCTACCTACTTCAACCATTTTTTGGAGCCAAATTTGACAATCTAGGGCTCAAAAATAGCAATTTAATATTTTTTTCAAGATTTTTACAATTTTCTAGATTTAATAATTTGGTTAACATTTGAGTGTGATCATGGGTTGAGATTCACTCTCAATTCTCATTTAGTTGCATATGATTTATGGGTAAACTTTTAGGTCCATCCATGCTTAAATGTAAAATCATTTTAGCAATTTTGATTGCTCTATGCAGTTTTTAGTTTGATTAGTTTTTTGGTGCATCTTAATTATGCTAGATAGTGTGTTAGTGGAAAATTTTCCTTTTAAATGAAGAATCTTATGTATTTTGGTTTAGTTGTGGAAGAATGAAATAGAGATTTTGGTGTTTTACTGTTAAAAAGTATTGTTAGATTTTTGTTGCATTTTTGGTTACATAAAAAAGATGGCAAATTACCTGAGCCATGATTGATTTTGACCTCACATATCTCAAGGATCCAAACCTAATTTACAATCTACCCATCCATTAACCTAGGTCAATTTAACAGACATGAAAATGAACTTGGTTCAAATCCACAGGTGCATATTCAACCCCCAAACTTACAAACTCCAATTTAATCATGCACCTAAGAGAACATCTCTCCAACTAGCTATTACCATCTAACTTGAGCACATGATATTTAATTTTGTATGTTAGGGTGTTGTAGAAAATAATAAACCCTAATTCAATATTGGTCATGTAGAAAATTATAGAGGAGCTTTTTTACACATTACATCATCATAAGCAAAGCATATAACTACCATGACATCAACATATACATGTACTAGTATATTACATGATTGCTTGATGTGTATTTGATCTTACCAAAATCATTGAATTGAATCTATAGACTTGGCATAAGGAGAAGACCTTTCTTAGCAAGATCCCAAAGGTGTACATCAATAATGACAATCTTTATTATAGGTCTAGATACTAAGGTGAATCAAAATCTAAAGTATGTGGATAGCTAGGTCAAATCCATATACACAAATAAAAAAGGTAAATAGATTTCAAATCCACACCCATGAAGTTCATTTCTATAGTCATGGAAATGACCCAGAGCATCAAGAAAATGAATTTTCTAGTCTAACAAGTTTTGTATGATAGAGTACTAAGCATTAAACATAAGAATGGATCAAAATCACTATCTACCATAAGATATTCTACATCAAACCTATAGCTAGCTATATTTATTTATTTTAGAGCATATTTATTAGCATATACTTAATAATATAGTCTTAACTTAATAATCTAGGGTTCTTTATTTATTTGTGTTTTAATTAATTAATTTACCCTATTATATTTATGTAGAGTGTGTTTTATTCCCTCATAAGGAGGTAATATAATGATTATCTTATTATTTTGCATGGGTGAATGGTTTAGTGGTAAGTTATCATAGCTTAGAGAACTTATGGTGTGGTTAAAATCCTTTGGGGATGGAGTTGAGGCACCCTATTTATGGCCTCACTAGATATGCTTAGTTAACTTAAGTTAAAGATCATAAAATTTATCCCCCTAACCATTGCTACTAGGATCTATAGTATTGGGAGTGGGATCTCAACTTATCTTGGTATCATTATACTTATCTTCCTCAATCTCTTGAGTGTGCTCTAGAAATATGGGAAGACTCAAAAGATGAAAGTTATCATAGAGAGTTAAAGGGACCCAAACATCACATTGTGTATTAAAGGGTGTCAATGGAAAAGATGTGACAAATCTGACTGCAACTACATTAGTGACATTTTGTGGTTGTGTTCGTGTCCCTAACTAGAAGAACGACTAATGGGGCCCAATTATTAAGGCACTTGTTAATAACTCCAAGGGCATTGCCCCAATGGCTAATAAGAGTTTGAAGGTACTACACCTCTAGTTACACCCTTTTAGTTTGTGCATGTGTAGACTATAACATAGCATTAGGGGTCACCATAATTTTGTTAGACATAGAATAGTATAATTTGTAGAATTAGGAGTAAAATTAACACTATTTCCATCTTTCTATAACTAAAAATGAATCTCAATGTAAAAAATAAGATAAACTTATTTAGTCTCTATAGATCCATTATGATAGAATCCATTAACAATTTCATCTTCCATGTAAAGGGATCTTGCTTGAAGGGAATGAAAACATTATAGATCTAATTATAGGAATTCCTTTTGTGGGAATAACATACATCATGAGTTAGAGAATCAAGTGCATAGGTATTTCACCCAAGGAAACATTGGTAATGAAGAACGTACAAGTGATCCTTTTTAGGATCAACATAAATGCAATCAAAAGGATGGTTGTGAATTAAAGAAAAATGCTATAAACTAAATGGTGGTTGAGTGTCTCAGATGCCACTACCTTGGGAGAAATAAATTTAACCCAATAGAGATTTATGTTGGTAGAAGCATGTATCAACATGCCACTTCCACTCTTTTCACCAAAGAGATGGGCTTTCAACACCAATGTTGTGAAAAATTCCACCAAGTAAAACCATTGGATTTTCACTCATGGATTCAAAGTGAACACTCTAAACACTAAACCTAGTTTTTAATTCATTCCAACAAAGAAATTTTAGGTACTACACTAAATAAATATGCAAGCAATTTCCTTTTTTGAATATGTAAGGAAACTTAAGGACTAAGTATCTTCCAATGACACCCTGGCATAAACATTGATAATAAGAGAATACCGAAAGGAGTAAATGTTAATTGTAAGCTTCTAGTCCTAAATCCATTATCATCATAGAATCTAAGGTTTTATAGCTTCCCAATAGTTCTAATTTATTTTAGAAATAAAGGTGTCGATAATTGATAGCGGTAGTGGCTATGATAAGGGTGCAAACCAAGTCCCTACTAAGCTATGGGCCATATGGGTTATTATGGGTGATGAAATCATGAACAGAGAATATAATTAAGGATGATCCAACCATGTATCCCATCACAACAATCATTTACAAGATTGATGCTGCCAAATTCAAATATTCACACCACACCTTTTCATGGAGAAACAACTTTAATTAAATCATAGTCAAAATTACATCAATAAAATTAGTTGCAAAGGGCTTACAATCAGAAATAAGACCTTAGTCTTCAATTACAATGAAATACAAGAACAATCATTGTGTGGATTTTCAAAACACTACCCTATGACCTAATCTTAAATCTAATACTCTTTTGATCTCTTGAATTCTTTCTTTAGACCAAAAAAAACTACTAATCTCTTTGTGGAGTTCCCCTCTCCATGTTTAATTGATGATCTTTTATAGAGAACTAGGATGACACAATATCTTTGCACTAACAAGAAACATAGTGCATTGCCCTATGCACATGTGATAATGATCATGTGATCTATAAATAGGGGTGGATACTCCACATTGCTACTCATTAGAAATAGACAATCCTAGCACATTATTACACCAAAGGTCCAATATGCAACACAAATATTGGTAGAATGGATGGAGTTTTCTTAACCCACTTAATGGAAACCACCCTATCAACCTTGCATAAGTGGGCACTTCTCACATACTCATACTGCATGCTACAACCATTATATAATATTGCAAACTTAAATGGAAACTAAGATAATTCTTTAGTAATTTCTAAATGAAACAACATAAACAAGAACATCCACAACAAACACCATGACACAATTATTTAACTTAGAAAAAGTTGATTTGGGAAGAAAACTCTAATAATGATTCCACTAAAGTGTATTTTTACAAGTAATAGTCCCTCTACTAGGTTAGATGCTAATCAATTTTGGATCATCTCAATCCTTGTAATTTTCCTCTGGAACTACTATGTGAAAGTGTCAAAAAGAGACACAAAGTATCAACTAGTAATCTCCATTATCAACCTAGCTAATACAACTCATATCTCTACTCCTTCTAGGGTATCACCCCTAAAAATGAAATGAGTAAAATTGCCTATGTAATGCTTCCTTCGACTTTTTCATGAAGGTAATTTATAACTCTCTCATGATTCTCTATGTTTGAAGATAAGTGAAAATGCCAAAAAGGAGAAAGAAAATGCATGTTAGTTCAAATTATAGCTCTCTAGTCATTGCTCACCCTTTGTGATAGGTAAATTACCCCTAGACTTATTGCACCACCTGAACTTCTTAATGTTGATTGGCTTCGTCAATGCATCTATAACATTCTACAAAGTGTCAAGTTTCTCTAGCATCACTCTCCCATCCTCTACCATGTCATGAAAAATGGTACTAGACATCTATGTGCTTCATCCTCACATGAAAGGTCAAGTTCTTTACTAGACATATGGCACTCTAACTATCACAAAAAACTCTAATAGCTCCCTAAGTCGGTGCCACATCTAAAAACAAACTCTTAAGCCACATGGCCTCCTTATAAGCATGAGTAGATACCATGTACTCAACCATAGATTTCCATTTACTCATTCAACTGTAGCATCAAAAATTGCATGCCCTTGCAATTTCACACTATGTTTGGCGACCACTTTGGTGCTTGCATCTCCTTTATGTGTTTTAGGCTTATTTTTGCTTCATTTTAGTCCTTTTTGTTCAATTTCATAAAATTTGGTTTTAATGCTTGATGATTCTCCTAGCCCAAAGATGTTTCATGAAACCCCAAGGTAGATTCACTCAGACGCTAGTGCTTAGCACAAACATTCACGTGCCATGCTGGTGTCCCGCAAATGTGAAATGGTCAGTGAGGTATTTTTGGGACACATTGAATATCTCCTACATTTGGTGAGATTTCTGTAATGCCTCTCGAGCTTTGAATGGCTCTTTTCCTCTTTGCATGTGTCTTCTTCCCTCTCAATCTCAAATTTGGAACAATCTTTTGCTCATTCTCTCTCTTTTGGCTATCTCCTAATTTTATGAAAGTATTGGTTGAATCATACACTTGAGTTCTCCTACCATAGCCATCTATTGAAGGATTTCATGCTCCCATAAGTAACAACATTGCCTTTATCAGCTTTATAAGGTTTTTATTGGTGATTTGGTCATGTGAAGGCCCTCTTTTTGAGGTTTGAAGTTGTTAATAACCAAATATATTGTCCTCAAGAAGTTGTGGCCTCTTCCACCATCATTTGGGCTAGTAACATCGTTTCTACATTGATAAATCTTGTTTTATGTTAAAATCTTGTTACATAGCTTAGTTTATTTTCTTTGTAAGTTTTAGTGTAGACCACCATTCTTTTTCTTTGTGCATATGCTTGGGTATTCTTCCCCGTAGACCAGGGAAGGTACTTCTAGTTTTATTTCATTTTCACTGTTGTTTATTTCTTAAATACACTTAAGGAATAGGAGCACACACTTATTTTCAAACTTCTATCTATCATTGTTGATTGTGGAGGTTGAAAGATCAAAGTAGAGGCTTGACTGAGGCAAGCTCCTTTGCAGCCCAACCATTTTTCTTCTTGTCACTAGTAGCAGGTACCTTGAGGAGAATCATTCGAACGCATAGAGGTTTTGTTGGTTTCCTTCCTCTTCTTCCTTCATTTTATTCCATTTCAATAGAATATTTATATCATTTTCTTTATCTAGCATCACCTGGGTATCATTGGGTTGTTTGTTCATTCATTGTTGTGCTATGTAGGAGATAACAAACCGTACAGGATACACTATTTTTATTTTTTTGGCTTTGAGGACGCCAACACTTAGCATAGATGTCCATGTGATGCATTGTCATCTGGCACAATGAGGTTTGATCTTTGGTGCCAAGTTCCCCTATTAATCCTCTTTTCACTTCTGCATTTTATTTCCTAAATTTTTGTCTGTGGTAGTGTATTTTCAGCATTCTATTATTCTCTTTTTCACTTTGAGGCAATTAGTTAGTTCATTTCAATTCATTCCTATTAGCACAAAGTTAGTCTGCCAACGTTAGTTTATCTAGAGACATAAATAACATAAAACTAAGTAGGACCTTAGTGTAGTGTTAGAGAAGAATTCCCTTGATTGATGCATTTGATCAAGGTGTAGTTTTTCCTCCATTACATTTTCGTGAACCCACTACATTAAAAATTTTGAACATATTCTCAAGCTTTCTCTTAAACATTTAAAAAAAAAAATCTTCTTTCATTACATTATACTATGTGTTGTAAATCTATAAACTCAATTTAGGAGCTTTACAACCCAGTCTTCTAATTCACAATATATTGTTCAAAGAAGTTTACGTCATCTCTCTATAATGGATCAATCTGGTGCCCTTAAAACTCCAATTCTTTCATCCTAAATTTCATAAACCTCTCTTCTAAAGAAACTACTAAAACTATTTCTATTCCTTCTTCTTCTAGAACTATTCCAATAACTTCTTTCCATGATGCAGAAGTAACTTTCAATCATTAGGCAGCCTTTGTTTATGTCCCACCAGAGAAAATTCAGGACTTAGATCGTCATTTGGTTGATTTCCAAAATTTTCTACATCATGAGGACTTGCTTAGTTCTACTATCCCTTTGGTCGACGCTCTTCACGTTATATTAACTAGTCATCATAAAGGTCTTGATTTCCTACGTGGCATTTCCCATATAGTGCATAGTGACACACCACCATTAGCGAGCTACGTTGTTGAACCTCAAGACTCTCACTCAAACATAACAGGAAATCAAATTACTATTCCTCTTCCTACTTCAGGAATTCAAATTTTTACATCTTCACAAATGGCTACCAATGCTCCACAGCATGGTAGTGTAGATATTAATTTTTCTGGAGGTGTTTTCAATCCCATTAACTAGTATGGGTTTGTTCTACCCTCAAGGCCCTTACAATTTACTTTCCCTACTAGTGCCCTCAGACTTATCTAGCAACTTTATGTACCTCTCACTTCCACTCCTCTTCTTGCACCCACTCACACTACCGATCTTGTTATCAATCAACTCCTTCAAATTGTTGGTTCCATTCAGCAACAACTTGCCTTGCTTTCCACATCATCCATACAGCATATTGTTCTTGTTTACTACATGCAGATCCCGCTTTCACTTGCCATTCTTGCTACTCCCTTTCCCCAAAGCTTCGAGGCACCTAGGTTCAAAAAGTATTCTAGAAAAGGAGACCCCCAAATACATGTATTTGCTTTCACTACTTTGTCCAGTGATTTCATTTTTCAGGATGCTCTGCTAGAAAAACTATTCCTGCAGTCATTTGAAGACACCACATTGGACTGGTTTTGTTTGCTTCCTAACCATTCTATTCTCTCTTTTGAGTAGTTAGTAAATTAGTTTTTGCAACATTTTAAAGCTAACATTGGACCATAGGTCATGTTTACTGATCTCGTTCATTGTCAACAAGAAGCGAATGAAAAAGAAACTGATTTTGTTTATCATTATCAAGCACTCTTTTCTTAAATTCCTTATGCTCTCCCAGACTTTGATGTGGAACAGGTTTTCATTAGGAACCTACAACATCAGATAAGGGATAAGATCTTATAAATGAAAAATTAATCATTTGCACATCTTTGCATAGTACTTCATGACTATTAGTAGTCTATTAGGCAGTTTGAGGTGTCTTCCTCACTGGCTTTTGTTAGTCAGTCCGGAGTGTATTCTGCTTTCACTAATTACATAAAGAACAAAAATTTATTTAAAAACAATGCTTCAATAGTGATTAGCACTACAGTGGTTAAAGCACCTTCTCAGGCTTCTCTAGCCCTCTCTACTCCTAAATCCACAAATAATCGTAAGTTTACTCCTCTTACAAAGTCTCTCTATGTTATTCTCCAATAGCTCCTAAATGATAATTTGGTGCAACTATCGCCTATTCATCCTCTCGACACTCGTCCTCTTGACACCCGCATGTCGGTTCTACCTTCTTATCACCCGAAGGCCTTTTATCAGTTCCACAAAGTCCTTGGCCATGACACAAAAGATGTTTTCATCTAAGGCATATATTGTAAGACCTCATCGATTAGAATGTCATCCAGGTCTCTAGTGCAAACGATAAAGGAAATAAATTGGTCACTTCATCTAATTAGAATTTACAAATTTACACCAACCCCATGTCGTGTCATTCTTCCAACTTTGTTTACCTTGATTCACCTTCCGTGGCATTACATACAACTCCTGACATTTCCTCTTCTTCCTTCACCCAAATGGTAGGCATGGTGGATGTTCTCTCTCACCTGGCTTGAGAGCAAAGCATTCCCAAGCCTATCATTTCCTTTTCTACCACGGATATCCCTATTGATACATATGAGGGTCCTCTTTACATTACTCTCAAGGTTAATGGGAAGCCTGTAAAGGCTGTCCTAGTTGACCTCATCTTCTTGGCAAATGTAATTACAAAGGAATTCTTGTATATCCACAAACAGTATAGACATCTACGAGCAATCAGAGGTCTATATATGGTGTCATGATGGTATGTCTCACCCCACCCTTGTTTTGATCACCCTTCCCATCTAGGTGGGACCTGTTGTGACCAAATCACACATCACCCCATCATGATGGGGACCTCCCAATTTTTTTTCACCTCAGAGTCAGTTAAACAAACAATCTTTGCAAAACCAATACAGAGACTTCTTGAAAGGCAAATTTAAGGGGGCCTTATGTTAGCATCAGGTCCTAAGTTCAACATGTTTCAGTGGGTAAGGTCTATAGGCAAAATTGGTTTAGTGTTGGTCTTGGCGCATCTTATGCCTTCAATCACATACTTTGGTGCCCTTGTGTGGATCTTTGAGAGAATGGAGCCTAGGAGAATGATATTGAGTTTGAAGAGCATAATTCCATCCATATGATCATATTTTGGTGTCTAGATGTAAAGAGATATTAAGTGTCTGAAAAGGGTAAGTAGAGATGTCAGTCAGCATGATCAAGAGCTAAGGAGGCACTCTTCTTGTGCAAGTTCATCATTTTGGATCCTTAGAAGTTAGAAACTCTCATCTTGACCACCTTATGTAAAAAGATAGAGTAGTTTAAAGCATGGAAAGAAGATCTAGGCGCCCATCTGCATTTGTATCACCATTATAGGCACCTAGGAAGTAGGGTTGAGTAAGTCATTGTGTTTAGGGCACCCCACTTAGAAGCCTTTATTGAGGAATCTATGTCTTGAATGGAGTATGAAGCAAAGCCTCCAGAGGATAGCGCCTAAAGTTAAGAGGACTTTAACTAGCCAAAACTCAAGATGAACTCTAGGCGCCCCTTGCCATTGAAACCATCCTAGAATGGCACCTAGAGGAATGAGAAGGTAAGTCATTATGTTTGGGTGCCTTGGAGGGAGTAAAGCATGTATGCTTGAGATTGATTCAAGGTGAAGAGAACTTCATGATAGGCACCCCTTTGTCTCCAAATCATCATGCTTTGGTGCTCAAGTAGGATTGTCTTTGAATCCACAAGGTTTGACTTATGAAATGATTGTATATGAGTTGGAAGTTCATCAATGTGCTTAGAAATATCCACTGGTCACTTTTGGGTGCCAACCTATGTTTGAATTATCCATTTTGGGCACCCATTCTATACAAAGCAACTAGACAATGGTGCCTTGAGGTAGGACATCCACTCTGGTGCCTAGACTGAGAAATTTCTAATAAGAGCACCTTGTGTTAAATCTCTAAAATGGACAAGCTGGTAGTAAATGATTTTCAACACCTTGGAAGGATTAGATTGGTGATAGGAGTAATTTTAGAGCCCTAGAGTGTCCTGAGGTTTGGTAACATCCAAGGGTCTTAGAACCATATTGAATGAGGAATGGAAGGTAAGTTGGTCACCTTATGCGCCCTGAGGGGGAAAAGTATTATTGTGAAGATTGATGGAATGTTTAGAACCAAAGTGTATGACATAAGCAACATCATCTAGTATGAGCACCTTGATGGTGTACAAACCTGTAGTCCTTAGTAAGTGAGAGATTCTAGGCACATTTTAGACCCATGTTAGTTCATTCTTGACTGCCCAAGAGTTTAGGCACCTTTATGCCTCCTTTTCAACTTAGTTTGGCACATTTCATATGGAAACTTACCTGTATTAGTGCCTTGTGAAGATTTTTGTCTTGTGAGAATTTAGGAGAGTATGTCCACTTTGGCGCCAATGAAGCCTTGAAGAGAAGATGTTGAAATCCTTCAAAGTGCGCTTTTGGATGTAGAAGGATGGAATGAACTCCTTGGGTGCCTAAGTATGCTAAGATCAACCTCAAGAGCACCTTTAAGAGATCAATGAAACTAGGCGCATGACTGCATCCACATCATCATGTTCTGGCACCTTGATATAGGAGGCATAGAGGTGAACAATCAAGCATCATGGAGCACTTAGGTAATTAAGAGTAAACATCATTGTGATTGGGCATCCTTTTTGCTCCTTTGTGTATTTCATTGGCACCTTAAAGGAGGTAAGTTGCTTTAAACATATGGAATTAAACATCATTGTGTTTGGGCGCCAATCCACATTTAAATCAGTATTGCTACACGCCTAGTTTGGAGTCAAGTATTTTTCCATGTTGAAATACTCTTAAGAGAAGATTTGACTTGAAGGATTCAATGAGGTCATCATTCCTTCATATGAAACCACTAAGGTGATCCTAGTCAAGGTGCATTTCATTGCCTTTTCTATCAATTTTGGCACTCAAGTGACAGAGGTTTCAAATTTTGATATTTGTATTAAATGCCTGACTAGGCCAACCTCCTTTTAGCCGATCAACATTAAATGCAAATGGAATCACTACATATAGAGGAGCGCTCCTTGTCATTTATCATAATCTACATTGCAATTTCACCTAGGGAGCAAATTTTTTCAAGAGGAGGAGCAGATTTATAAGGTAGATCTGCATTTTGAGGACTACTTTTGACATTTTACCTCTGATTTCTATCATTTCAATACTATTTTTTATCATTATATATCGAAATCTGCATTTTCTAGATCAGAAATTTGATATAAGGTATGTTTCAGCCACCCTTTTTTTCATAAATTTGGCTTTTATTTATTTAATTTTGTAGATTATTATAAGTTTTACATCTAAAAATCAGGTTTGCAAGGGTAAATTCTATCATTTCAAGTCACTTATTCAAGTCTTGTCTTGTAGATAGATGGGCATGACAGTGAAGGAGAGGCAAGTCATGATCAAGATGGATGCCAAATCCACTATACCCGACTCCAAGATCAAGACTCATTGGAAGAACATTGGAGATACCAACATGGGACACGTCAACTTGGAGGAGATGAAGGATTTCTTGCTCGCCATCACAAGGAATGAAGACATCAAGGCCATTGCAAAGAGTGGAATTGTACAAGTAGCATGCTTCCCACCTACCTTACCTAGCACTGAGTTAGTGTTGGAATGTATTCAACACTATGACAAGGAGAAGAGAAACATTATAGCTAAAGATGGGACTGTCCTAGCTTACCTGCAAAGAGAAGCCATTTAGGAGATCTTCAACATCCCAAACTGGAAGGCAGTGTTCATCTGTCCTACAACTACTCAATGTACTTTTGAAGGCAACCCCAAGCACTACATGCAAGAAGTGAGGAAGAGGTGGATGATAGATTTATCAATCAAAATATACAACTCTAAAGATCCAAAGTTTCATAAGGTTGACTTCAAACAAGAGATAAGTTACTTCATCATGTTCTTGAATCGTGTAACAGGTAGGCCTCAATCATCTACTTTTGAAGGATGGATGTATACCTACTTTGATCATGTGTTTACAAAGAATAAGATGGTTGATTGGGCTGGCCTTATAAGTCCTTGCCTTGATGAGTAGTTTGAAAGGTTTGATGAAACAAAATCATTCTTCATGACTTCCTATCTTGTTTATATCCTAGCAAGAAATGTGGTTTATAAAGGATTAACATCTAAAGGAGTAGGTACAAAGTTTGGACAGATTCTTTCACATCAGTGTTATCCTCAACTCCATTCAAAGAACATAAATCATTACAAGAGGTTTAATGATGCCTTCGCCATGTACATAGTGAGAAAGTTGAGAGGAGGAATGCATAGAAGACTAACAGGTGCTACTAAGAACTTCATTGAACAATATGGAAGGTACTACATCCAATACAGATTACTAAGGTATCCTACCAATAGGATGGTGTTGTTGGAAGTTTCAAGATAGTTGTTAGAATTCCATAAAATGCAAAGGGCAAGGAAGAAAGCTGGAGTTCAGTTTCCTCTCCAGCTTGGCAGATATTACTCCTGTCCATCACTCCAAGCAGCTGAACATTCAGAGGTTGAGATTCAAGCATATCATTTACATCTTCATGATTTAAGGAGGGAGAACTTTGATCCACACGGAGCTATTAAGCAGTCATATTCTTCCTACAGATATGTTGATTAGCTTGAAGATCATTGGGCTAATGCTATTGATGATGATGATATAAGGATGCAAAAGTGTTCAAGGTTGAAATGGGATCTAGTGAGAGCTACAAAGGTATTAAGGATTCCTGATCAATTAGATGATGATAGGACTCTTTCAGGTGATGAATACAATAAGATATGGAACTTGCCTTATGACATCAATTGGACTGACAGAGAAAGAGTTTATAATGAAGAATTGATAGAGCCTATCATTGCTATCACTGAGGAACATGTGAAAGAGCAAGTACAAGCATTGATAGATGAAGGAAAGAAACTCACTTACATCAAGATGGGAGAAGTTGAGCAGCAGGAACAGCATAGTGCACTCGGTAGGAGTTCACGAAGTAAGGACAATGAAAGAGATTCAAGTCAAGCAAAGAAAAGAAAACAACTTGAATCTACACAAGGAGAATCAAGCAAGAAAAAATAAAAGAATAAGTATTGAAACTACTTCATCTAGATAGCCAGGAGAGACTCCATTGAATCAGGATATAGTGGTGCATGTTGAGGATGCAGTTCCAGAAACTCCATTAGAAGAAGTGCCTTCAAGTCCACATGATACTGAGATCATTGATGAAGCTAACACTGAAGACAAGGATGAAGCCGAAGAAGAATCATTGCCTATACAAGGAAAGCATATACAACTATTAAAGGATCTTTCATCATTGCCAGAGTGGCTGCAATATAGAATTAAGGAAAGCTGTGAAGTTGAGAAATATCCTTCCATTCCAGTTGAAAAGTTGCTTCTAGACATGTCTAATGAAAAACCAAAGAAGAAAGTAACTATTCTTTCAAAGATAACCAAAGATGAAGCAGGTGTAAGGAAAGTACATGTAGCAGTGCCAAGGCGCGAAAAGAATGTAGAAGATATAACACCTAAAGATTATGACATAAATACAATTAACTTAGGTCCATAGACTGGAACACAAGTAGAAGAAGAACTTCAAGATTCACTTGATAATGCTTGAGCTATTATAAGGTAGGAAACATAAGGTAGAATTAAAGCTGAGCAAAGGTGTCAAGCCTTAGAGCAATATATTCAGCACTTGGTTCATCCTATTCTTCAGTAGGAGAGAGTTTCTACACTTCCATCTCGTCTTCCTCCAAAAACAATTGTACATCTTGAGGGGTTGAAGTCTTCATCTCATGGGTTGAAAGATTGGATAAAAAGGACAAAGGAAATTACATATATACACCTGGAAGACATCATTCAAGTGTATGATAAGATTGCTGATCTCAAGGAAAGGGTACTTGCAATGTTGACAGTTTGTGCTGAGTTCAAGGGTATCAAGGAACAATATATGCCACATTTAAAGAGATTGATGGAGACTTCAGTTGATGATTTGATACATGCTGAAGTGATTGAAAAAGGCATAACATATGATTTCTCTTCATGGTATTATTGCTTTCGCAATAAAGGACAACTACTTGATAAGGTAGAAATAGATATGTCAAGAGTAAGGAGTGTACTTCAAAGAATTCAAGATGGAATACATGCATCCTTGATGAAGGTATGTAACCCATTTGGAGAGATGACCCTTGATAATATAAAAGAACAAGTTCAAGCTTTCTACTTCCAAGAAGATGATGTTTCTGATGAGAAGCTTGATAGTATCTTTTCACTTGTTGTCCACCTTGGCGCCAACAAAGCTAGGATGACGGATTGGGAGAAGACACTTGGCCTTTATTCAGATGATGTACTTGAAGCTGAAGGAACCACTAAGAATACGCCAAGTGTACCTTTTGATGATGTCAAGCAAATAGTGTCCAGATTCATTGAATCCCAAAATACTAGTGATGGTTATTAATGTGGAGACTCCTCATAGGCTATTGATTTGTTATCCTTATCTTCTTGGGAAACATGCCTTTGTTCCCTCTTTCATATACTAAAAATAGAAGTTTGTTATAACTACTTGTGATGTCGCATTATCTAGTCCATTGTCTTTGCCAATCAATCTTGACCCTTCATACATTCTTGAGGTCTATAAAAGGGCTTCTTTTGCTCTCATTTGTATGATTGAAGACTCTAAAAATTGTTGCAAGAGCTCTCTGAAATAATATAAGATTCATTGTTTGGTGATTCTATATATGTTTCTAAGTGTTGCACGGTTTAGATATCTTCAAGTGAATATTAAGATTAGATTAAGTTTTCTTTAAGTGTATGTTAGTTGGTAGAAGGCTTTATTATTGTTTGTGGTGAAATCTTCATGTTCACACCATTTGTAGTTTGTGGCTTGCAAATTGCAATGTATGGTTGACCTGAACAAAATTGAGCTTAACTTTGATCTTTATGTTTGTTGAGTTCTTCATGAGCATATCTGATTCAAACATATTGTACAACCTTAGAAGACAACATCAATCTTGTGTAGTTGCTTGATCTGGCAAAGCAAGAGTTGGTTTGATTTCACTTGAGTAGTAATTATCCCTTACATCTAGGATAAGATTAGTTCCACTGAACCCTTTCATCTTTTGCCTTTTTTTTAATCAATTCAGTTAGAATTAGGATCAAGTACTTCATTGCTAAATCATAAGTCATAAGTTGTAGTACCTAGATATTCCAGTCTTCACCTCTTTCATTGAATCAACAAGTTGTTCAAACAATTGCGTAAGTCCCTTTGTGTTTACCAGCAGAATCATACTATGTCATTGAGCTATCCCTCACAAAATCATAAGAAAAGGAACCTTGGAGTCATCTTGTTTGATCACTTTGATTAGCATTCAAGGGGCTTTACTCAAGAGAGAGTTAGATACTCTGTATTTTACTCTATTGTTGACTTGTCGAAAAACAAACATCAACATTTTTGGTGCTAGAAGGAGGGCCCACAACAAGTTGTTTCATTTTCAGCTTGAGGAAGAAGGAACAACATCCTAGAGCGATTTGGTTCTTTCTCGCGAGAAAGGCACTAGAGAATTCTAAGGTCTACACCAAGAGCATCCAAGGAGTTTGAGGAGTTGGGATTCCCTTCTAAGTTAAAAAAAGGGAAGAAGGCAACTTCATCAGGTCAAGGATCTCCAAGTGGGGGTGATATTTCAAATTTATTCCAGACTCTGCCTTTGCAGAATCAAAAGCAGGGAGTTTCTCAACCTAGTAATACACAAGCAACCACCCTAGGTGTTGGAGTTTTTTCCCAAACTGGATGCTCCCTAGTTATCCCTACAAGGTAGAGATCATTGATCAATAGGATTCTCGGGCCAGGGGCCAACAGTATAGGAGATAGACCCTATAAATATCTCCTCTTCTTATTTAGGCTCTGCAGAACCAAGGGGGGTATTCCCTATTCAACATCCATGAAATGTATCTATGAACTTGCTGGGATGTTGACATAAAGTAGATAAATCCTCTCTTATGCAGACCAAAACTGTAAAATAAGTGCAAAGGGGTTAGCTTTGGGCCTATGCTCAGTTGTGAATCAGAGGATTTTAGTCCTAAAACTACTTCTAATGTCCTAAAGGTTTATATTTGAAGTTTGGATTTGTATGTTGTATCTAGATGCAAGACTGGGATCTTAGGTTGTAACCTCAATACAAGACTAGACTAGTGCCTATCGCAGGGCTCGGAGTCAATAGACATACACATGTGAATGATTACCATAAAACTGAAACAATAACAGAGTTTCAAGGGGAGATTTTTTAGTGTCTGCCTTACAGATACTTCCTAGGACTGGGTATTTAGTCATTCATACTTAGTGATATCCCTGTTACAACATAGCTTTCCCAATGTTTAACCTAAAACATTTAGTTTGTTCCTTGAACAAAAGTAAGAGATTAGACATTCAACACAGAAAATCCATGTTCTTGAATCCCAAATAACCGTTAGCTATTTTGATTCAAAAGAAAAGATGCCCACAACTTGGAGATAAACAACCAAACGCATGCAACTGTGCTTTTCTCATATAAAAACAACATGAAACCAAGAAGATTATGCATAAAACATTCAACGGATGATTCATAAACTCACAAAACATAAAATAGAGCCACCAGTAAGACTGTATTTTGTCACTCCAAAATTTTTGCCAAGTCTTCCACCACAAAAATCGAGTAACACAGTCCACTTATATAGCAAGAACGTGTACTCAACCATCAAGGTACATGTCATATCAAAATTTTGCCAAATACAATGCACCATCAGAATGGCGCCTAAAACATTCAATGCTCCAGGCAAAACAGGAAGGAAAAATAGGTGAACTCGGGAAGCATGCAGCCGAATGGAGGTTTTCCCATTAAAAATGGTAGGTAACCTGTCACTCATTGGCCCATACCTCTTGCAAACTTGTCATTAATGGCCTCCCTACCCACGGCTGGAAGTGCAGCAATGGCTCGCATGCTCAGGAACTTTTCTCGCCTGGAATACATCTGCATAAAGCATAGGAAATCCTCTTATGAAAATTTAAAATAGGGCCGTTGATTCTTTTCCTTTCGCCAAGATCTACGGCTTTAAATCATGTTGAAAAGTCTTTAAAACTTTGCATATGCAGTTGTACATATATACAACTGACTTGGACATGTGTCAGCATCTGGTTGGATCTCTATCGCAGTGTCCTTACATCCCCCATCGGCTATTGGAATGACCCTGGAAGTGTCTGCCGATAGGCGAAGTCTCAGCGAAATGCACTTGGTATCTCTCATCGGCCATCAGAGAGAACTTGGAGATGGCCATCGACTATAGCTGTCATGCCGAAGACCACTTGGTGTATCTCATCGTCCATCAGAAAGACCCTAACCTTGGCTACCGATAGGCAAGGTCTCGACGATGATCATTTGGTATCTCTTGCTTTGCACATGTATCAGCTCATCGGAAAGACCCTAGACTAGGCCGCCGATGGCTATCGTTATGGCGATGACCTTGGATGTTCCTTCGTATTTCCATCGGTGATCAAAGAAACACTGGACTTGGTTGCCGATGGTCATCATCACAGCGATGACACTTTGCATATCTATTTGTATCTTCATCGGTGATCAGCGGGACATTAGACCTGGTCACCGATAGGCAAAGTCTCATTGAAGACTTACCTTTATCAGAATGACCCAACACATCGGAAGGAGACCACGATAGCACGCCGATACATATTTTCACACCGATGGCTCACCTATATCGGTGCAACCCCAACCCGTCGGAGTGACATTTCAATAGCACGCCAACGAAGATTGTCATGCCAAAAACTACTTTCGTATACCTCTTATCGGCCCGTTGGAGAGATCTTTAGCTTGGTTGCCGATGGCTATTGTTACGGTGATGACACTTTAGTGATGAGAAAGGAGGTAACACAAGGCACAAGGGGCCGGTCATTCAACGAGTGCTAAGGCATGAAAACACAACTTAGGTGATTGATGACCTATTACAAGAGGTCAACAACAAAATAGAAGATACAAAGCAGGAGGCTGAGAGGAAATAAAACCTAAAGCATTAAGGGTTAGAGGGAATAACATAAGCTTGCATACTCAAAACCCTAACCCTAGGTAAGCATCACCATTGGCTCCGATTGGTGATGTGCAGGTGCAAAGCTGCAGCGAGAACCAGACCACTCCGGGATAGACCAGGCAAAACGTAAAAAGGCAAAACACCACCGACTATACAAGGCATGTATAGACTATTCACACCTAATTTACAATGTGCACACAAGATATTCATTCATGAGAAATAAGCTTTAAGGAATTTACCGTGCATAGGCAATTCCAGTAATTCACCATTTAGGGCCTGGAGAAAGTAGGAATCTTCTCCATGGGTATTGGTGATTTGATATGTGCCCATCCATAAGGGCTCAAATTTACCATGCTTGCCCTTATCCTGGCTCTTTGCATTCCACACAAGGACCAAGTCACTTATCTGAAACTTCCTTTCTATAGCCCTTTTATCAAACAAATATTTTACCTTCTATTGTTTCTTGATATTTGTCTTCTGTGTTTCTCTTCTAATTTCATCCAATGCAACCAGTTGATTTATCCTTTCATTCATTGACTCCTCAATCTCTTTGTCATTTTCTTGTATGAATCTATAAACTGGCAAGAGATTATTTATAGGTAATTTAGTTGGTGCACCATACACTAGTTCAAAAGGTGACCTTCCAATTGCTTTCTTCATTGTTATCCGGTCAGCCCATAGTGCCATCTTTAGCTTTGAATCCCATGCCCTTTTGTTCTTGTCTATCATCCTTTTGATGATTTTCATAAGGCTTCTGTTACTTGATTTTGCCTGACCATTTCCTTGTGGATGATAGGGTGGTGCATATGACAAATTAATCCCATAGTTGTTGCAAAAATTAACAAACTCACCAGATCTAAAACACATGGCATTATCTATGACCACTTTGACTAGCACTCCAAATCTGATAATAATGTGTTCCAAAATGAAATCCATCACCACCCTACTTGTAGCTTTCTTACTTGGAATGGCCTCAATCTATTTAGTAAAATATTCAGTAGCAACCAAAATCCAACTATGTCCTCCACTTGATCTTTCTGAAATTTTTCCTATAAAATCAATTCCCCATTGCTGAAATGGAGCTTCCACAATCACAGTTTTAAGGGGTAATGCACCTTCATACTTAAGTTTTCCTGAGAACCTTTGACAAGGATCAAATTTTCTTACCATCCTTTGTGCATCTGAGAAAAGGGTCGGCCACCAATAGCCTTCTCTAAGAGTTTTGTGAGTTGTTGTCTTGACAGTGTAGTGTCCACCACACAATCATTTGTGCATGTCACTTAAAATATCCATAGCTTAATTTTCATCCACACACCTAAGTAGTACACCGTCAGGATTCTTCCAATATAATTCTCCTTGAATAATGATGTATTTGATAGCATGTAACTTTAAGTTCCTTTTTTGACTATCACTGAGATGGGGAGGACAATTCAAATTATGCAAATAATACACAATATCTTTGTACCATCCAGATTCTGACATGTTAACAACTTCATCCTAAACTACATTTACCTGGCATGCCTCCAAATTTGATTGTGTCATCATCTTAGCCAAACCCTGTCCCCTTACCAATTTTGTAATTTGTATCTCAATGTTGAACTCTTGTAACTTGTTAATCCACCTGCATCTTTTTCCTATCACTTCCTGCTGAGTGAAAATGTCCTTAACTACTGCATGGGGCACATATGCAACTATCTAAGATCCTACCAAGTAAGACCTGAGGCTTTTGACTACCTTAACCAATGCATATGCCTGCTTTTCCATGATATCATATTTCAATTCAGCTGCCTGCAATGACATGCTAAAGAAAGCAATAGGTTGTTCAAAAACATCTTCATTTTTCTGTAATAAACATGCAGCAATAGTATGAAAAGAAGAAAATGAGAACAATTGAAGTGGCTTAGAAAAATCAGGGGATCTCAACACAGGAGCCATCTTTATAGCCTCTTTGATGCTCTGAAATGATCTAATTGCTTCACTTTCCCATTTGATAGTTTCACCCTTCTTCAACATTTTAGAAATATCCTTTGTAATCTCTGTAAAGTTGGGATTGAATCTTCTAACAAAGTTAATTGGCCCAAAGAAAGACTGAATGCCTTTCACTATTTTAGGAATTTGAATTTTGTCAATTGCATCAACCCTTTCAGGATCAATCATGACTCCATCCTTGGAAACAATGTGTCCCAATAGTTTTCCTTTCACTACCCCAAAAGTACATTTCTTTGGGTTAAGTGAAATGCCATATTCCAATGCTCTAATAAATTTTTTTTCTAGATGCATGCAATGTTGCTCCTTCTTTTTCGAATAGGCAGTTAAATCATCCTGATATACAGCCAAAATTGAGTCAATAAATCCTACAAAAGCAACATCCATAGCCCTCTATAATGTAGCACCTGCATTTGTTAGTCCAAATGGCATTCTTACGTACACATAAGTCCCCCATAGAGTGGTGAAGGCAGTCTTGTATTATTTAGATTCTTTTACCTTCACCTAATTATATCCTGAAAATCCATTCATCATGGATAAAAGCTCACAACCAGTTACCTTCTGCAACATAGCCTCCATGTTAGGCAGTGGATAATTATCCTTTAAAGAAGATACATTCAAATTTCTGAACTCCACACAGAATCTTATATCACCATTTTTCTTTCTAACTGGGACAAGATTGGACACCCAAGTTGAGGGTCTAATAGGCACAATTATTCTAGCCTCCCTAAGCTTTACAAGCTCTTCTTGCATTTTTGGAGCCAAGGTTGGAATGATAGGTCTTTGTTTCTGTCTGAATGGCTTAGCTCCAAGCTTCAAAGGAATCTCATGCTGGAATAAGTCTTCCCTATAAGCTTTTAGGTCCTCATATGACCATGCAAAGACATGCTTATATCTTTTCAATAATGCAATCACCATACTCCTGATGTGTGGCTTGAGCTATTTGCCAATATATACTCTTTTGGGGGCATGGCATGTCCCCAAGTTTATCTCCTCCAAGTCATCCTTGTTTATAGGAGATGCTTTTGTAACAAACTGGTCTCTATTGTCAAATGCTCTTTCTAAAGCAATTAGCCCTCTGGGGATTTTATTTGTTTTAAGTTGAATTACTTCTTTCCCCAAAAGAGTTTCTTTTCCATTCACAACCTCTACAAAGTTCTAAAAATCAATCTCCTGGTTCTCATATTCATCTATGCAGTGTAGGAACTTCAACAAATCTCTATCATCATCAAACACCTACCAACTGCATATATTATCTGGTACTGCAGGTCTCATTTTAACTTCAACATTTGTAACATCAGACAGAGTGACATCATTTGGCCTTATGACCACATTAGCTAAAAAATCTGCCATGACATTCTTTGACCTTCCTATCCAATTTATTGAGAAAGCATCAAATAATTCAATTGTATCCCATACAGCATGCTTGTACTGTTTTAACCTTTTATTTTTTGAAGCATATTTATCTCTCACCTGGGAGACAATTAATTCTGAATCTCTAAACACTTTTAGCATCTTAATCCCATGCTTCAAAGCAACATTTAATCCTAGTAGCAGAGCCTCATATTCTAAAATATTTTTTGTGCAGGCAAACTTTAACAAGAAAGAGAATTTCATAAGCTTACCTACTGGAGATAAAAACACAACTCCAGCACTAGAACCTTCCTTTGAACAAGCTCCATCAAAATGCATAGTCCAGAGACCTTATTGGTCAAATTCTTGAATGCAAAAATCTCTCCCTTCATTTCCTTCACCATTTGAGACAATTCTGAAATTCTCACAGTCAGTATCCACAAAATAGATATGCTCTTCTGAATCTTGATCTTCAACTGTTTCTGGTGACCTTTCTTCTCTGATGAGTTTGACATCTCTACAGTTCATTAGAATCATGGCATATGATAAATCTAGTTGCATACTTCCTCCAACCAATGCTGCCCATCTTCTTGACAACAGCATACCATATTGTGGCTTTATGTCAACTACTGTTATGTTCATTTTGTAAGTTTTTTCTGGATATGCTGCTAGCATAAAATCCACATCTTTCATGACTCCTATAACTAGTACCTCCCTAGCATCCATTGCATAGCATTTTCCACATGCCTTATCTATTTTCAGTCCAGCTTGTTGCATGATAGCCAAAGCATAATATTTGTTGACGCTCCTGAGTCAAGCATACAATTCTTGATTACTTTCCATTGATAACAAGGTAGACATAAAATGGTTCAACCTTTGAGGGGCATTTTATCATTGTCACCCCTAGATAGACTTTAGGAACCTCATCCTCATCAACACACAAGGGTTGTTTCTTACCCTAAATCTCAACATTCTACTCGGTCTGACAAGCTACTCCTGAAATTAGAGACAATGCTTTATTCCTGAATTCTTCAACTTTCATCATCTCCATCAATGGAACAGAGACCTTTATCTGGGATAAAACCTGAGTTATATCAAAAGGAGCATAATTTTGTATAATAGTTGTAGCTTGAGCCGTGGTTTTATTCTTATCCTGAGCTGATCTAGCCTTAATTTTAGTGGCTTTCTGACTGTCATCCATGACTTGAAAATTCTTATTTTGATCCTCATTTTGAGGAACTTCATTTTCTGATCTTTGAGAATCATGACTCAGTTTTTGCTTAGAATTTTTCTTATTATTATTCCATCATGTTTTATGTGGTTCAACCCCTTCATGATTATGCATTGGTTGGTTCACAGAGGTGTCTTCTGATTGACGTGGATTACCAACCTAAGCCTTACCTCTAAGGTTATAGTTGCTTTTGACCTTAGCCACTGCTGCAGCTGTGAGAGCTCTAATCTCTTCATCAGAAGGCCTTCTCAAGTTATTGAGAAAGGTGTGTGAGTCCTGAGCATAAGCATAGTTATCTTCATCATCCTCATCATAGGAAATCTGCTGGCAAACCTGAGTCACATAACTCGTGCTTTCATCAGCATCATAAGAAGAATACTCCCCATTTGTGAACAACATATTGACACTATCATCCTCTATATAATGTGGCTCATTGCATTCATCACATGCGACAAATTACTATACAAAGATTGAGCAATCATACATTGCGATTGTGAGTGAGGCATTTGACAGATTATGCACCATGGGGTATCATCAACAATGTTAACAGCTTTTTTCAAAGGATCAAGAGTCTCTTTAGCATTTTGAGCTCTTTGATTAGTGTTGCTATTTGGGAGAACTGGTTTACCATTATGCCAATTAGTGTTATATTGCATATCATGCAATGATGGTCTCTTCTCTTGTCTCTGGTAAACTTGCCTTTCGGGACCTATCCCTTTTTCACTTCTAGTAAGTCTATAACTTAGGTCCTTAACAACAATTATCAATTTATCTAATTTCTCTTCAGAAGTACATACATTACCTTGAGTGCTTTGAGACTTGTTATTCAGATTTTGCAGAATATTTACATCATCCCTTCTATTTGTCTTACCAGATGCTTTCTTATTATTTTCAATATTGGTTGCAATTCTAAAAGCATCCCTAAGGCTAGTAGGACCCTTATCCCTTAAGCCATAAGTTGTCTTAGCATCAAAAGCATTTATATATAGTACCATGCACATTGGTTCATTAGGCCTAATATGAAGTGGTAATTTGTTGAACACTCTAGTGAACCTAGCATTAAAATCTGCAACAGGCTCATTTGATCCCTTAGTAATACTGGTGAATTCATTTATAAAAAAGCTTGGATTAGTCTTATCACCATATTGTTCTTTAAAAATCCTTTCGAAATCATCCCATGATGAGATACTCTGGTCAGGCAGATTTTTATACCACTCTCTAGCTTCAGCAACCAAGGACTACATAAACAATTTCATAAAAACATCTTCATGTTCAACTTCAAAGTTGTCCATAACATTCTGAAAGGCCTTCAAATGATCTTCCCCTAACAAAGCATTGTTTCCTGAAAACGTCGGTATCTGAGACCTTACATGTTTATCAATGGGGTTAGGGTAACCAGGAATACCATTAAAGACTAGCTGTCTGAATCTATCCAACTGCATAGGCTGTCTACCAAACTGATTAACATTTGCATTCATGTTAGCATTCTAATTTCTCACATTGTTCAATGGTACCCTAACATTGTTTGTATTCTGTCTCTGATCATTCTGTTGATTCTGAACTTCATTTCTTTGCTGGTTTCTCAACACATTTGCATTATCAAGGGTGGGAACTGAATCATGTTGAGCAATTTTCAGAGCCTGCACCTTTTGTCTCATATCATCTCTAATCCTCAAATTCTGTAAGTATTCTAATTCAGCCCTCAGGTTCTTGATTTCTTCAGCTATATCTTCATCTTTAGGCATAGAAGAGGATGGCCCCTTTCCATTTTGATCATCATCATCATCATCCCTTAGGGACTCAGTTTCTTCAAATCTGTCAGGGGGATCTAAGAAAGGGCATTCCTGAAACACCTCTGATCTCATTCTCAATCTATCACTTTGTTGTCTTTCATATACATCTTGAATTTCAACCTCTGTGTTTGAAAAATAAGGTGCCTACTGCTCTAAAGATCTGGGATTATCTTGGGTATTATCATTGTTTCTAGGGCTGAGAGAACCTTCTTGACCAGTTTGAATAGTCCCTTTTCTCCTATACATCATTTTTCTTAGTAATTCTTCAAGCAGAGGATTATGCAGGGATCTTCTCCCTTGCATAAAAATTTCACCTTACTGGTTGGGATATTTGTTCGGAGTCGCCACCTACAACTAGGAATTAGTTTTCAAACTAAGGTTCTTACACAAAGTGTCCCTAGTAGAGTCACCAAATTTGTTGTGACTCAGATGGGCAAGAATTCACCGGAATGACAAGATAACACTTTCACTTTACCTCCCCAGTAGAGTCACCGAATCTGTTGGAGTTTTTTCCCAAACTGGATGCTCCCCAGTTATCCCTACAAGGTAGCCATCATTGATCAATAGGATTCCCGAGCCAAGGGCCAACAGTATAGGACATAGACCGTATAAATATTTCCTCTTCTTCTTTAGGCTCTACAAAACCAAGGGGGGTATTCCCTATTCAACATCCATGAAATGTATCTATGAACTTGCTAGGATGTTGACATAAAGAAGATAAATCCTCTCTTATGCAGACCAAAACTATAAAATAAGTGCAAAGGGGTTAGCTTTGGGCCTATGCTCAGTTGTGAATAAGAGGATTTCAGTCCTAAAACTACTTCTAATGTCCTAAAGGTTTATATTTGAAGTTTGGATTTGTATGTTGTATTAGGATGCAAGAATGGGATCTTGGGTTGTAACCTCAATACAAGACTAGATTGGTGCCTATCTCAGGGCTCAGAGTCAATAGACATACACATGTGAATGATTACCATAAAATTCAAACAATAACTGAGTTTCAAGGGGAGATTTTTTTAGTTTCTGCCTTACAGATACTTCCCAGGACTGGGTATTTAGTCATTCATACTTAGTGATATCCCTGTTGCAGCATACCTTTCCCAATGTTTAACCGAAAACATTTATTTTGTTCCTTGAACAAAAGTAAGAGATTAGATATTCAACACAAAAAATCCATGTTCCTGAATCCTAAATAATCCTTAGCTATTTTGATTCAAAAGAAAAGATGCCCACAACCTAGAGACAAACAACCAAACGCATGCAACTATGCATTTCTCATATAAAAACAACATGAAACCAGGAAGATTATACATAAAACATTCAACAGATGATTCATAAACTCACAAGACATAAAATAGAGCCACCAGTAAGCTGTATTTTGTCACTCCACCAAAATTTTTGCTAAATCTTCCACCAAAAAAATTGAGTAACACAGTCCACTTATACAGCAAGAACGTGTACTCAGCCATCAAGGTACATGTCATATCAAAATTTTGCCAAATACAGTGCACCATCAGAATAACACCTAAAACATTCAATGCTCTAGGAAAAATAGGAAGGAAAAACAGGTGAACTCGGGAAGCACGTAGCTGAATGGAGATTTTCCCATTAAAAATGGTAGGTAACTTGTCACTCATCGGCCCATACCTCTTGCAAACTTGCCATTAATGGCCTACCTACCTGCGGCTAGAAGTGCAGCAATGGCTCGCATGCTCAGGAACTTTCCTCACCTGGAATGCAGCCACAGAAAGCATAGGAAACCCTCCTATGAAAATTTAAAATAGGGTAGTTGATTCTTTTCCTTCCGCTGAGATCTACGGCTTTAAATCGCGTTGAAAAGTCTTTAAAACTTTGTATATGTAGTTGTATATATATAAAACTGACTTAGACACATGACAACATCTAGTTGGATCTCTATCGCATTGTCCTTGCATCCCCCATTAACTATCGAAATGACCCTGGAAGTGTCCGCTGATAGGTGAAGTCTCAGCGAAATGCACTTGGTATCTCTCATCGGCCATTAGAGAGAACTTGGAGATGGCCGCCGACTGTCGCTGTCATGCCGAAGACCACTTGGTGTATCTCATCGGCCATCAGAAAGACCCTAACCTTGGCTACCAATACGCAAGGTCTCGGTGATGATCATTTGGTATCTCTTGCTTTGCACATGTATCGGCCTGTCGGAAAGACCCTAGACTAGGCCGCCGAAGGCTATCGTTACAGCGATGACCTTGGATGTTCCTTCGTATTTCCATCGGCTATCGGAGAAACACTGGACTTGGTTGCTGATGGTCATCATCATAGCGATGACACTTTGCATCTCTATTTGTATCTTCATTGGTGATCGGCGGGACATTGGACCTGGCCGCCGATAGGCAAAGTCCCACTGAAGACTTACCTTTATCAGAATGACCCAACACATCGGAAGGAGACCACCATAGCACACCGATACATATTTTCACACCAATGGCTCACCTGTATCGGTGCAACCCCAACCCGTTGGAGCGACATTTCCACAGCACGCCGATGAAGATTGTCATGCCGAAAACTACTTTCGTATACCTCTTATCGGCCCGTCGGTGAGAGCTTTAGCTTGGCTACCGATGGCTATTGCTACGGGGATGACACTTTAGTGATGGGAAAGGAGGTAACACAAGGCACAGGGGGCCAGTCATTCAATGAGTGCTAAGGCATGAAAACACAACTTAAGTGATTGATGACCTGCTACAGGAGGTCAATGAGAAAATATAAGATACAAAGCAGGAGGCCGAGGGGAAATAAAAACTTAAGCATTAAGGGTTAGAGGGAATAATAACATAAGCTTGCATACTTGAAACCCTAACCCTAGGTAAGCACCACCACCAGGGACTCCACTTCAACTAGGAGCTACTCAAATAGGACTAGGACAGCAACCTAACATTCCAATGGCAGCACCAGTACCAGCTTGGCACTTGGCAAATGTTTCACCCCTTGGGACTTTCACGAATTACCATGACATGCCCAAGAATCCTTAGCACTTCTGCTCTAAATTCCATGTTAATGATGTAAACAGGACAGCATAAGAACATATCAAAATCTTTGAAGACACCTTGATAAATTGTAGGATTGTACATCAGGATGTAGCATGCAGATTATTTCCATATTCACTTGAAGGAAATGCTACTTTTTGGTATATCAACTTGCTAGCAGGTTCTATCACTAGTTGGGAACAGATGAAAAAAACTTTCTTGGAGAAATTCAGGATTCCCATCACTCCAGCAGAGCTTTACAAGCAATTCATTGAAGTAAGGAGGCAAGAACACGAACCCATTGCTGCATTCAATGATAGGTTCCACAAGGCATACTCAAGATTGCGAAGCCCATATAATATCAATGAAGACATGGCCATGGAAATCTATTATGCATCTTTGGATCACCTTACTTCTATGTTTGTAAAGAGAGCAACGACCCCACCCGCCACCTTGATTGAAGCATATGCTGAAGTCGTCAAGGTAAACATTGATTTAGGCATGAATACTCATGGACCACTTAATCACATGGGGCATTTGGTAATGCCTAATCAGATCCAAGGAATCAACCAAGCACTGGCTTAACATACGCTAGTGATGAACCCAATTCCTGTTCCCGCTCCTACTAATCAGCTGGTCTTCCATCCAGGAGCACCAATCTCACAAGTTGCACCTACAAAGATAGTATATTTGCAAGGATCATCATCTTCTACAAGGACTCAGGGAGAGAAAGATGAAATGAAGGAGCTGATTGATCAAGTGAAGAAATTATCTACTGAGGTTACACATTTGAGGAATCAGACTAAATATTTGCAAAGGAACTATCAGGGAAATCAAAGTGGATATCAAAAGAACAACCCATGATACAATCAGCGATATAATCAGGGCTTCATGGGAAATAACCAAGGTTTTCAAAGAAAAAATAGGACTTGGAACACCACACCTAACAACAGAAGTGTACCTTCACCGCTTGATAATCTGCCAACCTTCAACCTGAAACTAGCAGATAAAGTTTTCTTAGTGGAAGCTGCCTTATCCACTTGGTGCAGATTGCTTAATACTAATCAACATTCAGAGCTCCAATGTCCTAAATTTAAAATAGCTGCTAACATCTTCCAACAAGAAATGAATGGTTTGCAAGCTCCGGAAAATCCTCTGGTCATTGGGTATGAGATCGTGCCGACGACAAGGTATGATCAAGCTTTAATTATTGAAGACTTCAATTTCCTGCTCATGATGGAATATGATATGGCAGAATACAATGGAAGGTTCCCTCCAGCCTCTACAAATGGGCCTGTTGAAGATGTATATTATCCTCCTTCACTTGATAATGATTTTCAAGCTCAAGCAACAGATGAGGTGCAAGCTTTTCAGCAGTCATCTGGAAGTGCACCTCAGAGGGTCTACCAACGAAATTACCGGGCACAAGATCCTGTTACTACATCGACCCCTCCAAATAACTTGCAAACCTTGCCAAATCCTAATGCAAGTAACAATCCAAGTTATCCAAGAGATTCGCATGAATATAGACAACGGAACCCAGCTTAGAAAGTTGTTCCAGCACAAGATGCTCAACAACAGAATGCCTCTCCAAGGATTGATCCGATCAGGAAGGAAGTTCCCAAAGATGATTTGAAAAGGTTAAGTCAATGTGTTGTGGAGGAACTCAAGAAAATCAAGCTTAACCTACCTCTGACAGAGTTGATCAGAGTGCCTAAGATAAGGGAAGCCTTCTTGAGAAGTGTTGATGATACTATTGTAAAAGGTGGGAATCAAAATGTACAAGTCTCTACAGGATCGTTGAATCTATCTACTTCCAATGCACCCCGAGCAAATGTGGGCTAGAATATGAATGCAGCTCAAATGAGGCCACCTCATCCACAGGGACAGATGGATGCCATTTTTGTTGCACAAGATTCATCTAGCATGATGAATGCTAAGCAAGTTGAAGTGAAGGAAGAACCCAAAGAAAATAGTAATGCATCAAAGAACCAAGATTCACGAGATAATCCAGAATTATTGAATGAAAGGTATAGTGCTCTAAAGAAGAAATCGGTAGTTTTCTACCAAGGAAGAGATAAACAACCCCCGTTCTTGCTATCAGTTAGAATGTTTGGAAAACTTCTACATAACTGTTTAATGGATTCAGGAGCTTCAAGCAATGTGATGCCATTGGGTGTTTGTAAGAAACTCGATCTGATCCCAAAGAAAACTTCCAAAAAAGTTACTCAATTAGATAAGACTAAAGTTCTAGTTGTGGGAGAACTACATAATATTCACATGCAGTTGGTAGCTGATACCAGAATTTAGCATTATATTGATATTTCAGTGGTCGATACACCTGAAGGGTATGGAATGCTATTGAGCAGAGATTGGCTAAAGAAGTTGAATGGATATATATCAACTAACTTCTTACACATGTGGCTATCATGGAAGGGACTTCCGAACCAGATTAGAATAGACAGCACTCCACGGCTGAAGTTGATGATCACCGAATATGGCGAAGATAACAAAATTCTCTTTGTAGAGGTAGATTTGGGTGTTTATAAGCCTAGAGTTGAAGAGATTTTAATGCTGCACAATCCAACAAAAGCACTCATAGAAACTAACCATGATACAACATCAGATGAGGAAGGAGAAGGCATGTTCGAGAACTTCTAAATTTTTGTTATGAAGCATGTGAAGCAAGGTGTGGAATTGGGAAGTCATGCGCATGTTCAAGATTTACTATTACCTAATTGGTGCATGATACATAACGCCTTTCATTCCAAATTTTCCTGTGCAATGTGTGGAGTAGCCCTAAAATAGGTTCAGAAAAGGATTCCAGAGGCAATGGACCTGGAGATTCCAAAGACATTGAAGTTGAAAGAACCTGTCTTGGATGCAGTCTTTACAGATGAAGCAAGTATGTCAGCATCAGCTGAAGAAGGTACTCAAGTTGAGTCCAAAGAAGTAAATTAAGATAGTAAAGTGTCAAATCAAGAAACTAACTAGGTGTGGACTTTAAGGTTTGATGGATCAAAATCCAAACAAGGATCAGGAGCATGTTTTGAATTAATTAGCCTAGTTGGGGAAGCTTATCTGTCTGCACTAAGACTGTAGTTTCCTTGCACAAATAATGTCGCCGAATATGAAGCTTTAGTGCATGGATTGCTCCTTACCATCAAGAAAAAAGTCAAGATTTTGCATGTGTTTGGGGATTCTGAGATAGTCATCAAGCAATCTAGAAAGCAGTATCTTTGCCATGATAAGAGATTGAAGAAATACATAAATCAGGTCTGGGATCTCATCGAAGACTTTGAGGCATTCAATATTAAGTCAATCTACAGGTCAACAAATCAAGTGGCCAATGCACTAGCCCAAGCTGCAAGTTCTCTCGAGCCTTTAGCCATGGAAGCGTTAAAGAAATTCATTGTTGAACTGACATCAGTCCCATCAGTACTGGATAATATTACAAATTTTTAGGTTTTTGATGATGATAAGCACATACTAGACTTCTTGACCAATTCAGGTATTTTCACTACCCAAGTCATTGATGAAAATGAAGCAGAAGCAGAGTTTGATCTAGATGGGATCATGAATCTAAAGAACAACACTATTCCAAAGGCCATGATTGAATTAGAAAGCCTTTTCGACTCAGACAAGCTAAGCACTTTTTAGTATTGTAGTGAAGACAGGAATAAATGTGAGGCAGTTAATCTGGGAATAGAACAAGATGCAAAGAATGTCTTCATAGGGAAAGTTTGTACACCTGAAGAAAGAGAAAGTATTATCAATAGCATGAAGGAGTTTTAGGACGTCATTGCTTGGGGGTATGATGATTTGAAAACATATGATAATCTATTATCACACATACCATCCCTCTCAGACCATGAAGCAAACCGTTCTGACAATGACAAAGGCCAATTAACCCTTTGTTAGAGCCTCTCATCTATCAAGAAGTGAAGAAGTTGTTACAGTCTAGGATAATCTTTTTGATAAGACACTCGACGTGGGTTGCCAATCTAGTCCCAATCAGAAAGAAGAATGGAGAAATAAGACTATGTGTTGACTTTAGGAATCTTAACAGAGCATCAGAAAAGGACAATTATCCTTTGCCTTCACTTGATGAAGTACTCTAGATAGTAAATGGGTCACAGATGATGTCCTTCTTGGACGGGTATTCAGGATATAATCAAGTGATGGTCGAAGAAGAAGATGGGTTAAAGACTGTTTTCACCACTAAATGGGGGATAATTTTTGACATTTTACCTCTGATTTATGTCATTTCAATACTAATTTTTATCATTATATACAGAAATCTCCATTTTCTAGGTCTAAAATTTGATATAAGGTATGTTTCAGCTACCCTTTTTCTTCATAAATTTGGCTTTTATTTATTTAATTTTGTAGATTATTATAAGTTTTACATCTAAAAATCAGGTTTCCAAAGGTAAATTCTATCATTTCAAGTCACTTATTCAAGTCTTGTCTTGTAGATAGATGGGCATGACAACGAAGGAGAGGCAAGTCGTGATCAAGATGGATGTCAAATCCACTATACCTGACTCCAAGATCGAGACTCATTGGAAGAACATCGGAGATACCAACATGGGACACCTCAACTTGGAGGAGATGAAGGATTTCTTGCTCACCATCACGAGGAATGAAGACATCAAGGCCATTGCAAAGAGTGGAATTGTACAAGCAGCATGCTTCCCACCTACCTTACCTAGCACTGAGTTAGTGTTGGAATGTATTCAACACTATGACAAGAAGAAGAGATAAATTATAGCTAAAGATGGGACTGTCCTAGCTTACTTGCAAAGAAAAGCCATTTGGGAGATCTTCAACATCCCAAACCGGAAGGTAGTGTTCATCTGTCCTAAACTGCTCAATGTACTTTTGAAGGCAACCCCAAGCACTACATGCAAGAAGTGAGGAAGAGGTGGATGATAGATTCGTCAATCAAAATATACAACTCTGAAGATCCAAAGTTTCATAAGGTTAACTTCAAACAAGAGATAAGTTAGTTCATCATGTTCTTGAATCGAGTAACAGGTAGGCCCCAATCATCTACTTTTGAAGGATGGATGTATACCTACTTTGATCATGTGTTTACAAAGAATAAGATGGTTGATTGGGCTGGCCTTATAAGTCATTGCCTTGATGAGCAGTTTGAAACGTTTGATGAAACAGAATCATTCTTCATGACTTCCTATCTTGTTTACATCCTAGCAAGAAATGTGGTTTATAAAGGATTAACATCTAAAGGAGAAGTAGGTACAAAGTCTGGACAAATTCTTTCACATCAGTGTTATCATCAACTCCATTTGAAGAACATCAATCATTACAAGAGGTTTAATGAAGCCTTCACCATGTACATAGTGAGAAAGTTGAGAGGAGAAATGCATAGACGACTAACATGTGCTGCTAAGAACTTCATTAAACAATATGGAAGGTACTACATCCAATATGATAAGTTTAGGTATATCAGAATTAAGGGCTTCACATCCTTTCCATACAGATTGCCGAGGTATCCTGCCAATAGGATGGTGTTGCTAGAAGTTTCAAAACAATTGTTAGAATTCCATAAAATGCAAAGGGCAAGAAAGAAAGCTGGAGTTCAGTTTCCTCTCCATCTTGGGAGATATTACTCATGTCCATCACTCCAAGTAGTTAAACATTCAGAGGTTGAGCTTCAAGGATATCATCTACATCTTCATGATTCAAGGAGGGAGAACTTTCATCCACATGGAGCTATTAAGCAGTCATATTCTTCCTACAGGTATGTTGATCAGCTTGAAGATCATTGGGCTAATGCTATTGATGATGATGATATAAGGATGCAAAAGTGTTCATGGTTGAAATGGGATCTAGTGAGAGCTACAAAGGTATTAAGGATTCCTAATCAGTTAGATGATGATAGAACTCTTTCAGGTGATGAGTACAATAAGATCCAAAACTTGCCTTATGACATCAACTGGACTGATAGAGAAAGAGTTTATGATGAAGAATTGATAGAGCCTATCATTGCTATCACTGAGGAACATGTGAAAGAGCAAGTACAAGCATTGATAGATGAGGGAAAGAAACTCACTTACATCAAGATGGGAGAAGTTAAGCAGCAGGAACAACATAGTGCACTCGGTAGGAGTTCACGAAGTAAGGACAATGAAAGAGATTCAAGTCAAGCAAAGAAAAGAAAACAACTTGAATCTACACAAGGAGAATAAAGCAAGAAAAAGAAAAGAATAAGTATTGAAACTGCTTTTTCTAGACAACCAGAAGAGACTCCATTGAATCTAGATATAGTGGTACATGTTGAGGATGCAGTTCCAAAAACTCCATTTGAAGAAGTGCCTTCAAGTCCACATGATACTGAGATCATTGATGAAGCTAACACTGAAGACAAGGATGAAGCCGAAGAAGAATCGTTGCCTATACAAGGAAAGCAGATACAACTGTTAAAGGATCTTTCATCATTGCCAGAGTGGCTGCAAGATAGAATTAAGGAAAGCTGTGAAGTTGAGAAATATCCTCCCATTCTAGTTGAAAAGTTGCTTCTAGACATGTCTAATGAAAAACCAATGAAGAAAGCAACTATTCTTTCAAAGATAACCAAAGATGAAGCAGGTGTAAGGAAAGTACATGTAGCAGTGCCAAGGCTTGAAAAGAATGTAGAAGATATAACACCTGAAGATTATGACATCAATACAATTAATTTAGGTCCATTGACTGGAACACAAGTAGAAGAAGAATTTTAGGATTCAATTGATAATGCTCGAGCTATTATAAGGTAGGAAACAGAAGGCAAAATTAAAGCTGAGCAAAGGCATCAAGCCTTAGAGTAATATATTCAGCACTTGGTTCATCCTATTCATCAGCAGGAGAGAGTTTCTACACTTCCATCTCTTCTTCCTCCAGAAACAATTGTGCATCTTGAGGGGTTGAAGTCTTCATCTCATAGGTTGAAAGATTGGATGAAAAGGACAAAGGAAATTACATATATACACCTGGAAGACTTCATGCAAGAATATGATAAGATTACTGATCTCAAGGAAAGGGTACTTGCATTGTTGACAGTTTGTGCTGAGTTCAAGGGTATCAAGGAACAATATATGCCACATTTAAAGAGCTTGATGGAGACTTCAGTTGCTGATTTGATACATGCTAAAGTGATTGAAGAAGGCATAACATATGATTTCTCTTCTTGGTATTATTGCTTTCACAATAGAGGACGACTACTTGATAAGGTAGAAATAGATATGTCAAGAGTAAGGAGTGTACTTCAAAGAATTCAAGATAGAATACATGCATCCTTGATGAAGGTATGTAACCCATTTGGAGAGATGACCCTTGATAATATGAAAGAACAAGTTCAAGCTTTCTACTTCCAAGAAGATGACGTTTCTGATGAGAAGCTTGATAGTATCTTTTCACTTGGTGTCCACCTTGGCGCCAACAAAGCTAGGATGACGGATTGGGAGAAGACACTTGGCCTTTATTCAGATGATGTACTTGAAGCTGAAGGAACCACTAAGAATATGCCAAGTGTACCTTTTGATGATGTCAAGCAAATAGTGTCTAGATTCATTGAATCCCAAAATACTAGTGATGGTTATTAACGTGGAGACTCCTCATAGGCTATTGATTTGTCATCCTTATCTTCTTGGGAAACGTGCCTTTGTTCCCTCTTTCATATACTAAAAATAGAATTTTGTTATAACTAATTGTGATGTGGCATTATCTATTCCATTGGCTTTGCCAATTGATCTTGACCCTTCATACATTCTTGAGGTCTATAAAAGGGTTTCTTTTGCTCTCATTTGTATGATTGAAGACTCTAAAAATTGTTGCAAGAGCTCTCTAAAATAATATAAGACTCATTGTTTGGTGATTCTATATATGTTTCTAAGTGTTGCATGGTTTAGATCTCTTCAAGCGAATATTAAGATTGGATTAAGTTTTCTTTAAGTGTATGTTAGTTGGTGGAAGGCTATATTATTGTTTGTGGTGAAATCTTCATGTTCACACCATTTGTAGTTTGTGGCTTGCAAATTGTAGTGTATCGTTGGCCTGAACAAAATTGAGCTTAACTTTGATCTTTATGTTTGTTGAGTTCTTCATGAGCATATCTAATTCAAACATCTTGTACAACCCTAGAAGATAGCATTAGTCTTGTGTAGTTGTTTGATCTGGTGAAGCAAGAGTTGGTTTGATTTCACTTGAGCAGTAATTATCTCTTACATCTAGGATAAGATTAGTTCCACTGAACCCTTTCATCTTTTGCCTTTTCTTTTATCAATTTAGTTAGAATTAGGATCAAGTAATTCATTGCTAAATCATACGTCATAAGCTGTAGTACCTAGATATTCCAGTCTTCACCTCTTTGATTGAATAAACAAGTTGTTCAAACAATTGTGTAAGTCCCTTTGTGTTTACCAGCAGAATCATACTAGGTCATTGAGCTATCCCTCATGAAATCATAAGAAAAGGAACCTTGGAGTCATCTTGTTTGATCACTTTGATTAGCATTCAAGGGGCTTTGCCCAAGAGAGTTAGATACTCTATATTTTACTCTATTGTTGACTTGTCAAAAAACAAACATTAATAGGTCCTAAAACCATGGATATGCCTCTCGATTATTCCCACCTCAGATTGCTTTCATCTAAAGTTGGGCCATCCATGGCTCGCTGCGATGAGAGCAATCCCCTCGAAATTTCATAAGTGCCTAAAGCTTCCACACAATGGCATTCTGCATATAATCCACCATAGTGGATTCGAGCCTCTGGCCATGCGAGGGAACTTTTCCTTGGACTACTTCTGGCCCACTCAGACTGAGCCTCTCCATCCGCACAATGACTTCTTATTCCTTTCATACTATAAGTTCAAGGCTACTTGGATTGCACAGTTGTCTGTTGGCCTTTCCTCTTCATCTTCTGTGGTTGTTTCCCCCTTAGTCACCTTGCCTTTAGAGGCTACTTCAGTTCCTTCCCCTACTTCCCAAGCAGTTAAAGGAAAGCAACCCATGCAAAGTTCACCACCCCACCCCTGCACTCCTGGTTTGTACTTAGAGATCCCACCTCCAGTCTCTTATTCGAGACCTAGAGGTCCACCACTAGTACAACCTCATGCACCATGTTCCCCTGTGATTTCTAAGCCTTAAATGGTTTCTCTCGTTCCTCCTGATGCTTCTGTGGCCTAGGGAAAGCAACCCATCCTAAGGAATCCTCCCCCTCTGTGAACCCTTGACCTTTGGTGGCTACTCCTATTCCTCCTGCCCCTTCAGTGGCATGAGGAAAGAAGCCCATGTTGTAGGATCCACCCTCCCCCCATGGTTGCTCAACCTCTAGTGGTTCCTTTTGTTCCTCCTCCTGTCCATGAGATAGTGAGTGAAAAGGAACCCATGTTGGGAGACCCCCATCTCCTTCAGTAGAAGCCCTAGCTCGTATACAGTGCAAACAACTTACAAGAGATTGCAAGTGTCATCGACGTGCTATAGGCCAAGAGCATGTTGCCAATGTGAAATCTCTTCCTGGTTGTCCTCCTCCCATGTAGTCTCCGCCATACCTTTCCCTTCCTTCGGAGCCTCATCCTTCTCTTTCTTAGCCCATCTCTCTCCCATATCTGACTCCTTCCTCTCCTCCATTGGATGAAGATGAAAGTCACCCCAAAAGGGTGCAAGTAGTCTTGGCTCCTTCTATGGAGAGTCCTATCCTTCCCTCCATCCTTGACATGCCACCCTTCTCCGAATGCTTGGACCAAATGTTAGTGTGATCTCTAGTGCCACTCTGTCTACTCTTGTGTTGTTTCAATGTACCCGTCATGCAGTTTTCCCCGACATCCTCCACCCCACCACCATTGATATAGACATTCTACATCTGCCACCAAAGCGTAAACGTAAACATTATCCCACCCCTCCATTTCATAATCTAGAGCACATGTCGTCGCCTCTGCCACCTCTAAGCCCTTTTGCACCACTTATTCCACCTATGGAGGATCTTCCTCCACCCATGACTCACAGTGCTCGCATTTCTATAGACAACACTACTAAGCCACATCTGGTTAAATATTTAGATTTTTATTCAAATTATTCCTCCCTTGTGGAGCGAATCTTTGATTCTTACATATATCCCTTCATTGTCTATGATTTTCACTCAATTGTTGACAATTGGCTCAACTAGTGCTAATGAGGATCTTGCTCCTACTGATGATCCTCTGCACTTAGTTCCCGGAGAGTCTGCTAGTACTTCTCTTAGTGTGGTCTCTTTATCAGCTCTTCCACCCTCCCCCTATGATAATGAAGATTGGGATATAGATGATTTAATGACGCGTGACCCGTGAGGGTCATACCTTCGTCTCATGTGTTTTTATGTGATTGTATGCTTGCTTGTATTGTTTTCCCCATTAATGTGTATTTATGTTTGTCAGTTCTACTTGGACGACCCATGATTCCCTTGTAGACATGTGGATACAAAAGGAACAAAAAATGTTGTATCATTCTTCTATTTGTTTCTATATTCCTCTATTTCTTATACACTAGTTTTTTTAACATTTTGGGGACTATGCAAAGCATTGGAAGATTTAGCTTCCTTCCATGTTACCCAAAATTTTTATTTTTCTTTATTTTTCTTGTTATCTTCTTTCTTTGTATTCATAGTTATACATGCTTAGAGAATGATGACAATTCTATAAATTGTCCCTTAATGATTCCCTTCCCAAATGCATATTTATCCTAAAGCACGTAGATCCCTTTGTGTATTTTTAGTGATGTTGCTTGTTGTATGTGACATGTGTTTGCGTTGCTCAATGCCATACCATGCTTACACAAGCCTTTGTGTATCATGTCATACATAGCATCACTTTCATTGCCTGTCCTTTGGGGGCATCTTCTTTCTCTTGACGTAGCTTTTGGAACATATCTTCCTATATAGATATGTTTCCTAAAAGCTCTCTTCCCCTTTTCTACCTTAAAATCAATTGCATATTGATGCTTTATGCAATTATTTTAAGGTGGGGGCATACTTTCATGTTTTACACTATTGCACACACCACATTGATGGTACGCTCGTTGTAGTGTTTGCTCTTAACAACACTTGTAGCTTGTGGTCCTAAGCAGACACACTTGCTTGGCCTGACCATGGTTTTCAGGTACTCCTTTGGCACTCTTTGTGAGTCACCTAACAACATAGTTTGTTAGTCCTAGTGGCCCACAAGAGTTTGGTATGTTTCTTAGCTCTCATAGTGTGTTAGCCATAGAACCATACTTGGCATCCTTCTAGCTCTCGTAATGTGCTAGAAATGCCCTTGTTGCATTTATGTCCTTTTTTTTTTTGTGTGTTTTTTGTGAGATTAGAATGCGTATTAGATTATATAGTCAGCTAACCTTAATGTTTTGGCAAATCACATTAGATCTAATCCTCTTAGCATAAATTTTATATATATGTGGGTCTGGCATTGCCTCTTGTGTAGGTTTTATTGTCTAATTTACTATGGTTTTGCAAGTTCGCGGCCTAAGGGCTTCATCCTTCGACTTAAAGAATTTTTTGTGGCCTCTACAGTATCCTTTTTAAGGTAGTATTTGTGATGATATTTCCTTTTCTACTTTAGCATGCATATTCATGTAGTGTCATAAGCCTGCTAAAGTGGGGGCTAAATGTAGTATCAAAAATTGCATACCCTTGCAATTTCACACTATGTTTGGTGAGCACTTTGGTGCTTGCATCTCCTTTATGTGTATTAGGCTTATTTTTGCTTCATTTTAGTCCTTTGTGTTCAATTTCATAAAATTTTGTTTTAATTCTTGATGTTTCTCCTAGCCTGGAGATGTTTCATGAAAGCCCTGTTGCAAGTATGGGCCTAACCAGTGTTTTCATTGATGTCAACATACTCCTGTTGCATTCATGATAAGGATTGGATGAGCTGTATGCTAAGGATATTGAGAAATTTAGTTCTAATCAGGAATAGAGAAGAACAATGAAGACAATGAGCTAAAGATCCTAGCTAAGACAAGATCAGAAGATGTGGTTCAAAGGGTTTGTCGATATGTGTCTTAGGGCGTTCCAGTAAAGATTTCAGAGGTCTGCATGAAGATCTGAAGAAGTTGTGGTCACTCAAGTAAAACCGGTTCTGATAGGTGTTCAGAGGTGACAGAGTGATACAGATAGGTCCGGTGAGATCCAGAAATGCATTATCATGTTCTGCAGATTTGGTGGAGTATTTAGGAAGTCCTTGTGAAGTGTCAACTCGATTGGTTTGTGGTCTGAAGGTCCGCAAGTACCTATTCCTTTGGGACAGTGATGACAGACTGTGTTCTTGAGGTTTCGGATGAAGGAGAGAAGGATTTCAGTAAGCAGATGTAGTATGGATGTTCTTGGTGATTTAGGCTAGCTTGTGGATGTCTTTGGACCATGTCCAGTTCATGTTGGTGATTTGCATCAGAGTTTGAGCTTGCAATTGAAGATTTACTTCCGGATAATGGTGTTCTTCTCTAGTCAGGCTGACTGGATGAGGTACACATCCTATGGATGATCTTGAAGATGTTGTGTGAAGATTGGCGTGTTCCTAGAAGAAGTTTGAAGTCTCAGATTTGTGTGACTGATGGTGTATTGATCAACATGAAGTCTTTTGTAATTAGTCATGATGTATTTATGTATTGGCTCTGTAATGTTTGCTGACTTAGATGATCATTCCTAAGTCGATGTCTTGTATAAATAAGCAGTTGTAAAGTCATTTCAAAGTGTGTCATGAAGATGAGAGTGTTGTAGCGAGGAGGAGAGTGAAAGGTAGAGCAGAAGTATTGGGCTTAAACGTAACTGACTCAAGCATGGTGAAGATGCTATTTACCAGTTCAAGTATGTGATACTTATTATTTTGTAGACAGTGTGTCTCTTGTAGGCAGTGGGCCTCTTGTGAGTACTGTGCTCAGGCAGTGAGCCCTAATTGGCATGTGCCATTTTGTTCTTTCTATTCTTCTAACAGAGAATACATTCTTGGGTTAGTCACCTTGTGTTTTTTCCCTTAACTGGGTTTTCCACATCAAAATCTTGGTGTCTCATGTGTTAATGTGTTTCTGCTCTTGATTTAATGCATTATGTTTCCATGATTGATTTATTATTATGCTGATAAATTACAAAGTGGATTTAAGTGTTTAATTGGAAGAAAGTTTTGGACAACTGATTCACCCCCCAACTCTCAATTGTCTTCCCTTAATCTAACAATTGGTATAAGAGCTAAGTTCCTCTAAAAGAGATTAACCGCTTGAGGAGATCCAGGATGTCATCCTATAAGAAGGATAGTCTGAAGTTTGAAGGAACCAATTTTAATCTCTGGAAAAGTCACAGGAAATGTCACTTGCAATGTATGGGAATGCAGTACTGGACCATGGCTACAACGAAGTATACTCCTCCACAGAATGGCCCGAAAACCCCAACTAAAATCACAGATGCTGAAAACAATCTCCAAACTAAAGAAGCCCTTCTAAGTGCCTTGTCTGATTCAGAGCTTTCAAATGTGGTTGACCTACAAACTGCTTTTAAGATTTGGGAAAAACTGGAACTTCTGCATGAAGGAGACAAGTATGTTAAATGTGCAAGGCTATAGAGTCTGAAAGGAAAATTTGAAAATCTGAAGATGAGAGAAGATGAAAATATCACTACTTTTATGCCAAGAGTAAATGAGCTTGTTTATGGCATTAAATGTGCTGGTGGAGTCTTGGATGAAGATGAGATTGTTGGCAAAGTTCTTAGATCCCTTCCTGCTTCTTATAAAATCAAAGTTGCTTCCATTGAAGAATTCAGAGCTCATTCAGCTATCACAAGAGATCAATTGGTTGGTAAATTGGCTGCATTTGAATTAACGCCCCCCCAAGACTGAATCTACATTCAAAGCCAGTGCCTCTGTAAAAGGTAAACAAAGGTTTGATCCAGGAGAGAACTCTTCAAGGAAACTCTCATGGTATAAAAAAAAAAGAAAAGACCTAGAAGAAGAGGAAGCAGAAACTGCTCAACTCGAAGCCCTTCTTGCAAAAAGACTGCCAAGAGGATCCAGTAAGTATGAAGGGAAATTGCCTTTTAAATGTTTTAACTGCAATAAGATTGGTCATTTTGCCTCAAGATGTTCGAAAGATTTTCAAGGCCAAATCCTAACAAATCAAGGTTCCAAAAGAATTATTGCTATGTTCATGAAGATGATGATAATGAAGGAGTAACAGATGATGAATCAGAATCAGGAAACAAATCCGGAAGTGATTGGGTGTTTATTGCCATCAAGGAAGAAGATCCAATGCCCTCTGAATCTGTCAATCATAAAGTTGTAGAAAGAGCTCTGGCTGCCCAAGTTGAAGAAAAGGATGATTGGGTCATTCACAGTGGATGCTCTCACCATATGACATGTGACAAAAATAAGTTCATAGATTTGGAAAGGTATGAAGGAGGAGTGGTAAAGTTTGGTGATAATTCTGTTGGTAGAATCAGAGGTAGAGGAACTATTTCTTTTGATGGAAATAATAAAACCAGTAATGTACTGTATGTTGAAGGATTGAAGCACAATCTTCTTAGTGTTGGATAGTTGGTGGACAAAGGCTATGATCTCAGATTCAAGAATGGAAAATGCAAGATCTTTGAAAGTTCTGGAACAGAGATTACATCCGGTACCCAAACAAAAGGTAATATCTTTCATTTAGTTGGTACGGGTAAAAGTTGTCTATTTGTGCAAATTGATCAAAGTTGGTTATGGCATAGGAGGTGTTAGTGCTCAATCTGACTGGATGCTTCCTAGTTATTCCTACAAGGTAGCCATCATTGATCAATAGGATTCTCAGGCCAGGGGCCAATAGTACAGGAGATAGACTCTATAAATATCTCCTCTTCTTCTTTAGGCTCTGCGGAACCAAGGGGGGTATTCCCTATTCAACATCTATGAAATGTGCTTATTAACTTGGTGGGATGTTAAGACAAAGCAGATAAATCCTCATATATGCAGACCAAAACTGTAAAATAAGTACAGAGGGGCTAACTTTGGGCTTATGTTCAGTTGTGAGACAGAGGATTTTGGTCCTAAAACTACTTCTAAATGTCCTAAAGGATTGTATTTTGAAGTATGAATTTATGTTTGTATTTGGATGCAAAACTGGGACTTTGGTTGTAACCTCAATATAAGATTGGACTGGTGCCTATCTCAGGGCTCGGAGTCAATAGACATACATATGTGAACGATCACCATAAACTCAAATCAATAACTGGGTTTCAAGGGGGTTTTGTAGTGTCTGCCTTACAGATACTTCCCAAAATTTAGTATTCAATTATCTCTTCTTACAGACATCCTCACTGCAATATATTCTTCCCAACACTTAACCATGAACATTTAATCTGCTGCTTGAGCAGAAGTAAAAGATCAAGAATTCAACATAGCAAACTTATATCCTAGAATCTAAAACACGCCTTAGCTGTTCAAATTCAAAAGAAGAACATATTCAATTTGGAGACAAATAACAGAATACATGCAATGAAGCATTATTCATTTAAATCAACAATAAACCAGTAAGATTATGCATGAAACATTTAACATATGATTCATAAACTCACAAGACAACCAAAACAGAGCCACCAATGAAGTTGTATCTTATCACAGCACCAAAATTTATCCAGTTTTCAACAACCCTAAATGAGTGACACAGTTTGCATTTTATAGCAAGGCTGTGCTCTTAGCAATTAATTACAGGGCAAAATTCAAAAATCTGCTAGATACAGTGCACCACAAAAATGGTGCCCAAAACATCAATGCAGCAGGTAGAAAGAGAGGCGAGGAGTAGTTGGACTCGAGCCTTGTGCTATCGTTTGGGGATTTTTCTCTTAAAACTGGTAGGTGGCACGTCCATCATCAACCCATGCCTCTATAATTCTGTAATCAATGGTCGACCTACCGGTGTCCTGCGGAAATGTAGCAAACCGCGTGTTCTGGAAGCCTTCCCACCAAGAATGCCACTACAATCATGAAGAAAACCCTATATTCGAACATAGCTGTTGATCTTTCTCTGTATCTCCCAAATCTACAAGTCAAATCAGACAAGCAAGTCATTGGCCAATGAGAATGTGCCATGTAGATGCTTTTGCAACTTTGACTTTTCCATCGCAGCATGTATTTTTACTTTTTTTGCCCCTTTGTATATGCAAAAGCATATACAATCACCTTACATACAAGGCAGACCCCAAACCTTTATGAAACAGGTCGAAAACTTATTCGGGTCCAGCTTGTATCTCTCTCCTTTGTATATCCGCGATATACAACACACACATACATACAAGCTGTGGACTTCAAATCATTATGAATCAGAATGTACCTCCTTTTGAAATCTGGCTTGTATCTTTTTCATTGCACACCAGCTTGTATATCAGCATATACAAGCACTTTATACAACCCACGGACCTCAAATATTTATGAAGCAGCTTGAAATCTCCATCAGATCCGGATCGTATATCACTTTTGCATATTCCCCTTGTATATTGCGACATACAACATGCAATATACATTCAACGGATCTCAAATAATTATGAGGCAGATTGGAAACTACTTTGAAATTTGGGTCTTGCATCTTCAATCTCTGTATGTCGGCATATACAATGTGAAACATACAACCTGTGGGCCCCACCATGCATTTGAAACTGTTGACTTTTTTACCACTCCCGCTTGTATGTTTCACTTGTACCTTCTACTTGTATATTTGAATGTGCATTGGGAACATACAAGCTCACCATACAACTGCGGACTTCATCCATTTCGCCAATGTAGTTAACCTTCTTGTTGTGTCCACTTTGCATATGCTTTTGTATATGCAAACATACTTTTGAACATACATGCAATTCCCTTTGTATGTGCAAACCAAGAAGCGAATGCATATACAAGCTTGTGGAGCCCACCACTTGCATATATCCTTTGCATGTTTTGATTGTATGTTGGGAACATATATAATCTCTCTTGTATACCTGCAGGTCCCACCAAATGTATCTCCCGCTGCTTTGTATGTTGCCGAATATACAAGACCCCTTGTATATTTGCACTGTAGTGAATGTATATGCGCCCCCTTTGTATATCTGCAATGTACATTCCCAATATATGTCAGACATACATTCACCATTGCATCTGTCTCGATGTACATTTACCCTTGTATGCTGCCAATGTATATTTTCTTTGCATGTTTTCCTTTGTATCTAGCTGTTGTATGTCTGAATATACAACACAAAATATACATGCAACCCGATATACAAGTAGGCAATATTCTTGAAATCTGTGAAAGATTCCTCAATGTTTATGCACCACTTTTAAGCTTGATATGCATTGCGAAATGCATATAACTAATTTTTTTCACCATTTTTGAAGGCTGATTGAAAATTCTTTGGGCCTGCCAATGCACAATGCACTTCTACATACAAACATACATGAATATACAAAGATACACTTATTGCAACTGAATTTTTTGCACTTTTCAACTGCAAAGGCCAAAACACTTAGAAATTTTTTGGATTTTATGGAAGGTACTTGTAAATTTAAATACTTGAAACTTGAATGTTTGTGTAGGCACTAACATTGGCTCTGACTGGGGATGTACAGGCGCAAGGCTGCAGCGAGAACCAAACCACTCCAGGACAGACCAAGCAAAACACAAAACACAAAACACCAGCGACTATACAAGGCACACACAGACTATTTACACCTAATTTACAATGTGCACATAGGATAATCATTTATAAAAAATAGGGCTTTAGGAACTGACCGTGCACAAGCAGTTCCAGTAATTCACCATTTAGGGCCTGGAGAAAGTAGGAATCTTCTCCATGAATATTGCTGATTTGATATGGGCCCATCCATAATGGCTCAAATTTATTATGCTTACCCTTATCTTGGCTTTTTGCATTCCAAACAAGGACCAAGTCACTTATCTGAAACTTTCTTTCTACAGCCCTTTTATCAAACAAATATTTTACATTCTATTGTATTCTAATATTTGTCTTCTCTGCTTCTCTTCTGGTTTCATCCAATGCGATTAGCTGATTTATCCTTTCATTCATTGAGTCTTCAATCTCTTCATCATTTTCTTGTATGAATCTATAGATTGGCAAGAGATTATTCACAGGTAACCTAGCTGTTGCACCATACACTAGCTCAAAAGGTGACCTTCCAATTGCTATCTTCATTGTTATCCAGTCAACCCATAATGCCATCTTTAGCTTTGAATCCCATGCCTTTTTGTTCTCATTCACCATCCTTTTGATGACTTTCATGAGGCTTTTGTTACTTGACTCTGCCTGACCATTTCCCTGTGGATGATATGGTGATGCATATGACAAATTAATCCCATATTTGTTGCAAAAAACAACAAATTCACCAGATCTGAAACACATGGCATTGTCTGTGACCATTGTGACTGGCACTCCAAATTTGATAATAATGTGTTCTAAAATAAAAGCCATCACCACCCTACTTGTATCCTTTTTAGTTAGAATTGCTTCAACCCATTTGGTAAAATAATCAGTATTAACCAGAATCCAACTATGTCCTTCACTTGATTTTTTTGAAATTTCCCCTATAAAATCGATTCCCCATTGCTGAAATGGAGCCTCCATAGTTATAGTTCTAAGGGGTAATGCACCTTCATACTTTAGTTTTCCTAAGAACCTTTGACAAGGATCACACTTTCTTACCATCTTTTGTGCATCTAAGAAAAGGGTAGGCCACCAATAGCCTGCTCTAAGAATTTTGTGGACTGTTATCTTGGCAATGTAATGTCCACCACACACTCCCTTGTGCATGTCATTTAAAATATCTGTAGCTTGGTTTTCATCCACACACCTAAGCAGGACACCATTAGGATTCTTCCAATACAATTCTTCTTGAACAATTATGTATTTGATAGCACATAGTTTTAAAGTCCTCTTCTGACTGTCACTGAGGTGGGAAGGACAATTCAAATTCTGCAAGTAATATATAATGTCCTTGTACCATTTAGATTTTGACATATTAACAATTTTATTTTGAATTACATTTACTTGGCATGCTTCCAGATTTGACTGTGTCATCATCCTAGCCAAACCTTGTCCCCTTACCAATTTTGTGATTTGTATCTCAATGTTGAACTCTTGTAATTTATCAATCCATCTGCATCTTCTTCCTGTCACTTCTTCCTGAGTGAAAATATCCTTGATTGCTGCATGGGGTACATATGCAACTATTTGAGAGCCTACTAGATACGGCCTGAAACTCTTGACTGCTCTGACTAGTGCATATGCCTGCTTCTCCATGATATCATACTTCAATTCAGCTGCCTGCAATGACATGCGAAAGAAAGCAATAGGTTGCTCAAAACCATCCTCATTTTTATGCAATAAACATGTATCAACAGTGTTGAAAGAAGCAAATGAGAACAATTGAAGTGGCTTAGAAAAATCAAGAGATCTTAATACAAGAGCCATCTTTATAGCTTCTTTGATGTTCTGAAATGATTTAGTTGCTTCACTTTCCCATTTGACAGTTGCACCTTTCTTCAACATTTTAGAGATATCCTTTATGACCTCTGCAAAATTTGGAATGAACCTTCTAACAAAATGAATTTGCCCAAAGAAAGACTAAATGCCTTTCACAGTTTTAGGGATCTAAATTTTGTCAATTGCAGCAACCATTTCAGGATCAATCCTAACTCCATCCTTGGAAACAATGTGTCCCAATAATTTTCCTTCTATTACCCCAAAAGTGCACTTCTTTGGGTTAAGTGAAATGTCATATTCCAATGCTCTAATAAAAATTTGTTCAAGATGCATGCAATGTTGCTCCTCCTTTTTTGAATAGGCAGTTAAATCATCTTGATACACAGCCAGAATTGAGTCAATCAATCCTGCAAAAGCAACATCCATAGCTCTTTGAAATATAGCACCTGCATTTGTTAGTCCAAATGGCATTCTTACATATACACAGGTTCCCCATGGAGTGGTAAAGGCAATCTTGTATTGTTCAGATTCTTTTACCTTTACCTAATTGTATGCTGAGAATCCATCCATCATTGATAAAAGCTCACAACCAGTTACTTTCTGCAGCATAGCCTCCATGTTGGGCAGTGGATAATTATCCTTTAAAGAAGACATATTCAAATTTCTAAAGTCAACAAAAAGTCTTATGTCACCATTTTTCTTACTAACTGGGACAAGATTGGACACCCAGGTTGAATGTCTGATAGGCACAATTATTCCAACCTCCCTAAGCTTCATAAGCTCTTCTTGCATTTTTGGAGCCAGAGTTGGATTAATAGGTCTTTGTTTCTGTCTGAATGGCTTAGCTCCAAGCTTCAATGGGATCTCATGCTGGAATAAATCCTCTCTATAATCTTTTAGGTCCTCATATGACCAGGCAAAGACATGCTTATATTTCTTCAATAATGCTATCAATATGTTCCTGATGTGTGGCTTGAGCTGTTTGCCAATGTATACCCTTTTGGGGGCATGAGATGTCCCCAAGTTTATCTCCTCCAAATATTGTAGGAGATGCCTTTGTAACAAACTAGTCTCTATTGTCAAATGCTCTCTCTAAAGCAACCAGCCCTCTGGGGATTTTATTTGTTTTGAGCTGAATTACTTCTTTCTCCAAAAGAGTTTCTTTTCCATCCACAAATTCTACAAAATTCTTAAAATCAATTTCTTGATTCTCATATTCATCTATGCAGTGTAGGAACCTCAACAAATCTTTATCATCATCAAATACTTGTCCAACTGCATATACTTTCTGGTACTGTAGGTCTAATTTTAACATCAACATTTGTAACATCAGACAGAGTAATATCATCTGGCCTTATGGCCACATTAGCTAAAAAATCTGCCATGACATTTTTTGATCTCTCTATCCAGTTTATTGAAAATGCATCAAACAATTCAATTGTATCCCACATAACATGCTTATAATGTTTTAACCTTTTATTCTTTGAAGCATATCTATCTCTAACCTGGGAAACAATTAATTCTAAATCTCTAAATACTTTTATCATCTTAATTCCATGCTTCAGAGCAACATTCAATCCTAGCAATAGTGCTTCATATTCTGCAATATTATTTGTGCAGGCAAACTTTAACAGGAAAGAGAACTTTAGAAGCTTACCAGCTGGAGACAAAAACACAACTCCAGCACAAGAGCCTTCCTTTGAACAAGCTCCATTGAAATACATAGTCCATAGACCCTGTTGGTCCAGCTCTTGAATGCAAATATCTTTCCTCTTACCTCCTTGATCACCTGAGACAACTTTGAAGTTCTCGCAGTCAGTATCCACAAAACAAACATGTTCCTCTGAATCTTGATCCTCAACTATTTCTGATACCTTTCTTCTCTGACCAATTTGATGTCTTTACCATTCATTGGAATCATGGCATATGATAGATCTAACCGCATACTTCCTCCAATCAATGTTGCCCATCTTCTTGACAATAGCATACCATATTGTGGCTTTATGTCAACCACTGTTATGTTCTTTCTGTATGTTTTTTCTGGATATGCTGCTAATCTAAAATTGACATCCTTCATGATTCCAATAACTGGTACCTCCCTAGTATCCATTGCATAGCATTTTCCACATGCTTTATCTATCTTCAATCTAGCTTGTTGCATGATAGCCAGAGGCATAATATTTGTTGATGCTCCAGAATCAAGCATACAATTCCTGATTGTTTTTCCATTAATAACAAGGTTGACATAAAACGGCTCAACCTATGAAGGGCATTTTGTCATGGTCACCCCTAGATAAACTTCAAGAACCTCATCCTCTTTAATACACAAGGCCTGTTTCTTACCTTGACCCTCAACATTTTTCTTAGCCTGACAAGCTACTCCTGAAATTAAGGACAATGCCTTATTCCTGATTTCTTCAACCTTCATCATTTCCATCAACGGAACAGAGATCTTCACCTGGGATAAAACTTGAGTTATGTCAAAGGGAGCATAATTTTGTATAACAGTTGTAGCCTGAGCCATGATTTTACTTTTATCCTGAGCTGATCCAACTTTAATCTTAGCGGCCCTTTGACTGTTATCCAAGATCTGAGAATCTTTATTTTGATCCTCGCTTTGGGGAGTTTTATTTTCTAGTCCTCAAGAATCATAACCTAGTTTTTGCTTAGAGTTCTTTTTATTACTGTTCCACAGCGTCTTTCGTGGTTCAGCCTTCTTATGATTATGCACTGGTTGATTTACAAAGGTGCTTTCTGGTTGACGTGGGTCACCTACCTGAGCCTTACCTCTAAGATTATAATTGCTTTTGACCTGAGCTACTGCTGCAGCTATGAGAGCTCTAATTTCTTCATCAGAAGGCCTTCTCAAATTATTTAGAAAAATGTGTGAGTCCTAAGCATAAGCATAGTTGTCTTCATCATCTTCATCATAGGGAAACTGCTGGCAAACCTGAGTCCCATAACTTGTATTTTCATCTACATCATAGGAAGAATACTCCCTATTTGTGGACAACATATTTACATTATCATCCTCCATACAATGTGGCTCATTGCATTCATCACAGGCAACGGCATTATTATATAAAGATTGAGCAATCATACATTACGACTGTGAGTGAGGCATCTGACATATTATGCACCATGGGGTGTCATCAACAATATTTACAGACTTCTTCAAAGGATCAGGAGTTTCCCTTGTATTTTGGGCTCTTTGATTGGTGTTGTTGTTATGTGGGAGAATGGGTTTACCATTATGCCAATTAGTGTTATATGGCATATCATGCAATGATGGTCTCTTTTCTTGTCTCTGGTAAACCTGCCTATCAAGACCTATTCCCTTTTCATTTTTAGCAAGTCTATAACTTAAGTCCTTAACAACAGTTGTCAATTTATCTAATTTATCCCCAGAAGTAGATGCATTACCTTGAGTACTTTGAGGCTTATTTGGATTTTGTAGGATCTTCACATCATCCCTTTTGTCTGTCTTACCAGATGCTTTCCTATTATTTTCAATATTTGTTGCAATTCTGAAAGCATCCCTGAGGCTAGTAGGACCCTTATCTCTTAATCCATAGGTTGTTTAGGCATTAAAAGCATTTATGTACAGCACCATGCACATTGGTTCATTAGGTCTCATGTGAGGTGGCAATTTGTTCAACACTTAGTGAATCTAGCATTAAAATCTGCAACCTGCTCATTTGACCCTTTAGTGATACTGGTGAATTCATTTACAAAAAATCTTGGATTAGTCTTGTCACCATATTGCTCCTTAAAAATTATTCTGAAATCATCCCATGATGAGATACTTCAGTTAGGCAGACCTTTATACCATTCTCTAGCTTCATCAACTAAGGATTGCATAAACAATTTCATAAAAACATCTTCATGCTCAACCTCAAAGCTGTCCATGACATTCTAAAAGGCTTTTAAATGATCTTCCCTTGACACAGTATTGTTTCCTGAAAACTTTGGCACCTGTGGCCTCACATGTTTGTCAATGGGATGAGGTTAGCTAGGAATACCATCAAAAACAAGTTGCCTGAATCTGTCCAGTTGCATAGGCTACCTACCAAACTGATTAACATTGGCATTCCTATTTGCATTCTGATTTCTCACATTATTTAATGGTACCCTAACATTGTTTACATTCTGTCTCTAATCATTCTGTTGATACTGGATTTCATTTCTATGCTAGTTTCTCAAGACATTTGCATTATCAAGGGTGGGGACTGCATCATGTTGAGTAGTTCTCAGAGCTTGCACTTTTTGCCTCATATCATCTCTAATCTTCACAACTTGTAAATATTCTAATTCAGCTCTTAAGCTTTTGATTTCTTCAGCTAATTGTTCATCTTTGGGCATAGAAGAGGATGGTCCCTTTCCATATTGGTCATCATCATCATCCCTTGGGGACTCAGTTTCTTCAAACTTGTCAGAGGGATTTAAGAAAGGGCATTCCTGAAACACCTCTGATCTCACTCTCAAATTAACACCTTGTTGTCTTTCATATACATTCTGAATTTCAGCCTCAATGTTTGAAAAATAAGGTATTGTCCGCTCTGAAGATCCTGGATTGTCTTGAATATTATCATTACTTCTGGGAGAACCCTCTTGACTGGCTTGAACAGTCCCTTTTTTCCTGTACATCATTTTTCTAGGTAATTCTTCAGACAGAGGATTATGTAGGGATCTTCTCCCTTGCATACAAATTTTTACTTTATCGGTTGGGAGATTGTTCGGAGTCGCCACCTACTATTAGGAATTATTTTTCACCAGGGTTCTTACACAAAGCAGTCCCCAGCGGAGTCGCCAAATCTGTTAGTGCTCAATTCGACTGGATGCTTCCTAGTTATCCCTACAAGGTAGCCATCATTGATCAATAGGATTCCCGGGCCAAGGGCCAATAGTACAGGAGATAGACTCTATAAATATCTCCTCTTCTTCTTTAGGCTCTGCAGAACCAAGGGGGGTATTCCCAATTCAACATCTATGAAATGTGCTTATTAACTTGGTGGGATATTGAGACAAAGTAGACAAATCCTCATATATGCAGACCAAAAATATAAAATAAGTGCAGAGGGGCTAACTTTGGGCTTATGTTCAATTGTGAGATAGAGGATTTTGGTCCTAAAACTACTTCTAAATGTCCTAAAGGATTGTATTTTGAAGTATGAATTTATGTTTTGTATTTGGATGCAAAACTGGGACTTTGGTTGTAACCTCAATATAAGATTGGACTGGTGCCTATCTCAGGGCTCGGAGTCAATAGACATACATATGTGAACGATCACCATAAACTCAAATCAATAACTGGGTTTCAAGGGGGTTTTGTAGTGTCTACCTTATAGATACTTCCCAAAATTTAGTATTCAGTTATCTCTGCTTACAGACATCCTCACTGCAATATATTCTTCCCAACACTTAACCATGAACATTTAATCTGCTGCTTGAGAAGAAGTACAAGATCAAGCATTCAACATAGAAAACTTATATCCTAGAATCTTAAACACGCCTTAGTTGTTCAAATTCAGAAGATCATATTCAATTTAGAGACAATTAACAGAATACATGCAATGAAGCATTATTCATTTAAATCAACATGAAACCAGTAAGATTATGCATGAAACATTCAACATACGATTCATAAACTCACAAAACAACCAAAACAGAGCCACCAATGAAGTTGTATCTTATCACAGCACCAAAATTTATCCAGTTTTCAACAACCCTAAATGAGTGACATAGTTTGTATTTTATAGCAAGGCTGTGCTCTTAGCAATTAATTACAGGGCAAAATTCAAAAATCTGCTAGATACAGTGCACCACAAAAATGGCGCCCAAAACATCAATGCAGCAGGTGGAAAGAGAGGCAAGGAGTAGTTGGACTCGAGCCCTGTGCCGCCATTTGGGAATTTTTCTCTTAAAACTAGTAGGTGGCACGTCCATCATCAACCCATGCCTCTGTAATTCTGCAATCAATGGTCGACCTACCGGTGTCCTGCAGAAACGCAGCAAACCGCGTGCTCTGGAAGCCTTCCCACCAAGAACGCCACTGCAATCATGAAGAAAACCTTGTATTTGAACATAGTCGTTGATCTTTCTCTGCATCTCCCAAATCTACAGCTCAAATCAGACAGGCAAGTCATTGGCCAATGAGAATGTGCCACGTAGATGCTTTTGCAACTTTGACTTTTCCATCGCAGCATGCATTTTTACTTTTTCGCCCCTTTGTATATGCAAAAGCATATACAATCACCTTACATACAAGGCGGAACCCAAACCTTTATGAAATAGGTCGAAAACTTATTCGGGTCCAGCTTGTATCTCTCTCCTTTGTATATCCGCGATATACAACACACACATACATACAAGCCGTGGACTTCAAATCATTATGAATCAGAATGTACCTCCTTTTGAAATCCGGCTTGTATCTTTTTTATTGCACACTAGCTTGTATATCGGCATATACAAGCACTTTATACAACCCACGGACCTCAAATATTTATGAAGCAGCTTGAAATCTCCATCAGATCCGGATCGTATATCACTTTTGCATATTCCCCTTGTATATTGCGACATACAACATGCAATATACATTCAATGGATCTTAAATAATTATGAGGCAGATTGGAAACTACTTCAAGATTTGGGTCTTGCATCTTCAATCTCTGTATGTCGGCATATACAATGCGAAACATACAACCTGCGGGCCCCACCATGCATTTGAAATTGTTGACTTTTTGAACACTCCCGCTTGTAGTTTCACTTGTACCTTCTGCTTGTATGTTCGAATGTGCATTGGGAACATACAAGCCCACCATACAACCGCGGACTTCATCCATTTCGCCAATGCAATTAACCTTCTTGTCGTATCCGCTTTGCATCTGCTTTTGTATATGCGAACATACTTTTGAACATACATGCAATTCCCTTTGTATGTGCAAACTGACAAACGAATGCATATACAACCTTATGGAGCCCACCACTTGCATATATCCTTTGCATGTTTCGATTGTATGTTGGGAACATATACAGTCTCCCTTGTATACCTACGGGTCCCACCAAATGTATCTCCTACTGCTTTGTATGTTGCCAAATATACAAGACCCCTTGTATACTTGCACTGTAGTGAATGTGTATGCGCCCCTTGTATATCTGCAATGTACATTCCCAATGTATGTCGAACATACATTCACCATTGCATCTGTCTCGATGTACATTGACCCTTGTATGTTTCGCTTGTATGCCGCCAATGTATATTTTCTTTGCATGTTTTCCTTTGTATGTAGCCATTGTATGTCTGAATATACAAGACAAAATATACATGCAACCCGATAGACAAGTAGGGAATATTTCCAAAATCTACGAAAGATTCCTCAATGTATATGCACCACTTTTAAGCCCAATATGCATTGCGAAATGCATATAACTGATTTTTTTCACCATTTTTGAAGGTCGATTGAAAATTCTTTGGGCTCGCCAATGCACAATACACTTCTACATACAAACATACATGTATATACAAAGATACGCGCATGCAACTAAATTTTTTGCACTTTTCAACTGCAAAGGCCAAAAGACTTAGAAATTTTTTGGATTTTATGGAAGGTGCCTGTAAATTTAAATACTTGAAACCCGAATGTTTATACAGGCACTAACAGGAGGATGTGTCATATAAATTTTGATAATATCATCAAGATAAGCAACACTCAAGTTGTAAGAGAGCTTCCAAAATTGGTGAAACCTACAAATAACTTGTGCAAAGAATGTCAGTTGGGAAACAAAGCAGAGTCTCATTTAAAAGCAAGGAACAGTCTTCTACCGGATTATTGGACTTAGTTCATACTGATTTATGTGGTCCAGCAAGAATCAGAAGTGTGCAAGGTGATAGATACTTCATGCTATTAATTGATGACTACTCCCAAATGATGTGGGTTACTTTTTTGAAAGAGAAATCATAAGCTCTTGAGAAATTCAAAATATTCAAGGCTATGGTAGAGAATGAAACCTGATTAAAATTAAAATGTCTGAGGTTTGATAGAGGTGGAGAATTCACATCCGGTGAGTTCATAGAATTCTGTGAGAAACATGGAATAAAAAGACAGTTGTTTGCTCCTGCGACTCCACAATAGAATGGAGTAGTGGAAAGAAAGAACCAGACCATCCAAGAAGCATCTAGGACCATGATGATGGAAGAAAATATTCCTCAGATCTATTGGAGAGAAGTTGTCAGCACTGTAGTCTATACTCTCAATCGAGTAAAAATCAGAAGCAATACTGGTAAGACTCCTTATGAACTTTGGTTTGGCATCACTCCTATTGTGAGGTATTTCAGAGTCTTTGGTAAAAAATGTTACATTAAAAGAGATGAAAATCTAGGCAAGTTTGATGCTAGAAGTGATGAAGGAATATTCTTAGGTTACTCTACTCAAAGCAAAGCATACCGGTATTATAACAAGAGACTGAGAAATATTATAGAAAGTACAAATGTGAAGGTTGATGAAGGAATTGAAAAACCCTCAAGGTTTTATGAATATGATGAAGATGATCAGAATGGTGTTCTGATTCAAGGAGACCAAGTCCCTTCTGAAATTTAGATTCAAACTGATCCAGTAAATCAGGAAGAAGAGATGAATTTTAATGAGCCTGATCAAGAATCAGAAGTGCAAGAAACTCCCAAAGTTCCCAGGTATGTAAGACTGAACCACTCTAAAGATCAGATCATAGGTGATAAAAGCAAAGGTGTACAAACGAGAAGGAGGATTGCTCAAGATTCAGAAGAGTATTGTCTGATTTCAAAGATTGAACCTAAGACAGTGAATGAAGCTTGCAATGATGAAAACTGGACTAAAGCAATGGAGGAAGAGCTGATGCAAATTGAGAAAAATCACACTTGGGATCTTGTTCCCAGACCTCGAAACAAGAATGTGATTGGAACCAAATGGGTCTTCTGGAAAAAACTGAATGAAGTTGGTGAAGTAATCAGAAATAAAGCTAGATTGGTCTGCAAGGGTTACTCTCAAATAGAAGGAGTTGATCTTGAAGAAACTTTTTGCTCTGGTGGCAAGAATTGAAGCAGTTAGACTATTTCTTGCTTTTGCTACCTTCAAAGACTTCAAAGTATATCAGATGGATGTCAAGTCTGTCTTTCTAAATGGAGACTTGGAAGAAGAAGTATACATTGAACAGCCGGATGGATTTCAATTGTCTGATCATGGTGATATGGTCTGCAAGTTGAAGAAAGCACTGTATGGACCGAAGCAAGCCCCAAGAGCCTGGTATGTAAGATTGGATAAGCATCTTTTGAAGATTGGTTTCAACAAAGGTATTGCTGACAATAATTTATATTTCAAAATTGATCATGAAAACATCTTGAGTGTTGAAGTGTTTGTTGATGATATCATTTTTGGAGGAAGAGATAGTATGTGTAAAACCTTTGCAAATCAAATGAAAAGTGAATTTGAGATGTCCATGCTTGGGGAAATAAATTTCTTCTTGGGTCTACAAATCACTCAAACAAAGAAAGGAATTTTCATTTCTCAGACCAAATATGTGAAAGAATTGCTGAAGAAATTTGGGATGGAAGACTCAAAACCAATGAGTACTCCCATGGCAACCGGATGTAAATTGAGCAAAGATGATGACTCTCCTAAGGCTGACTAGAAAAAATACAGGTCAATGATTGGAGGATTGTTTTATCTCACTCAAACTAGACCTGACATTATGAATGTTGTTGGTCTTGTTGCTAGATTTCAACCTAATCCTAGAGAATCTCATGTCATGGCAATCAAGAGAATTTTTAGATATCTAAAAGGGATAGTTGAGTATGGATTATGGTATCCCAGAGATCATGATTTTTCCCTTCATGCATATACAGATGCAGATTGGGCAGGAGATGACCGGAAGAGTACCAATGGTGGAGCATTCTTTTTGGGAAAGAGATTGGTTTCTTGGCTGAGCAAGCAACAAGAGGCAATATCTCTGTCCACTACAAAAGTAGAATATATTGTAGCAGCAAGTAGTTACACTCAAGTTTTGTGGATGAAGCAAATGATAAGAGACATGGGAGTGGAGTATGAGGAGCCTATCACAATCTTCTGTGATAATTCAAGTGCAATAAATATTTCAAAGAATCTGGTGTTGCATTCAAAGACCAAACATATATCCATCAAGTTCACTTTTTGAGAGAGCAAGTGAACAAGAATGAAGTCAGATTGGAGTGTGTGCCTTCCATGGATCAGATTGCAAATATCTTTACTAAACCTCTACCTAAGGACTCTTTTGAGTATCTTAGGGAGAAGTTAGGGGTTATTACCCCTCCAATGATGAACTAAGGTGCACTAATGTGCATTAGTCCGGTGGATATCATAATCATATTGATGCAGAGTGGCACAAGGGAAGCAACACACAAAGGTTTACTCTATTGTCCTTTGCCCACTCACCCACTTCAACTAGCCTTCAACCAACCAACCAACCAAAGGCACATACAAGGCATATGAAGGATTTGATGTCCAGACTATTGTCTAACCCCTAAGGCTTCTCCAACACATTAAGACAAATCAACAAACACCTTCTATGCAGTTGGTTTGATCTCCAACTTCCCAAAACTCTTCAACCTACACCTTGACTAGTAAGGCTACTAGCCCTCCAAACTAGGTTTTCTCAACAAAACTTGACAAAATCCCAAAGGTCTAGGCAAACAAATGATGGAATTGAACACCTTTCAGGGGACCCTAACAAACCTCCAAATCTCCTGCTCCAACTCTACTCCAGCAATCCAAAACGCCTACTAGGTCTCTAGGCCTAATTGATCAATTTAGGCTAGGTTACAAAGCAAGTGCTCAAAATTGGGTGCATAGGTCAGGGGCAGGAATTTGGAATGCTTCTACCATGTCCCTACAACACAAATCCATCATTTATTTGCTCACCCTAACAGGATTCTATCATCTACAACCTCAAATAGCATGAAATTAGCCAAATACAATGAAATACTTGATCTAGGGCATCACCTTAAAAATAGAAGACTGCATTTTCTGACAAAAATCTTTTGGAATCTTATAGTAAATACCCCTAGCCTACATTTTACCAGTTTTTGCAAATTTTCAATGGTGGGAATGCATTCTAGGGCCAGATTTCTATGGCTGCCCTAGAAAACAGGGTTTCTGGACCTGTTTTGAAAGAAAAATCTATAACTTTTGATCCTGACCACTTCAGGACCTCAAACTAGTTGCATTGGAACCTTGACTCTAAGATATTTCATAAAAATGTCATTTACACACGTGAAAAGTCTGTACAATCCATACACGGCAAGAAAAATAGTGAAAAATAGTCAGTTTTTTTTTTTTTTGTGCCCAAATTCCGTACAAAAACTTCCTCCTCTGTACTGGAGTCAGATATCCACCATATTAACCCATCCAAGTTGGTTTCCAACTTCTACAACAGCATTTAACTGCCCAAAGTGGTTTTTGAACTGACCTAACACATAACACCTTTGACAACTATGGTGTTTTGCATTAACACAAGGAGGTTGATTTGTTTGGCTCGTCCAATGGAGTCCAAATGATCAACAAACTCCTTCCAACATACTAAAACATTAAAACAACCAAAAAAAACTTGAAAACCAATCCTTAGACCTTCTAGGCCTAATTGGCACAACAAGGATCCAAGTGGACTAAGCATGATTGAGGTTTATAGGGTCACCTCAATCATCTTGACCACACAAAAGGGACCATACAAACATGGCTAAAGCCTTATTACCACACATACAATCAAAACAAAACATAGATTATCAAAATGTATAAAAATGCTTGAGGTGTCAGACTGCTCCTAGGTGCCCTGCACCATACACCCACTGTCAAATAGAACTCAAGTCTCTTGAGTTGGAATGCTATCAAATGCGAAACCTGCCTTCTTAATGTCTACCCTGCTCATCCAAGTGGCATCCTCCTGAGGTTTGTTTAGCCACTTCACCAAATAGTCATGATAGGTGTGCCTTCTAGTTTGTTTTGCAATCCTCTTGTCCAAAATGCACTCAATCTGATTTGGAGATGAAGGAATGAGTTCCTGGAGTGTCTGATCAGTTTGATCTTCTTCAACAACAGTCTGAGGATCAGATCCTTTATAGGGATAAAGGTCTGAAACATTAAAAATTGGAGACAAAGCAATGCCATCCGGAAGTCTGATTTTATAGGCATTTTCTCCACATTTCTTGAGCACTTCACAAGGCCCAATCTTCTTCATGAGTAGCTTAGTGTGTTTACCTGTAGGGAGCCTCTCCTTCTTCAGATGAACCATTACTAAATCACCTTCCTTGAACTGCAAATCCCTTCTTTTTCTGTCAGCAAATTGTTTATATTTCTGAGAAGTGGACAGTAATTTCTGTTGTACTTGTTCATGGACATCTTTCATGACTTGAACGAAGTCTTCAGCCAAGGCACTGCTGTTTTCCAGTCCTTTAACCTCCCTTAGTTCCAAAATACCCCTTGGGTGAGTGCCATAAACAATTCGGAAAGGAGATAGGCCGGTGCTTCTATTGACAGTGTCATTGTATGAGAACTCTGCCTGAGCCAAAATTGAATCCCAACTAGCACCCTGCTCCTTGGTTAGGCATCTTAGGAGGTTGCCAAGTGACCTATTAATCACCTTTGTTTGTCCATCAGACTGAGGGTGATAGGCAGATGATAAGGATAAATTTGTACCTAGTCTCTTCCACAATGTCCTCCAGAAGTGTCCTATGAACTTGGGGTCTCTGTCTGAGATTATGGACAAAGGTAAACCATGTAACCTGACTATTTCTTTGAAGAAAAGACCTGCTATGTGTGAGGCATCATGTGTGGTTCTACATGGGATGAAGTGAGCCATTTTTGAGAACCTATCTACAACCACAAAAATGTTGTCATGTCCATTCTTTGTTCTAGGCAAACCAAGTACAAAGTCCATACTTATGGAATCCCAAGGCTTTGAAGGAATAGGTAGAGGAGTGTATAAACCTGCATTTGATGTATGCTCCTTTGCTCTTTGGCAAATTTGACAAGTTTCAACAAACTTCCTTACATCGGTTGGCAATTTTGGCCAAAAATAGTACCTCCTAACCAATTCTAGGGTCTTATCAATACCAAAGTGACCTGACATGCTGCCACAATGCTTTTCTTTTATTATATTCTCTCTAACAGATCCTCTTGGGATACACAACATGCTACCCTTGAAAAGATATCCATCTTGCAACAAAAAATCAGAAAAATCAGTATTATACCTTCCTGTCATGGCCTTGCAAGATAGGTATGGCTCTTTGAAGTCTTCATCTGCTGTATACTGATCTTTAATGGCTTGAATACCTATACTTTCCAACTGTATGGTTTGCACAACAAGATTTCTCCTGCTTAAGGCATCGGCTACCTTATTGGCCACTCCTTTCTTGTGTTTTATGGAGAAGGTGTATGCTTGGATGTACTCCATCCACTTGACATGTCTGTGATTCAACTTTTGCTACCTGTTCAAGAAGCTTAATGCATGGTTGTCAGTAAAAACTATAAATTCCTTTGGCAATAAGTAGTGTCTCCATTTCCTTAATGACTGAACCATGGCATATAACTCTAGATCATAGGTGGAGTAGTTTTGTTTTGCCTCATTTAACTTCTCACTAAAGAATGCTACAGGCCTCCCATCTTGACTTAGGACTCCTCCAACAGCCCTCTTACTTGCATCACACTCTACCACAAAGACCTTGTCAAAATTAGGTAGCACTAGGACTGGTTTTTCTGAAATTCTTTTCTTTAACAGTTCAAAGCCTCATTTGTCGATACAAACACACATTTCTTGCCCCCTTTTATGGTGTCAACAAGTGGAGCACAAATGCCACTAAACCCTCTAATGAACTTTCTATAAAAGCTGCACAAACCATGGAAACTCCTTACCTCTGAGGCTGTTGTAGGTGTTGGCCAATTAAGAATGGCTGCAACCTTACTTGGATCCATTTTTAGGCTGCCCTTGGAGATGACAAACCCCAAAAATATCAACTCTTCTTGTAGGAAGACACATTTGTCAAGATTGATTCTCAACTTCTCCTCTTGAAGCATCCTGAGCACTTGATGGATATGCCTTATGTGGTCTTCCTTGCTGTCACTAAAAATTAGTATATCATCCAAATATACAACAATAAACTTGTTAAGGAAAGGTTTTAGCACTTCATTCATCATTCTCATGAAGGTGCTTGGTGCATTTGACAAGCCAAAAGGCATGACAACCCATTCAAATAGTCCTTCATTGGTTTTGAAGGCGGTTTTCCACTCATCCCCTTCCCTTATCCTGATTTGGTGATAACCACTTTTTAGATCTATCTTGGTAAAATTCTTAGCCCTACCCAAGCAATCCATTAAATCTTCTATTCTAGGCATTGGAAATCTATACCTGATAGTAATCTTGTTGATGGCCCTGGAATCAGTGCATAGTCTCCATGTTCCTTCCTTCTTGGGTGCAAGCACTGCAGGTACTGCACATGGGCTAATACTCCTCCTGATAAGCCCTCTATCCAACAAGTCTTGGATTTGTCTTGCCACTTCAACATTTTGCTCTGGGTTCAACTTGTAGGCTGCTTGGTTTGGTAGGGTGGATCCAGGGATGAGATCAATGCAATGACTAATCTCCCTCTTTGGTGGAAGGGCATCCTTGCCTTCATCGGCTATCACATCCTGAAACCTCTCCAATAGTTCTTCCACTTCCTTTGGTCCAATCCTCCTAAGAGGTTACTGCACTTTGACCTTCTTGGGATTCACATCCTTGGGCTTGATGACTACTGCAAAACATGGCACTTTCTCTTCCTTAAGGTTAGCCAAAAACTCTTTTTCACCTACCAACATAACTGAACTAGAAATGACTTTCTCTTTGCAATCATCAATCAAAGGAGTCATTGTAAACTTTTCACCATTCTTGGACAAATGAATTACATTGTTCTTACCATCATGTTGGGCACTTGTGTCATGTTGCCAAGGCCTTCCAAGAAGAAGGTGGCATGCATCCATATCCACTATCTCATAAAGAACCTTATCATGATATTCACCAATCTTGAATTCAACCCAACATTGCTCTTTCACCACAATTTGTTGTTCCTTGGTTAGCCAAAAGACTCTATAGGGGTTAGGATGAGGCATTCTTTCCAATCCTAACTTAGTCACCATTTCATTAGAAGCCAAATTTTCAGAGGAACCTGAATCTACTATTACCTTGCAAACTTTTCCTTTCACCTTGCAAGTGGTTCTGAATAAGTTGTTTCTTTGGGCCTGCTCCTTGGTGGCTGGCATGATGAGGGATCTATTAAACATGATGCATTCTCTGCTCTCAGGTGCTACATACTTGGAAGAGGTTGTTTGGTAACTTGTGGTGCTTTGACAGTCCTCTTCTTGAAGGAGTTGTACTCTTCTTTCTTTCTGATTTGCAGCAGTGTTTCCCATCTTCTCCGGGCACCTAAAGGACTGATGTCCAATCTGATTGCAAGAGAAACACCTTCCAGTAAACACATTGGGACCTCTGCCCCCACTTCTTCCTCTGCCATTACTTCTGCCCCTAAACTGACCCTTATCAGCACTGTTTTTATCAGCCTGCCCTTGGCTGCCTTCTTGTGATCCGCCACCTTGGAATCTAGAGAAATTATCTCTATTTTGAAATCTTCCCCTGCCCCTAAAGTTCTGATTTCCTCTACCTCTGCTGCTGCTATATGAATCACCTTTTCTTCTTTGTTTATCCTCAATTCTCAATGCCATTTGAAAACACTTATGGACTGTCTCCAGGTTAAAGAGAGTTAATTCATCTTGAATGGAGAACTTAAGGCCATTGAGATACCTTGCAAGCTTCTGTTTTTCATTCTCAGGCATCTTGGCTTTCAATGTCATCTTGTGAAACTCCTCTGTGTAGGTGCTCACGTCCATGTCCTTTTGTCTCAAGTTGTGCAACTTCTTGTTCAAGTTGACCTCATAATCCTCAGGGACAAATTGCTTCTTGATTTCAAGTACCATCTTCCTCCATGTAGAGATAAGATTCCTATCATCTTCTATCCTCTCATTTTGAATAAAATTCCACCAACTCAAGGCTGGCCCTTTCATTCTTGACTTGGCAATCCTCACTTTCTGATTTTCTGCCACTTCTTCACATTCAAAATAGTTCTCCATTTCCTCAATCCAATCAAGGCACTCCTCTGGATTCATCTTACCAGGAAACATAGGTAAGTCTGCCTTAGTGTCCTTCCTACTCAACTTTCCAAGTGCATCTAGGAATTGTCTCTCTGACATGCCTCCTTGTGGCTCTTCCATAGGCACTTCTTCTTCCTCATCTTGATCCTCTTCATCTGAATCCAAGATGACCTCTGGCTTCTTCTTCTTGTCTTTGTCTTTCTTCAACTTTTCTATCTCAGCCTCCATCCTTTTGTTCTTGGCTGCTTGCTCTCTCACTATCTTTGCCAATTCGGCATTAGCCACCTTTGAAGGAATTTCCTCCTCTTCTTCTCTATCTCCCATCTCTTTGATGGCTCTGATACCACCTGATGCAGAGTGGCACAAGGGAAGCAACACACAAAGGTTTACTCTATTGTCCTTTGCCCACTCACCCACTTCAACTAGCCTTCAACCAACCAACCAACCAAAGGCACATACAAGGCATATGAAGGATTTGATGTCCAGACTATTGTCCAACCCCTAAGGCTTCTCCAACACCTTAAGACAGATCAACAAACACCTTCTATGTAGTTGGTTTGATCTCCAACTTCCCAAAACTCTTCAACCTACACCTTGACTAGTAAGGCTACTAGCCCTCCAAACTAGGTTTTCTCAACAAAACTTGACAAAATCCCAAAGGTTTAGGCAAACAAATGATGGAATTGAACACCTTTTAGGGGACCCTAACAAACCTCCAAATCTCCTGCTCCAACTCTACTCCAGCAATCTAGAACGCCTACTAGGTCTCTAGGCCTAATTGATCAATTTAGGCTAGGTTACAAAGCAAGTGCTCAAAATTGGGTGCATAGGTTAGGGGCAGGAATTTGGAATGCTTCTACCATGTCCCTACAACACAAATCCATCATTTATTTGCTCACCCTAATAGGATTCTATCATCTACAACCTCAAATAGCATGAAATTGGCCAAATACAATGAAATACTTGATCTAGGGCATCACCTTAAAAATAGAAGACTGCATTTTCTAACAAAAATCTTTTGGAATCTTATAGTACATACCCCTAGCCTGCATTTCACCAGTTTTTGCAAATTTTCAATGGTGGGAATGCATTCTAGGGCCGGATTTCTATGGCTGCCCTAGAAAACAGGGTTTCTGGACCTGTTTTGAAAGAAAAATCTATAACTTTTGATCCCGACCACTTCAAGACCTCAAACTAGTTGCATTGGAACCCTGACTTTAAGAGATTTCAGAAAAATGTCATTTGTACATGTGAAAAGTCCGTACAGTCCATACACAGCAAGAAAAACAGTGAAAAATAGTCAGTTTTTTTATTTTTGTGCCCAAATTCCGTACAAAAACTTCTTCCTCCGTACTGGAGTCAGATATCCACCATATTAACCCATCCAAGTTGGTTTCCAACTTCTACAATAGCATTTAACTGCCCAAAGTGGTTTTTGAACCGACCCAACACATAACACCTTTGACAACTATGGTTTTGCATTAACACAAGGAGGTTGATTTGTTTGGCTCGTCCAATGGAGTCCAAATGATCAACAAACTCCTTCCAACATACTAAAACATTAAAACAACCAAAAAAACTTGAAAACCAATCCTTAGACCTTCTAGGCCTAATTGGCACAACAAGGATCCAAGTGGACTAAGCATGATTGAGGTTTATAGGGTCACCTCAATCATCTTGACCACACAAAAGGGACCATACAAACATGGCTAAAGCCTTATTACCACACATACAATCAAAACAAAACATAGCTTATCAAAATGCATAAAAATGCTTGAGGTGTCAGACTGCTCCTAGGTGCCCTGCACCACATATCTTGTGGTCCGGATTGATGATGGGGAGCTGCTACTCAGGGGAAGTAGCTGCTATGATTCTGAAGTGTTAGAGTTGTAAGTATGTGCCCTTTGCCATTGATGTCAAAGGGGGAGAGAAGACATGTGAAAAACAAGTGGTTGCTGATCAAAGGGGGAGCAGTAAAGGAAGAGAAGACATGTGAATGGTTGTTGGTGATAGGGGGAGTTGTGTTAGTGAAGGAAAGTTCTTGTCTTGATGGTTAAAATAGTTTTTCACATCATATGTTGTCATCAATGACAAAGGGGGAGATTGTTGCAAGTATGGGCCTAACCGGTGTTATCATTGATGTCAACATACTCCTATTGCATTGATGATAAGGATTGGATGAGCTGTATGCTGAGGCTATTGAGAAATTTAGTTCTAATCAAAAACAAAGAAGAAAAGTGAAGACAATGAGCTAAAGATCCTAGCTAAGACAAGATTAGAAGATGTAGTTCAAAGGGTTTGTAGATATGTGTCTTAGGGTGTTCCAATAAAGATTTTAGAGGTCTATATGAAGATCTGAAGAAGTTGTGGTCGCTCAAGTAAAACCGGTTTTGGCAAGTGTTTAGAGGTGACAGAGTGATATAGATAGGTTTGGTGAGATCCAGAAATGCATTATCCTGTTCTGCAGATTTGGTGGAGTATTTAGGAAGTCCTTGTGAAGTGTCAACTTGATTAGTTCGTGGTCTGAAGATCCGCAAGCACCTATTCCTTTGGGACAGTGATGATAGACTGTGTTCTTGAGGTTTCAGATGAAGGAGAGAAGGATTTCAGTAAGCAGATGTAGTATGGATGTTCATGGTGATTCAAGCTAGCTTGTGGAGGTCTTTGGACCATGTCTAGTGATTGTGACAGGTTGTCATTGATGACAAAAAGGTGTTTGGTCCTCATGTCATATTTCAGGATGTCTTCAAGTGGGAGAGATTTAATGCAGAGACAATGTATTGGTTGTTTGAAATCCTTAATGTCTTGTGATAATCACATCATATGTGTCTTGCAGATGCAGAGAATGGTTCTATACTTCACAGGATTGTTCTTGCATTATCAGGAGTACATTATCTTGTGTGTTGTTGCAGGAGTGCATCATTAGGAAGTTGTAGGAATACATCATCAAGAGTACATCATCTTGTGTGTTGTGAATATAATGATAAGATGCATTACTCAGGGTGATACAGATGACATATAGTATTCAGTGGCTAGGTTATTTGATCTCAGTATTCAGTTTGTGAAATGATTATGATGCAATTCATATGGTTGAGATGTAATTTATATGTGTCCTCAGTTTTTAATGTTGTGTGGATGGTGTTGGTTATACATTGGGATCCTATTTATAGTTCACTCATTCAGGATAAGTGTGTTGATCGTATCTAAGTGTATATAGTGTGGTGTCTTCAAGGATGTAGCAGGAATCAAGTTGTTTGATGGAGAATGTCATGATTATCTCAGATTGCATCAGTAACTTCAGTAGGTTCTTGTAGAGTTGATCACCATGAGTGGATGACAAGATGGTGTAACATGTTGTTTCATATTATGTATCAAATGTCAATTGGGGTGCTTGTTTATTTGTGGTGGTAAAGGTGCTCAGGAATATTTGATAGAATTTAAAACCTCCTAAATATTTGATCTTTCTAAGTTGGTTCCTAAGTCCCTAAAGACTTTGTCACTCTACATATTCTGCCCATCACATGTAAAGTGTTCTTTTTTGTTTTAATATTACATTGACCTTTTAAACAGGTTGCGGGGCCACTTAAGTGTTAGAACAAAGGGTTTGGCATCGTGTAGAAACTAGCCTTCCTTTATACAATTACCGATAGCATCGGTCTCTTCCAAAAGCCTCGGGCGGGAAATCAATTCAAATGGCCCTCTTCAAATGTTTGTTATGGAGCGCGTTTTTCCTTAGAGATTTTTATAAGTTTAAAAACAATTGAAAATACTTTGAAGGGCCCGCGATATATTCAAAAAGGGAAGGTTTGTTATTTTGTTTAAACTTAGAAACTTTAGTATGTCATATTTTATGACATTTAAATAAAAGGTGCATGGTATAAGGAGGGAGCCCGATATAAGTGGGCACATTTTTTATAAAATATTTTTGGAAACCTTTTTAAATTTCCATTTTTAATTAAAAGGCTTAAGATTCATTATAGAATTAAGGAGCCTTTATAGGAGATTGCTATTGTTTTTTAAAAGCAATTTTTTTTAGAAAACTATTGAAGAATTTAGAAAAGATTTTTATGAAAAAATTGCAGAGATAACAATGATGCAATGAGAAAGATTCTTTACAGATTGAAGATTTTTTTTGAGGCAGATTGGTTTTCAAAGATGAATTGATTTTTTGATTTTATTGAAGATGAAATAAGATTGCAGGAATTTGCAAAGAGGAAGAGAGGAAGAAAATGAACAGTCATAGACATGAAGAGAAAAGTAATTTCTTCACAGCTATAGAATATGAAAGGTTTTCATGAAGATATTTTTGAGGAAGATCAACAGGATTGAATGATGTTTTTGTCTTGTGAGAAAATCAAATTGAAGATTTTATTTGCAGGGATAATATTGAATACAGAAATTGTCCAAATTGAAATGTCAAAGAATGTGAAGGATCATGTATAGAGAAGAGGAAGATCAAAAGATTTTTTAATGCATAGAATTGATGGGAATTTTTTTTTGTTTTAAAAATAGAGAAGAGAATATGAAGGGATTTTGAAAAAGTGCATTGTGTTGGGTTGTGAAAGTATATTCAGATTTTATTTAATTAATTTACAGTTGCTTTGATTATTGAGTTGTGTGGATTAACAAGATGAGGTGAGTGATGTTGTGCAGATTGATGATGAACTGACAAGGATCAAATACAGATACAGAGATTGACAAGGTGATTAGAAAGACAATATGCAATTGTAATGACAATCAGGTGCATAAATCATGAATTTGATTGATCAAGACATTGAGACTTGTAAGACAGAGATATGCAGTGTTGTTGAATGGAGGATTAGAATACAGGATTGATATGCAGAGTTGTTGAATGGAGGATTAGAATACAGGATTGATATGCAGTGTTGTTGAATAGAATACAGGATTGATATGCAATGTTGTTGAATAGAATACAGGATTAATTTGCAGAGAAAATTGTTCATAGAGATTTGTAAATGGAGCTTGTTTGTAGAAGTAAGTAAAAGAAAATGGTCTTGATTTGAAAATCAAATAGAAGGTATAAGGTTGTATACAATGGTGCAAATCTGATTGAACGGCAATCATGTCTTGCACACAAAGTTTGATGTTTTGTTTATAGTGATTGTGTTTGCCAGTGAGGCACAGTATGCCTATGAGGCTTGTGGTCAGTGAGACCTTGGTCAGTGAGACCTTTGTATATGTCAGTGAGACATTTGTAAGAAGATTTTTCATTTAAGCCAGTGAGGCAGTTCTGGAGTGGTTTTTCTACCCCTGGAGGGTTTTCCACTCGTGCATATCTTGTGTCATGATTCATATTGATCATCTTTGTGTGTGTTTGATTTACTTATGAAGTTTTGTTCTTTTTCTTGTATTCACAGTCATGTGCATTGTACAAATCAATGGTATCTTTCTTTTGAGTTCTGAAAGTTGAAGTTTAAACAAAAGTTTTTGAAAATTCACACAACACTGATTCACCCCCCCTCTCAGTGTTGCCCTTGATTCCTACATCTAGTTCGTGTTGGCGGTCCACATCAGAGTTTGAGCTCACAATTAAAGATTTACTTCTGGATGATGGTGTTCTTCCCTAGTCAGGTTGACCAGATGAGGTACACATCCTGCGGATGATCTTGAAGATGTTGTGTGAAGATTGGCGTGTTCCTAGAAGTAGTTTGAAGTCTCAAATCTGTGTGATTGACAATGTATTGATCCGCATGAAATCTTTTGTAATTAGTCATGATGTATTTATGTATTGGCTCTATAATGTTTTACAACTTAGATGATCATTCATAAGTCGATGTCTTGTATAAATAAGGAGCTGTAAAGTCATTTCAAAGTGTGTCATGAAGATAAGAGTGTTGTAGCGAGGAGAAGAGTGAAAGGCAGAGCAAAAGTATTGGGCTTAAACGAAACTGACTCAAGCATGGTGAAGATGCTATTTACTAGTTCAAGTATGTGATACTTATTATTTTGTAGACAGTGTGTCTTTTGTAGGCAGTGGGCCTCTTGTGAGCACTATGCTCGGGCAGTGAGCCCTAATTGACATGTACCATTTTGTTCTTTCTATTCTTCTAATAGAGAATACATTCTTGGGTTAGTCACCCCATGGTTTTTCCCTTAACCAGGTTTTCCATGTCAAAATCTTGGTGTCTCATGTGTTAATGTGTTTCTGCTCTTGATTTAATGAATTATGTTTCCATGATTGATTTGTTATTATGCTGCTGAATTACAAAGTGGATTTAAGTGTTTAATTGGAAGAAAGTTTTGGACAACTGATTCACCCCCCCTCTTAGTTGTCTGCCCTGAATCTAACAACCCTGAGATAGATCCACTCAGACGCTAGCGCTTAGCACGGACATCCACACAACACACTAGATGTTTGTGTTGGCATCCCGTTTACATGAAATGGTCAGTGAGGTATTTTAGGACACATTGAATATCTCTTGTAGTTGATGAGATTCTTGTAATGCCTCTCGAGCTTCGAACAACTCTTTTCCTCTTTGCATGTTTATTTTCTTCCCTCCCAATCTTAATTTCTAAATAATCTTTTGCCCATTCTCTCTTTTGGATCTCTCTTGGTTTTTTGAAAGTATTGGTTGAATCATACACTCTTGAGTTCTCCTACCATAGGCAACTAATGAAGGATTTCATGCTCCCATAAGCTGCAACATTGTCTTTGTTAGCTCTATGAGGTTTTTATTAGCGATTTGATCATTGTGAAGGCTCTCTTTTTGAGGTTTGAAGCTATTGATAACCAAATTTACTATCCTCAAGGAGTTGTGGCCTCTTCCACCATCATTTGGGCTAGTAACATCATTTCTACATTGATAAATATTTTTTTATGTTAAAATCTTGTTACATAGCTTAGTTTATTTGCTTTATAAGTTGTGGTGTAGACCACCATTCTTTTTCTTTGTGCATATGCTTGGGTATTCTTCCCCATAGACCAAGGAAAATACTTCTATTTTTATTTCATTGTCACTGTTGTTTATTTCTTAAATACACTTAAGGAATAGGAGCACACACTTCTTTTCAAACTTCTTTCTATCTTTGTTGCTCGTGGAGGTCGATAGACCAAAGTAGGGGCTTGACTGAGGCAAGCTCCTTTGCATCCCAACCATTTTTCTTCTTGTCACTAGCAGCAGGTACCATGAGAAGAAACATTTGAGCACATGGAGGTTTCATTGTTTTCCTTCCTCTTCTTCATTTGCATTTCATTTTATTCCATTTTATTCCATTTCAATAGAATATTTATATCATTTTGTTTATCTAGCATCACCTGGGTATCACTGGTTTGTTTGTTCGTTCATTGTGTGTCATGCAAGAGATAACAAACTGTACATGATACAATTTTTTTTTTTTTTGGCTTTGAGGATGCCAACGCTTAGTGCAGACGCCCCCGCAACGTGTTGTCGTCCGGCACAATGAGCTTCAATCTTTGGTGCCAAGTTCCTCTATTATTACTCTTTTCACTTCTGCATTTCATTTCTTGAATTTTTGTCTGTGGTAGAGTATTTTCAGCATTCTGTTATTCTCTTTTTCCTTTTAGGCAATTAGTTAGTTCATTTCAGTTCATTCCTATTAGAGCAAAGTGGGTTTTCCAACATTAGTTTATCTAGAGACATAGATAACATAAAACTAAGTAGGACCCTAGTGTAGTGTTAGAGAAGAATTCCCTTGATTGACGTGTTTGATCAAGGTGTAGTTTTTCCTCCATTACACCAACTAATAACACCACAAAAAAACTAACTACATATCCATTAATGGATCTTTTATTATCAACATCTCCTCCCAAATTTGAATCCATGTATCCATGAATACTACTAAGTGTTGGTCCCTTGTAGAATCATTATGATAACAAATAGAGTACTTTGATGCACCCCACAAATATCTAAAGGTCCTCTTAACTATATCCCAATGATCTCATCCAAGATTATCCATGAATTGACTAAGGACTCTACTACTTGGCTAGTCTTGTGCATACCATAGCATATAACAAACTCTTAATAACAGTAGCATAACAATTCAAGTCATGTCCTCCATCTCTTGAGGTATAGATGGACAATGCTCAATAGATAACTTAGTCCCCACTAAAATAGGAACACTCGATGGTCACAAATTAACATGTTGAATATCTCCAACATAGAGTTCACATATGTACTTTGGCCTGACTAGAGCTTACTATTTGCTCTATCTCTTCTAATATCCATACCCAAGATATACATTTTAGCCCCCAAGTCTTTCATGTCAAATTGTGTTGATTGGCTAAGGAGAGATCTTCCATTAACTAATATGCAGAGGCCTAGTTCTTCAAATCCTTCTACTAGTTTCAATTGTTTTTGAATGATTAATGTCGACTTCAATTCTATTCAAAGGCATGTGCAGTCACAAATACTCAAAATGATTATCCCTTGATATGCTACCTTATCTAAAAAACTTGCACAAGAATTAGAATCTATTGGCTACATATCACCTCCTGTACATCAAGGAAGAAATAGTGAAGAATTTTTCATCTTAAGGAAAAAAAATTTTGTCTTATTTGAGGATGATTGATCTAATTAGAAGACCTAATTTGAATGAAAGATAAAATTAGATGCAAACCATATAGAGCATCTCTATAAGTTTGTAAAAAATGTTGGCCCTCCAATGATTAATCTTCATTATGACTTCTTTGATGAAATGGTGGTAGCTACAATAATTCACCTGTTGGTGCCTGCTTGTAGTTTAGGTTTTGAGCATTTGAATCCACAGGCACTTTTTAGAAAAATAGAAAAATTCTAAGTCTTTCAGCCTTCTCAATTGAAAATTGCAAAAAATAGTTGCATACAAGTGTCTTTGTATATACAAGGCCATTTGTATATACATGCAGGTTCAAATGTATGTTCAGGCATACAAGGCGGTTTGTATGTTCAATCGGCCTTCAAAAATGCAAAAAATGGTTGCATGCATCTTTGTATGCATATCGGGCTTGTATATGCATTCTGAACATACAAAGGTGGAATATACATTGAAGATTCCCTTAATATTTCGCGAATGTATCAAGGAGTTTGCATGTATGTTGTCATTGTATATTCGCATATACAACGGGTAATATACAATGTGGATCTCAAAAAAGATTCAAATCGGGCTAAAATGGTGGTCAGGTCCGCAGGTATATGCAAGCAAGATTGTATGTATATTCAACATACAAAGCAGACATGCAAATCAGAATGTACATTGGGTAGATACAAAGGCTATTGCACATGCAAAAGGTGGGGTCCAATGCACATACAAAGGTGATTGTATATCAAATGTACAAGGGCACATACAATCAAACATACAAGGGACCACATACAAGGCAGAAAGCATACATGCAAGTAAATATGCATCAAGTTACAATTGCACATGCAAAGGAGAATACATATTGGGTTTATATGTTGGCACATACAAAAGGTACTGAACAATGGAAAAGATGCAAAGGCCCGACGCATATACAAAGTAATATACAAAGCCTGGGGCCCACCAGTTGCATGCAAAGACGATTGTATGTCTGCACATGCAGTCGAAGATACAAAGGAAAAACATACAATCCGGACTCGTAGGAGGAATAAAATGCAGCAAATAAAATTTGGCGTCCGTGGCTTGTATGTATGTGTGCATTGTATATGCCAAGATACAAGAAAAAGAGATGCAAAGCGGACGCGAAGAAAAGTTAATTGTGGCAGATAAAGGTTTGGGGTCTGCGCATTGTATATTGCACATTGTATGTGCGATATGTAATGAGATATGCAAAAGAAAAGGATACAAGCCAGATTTCAAAGGTTTTCAAGTTCGATTGATAAATGCAGTGAAGTCTGCCTTGTATGTATATTGTGTTTATATATGCAATATACAAAGTGATTATACAAGGGGAAGGTATAAGGCCCGGGCCCGATAGCAATTTCAATTTGTTCTATGATATTTTGGCGTCCACCTTGTATGTAGGACGATTGTATGTTTATACAATCACATATACAACCGCTGATGCATATGCAAAGGTTTCAAAAGGCAAAAAAGTTGGCGATAGGGAGATAAAGCACCTACGTGGTGCGATTTCATTGGCCGATGGCTTTTTTAGCATAATTTGGGCCGCAGATCTTGGCAATAGAGGGAAAATCAATAGCTCTGTTCAAAGGGAGGGTTTTCTTTGTATCTGCGGCTGTTTCTTGGTAGGAAAATTTGTGATACACACAGTCTGCTATGTTTCCAAGGTAGCGAGTAGGTTGGGCATTGATGGCAGAATTACAGAGGCATGACCGATGATTGACCAGCCAACCACCGAATTTGATGAGGAAAATCTTCAAGCGGTGGTGCAGATCCCAATTTCACCTGTTTCGTCCCTCTTTGTCTCTTGCTGCATTAAATTTTAGGTGCCAATTCTGAAGTGCTGTGTATCTGGCAAATACTTTGAAATGCCATGTAATTAATTGCTAAGTATATAATCTTGCTATAAAATGCAAACTATATTACTCGTTCCTGGTTGTTGAAGACTTGGGCATTTTTTGGAAAAAATAACGAAAACAAAGCCTTTCTTGGTTGTTCTGTCTCATTTTGGAGTTTATGAGTTGCATTTTGAATGCAGATTGCACATATTTTTAGTTCCATGTTGTGTTTGTATGAAAAATGCATTGTTGCATGTATTCAGTTGCTTGTCTCCATTTGTTGTATGCATAGCTTCCTTTGAGTCTGGTTGCTAAGGGTTTCTTAGATTCTAAGATACAGACTTGCTATATTGCATGCTTGATCTCTAACTTCCATTCAAGGAGTGGATTAAATACTTTTAGGTTAAGTATGGAGAAGAATGTATGTCACTTGGGATGTTAGTAAGTAGAGGCAACTAAATACTCAGTCTTGGGTCGTGTTTGTAAGGCAAATACCAGATCTAACCCCTTGAAACTTGAATGCTAGTGCAAACCATTCACTTGTATACGCCTAGTTGACTCCTTGCCCTGAGATAGGCACCAGTCTACTCCCTGTGTAGTAGTTATGATCCAAAACCCCCTATCTTGCATCCAAAACTTAAATACCAATCCTTTCAAAATTCCCACCTATTAGTTGTAGGAGTAGGAATAGGACCCCTGCATACTCTCATCCTCAACCAGTTAGATATGTCCAAGAATGTTGCCAACCTTGTGATCTATTATGCATATCTTGGTCCACACATGAGAGTATTCTGCCTGTTGTTGTCAAGCTAAATCTTTCTGTTATTGGGCGAGTCAAGATCAAATCTTTAGCTATAGGGATACTCCCCTTGGTGCGGCAGAACCAGAAGTGAAGGGGAGGCAGCTCATGCAACCTCCTATATTAGTTGGCCAAATCTGCCTATGCATTGGAACTGGCAAACCCTCTGCCGATTCGGAAAGAACTCCAACAAAATGGTGACTCTACTGGGGAGTTAATTAAAGGTGTTATCTTTTTGCCCATCCGAGTCACCAACAAAATGGTGACTCTACTGGGGAGTTGATTAAAGGTGTTATCTTTTTGCCCATCCGAGTCACCAACAAAATGGCGACTCCGCTGGGGAATGAATTTAAAGTAGTATCTTTTTGCCCATCTGAGTCACCAACAAAATGGTGACTCTGCTGGGGAATGAATTTAAAGTAGTATCTTTTTGCCCATCTGAGTCACCAACAAAATGGTGACTCTGCTGGGGAATGAATTTAAAGTAGTATCTTTTTACTTGGCTAGGGAATGAATTTAAAGTAGTATCTTTTTGCCCATCTGAGTCACCAACAAAATGGCGACTCTGCTGGGGAATGAATTTAAAGTAGTATCTTTTTGCCCATCTGAGTCACCAACAGATGGCGACTCTGCTGGGGAATGTAGTGTCATATGCATAAAAGTGTGAGTCTAAAAGTTTGAAGAATCAGACCTGGAAGTGCTTTTGTTGCAGTCAACTTGAAAAATTGTATATGTGTGGCTCTACTGTGGGAGAACCCAGGAAGAAAGAAATGAATTTTCAGCTTCAGCCTGTTTGAAGCTTATTCCTCTGCTAAGGAGGTGGCGGCTCTGTTGAATGAACCTATCAGCAGCTGCAACATATCCAGGTATTTTAATAAGTTTTAAAAGATTCCCTATTTGGTGAAGTAGCACTGGTTAAAAGGGAAATATTGGTGAGAGCTTGCATGCTTTGTATTTGCTAAGAATGTATTTTGTGTTTCAAAAGAAGCATGCAATATTGTTGAAAAGACTCATTTAGAGGACTTTAGGAAATCTGAAATAGCAGTTTGCACTTTAAAGGCCTAAAGTCATCATTGATTGAAAATCTGAGTTGAGTAAAGGGTTGCAAAAATACATAAAAATGTATTATCAACCCATGCACCCTTGTGAGGTGTCAAATGCAATAATGTATAATGACCAATCCCAACCATATAATAGAAGAAGTTTCAACATTGATAGATATAGGCCCATAAATTTCAATGGCATTTCTGGTTATCCAAATGCTCTTCCATCTAAGATCAGAAAGTATTTGCCTAAATTCAGTGGTGTAAAGGATGAATCAATTGAGAGACACTTGCAGCAGTTTATAAATATTATAGATGATTTTGAGATTGACCATGAAGATGTAGTTATGAGATTATTTGTTCAATCTCTAGTTGAAGATGCAAGGGACTGGTTCTCCTATCTTCCATTTTACTCTATCAGCTCTTGGTAGGAATTCAAATCTACATTTCTAGAACAATTTGGTGAAAGAATATCTGAATATGCAGTCATCAGTGATTTCATGTACATCCATATAGAAAAGGATGAATTAATTCCAGCCTTTAACCTCAAATTTATGAAGGCACTGAAGAGAATTCTAGAATGCATGAGACCTAATGATGCATTGTGCTTGGTGGTCTATCTAGGAGTATTTGATAAGAAAATGAGTTATAGATTGAGAGATAAAGAGCCCACCACATTGCATCAGGCACATCAGTTTGCAATTGATATTGAAAATAACTGGAGACATGGGATACAAAAGGGTTATTTCTCTGCAAATTTCTACTGTCCTGCAGTCCCCAATGTTAGTGAAAGATATAATTTATATGTTGAAAATGAATGTCAAAGCACTCACACCCCTGTTGTCCCCATTTATGTATTAGCTAAAGTTAATGATGAATCCACCATAAAGGAGGATACCCTGATTTGCCCAGCAAATGAAGCTGGTAATAATGATTTTTCAAGTAATATTTGCATGCCAGTTCTCAGCAAAGAGCCTTCATATTTAAATGATCCAGTTGTGCAAAGTTGTGATCATATGGATTAGGAGTCAATATCAGTTTCATCAAGAAGCATTAGAGGGCTAGAAAGTGATGTAGACAGTTCAGCTTCAGAGTGCATTGAAATAGCAGAAATCTTGTATGTGGGGCAATCAGATGATAAAGATGATATGCATGATCAGTTCATGGATCAGGTTTGTTCTTCTTATGACTCTAGATTTGGTAATGATGAAGAAGAGTTAGATTATCATGGAGAAGAAACAAAGACCTTTGCAATGAGTGTGAATCCCCTTTATGATGAGCCTTTAGATGCATTGAACATTGTGAGTCATGACCTTCATTGGTGCAGAATTAACCTTCTTTTTGAAGATGATGATGAATGTTTAGCATCAGTTGGTTCAGACATGTGCAATGATGGGTGTATGGATCAGGATTTGATATCAATGTCAATAAGTAATATAAATGGTATTGATAGTCTCATATATTCTGAGTGTTTTCAGTTTCTAGATCAGCTGGATGAGTGCCTGGTAATATCAAATAGCCAGGTACATAATGGGGATATACTGTTTGAGGAATATAACATACATATGTTGCCTAATGATGAAAGATATTCTAGTATGTATGGTTATATGTCTGATTTAGAAATGCAGAATGACAGAGGTAACAATGACAGTGGCAAGCTTTCAGAAATGGTGAAGTATCTAATTGGCAGGATTGGCATGTGGGCAAATTATGTTTGTATTTTCAATTGTGGTTGGGGTCATTCAGATCAGAATCAGGCATTTGACAGGAGGAGGTTATGGTTTTTCAATTTTGGCTGCCCAAGGCCACTAATATAATCTTCAAAAGTGTGTTTTGTGATGCAGGTTGGTGCAGTGTTTGACTCTATAGCCCAATGGATAGGGACTGGTCTGCATCCCAGAGATCTATGGTTCTCACCATGCCTACAAGAGACATGCACCCCCAGACAGAGCCAATGTTGGTGCCTTCTTGTAGTTTGGGTTTTGAGCATTTGAATCCGTAGGCACTTTTCAGAAAAATAGAAAAATTCTAAGTCTTTCGGCCTTCTCAATTGAAAATTGCAAAAAATAGTTGCATATAAGTGTCTTTATATACAAGGCCGTTTGTATATACATGCAGGTTCAAATGTACGTTCGGGCATACAGGGCGGTTTGTATGTTCAATCGGCCTTCAAAAATGCAAAAAATGGTTGCATGCATCTTTGTATGCATATCGGGCTTGTATATGCATTCTGGACATACAAAGGTGGAATATACATTGAAGATTCCCTGAATATTCTGCGAATGTATCATGGAGTTTTCATGTATCTTGTCGTTGTATATTCACATATACAACGGGTAATATACAACGCGGATCTCAAAAATGATTCAAATCAAGCTAAAATGGTGGTCAGGTCCGCAGGTATATGCAAGCAGGATTGTATGTATATTCAACATACAAAGCAGACATGCAAAGCAGAATGTACATCAGGTAGATACAAAGGCTACTGCACATGCAAAAGGTGGGGCCCGATGCACATACAAAGGTGATTGTATATCATATGTACAAGGGCACATACAATCAAACATACAAGGGACCACATACAAGGCAGAAAGCATACATGCAAGTAAATATGCATCGGGTTACAATTGCACATACAAAGGAGAATGCATATTGGGTTTGTGTGTTGGCACATACAAAAGGTAATGAACAATGGAAAAGATGCAAAGGCCCGACACATATACAAAGTAATATACAAAGCCTGGGGCCCACCAATTGCATGCAAAGGTGATTGTATGTCCGTACATGCAATCAAAGATACAAAGGAAAAACATACAATCCAGACTCGTAGGAGGAATCAAATGTAGCGAATAAAATTTGGCGTCCGCGACTTGTATGTATGTGTGCATTGTATATGTTGAGATACAAGAAAAAGAGATGCAAAGCGGACGTGAAGAAAAGTTAATTGTGGCAGATAAAGGTCTGGGGTCCGCGCATTGTATATTGCAAATTGTATGTGCGATATGCAATGAGATATGCAAAAGAAAAGGATACAAGCCGGATTTCAAAGGTTTTCAAGTCCGATTGATAAATGTAGTGAAATCCGCCTTGTATGTATATTGTGTTTGTATATGCAATATACAAAGTGATTATACAAGGGGAAGGTACAAGGCCCGGGCCCGATAGCAATTTCAATTTGTTCTATGATGTTTTGGGGTTCGCCTTGTATGTAGGACGATTGTATGTTTATACAATCACATATACAACCGCTGATGCATATGCAAACGTTTCAAAAGGTGGAAAAGTCGGCGATAGGGAGATAAAGCACCTACATGGCGCGATTTCATTGGCCGATGGCTTTTTTAGCATAATTTGGGCCACAGATCTTGGTGATAGAGGGAAAATCGATGGCTCTGTTCAAAGGGAGGGTTTTCTTTGTATCTACCGCTGTTTCTTGGCGGGAAAATTTGTGATGCACACAGTCTGCTGCGTTTCCAAAGCAGCAAGTAGGTTGGGCATTAATCGCAGAATTATAGAGGTATGACCGATGATTGACCAGCCAACCATTGAATTTGATGAGGAAAATCTTCAAGCAGTGGTGCAGATCCTGATTTCACCTATTTCCTCCCTCTTTGTCTCCTGCTGCATTAAATTTTAGTGGCCAATTCTAAAGTGTTGTGTATCTGGTGAATACTTTGAAATGCCATGTAATTAATTGCTGAGTATAGAGTCTTGCTATAAAATGCAAACTGTGTTACTCATTCCTGGTTGTTGAAGACTTGGGCATTTTTTAGAAAAAATAACGAAAACAAAGCCTTTCTTGGCTGCTCTATCTCATTTTGGAGTTTATGAGTTGCATTTTGAATGTAGATTGCACATATTTTCAGTTCCATGTTGTGCTTGTATGAAAAATGTATTGTTGCATGTATTTTGTTGCTTGTCTCCATTTGCTGTATGCATAGCTTCTTTTGAGTCTGGTTGCTAAGGGTTTTTTAGATTCTAGGATACAGACTTGCTGTATTGCATGCTTGATCTCTAACTTCCATTCAAGGAGTGGATTAAATTGTTTTAGGTTAAGTATGGAGAAGAATGTATGTCAGCTGGGATGTTAGTAAGTAGAGGCAGCTAAATACTCAGTCTTGGGTGGTGTTTGTAAGGCAAATACCAGATCTGACCCCTTGAAACTTGAATGCCAGTGCAAACCATTCACTTGTATACGTCTAGTTGACTCCTTGCCCTGAGATAGGAACCAGTATGCTCCCTGTGTAGTAGTTATGATCCAAAACCCCTTGTCTTGCATCCAAAACTTAAATACCAATCCTTTCAAAATTCCCACCTGTTAGTTGTAGGAGTAGGAATAGGACCCCTACATACTCTCATCCTCAACCAGTTAGATATGTCCAAGAATGTTGACAACCTTGTGATCTATCATGCAAATCTTGGTCCACACATGATAGTATTCTGCCTGTTGTTGTCAAGCTAAATCTTTCTGTCATTGGGCGAGTCAAGATCAAATCTTTAGCTATAGGGATACCCCCCTTGGTGCAGCAGAACCAGAAGTGAAGGGGAGGAAGCTCACACAACCTCTTGTATTAGTTGGCTGAATCTGCCTGTACATTGGAACTGGCAAACCCTCTGCCAATTCAGAAAGAACTCCAACATCACCAACACCTTACTTGGGAATCATTTTTCTCAATTGATCTTAGGTGAAATGATGCAAACACAGATTGGAATCTCCATAAAAAATTTCAATTACAAGATCTTCGGCATCCTATCACTAAAGATGACCTTTATGATGAAACAAAACATGGTGAGACTAGTATCACAATAGACCACAAGACCCGTCTAGCTCTGATAGTAATGATATCATATCTCTTTAATAAAGAAACTTTGTAATAAGAAAAGGACTAACAATGTTGGCCATTTGGCATGATACTCCTCCTTCGGCTTAAACTAGTTGACCCGGTAGTATAGGTTAGATTTGGTGTTCCCAGATGTCTAGCCTTTTTAGGATCTATAAATAAGGTGTTTAAGGAGTCATTTATAGACCAAACCTCAAAGATTCTAAGCTAGTTTCTTTCTATAAGTAAACGTATGCTCTTCTTTTACACTTAATGTGAATTGAAGAATTAGAAAATTACTTTACCAAATTATATGATAACCCTATAAGACCTTATTTTGTGATAATATCAAGATGTCGTAACCATTCATAATCTAGACAAAGTAGATAATGTGGTATGCTCATTATGTTAGTTGTGCGACCTCTAAATACATTTGGTATCAAAACCATTATCTCTAACAATCGGGTATATCTTAACTTAGAAATTGCTGATAACTTAGGTTTTGTGGAGAGTCTCTTTGAGATCATGTTGACCCTTATTATCCTTTTCTATTAAGTCATTTTGTTTCACTACTTGTCCCTTAGGTCTCTTAAGGTGTCCTTTCTCAGTCTCATATACCAACTATAGAGATGGCTGAATTTCAGTCCATGTATTACTCTTAGGATGGAATTGAGACAATCAATCAAGCCTCATTGGAAGGCTATTATGAAGTTCATGTAATACAACCTACAGAAAATGAGATTACTAGAGAAGAAATGTCATACATCGAAGTAATAGAGGAACCCTTATTAGGTGCGGTTACTACTTATAAACCTTCTTCTCTTAAGGTCAAAGATGTTTATAGAAAGTCATATATAAGGCCCAATTTGTTGAAAAATATTATATATAAATCTACTGTGAAGCACTTTATTAAGCCTAGAACAAATTTATTGAGTTGACATTAGAATATAATCCTAGTAAAACTTTCTAGACTGAATTATTGTTTGTCTTTCCAACATTCTAAATAGAATATATTAGGATCCATAAAGATATCAACTATGTTCATTTCGAGGCTATTCTTGTCTACATAAATTCGTGTGTCCCCAAATATATCAAACCCATTTCTTACCTATCTATCTGTGATAGAAGACAAACCTAGTATGAACACGCATGCCAAATATCTACTTTGTCTAGGTTAGGAGAAAATTTTACTTGTTCTTTCTATCCAAATCTTAGTATGTTTTTGCTCGAGACAAGGTTTGTAAAGAAGTTAAACATGGATCCCTAGACTACTGGGGATTATTTACTTCTATTTATGGTCTAGAAATGTTTGGTCCCTTCAAATATTCTCGTGTTCAAATCTAGGTCCTCTACAACATGATAAATACAAATCATCCAAAAATGTTGGAAACACTGCCATATGCCAAAAGGCTAAATGGGGATGTTCAACTGCAAAAGGGACATGTCAATACAATAGAGATTCCACATGAGTGGAAAGTATACTAGATCAGGAATGTAGCTCCAAAATTAATAGGCCACAATAAACCTGTGCATAAAATAGAAGGATCCTCTATACATGTCTTGTTGAGAAGTGTGCCTTATAATTACTCTAATTTAGCATATTCTAGTTTCCAATATGCCTGATCTTCTTTCAAAAGACCTAAATCTAGATCTAGTTTTGGTTCTACCAAGAGAGACCAGTTATATGTAGAAGTCGAAGAAGATACCATCAATCAAGGACCAGACTCTAACCCTAAAGGGAAAAAAAACATGAAACAGTAGGGGAAACATTATCTTTCACAGGCATGTCTATGCCTTTACCAAGAGAAAATGCTCTTGAATTTTACAAAGGAAAATGATATTTATTTGTATAAGGGACAAAGATGGATGCCTCTAAAAAATAACCATAGAATAGCTAATGGTTTTGTTAGGCATTTCCAGTATGCCTTCCAACCCTCCAAGGCAAAAGAAAAAAATCTTGGCCGTGATTACAAACACATAAATTATTTGGCTAGATTTGCAAGTCATTTTCAAGAAAATTTTGATGACTTGTGCAAAGATGTTGTATAGATTAAAGATGTTGTAAATAGGATTAACTCTAAGTGTGATAAGAATTTGCAGTTTGCCTCTAAAAATAAAATTCATGTATAGTATATTAGGAAGGATTGCTCTAAGATAAGAATTTTGTTGAACAAACATTAAATAATCTTCATTCCATTGGAGATAACATTGATAAAATTGATCATAGAATCAATATAGTTCATAACAAGCTTGTCGCTTTAGAAGCTAGCCTAGACTAGTTAGAAGAAGAAAATAAAAAGACTGGAAAAGAGATAGTTCCTCCTAGAACAAATATATTCACAAAATTGAGGGAACAAACCCCAAAATTTGAAAACAAATTCAAAAAGGAAAAGTTTTAAAATCTCCCTTTCACACTTATGATGGGAGCCAGTGTTCCTGTACAACTATGGTTTTTGGACATTGATAATATATTGGACACTACAAAACAAATTAGAGCTTGGCCCAATACTTTACTTTCTGCACAATCCAAGGAATGTGTGTTAAATGGTGTAGCGAGAGCCACACTTGTAGTCCAATACCAATGGGGAATCACTATAAAATGGTGGGGTACTAAGGATCAGAACACAAAAAATAGAGAAGTATATGCTACTACATATCTTTTGAATAGTCTAACTATCCTTCTAGTTTACAAATTTTGTCCTCTATCTGGCAATAAGCTTGAAACCAATATTAAAGCAATGTATATCATGAAACTCTGTAACTTAAATGATTTTATGAGATATTCTTTATATTTCAGAGATTTAGCTTATACCACACACTCTACAGACAGCCTATTCATTAAGATCAAATATTTAGAAGGTCTTCCTTATGACAAGGTTATCAAATATCTGACCACAAAAGACACTAATATTGTAGGATGTACAATGACAGATCTTATAGAAGTTTGTAGAGCCAGATTTTTATCCTTCATTCATGATTATAGATATATGCGTAAATTCAGTAAACAACAAGCATAACGTCTTGCTCCAAATTTCGCAGAAACACAAGCATATGGCTGTAATCCCTTCACCAAAACTAGTTGAAAGCAAAGAAAGCATCACCACAAGCAAAAATCTCATAAACTTTTCTTTTTCCAGGAACCACACTGGCAGTCCAATACCTATGGGGAATCACTGCAAAATGGTGGGTTACTAAGGATCAAAACACAAAAAATAGACAAGTATATGCTATTGCAGATCCTTTGAACAATCTAACTAATCTTCTAGTTTTTTAATTTTGTCCATATGATCCTAAAAGTAAGCCAAAACATTCATCAACCCAAATGGCATTACTGTCCATTCATAATGTCTAAAGGACAACTGAATTTAGTTTTATGTTGATCTTCTTGCTTTACGCCTTTTTTTTCAGAATGTTTATTTACCATAAAAGCATAACAGAAAAATGGAGATTTTGATGCCTTAATGAATTTTCCATCTTTGAATTCTTTTATGGCTTGTTCCATATGTGGATAATCAGCAGCAAAGATAGGAATCTTCTTACCAATTTTCATCTGTTTGTTTTTTGTAGATTGATTTCCATTATAGGAATGGATTTTACGTAGAATATTTGTGGATCATCTGAATGTATTTCTCCTTTGATCTTTTGTTTGAGATTTGGAAATTGCAAGGTGCTATTAGACTGAACAATCATGGTAGAAGGAAATTTTTTGAGGCATAAATAAGCCTTGGGGCTTTAACTCATTCTCCATTCAATGTAAACAAGACATGCTTTTTTGTGCTCCCATAAATAAGGAGAGTAAGTGTCAATAAAATTGCCTCCTAAGAGAATGTCAATAGGCATTTTGTTTAATTCAGAGAAATCACATTTAAATATTTTTCCTTCTATAACAATTGTTTCTTGGTGTTTATATTTGTCATAGGTAAAGACTTGGCCTTATACGTCCATGCTTTTACTCCTACTTTTTCTCTCAGTTGTTCCCAATTCTTTAATATTGGAAATTTGTAGAAAGATAGTGTAGTGCTAGAATCAATCTAGATGCATCATAAAATCTCCCATTAAGTTTAATGGGAATAAACTATGCATATCTCCCATGAATTAATGCTGCTATATATTCAGTGAGACATTGAAAAGAGTTACACACCTCTAACCTATGAGGAGCTCTAGATTTCTAGCATTAGTAATGTACTTACCATTGCCTTGATGAAAGTCCTTACAAAATTCCTCTTCATGGTCTCTAAGTTTTGGAGATCACACCTGACAATGTTTTACAAAATTTAATATAACTAATAAAGAGGACTACAAATCCAATTTTATTGTAAGTGATTTGCTTTTCTATATCATAAAAATCCTCATAAAATAACAGATAAGAGATAATTGTGAGATGATTTATCAGGATTTAACTATGTAGTTTCTAACTTAGGTGTGCTTAACCATAGAGGTTCCCCCACAATCAAGTCCTTTTACTATGCTACCCCATTTGCAAAACCTTCAACAAGTGTTGTACCTTATGAACCATTCATTATAGAGATCATAGTAAATTATCACATAAGTTGATACACTGCAAAAATGCCACTTATATGCAAATGACCAGGGTCATCCCATAAGTTGATAGGCTATAAAAACACCACTTATATGAAAATGAATAAGCCCATAAGATAAGTTGATATATTGAAAAAACACTAGTCAAATGAAAATAAATGAGCTAGGGAGCTTATTATGAATGGTTCATAATGCAAAACACTTGTTGAAGGTTTTGAAAATGGGGTAGGAAGCTAAAAGGGCATGATTGTTGGGAAACTCCATAATTAAGTATACTTAAGTGGAAATAGTAATAAGATAAATAACTTCCCAAAAAGTTCCAAGAGGAATATCAAGATGAGTAACAATATCCCAATAACTTGGAAGGTGGGCCTTACTCTATAATGTGGGTGAACCTGCCTAATGACAAGAGGATCCTACTGGCCTAAGCCATGTAGTAGTGTAAGTTTAATAAGTGGGCTTATGCAATTAATTCCCCCCACCCGGGGCCACCAAGGAGAGTAATGTCATTCCTCAGAGTTGAGAGTATCCCCATGCCTTTGTTGCTTCTGCGAGTAGAGCTTTTGTAACCGAGATAGGATAGATATGGCCTCTTGCCCCTAGGAGAATATCCACAGGAGTGGTATTCCTCTCCCTGTCCTCCTCTGGAACTCGTGTTTGCTGGTTTGGTTGAGTATAGGAGTCCCCCTAAAGAGTGTCCTTTCTCTTCCTCTGTCGATGGGTTGTCGACACCAGATGAGTCCCCAGACCACCCCTACCTTTCTCTCTCATTTCCTCTCCCTGTAGATCTTTAAGGCACACTGGTGCCTAGCTATAGATAGGGGCCTCTTCTCTCTCTACCAATAGGTGATGCCTCTCCCCCCCCACACTCTTGTCTCTCTAGAAAAGGGGTGGGAGTTGGTGCCTGGCAATGAACAGATAGGGTTCCCTCTTTGGTGAGGAGTGAGGTAGAAGAGCCTCTCTACCTCCAGTTATATAGATAGGGGGTTGGTGAGAGGAAGGAGTGAGGTAGCTGCCCCATTATAGAGTAGGGCCCACCACTCATATGACGTAAATATTCTCACCATTGGAGAGCAAGGGCTATAATGACCTCCTCTCTATAATGGAGGGTGAGGAGAGGGGCCCCTTTCTACACCTCCGGGCCCTTGTAGATAGTAGGGCCCTCCATTTAAACTGTCATAAATCATCACATAAAATAATATAGTGTGAAAACAACATATAAAGATAAATATTTTTAAAAATTCTTAATTAAAAATATTGAAGTTACAATTAAACCTCAAAATAATAACCAAAATAATAACCAGTCGAGGTAGAGTGGATTGAAATCCTTTTCAAGGGGTCATCGGATAAGAAAGGCACCAAGCCTTGAAAAGAACAGGGAAAATAAAGGCAAAATCGATGTAGATGGCATCTTTTTGGCTTTTTAACCAGATTGGAATCATGTAGAAAAGCATGAACAGTCCATGGATTTTGATAGACTTTATTGCATTTTCCATATCTTCCCCTGCATCTTGCCATATTTAATGCATCGTCTCGTGCCTTCTCAACAGCTAACAGTTATTCATTCAGCAACAGGAAGGGACAACAACAAAAAGCAAAAACATTAAAAACATGGCCATTAGCAAACAAAAAGAAAAAGTTAACGAAGAGGCGTTCATGGCCAACTAACTGACAGGTTTTTAAAGCTTCTTAGTTCACTGCCATTATAACAGACATGCTATAATACACATTACTTTTTCAATAGAGACATGAAATTTAAGAGTAAAAAAGACAGTTCACTTACATGGTACTTAAGAGGCTAGGATTGCGGTCATGCGTCAAAAACCCTTGATGACAAGGCTGATTAGGGGTTGCACGGCCTTGTCTGACTTATCATTGTCTATCTGCGTGGAAAAATGGGGTGTCTCCACGTCACCCTCTTTGAAAAATGACCTCTTATGTCCCATGCGAAAGGGAGGATATGGGGTCACAATATGTTGTAAGTTAAATTATTGACGTGCCCTTTCAGAGTGAAACCTCTCTATAACTATGGGTTGTATGTTAGTAAACCAGCTGAACCCTTGGATCTTCTTTAGTTTTTGTCTGTTCTTAGGCCATCCTATAAATCATCTTCTATGTAACCATATCTAACTTCAAATGATCATAACGTTTTTACATGGGAATTTATTACAGTGGTTACTTTATGAGATAATGTACAAGAATTTATGACACTTTCTTGTAGGTTCATTGTGAATGGTACATTAACAAACTCTAATTGACATTATATGTTTGAGGCATTTAAGATGACATTATTTTTTGTTTGACACTTTTTCAATATGATATACATTTTGTTGCATGGTACAAATATTGGGGGACCTACAACTACACATGATTTTTAGTTTCAAATGATCACAATTTTAGCGGATTTTAGATTCAAATTCAGCAAGATTACAATCTTAGATGGATTAAGTTTATAGTGAAAAAGACTTAAAGTGTTATAGTTAATAAGGGATAGATTCAATTGGTTTGTAGGTGATATGGACTACGATCCTTCATCTTTTTTTCCATCACCTATATGTCATCATTGTTTTAACCTTGACTTGAGGTGATCTTATCCATGTGCCTTCATGCTTATATCTTATGGATTATGCTATCATATTTGATGTTATGTGCTTCTATCTTACATGATACACGTTTACATGACATCTCTTGCTGTTTACATGATCCATCTATATTACTTCTTTGTCCTCACCATTGTGGGCAACATTGGGGGCATCTTATTGCCCTTTGATATACATGATTACATGCTTATATCTTGATGTCTTATTTATTACTTGTCACACGATGTTCTCTAAGAGACTTTTTTCATGATTATTAAGCTTAACATGAACTTATCTTTTACATGTCTTTTTCTCCTCTCATTCAATTTCTTGTACCCCATGTATGCAACCAATTGGAGGAGGCATATATTATCACTAGCATACTGATGTAGAGGTAATGGTAGATTTGGTTTTGTCCACACAATAGACCTAGGTTTCAATGCTTCCTTCAAGAGGTTTCCAAAGGTAATGTGACACAAGCCTACACAAGGCTACTCAAGAGATTGACCTAGCCTAGGACCACACCCTAGTGTCCACCCACACAGGCTATTCAACTCTCTTTTGGGGAGTCACTACTCAACCCAAACTACAAGCACAAACACCTTCTAGATCACACAACCAATCTACCAACTACTCTATCAACAGGATCTTTACACTACAACTAGCCTTTACTTGTCAAGAACATGACTAACACAAGGTCACTGACCCAATAACCAAGTTCTACACCCTCCAGGAGAGTGGACATCAAGTTATGGTTTGACTGCACTTTGACAGTGCCTAGAAAGGCTAGCTCCTTGTAGCCCTTGAGAATGACTAAATCAAGAATAACTCACCAGACCTCCAAAGGACAACCAAGATGCATTTCACATTCAAATACCCATTGTGGACTTACAACCTTCCACCAAGGTGCAGGGCCGTACTCTGCTACAGGCATACAATAACAGCAGACTATTCCTTTTAGGAAATAGGCCTAGTTTGAAGCCTTTACAAAGAAAGTGTACCACATCCACATGCTCAGGACCTGATAAGCATCTACACAAGTCTATTCTCATTCCCAAACATCAAACACACCATCCATTTGGTCATAGGCTTGACTATTTTCTGAGTTTACACTGTTGTCCACCGTTTGCAACCTAACTAGTCACTGTATAGACTAGTTAGAGTCATGCCAAACACCTTGGAGAGAAGAGTGCAACCTGACATGCAACCAAAAACATGAAACCAACCTACCTTCCTCCATCCTACTGAAAATGGGTGAGATCTTTTAGAGGACAGAGGAGAAATTCCTCATTTTTTGCACAAAACCCTAATTTAGAGGGTTTTCAAAATAGTTTTTACAAAATGAATTGGTTCTTCCTTCACAAGAAGTGTCAAGAGCTCTAATTACATGTAAATGAAAGGTAGTTCAAAGCCCTAACACATTTTCCAGGTTTCAGATTCCTACACCGTCCGTACAGGCCGTACTAGATGACTGTCTTCAGCAAAAACACAGAAAATTACTGTTTTGCACTCCAAAAACGTCTCCACTTCATTAACTTGGCATGATCATACATTTTTCTGCCTATAGAAGGCTTTAGCAACGATTCTTCTTCTCCTCCAACCATACAACTGCCCTCCAAGGGCAGTGAACCGATGGAGGTTACATTCTTCACAAGAAACCACATGTTTCTAAGTGAAATTACATTAAAATAGACCTTATTAAGGCTATATTGGACTAGTTGACCAAATGGACCAAGTCCTTATTACATCTTATGCAAAATGGCTTTCAAAGCCTTAGAGAGAACAAAAGAACAAGACAACAAAACATGACAGCCAAAAAATGACTAAAACTGGGAGCTCCTGCACCATACCCCCCCTGTAGGAAGAACTCAAGTCCCTTGAGTTGCCAATTGTTGAAGTGTCATTCCATGCTTCAAGATATCTACTTCAGTCATCCAAGTGGCCTCTGAATCAAGAAGATCCTTCCATTTCACCAAGTAGTCTTTATAGACACCTCTCCTAGTCTGCTTGACAACTTTGGAATCTAGAATACATTCCAACTGCAAAGGTTTGCTTGGAGGCAAATCCTTGATCCAATCAGCATCTTCAGCCACCACATCTAATCCATTTTCACCAAGTAATGGAGGTCTGAAAGGAAAAAGATCACAAACATTAAAGATTGGAGAGATACCAAGGCCGGATGGTAACTCAATCTCATATGCATTTGGACCGAACTTGTGCACTATTTTGCATGGCCCAATCTTCTTCATTAGGAGTTTAGTTGGCTGGCCCTTTGGCAACCTTTCTTTCCTCAGATATGCCATAACTAAATCTCCAACTTTGAATTGCACTTCTCTTTTCTTCAAATCTGCCCTTTCCTTGTACTTTGTGACTATTTTTTCTAACTGCAACTTGACTTGATCATGGACTGTTTTCATGGAGGCAGCAAAATCTTCACTAAGTGCACTCCTTCTATCCCATCCTTGGAGATCTTTCAGTTCAAGTGGCCCCCTTGGATGAAAACCATAAACTACCTCAAAAGGACTTTTACCAGTGCTCTTATTCCTTGAATCATTGTAGGCATATTCAACCTGACTGATAACCAAGTCCCATGCCAAACCATGCTGTTTTGTAAGGCATCTTAGGAGGTTTCCAAGTGACCTATTAACCACCTCAGTCTGACCATCAGTTTGTGGATGGTAGGCTGATGAAAAGGATAACTGTGTGCCCAACTTTCTCCATAAGGTCCTCCAGAAGTGACCCACAAACTTAGAATCTTTGTCGGTTACAATGGACAATGGCAACCCATGGATTCTTACTACCTCTCTGAAAAATAGACCTGCAACATGAGATGCATCATTTGTGCATTTACATGGCACAAAATGAGCCATCTTGCTGAACCTATCAACAATAACAAACACACTATCCACCCCTCTGGTTGTCCTGGGTAACCCAAGTACAAAATCCATGCTTATACTTTCCCAAGGTTTGTTGGGAATGGGAAGGGGCTGGAATAGACCTGCATTTGAAGACACACCCTTGGCCCATTGACAGATTGCACAACTAGCTACATACTTCCTCACATCGGATTGCACATTTGGCCAAAAATAGAACCTTGTAACTTGTTCTAGTGTCTTGTCTAAGCCAAAATGTCCTCCCAAAGAACCATTATGCTTCTCCTTGATGATGTTGTCCATCATGGAACACTTAGGGATACACAACAAATTGCCCTTGAACAAGAGGCCTTCTTGCAAAACAAAATTTGCATACTCTCCATGGAATGTGTTAGCCAAGTTCACACAAACATCATAAGCCTCTGTGAAATCTGAATCCTCTTTATACAACTCCTTTAAACAATCAATGCCCATGCTTTCTAACTGAATTTCATGAATAATAAGCAACCTCCTACTTAATGCATTAGCCACCTTGTTAGAGACACCTTTTTTGTGCTTAATTGTGAAGGTATAAACTTGTAACTGTTCCATCCATTTAACATGTCTATGGTTCAATTTTTCTTGACTGTTTAGAAAGCTTAAAGCATGATTATCAGTAAACACAATAAATTCTTTGGGCAGCAAATAATGTCTCCATTTCTTAAGAGCTTGCACCATTGCATAGAGTTCTAAGTCATAGGTAGAGTACCTTTGCTTGGCTTCATTCAACTTCTCTGAGAAGAATGCCACAGGATGTCCTTCTTGGCTGAGAATAGCACCAATAGCTTGTTGACTTGCATCACACTCAACAACAAACACCTTATCAAAATCAGGGAGTACTAAGGTAGGCAACTCAGCCACCTTTGTTTTCAACAACTCAAAACTATCATCGGCTTCCTTTGTCCATTGGAATCTACATTTGACTCCACCCTTGATGGTGTTGAGGATGGGAGCACTAATGTGACTGAAACCTCTGATAAACTTCCTATAAAAAGTCACCAATCCATGGAAACTTCTCACATCTCCCAGTGCCTTTGGAGTAGGCCAACTGAGAATAGCCTCAACCTTAGAGGGATCCATCTTCAAACAACCATTAGAAATGACAAATCCAAGGTATACAAGTTTAGTTTTCATGAACTCACATTTGTCTAAGTTGATCATCAACTTGTGCTCATGTAGCTTCTCCAACACCTGACCAACATGCTTCACATGCTCTTCTCTTGTCATGTTGAAGATTAGTATGTCATCAAGATAAACAATAACAAATTTACCAATGAATTCAACTAATACCTCATTCATCAAGCGCATAAATGTACTTGGAGCATTGCTAAGGCCAAATGGCATAACAAGCCATTCATAAAGACCCTCATTAGTCTTGAAAGCAGTCTTCCATTCATCTCCCTGTGTGATCCGGATTTGATGATAACCTGATTTTAAATCTATCTTTGAGTAATAGCATGAGCCTCCAAGATAATCCAAAAGATCTTCAATCCTTGGCATTGGGAACCTGTACCTTATGGTGATCTTATTTATGGCCCTTGAGTCCGTACATAGCCTCCATTTTCCATCCTTCTTAGGAGCAAGTACACTTGGGACTACACAAGGACTTAAACTCTTCCTAATCAGCCCTTTCTCCAAGAGATCTTGAATTTGCCTTGCCAACTCTTCATTTTGCTGTGGTGTCAGCTTATAGGCAGCCTTGTTAGGCATTGTAGCACCAGGTATTAAGTCAATTTGATGACTTATGTCCCTCATGGGTGGTAAGGAGTTGGGGACTTCCTCTACCACAAGATCTTGATACTTGTCTAGAAGTTGCTGCACTTCGAATGGAATCTCCTTCTATTTTTGTTCTTACTGATCTGATCCACTCTTGGGCTTCATGACCAAGGCATACCCTTGGGTATCCTTCTCCTTCAAGAGGTTCAAAAACTCTTTGCCATTCACCAACATGACACTGCTGTCATTGTTCTTCCTCCCGGTGTGCTCTAACATACGATCCATCTTGAATGGTCTCCCATTCTTGGTGATGACATAGGTGTTCTTCTCACCATCAGGTTGTGCTTTGGTATCATATTGCCATGGGTGGCCAAGAAGCAGATGACATGCATCCATGGCGATGATTTGACATAGTACTTTGTCTTTGTAGTCACCGATTTCAAATTCAACCCAAGTTTGCTCTTCCACCATGAAACTTTGATTCTTGTTCAACCAAGAAATCTTGTGAGGACTGATATGAGGCAACCTTTTCAACTTGCACTTCTCAACCATCTCAGTGGATACCACATTCTCAGTAGATCCTGAATCCACTATGATCTTGCAAAGTTTCCCATAGGCTAGGCCTTGGGTTCTAAAAAGATTCTTTCTCTGAGGGGGCTCTTGTTTCAATGGCATCTTCAACATAGACCCCTTAATCGTCATACTTTCTCCTTCTAGGACAGGTGCAACACTTCCCATTGGTGAATTCACACTCTCATAGTCATTATCCTTCACTAACTGATTTCTCCTTCCACTATCATGAGAACTGCTGGCTTTCTCTGGGCATTTGTTCATTGTATGGCCAACTTGGTTGCAGCCATAACACCTTCCAGTGAAGACTCCTGGTCCTCTACCTCCTCCATTTCTGCCCCTACCATTTGGTCTTCTCCAACCTCTGAAGCCTCCTCTATGCTCTGTTTCAATTTGTGTTTCTTGCTGACTGTTATTTTCAGTTTTGTGGGACTGTCCACGACCAAAACTGCCTCTTCCTCTTTGGTTTCTGCCACCTCTTCCTCTGGCATTTTGTTCACCCTTCCTTCTCAACTTTTCCTCTGCTCTAAAGGCCAATAAAAAACATTCATCCATTGTTTTAGGGATCACTAAACTGATCTCATCTTGTAGATTGTATTTCAGACCGTTTAGGTACCTAGCTACCATCCCCTTTTCATCTTCATTATGGTTGGCTCTCATACTTAGTCTGTGAAATTCTTCTGTGTAGGCAGCCACATCCATGTCTTTTTGTCTCAAATTCTGGAATCTCCTAATGATTTGAATTTCATAGTCAAGTGGCATGAACTTGCTTTTGAGCATAGCTACCATTCTACTCCATTTAGTGATGGGACTCTTCCCAATCTTCTCCCTCTCACTTTGCATGTAGTTCCACCACACAAGTGCAGAACCTCTTAGCCTTGTCTTGGCAAACTTAACCTTTTTGCTGTCATTGATCTCCTTGTAATCAAAGAAGTTGCACATGGCTTCTATCCAATCGATGAGAGCATCCCCATCCAATTTGCCATGAAAGGTAGGCACATCCATCTTGGGATCACCACTGTCTCCATGAGCACCCTTAAGTGCATTCAAGAAAGCTTTCTAATCTGCAGACATGTCCTGCCCTTGAGGACTCTCTTCTGCCTCTACTTCTTCATCCTCGGTGTCAGAGGAACTTCCATCTTCCTTGGTCTTGCCCTTAGACTTTCTTTCTTCTTGCAATCTTGCTTCAACCATCTCTTCCACCAACTTCTTGATGGCTTCTTGACTCATTGTCTTGGGAGGCATTGTACTAGCCTCTGTTTCAATCTCCTCATCTGACATCCACTGCTTCCAATCTGATATTGGCTCTGATACCAATATGATGCAGAGGTAATGGTAGATTTGGTTTTGTCCACACAATAGACCTAGGTTTCAATGCTTCCTTCAAGAGGTTTCCAAAGGTAATGTGACACAAGCCTACACAAGGCTACTCAAGAGATTGACCTAGCCTAGGACCACACCCTAGTGTCCACCCACACAGGCTATTCAACTCTCTTTTGGGGAGTCACTACTCAACCCAAACTACAAGCACAAACACCTTCTAGATCACACAACCAATCTACCAACTACTCTATCAACAGGATCTTTACACTACAACCAGTCTTTACTTGTCAAGAACATGACTAACACAAGATCACTGACCCAATAACCAAGTTCTACACCCTCCAGGATAGTGGACAGCAAGTTATGGTTTGACTGCACTTTGACAGTGCCTAGAAAGGCTAGCTCCTTGTAGCCCTTGAGAACGACTAAATCAAGAATAACTTACCAGACCTCCAAAAAACAACCAGGATGCATTTAACATTCAAATACCCATTGTGGACTTACAACCTTCCACTAAGGTGCAGGGCCGTACTCTGCTACAGGCGTACAATAATAGCAGACTGTTCCTTTTAGGAAATAGGCCTAGTTTGAAGCCTTTACAAAGGAAGTGTACCACATCCACGTGCTCAGGACCTGATAAGCATCTACACAGGTTTGTTCTCATTCCCAAACATCAAACACACCATCCATTTGGTCATAGGCTTGACTATTTTCTGAGTTTACACTGCAGTCCACCGTTTGCAACCTAACTAGTCACTGTATAGACTAGTTAGAGTCATGTCAAACACCTTGGAGAGAAGAGTGCAACCTGACATGCAACCAAAAACATGAAACCTAACCTACCTTCCTCCATCCTACTGAAAATGGGTGAGATCTTTCAAAGGACAGAGGAGAAATTCCTCATTTTTTGCACAAAACCCTAGTTTAGAGGGTTTTCAAAACAATTTTTACAAAATGAATTGGTTCTTCCTTCACAAGAAGTGTCAAGAGCTCTAATTACATGTAAATGAAAGGTAGTTCAAAGCCCTAACACATTTTCTAGGTTTCAGATTCCTACACCGTCTGTACAGGTCGTACCAGATGACTGTCTTCAGTAAAAACATAGAAAATTACTGTTTTGCACTCCAAAAACGTCTCCACTTCATTAACTTGGCATGATCATACAGTTTTCTGCCTATAGAAGGCTTTAGCAACGATTATTCTTCTCCTCCAACTGTACAACTGCCCTCCAAGGGCAGTGAACCGATGGAGGTTACATTCTTCAAAAGAAACCACATGTTTCTAAGTGAAATTACATTAAAATAGATTTTATTAAGGCTATATTGGACTAGTTGACCAAGTGGACCAAGTCCTTATTACATCTTATGCAAAATGGCTTTCAAAGCCTTAGAGAGAACAAAACAACAAGACAACAAAACATGACATAGCCAAAAAATGACTAAAACTGGGAGCTCTTGCACCACATACATTGATTATTATGATTACAATAATAGGCTTCATGTTATTTTACATGCCACCAGGGCTTCATGTTGTATTACGACTTGATGCTCTTTATGACTCCTATTGTGTCTAACGAATATTTCCTTCCTTTTTCTTTTGCTTTTTGGTTTGATGGCATTGTCAAGTAATTGTTGTCTACATACCTAATTTAAATGAGTGTAATCTTTTATGTTAGAACATTTTATTTGGTGCTTGCAAGTATTCAAATTGAGCGTGTATTACAAGGAGTGCACATGGAATATTCATCCATATCTATGTCCCTTTTATGAGTGTTTGAATATTTATTTTTATGTTGACTACATGTTTTACTTTGATGTGCTTCTTCATAGTACCACACATGCAAGTCAAACTAGGGGTAAGGGTGAAAATTGTACTACTACTACTACTTTTCCCCTTTGTTTTGGACTCACATTGATTTGTTTTTCCTAAGCGCAATGACTAGCATACAAATGACATTTTTGTGTAAATGTGATGTAGGGGCATAACTTCTAGATGTTGATAACTGAGAGAGGGGGGGGTGAATCAGTTATCTTAAATACTTCAACTTTCTGATCTTCCTTGATAATTAATGCAACATCAAATCATATAAGCAAACATAACCATGAAATAGAAATAACATCAATACACATGACACAATGATTTTGACGTGGAAAACCCTGTTAAGGGAAAAACCACGGGGTGATTAACCCAAGATGTATTCTTTGTTAAAAGAATAAGATAGTACAAGATGGCACTTACCAATTAGGGCTCACTGCCTGAGCACACTGCTCACAAGAGGCTCACTGCCTACAAGAGACTCACTGTCTACAAGGTATGAGATAACAAGATACTTGAACTGATGAGAGGCATCCACACATGCTGAGGTTCAGTTCCAGTTAGGCTTAATATACTGATCTGCTGCACTTCATTCTCCCTCTTCTTTGGTATTGTTGTCCAGTCACATACCAGACCTGTATTACTGCTTCCAAACAGTTCTTCTATTTTTCTTCACACCTCCCAATACACCACACTCCCCTTCACATCCAAATCCATCTGGTATATATATCCGCACCAATGATTTCAACACCTTTCTAGTCGGCATCTAGAATAGTCAATATTTTCTTAAACTCTGATTTGTCAGTTGAATCCTTGCTTACCAAGTGATGCGTATCAAGGAGATGATTATAGAAGTCATCAATCATGTTGGCCAATCATGAATGATACCTCAAGAGACTTGATCACCATCAATAACTCATCCGATTAAGGTCTAATGCTCTGTCGGTCAGCTCTTCCTCTGTCAACTCTGCCAAACAGGAACCCAACACTTAGATGCTCATATCTCTTCACTCTTTCATCACTAGAGGCTCAATCCTTGGAATATATTAGTCAAGGTACTCCTCTTGACTTCCCCAAATCCATACTTTATTGAGATACTTCCTCTGAGAGATCCAGACCTGACTGTCGGACCTTGCTACATGCTCTGTTCTTGCTTACCGGACCACAGCACTTCTTCAATCTGGCTTCTGGTAAAGACACACCATGTCCTGCGGATGTGTGGGATGGACTTTGTTGCCACCAATGACAACACTCATGAAGGTACACTGTGCCTCTTGCCAACAATCTCCCCCTTTGGCATTGATGGCAACACTTAGTGAAAAATGACTAAGTGTTATACTATACTCCCCCTTAGTTGATGCTTTGTTCTAATGTACATTTTTCCGGAGCTCCCCCTTAGCTATGCTCCACATTTTTCACTGCTCCTCACTCCCCCTTTGACATCAATGGGAAAGGGTAGGGTCCGCACACCAAAATTTCCCAAAAACAATCTATACTTGGCCGCATAAAACATATATACATGTTTTACGTACATATACTGAATTATATCTGCAAAAGTGGTCTTCAACTGTACCACTTCTGATGCCCAACTTTTCTTCATCCTGTCCAAAATTGAGATGTGACCACTCAACAGGAATGCAAAATCTTCTACCCTTTTTAGATCTGTTGGATCACTGGTCTGGGTTGTGGTCTGAGCATCACTTAGAGCCTTATGCATGGCTTCTAACTTAGGGATAATTATCCCTCTAAGTTTAGTCAACCTGTTTATTCTATTTTTCTTCTCCTTCTCAAGCTTCTTTATTTCATTTGTGACTACAATAGTCTGACACTCTTGATTTACTATGGAAGATGAGAGAGGGTCAAAACTTTGGGATAAACTTAACAGTTTATCCTCTTGCTCTTTTGCTTTCTTCTCAATATCCTTTGTCACTTTAAGCTAGGATAAACAAAATTTATATATATCTCCACCATCTTTGAGAGCATTTTCTAAGCTCTTTATCCCAATATCCATGACTCTCCTATCATTTGTTATAAGACCTTGTAACTCGGTGAATCTCTTATCCATAAACTCTTTTCGGACCTTCTCCTCAGCTGATTTCTCCAAAGACTCAAAATGAGTGCTGACAGAACTAACAAGAGACTTGAGATTACCGGATGAAGAGGCCGAGGAATCCTTCTGAAAGGATGTCATGATCTTTTCTAACACACCGGATGCTATCTCTAGCAGCTCACAGTCTTCCATGTGAGACTTTAGAAGTTTCTCTTTTACCTTTGCTTGGGCAAAGGATGCTATCTTCATTGTTTGAACTAGGGAGAGAGAATCAAAGTTGAATGGTCCTTGAAGTAGCTCCGGTTCATCAATCTCCATCATTTATTTAGTCAAGAAATCTTTGACAGTTTCTGCAGTGTCTCTTGCCAGAGACAGAGTTTTCTTTCCTTCTCCAGCTTCAGCACTGTCACTTGTGGTCTTCTTAGTTTGACCTCCTTCTCTTTCCTTCACTTCTTCTTTTTCCTCTAATCTTTCTCCTCCTTTAGATCCGGAGACTGCTGGGGAATCCAGATGAGAGATATTTTCTTCTTCTTGGACTTCTTCTTCCAGAACAGAGGAATCCTGGTCCTTGGCTTTTTCTTCACTTATCTCCTTTGCCTCTTCTCCCATGGTCTCAGTAGGTTCTTCTTTGTCATCCACTCCTAAGTCCTCTATAATAGAAATATTGAATCTTTTGTATGCATTCCGAAGGATGTCTTATGTTTCCTTTGCCACTTTGTATGTCTCTCCAAGCATAAGCTGATTCATTCTAGCTTTGCTCCGGAACTCATCCTTGCAATCTTTGAAGATCATATTCATTTGTTTCTGAGTGATTGAAGGATAGAGCTGAATAGCTATCTATTCCCAGATTTCTAGATCTTTTGCTTGGGCATTATTTTTCCTTATTTCAAGTTCCTTCTCGAAGATTTTGGGAATAAGAGATATAATTTCAATAAATGCTTTGTTGTAGATATTTAGATACCTGACTGTGGCATCTTGCAGTATCTTCTGATCAGTTTCATTATATTCATCATAAAATTCAACCATTGGTTGTAAGTTCCCATCCACAGTAACTGATTTAATGATATCATCAATGCAGAGAGTAGGTTTTTCAACAAATTCCTTTGCCTTCTCTTCTTTGTCTTGACCGGTGGAGGGTTCACCAGTTGTTTTCTTCTTCTTTTTCATTTTCTTGACCTCTTCATCAGATTCAGTCTCTTCATCATCCTTTTGACTAGCATAAGATCTTGTGGCCTTTGTCTTAGTTCTCTTCTCTCCTTTACTGGATGATTTTGCTTCCGGTTTTGATGCCTTTGAGCTCTTAGCAGTGGTAGGTGCAGAGGTCTTAGAGGATCTGGTCCGGGAGGGGACTTCCACCGAAGCACCTTCTTTCTCTGCCCTTTCTGTCTTCTCTCTATTTGCATCAAGTGCCTCCTTTGAAATCCCATGCCTCTTGGCAAAATCTTCTACTTCCCTCCTTACCTTTCTCTTGATCTCAGGCTGTCTCAGTTCAAAATGAACTTTTACACTTAGTTCTTGGTAATTTCCAAACCTTTCTGCCTTAGGATCTTTGGGCTGGCTCAGCAGATGTTGGACATGCAGTTCTAAGATTTTCTCATCAACCTCATATCCCATTGGCATGATCCATACTATTCTTGGTTCTACTGCCTCCATCAGACATTGATCAGTGTCTACCATAAAGCACACTATATCCTTGTATTTTTCAACTAGGGATTGGGGAATTCTTTCTCTAGCCTGCATCATGCTTTGGAAGTTTTTGAAATAGCCCCAGAGTGATGTATTCTGTGCCTTGGCATCACCAAGCCCATGTATATAATCTCTGATTTGAATGGCTACAGGTCTATCATTCTGCCATACCCAACCACTGGATCCGGGAAGCTCATTCATGAAGTAGAAGAATAAACATAATATCATCCCACCATACTTGAATGAGTTCTTCTTGTCCTTTTTGATCTTTTGTAGGTTCTCCAACAGTTGGCTTAGAAGAAGTTCACAAAGATCATAGTCGGCATTTTCTTTTAGCATCTGATAAGCTGCATAAATTATAGTTCCAGGTACTGAATTTTCCCTGTTGGAGTGATATATCTTGTAACCAATTATCATGGATGCAAATTTGATATCCAGATCAGTGATATATTCAATTGTCATTGCTCTCTTGTCAAATTTTGATCTGGTTGCTTCACTCACTGTCTGATTCTTGACAGATTTGAGAGCAGGTATCCCACCGGATGAGTGCAATCCGGTAATTGCCCTAATGGCATCTTTGGTTATCTTGAATGGCCTTGTCAACCATATAAAGTTATCATGCATTCTACTTAGAACATACCAAACCCATTCATCTTCTATAAAACAGGGGAAATGAATGCATTGTGCAAAATGTTTGTCCCGGATAGCCTTATACTATGGTTTGAGTTCAAAAGAGTCGTCTATTAACTGATTGCGATAGATATTTATTAGCTTGGATTCCCCAAAATCTTCAATGTTCGCATGAACATATGCCCTAACATCTTCAATATGCAAAACCCCATGCGGAATGCTAGAAAATGCTCCAAAGGGATCCACTTCTAGAGATTTGTAGGGATGTTTCTTAAATTTAGGGTGCGGCCTATCAGTAATCTTCACAACATTTGGAGTAGTCATCTTAAAGATTCAGAGAGAGTTTGATCAAGAACAGAAAATACCTTTTACACTTTTTGAGTTCACGGAATGAGTCAAAGAGATCACCAGCTGATTTGAATTCTGCGATTGATCTTTTGAGAGAGAAGAGGCAAGCTTGTTTGCAAAGCTCTTCTTATCTATTTCACTAACACAAATGTGTAAATGAAGACCAAATTAACCCTTTTATCACTAAGCAAACCCTAATTTCGCATTGCAATAAATGCGTAACTCAAGTCATTATGGTTGCTTTGTTCTCCTTGTTCTGAGAAAGATCTTTTCTGGATCATTGAGATATGCTTTGAGTTATTCTGGGTGATTATTGACAATCTATCTTTCTTTCCTCAATCATTTGATCTATCCGCATATCAAGATTCCTTAATTTTGAATCATACCGGATCTAACTGTGAAAGACCTGCTTCTTATTGGATGACTATTAAACGGGATCAATCTTTAGAAGATTAACCTCTTCTAAACTTCTTGCGGATCTTTCACATCTTTTCCAAAACTTATTTAGATGTTTCTCTAAGATGCCTTTCAATCCACCACTTTCCATGTGCCAATTTCAAGCACCAATTGACTGGCTAGGGGAAATAGTTTTCCTTTGTGACTCCCCTGAGCTAGAGCCCATCTATTTAGTTTCTGGAAGGAATATCAACACCAGATTCTAGTGTGGATCCATCCCCAACATTTTCTGTACTCCTCTTCACCCAAATCTTGTTCATCTCCATTTGAATTTCATCCGCATTCACTTTTCCTTTTCCTTTGTCTTGGTTTTGATTATGATGCACCGGACCTTTTTTGTTCTAATTCTTACTTCTGCAGAATTCGGCAATATGACCGGATCTATTGCAATTGTAGCAAACAACATTTTTTTGCATATTTGACTGATATCCTCTTAATCTACATTGATTAGCCATATGTCCCATTCTATTGCATGCAAAGCATCTACCATTGAATGAATTATTCATTTGCATATTTCTACACTCATGAGATTTGTGACCATACCTTTTGCAATTGAAACACTGTCCGGAGAAGGATGAGTTAGTTTGATTCATTCTTCTTCTGCACTGATTTGCTTTATGACCAAAGTTATTGCATTTGTGGTAGTATCCATTGAAATATGGATATCTTTGAGCATTTGGTTGCCTTACTAGAGGTCTTTTAGGCCTCTTTCTTAGATTTTTCTGATCTAGAATTCTTCTAACTGGATCTGGAGCTTTCACCTTTTTCATACCCCAAGCCTTGCTTGTCATCTACCCTCTTTTGGCTTTGAAGAAGAACTTCAAGTTCAGCAGAGCTTATCTTGAATTTCTCTTTGTATTCATTTGTTGTTTGAAGATCCCTTTTAAGAGTGTCAATCTGATTCTCAAGTTGTTCTTCATTGTCTCTAGCTTCTTCAAGATCAAATTCTAGATGCCTGATTATTCTATCCATTTTGTGGCAGTCTTCTGACTTCTCCTTGAGAGATTGTCTTAGATCATCTTCAGTTTTTCTTTTCTATTCAATTTCTTGGGTGAATTTCATAACTCCTGATTCCATTTCATATCTTACCATAATGACCTCTTTTGATAACTTTTCACATAACTTAGTTTTCTCCTTTAGATCTTCATTTGTATCATTGGCTTCGCCTTGACTTGCCAATTGCTGAAGTAGATCCTTTCTCTTTTTCATAGAGATACTCAGTTTCCCTTTTAGTTCATTTATGAAATCATCAGCCTGTTTGAGTCTTTCCTTCAATTCATTGACTTCAGAGTTAGATTGCTCAAGATCATCTAGGGCAGACTAAAGTTGTTCCTGTTAGTAATAATTTATGTATGGGGTTTTGAGTCAGGTATCCTACCAAAAATCCAAAAAATCCTGACACATTTTGGCCCCTACAGTTGTTAAAAATGCCAGAAATCAGTTAAGGTGCAAGTCAAAATATGCTATGGCAGGTCAAATTGATAAAAATTGGGTCAAATGCATAAAAACGCGTATCGGGCTACATTTTCTATGTCCTTAAATGTTTCTGGCAATGGCTATGAGGGTTTCAAGTTTCAAACGCCGCGGGCCCTGCCAAGTGTCGAGCCCCAGTTTATTGCCGTGCTTTATTTTTGAATGTAATTATAACGCAGAGTGTGCCACATAGCAGATGTTGTATTTGTTTTGTTTCTAAGTTGCTTGCTGCGGATGGCGCCACGTGTCGGCTTCCGCCGATGTTCCTTTAAAGTTTCTTTTAAGTTTCAAGAGTGCCGCGGAAGGTGCCATGTGGGGGCACTCGAAAGACCCTAAAGTTTCACAGTTTCTGCCAAGTTTTCGAAGGGTTTGATGATCCTTAATGTTTCTCAAAGCAATGCGGAGCCTGCCATGTGTTGCTATCTGCTTAAGTTTCAAAAAGTTTCCAAGTAAGGGTGGAGCATGCCACGTGTCTTTTGTAGCTGCTGCGGAGCCTGACACGTGTCAGACTCTGTGTTGTTTTTGAATGTTTCAAAGTGTGGTGAAGAGAAGGTGGGACCCAGTTTAAGATGCAGGTTCGCGGAAGGCACCACGTGGCAGCTTCTGCGGGAGTTTCAAAAAAGTTTCTAAGTGTTTCAAGTGGAGTGCGGAAGGCGCCAAGTGTTGCAATCCGTGAAGTTTCTATAAAGTTTCTTTGAAGTTTCAAGAGGCCATGGAACCTGCCAGGTGTCAATCTCCGCAAGAGTCTCAAGTGTTTCAAGTGTTTCTCAAGTGTAGCGCAGAAAGCAACACATGTCAGCTTCCGTTGGAGTTTCTTAGGAGGGTCTTTATGTTTTAGAGACACTGCGGAGGCCGCCACATGTCCCTTTCTCAAAAGTAAAATGGAGGGTCTCTAATGTTTCATGAATGTGGCGAAGGGCGCCAAGTGTCACAAGCAGGGCCACTTCTGTCTTTCAACACAGTTTTGTAAAGTATCGCGGAAGGCACCGTGTGGCTGCTTCTGCCGAGGTTTCTCACTATAGTTTCTATGTGTTTCAAGGTTAATGCGGAGCCCACCAAGTGTCAGCCCCCGCGGAGTTTCATTTGCCCCTTTTGTATCTCTCGGCGGTGACGCAGAACCTGCCACGTGTTGGTCTCCGCGAGAGTTTCAAGGAGCAACCCCTTAAAGTTTCAAGGATGCCGCAGAGCTTGCCACATGGCGGCTTCCGCACATATTCCTGGCAAAAGGCTCTCGGCGGGGAAGTAAAGGGAAAAGGTAAGCGATGACCCAGCGTTGGAAACTTGAGGTGCCTACGTGGCACAGTTTCATTGGCTAGTGACTTTTCAATGTTTTTGACACCGTTGATCGCAACGACGGGAGGGTTTTTGATCGACGGCCAAGTTTTGATCTTGCAGCGATGGGTTTTTTCTCACATTTGCAACTGTCTTTGGCGGGAAACTCCGGGGAAACTTGTTGTGGCTGCACTCTGGGGCCTGCGGGTAGATGAAACAGTAATGGTTGCTTGTTGTAGGGGTATGGGTCAAGTTGACAGGCTCAACCACTTGAATTGATGATGCATGTCCCTGCGCAGCGGCCTAGATTCCAATCTCACCTGCTCCTCGTCCTTCTCTGGCTTCTCCATGATTTGTCCCCTATGCATTTATGATTTTGAGTGCCATTTTCAGATGCATTGTATCTGGTGGATTTCTTTTGTCTAGCCATGTAATTAATTTGCTGGGTCCATCTTCCTGCTATTTAAGCAGATTGTGTGACCCATTTAGTGGTTGTTGAAGGCCTGGGCAAAATTTTTTGTGTAAATAATGAAGAACAGGGCATGATCTTGGTTGTTCTATCCCATTGTGGAGTTTATGAGTTGCAACATGCATGTATTTTGCACATATTTTAGTTTCAGTGTTGATTTATATGAGAAATACTTCATTGCATGTGTTTATTTGCTTGTCTCCATTTGCTGCATGTTATTCTCCTTCTTCTGAATCTGGTTGCTAAGGGTTTCTCAGGTTCTAGGATGTGTTTTCTGTATCACATGTATAATCTCTAACTTCCATTCAAGGAGTGGATTAAATTGTTTTAGGTTGAGCATGGGGAAGGTTGCATGTCTGCGGGGATATTTGTAAGTAGAGGCAGCTAAATACCCATTCTTGGGTGATGTTTGTAAGGCAAGCATCAGTCTAGCCCCTTGAAACTTGAGTGAAAGTTGCAAACCACCTGTTGTATACATCTAGTTGACTCCTTGCCCAATGGATAGGCACCAGTCTGTTTCTGGGTCAGTCTTGCCCAATGGATAGGCACCAGTCTATTTCTGGGTTAGTAGTTATGAGAAACCCCTTGTCTTGCATCCAGGACATTATGCCCACCCATTTCATCACTTCCATCTGTTAGCTGTAGGAGTAGGATTAGGACCCCTGCATACTCTCATACCCACCAGACAAATATGTCCAAGAATGTTGCCAACCTTGTGATCTGTCATGAAGATCTTGGTCCATACATGAGAGTATTCTGCCTGTTGCTGTCAAGCTAAATCTTTCTGTCATTGAGCTAGTCAATGTTACATCTTAAGTTATAGGGATACCCCCCTTGGTGCGACAGAACCAGAAGTGAAAGGGAGGCAGCTCACGCAACCTCCCGTAATCTGTTGGCCGAATCCGCCTGTGCATTGGAGCTGGCAAACCCTCTGCAGATTTGGTAACCAACAGATTTTGGCGACTCTACTGGGGACGAATTGATAAAAAAGTAATGTATTTGTGGCCCATCTGAGTCACTAACAAAATGATGCTCTGCTGGTGGAATGAACCTGGAAAAATAGCTTGCAGCTGTTGTAAGTTTTGTCCTCTTTGGAGAGGTGGCGACTCTGCAAAAAAGATCTGAATGCACATGAAAGATAGATGTATGTGATGTAACAAAGATGTTCATATTTCTGCATCTAGATGAGAAAAGGTACCTAACTTCTTCCCCTCTATATTTGTTGTTTACTGCATAAGTTAGATGCCAGGGGAAACTTTAGGTCTTAGGCAATCATAGGATGTCTAATTTGGAAAATTTTATGAATCCAAATATGTATTATCCCATACTCAGTCAAAAGGGGGATGATATGTTGACAAAAAGAATAGAAGAGATGAAAAATAGGTTGATATTCTTAGAGGCTAGGCAGACCCAGTTAAATAGTGAGAATCCTGTTGTGTCTGCCAGTCAGAAAGCTAAACCTCTTGTCAGCCCTTTTGATCCTTTGTATGACCAACTGGATTTGTCATGGGTTGACTATAAAGTAGAATGTATGCCTGCTAGGATGTATAGTCAGATGCCTAGATTTAGTGGTCACAGTGTGTGTGATGGGGGTGCACATATCCAAAATTTTTGCAGTTTTATGGAAAGACATTCTTTTAGAGATGAGGATATGTGGATGAGGTTTTTTGTTAGATCTTTTGATACAAAAGCTAGAGATTGGTATTTGAGCTTTCCAAAGAGATCCTTTGCCTATTGGGATGAGCTTGCTAATTGTTTCAGAAAAGAATTTGCAAAAGAACCTGCTGATCTTGTTGTAGAATTGATGAAAATCAGAAAACAAGGTGAAGAGCCATGTGTTGTTTTTAGTCATAGGTTTGCATTAGCCCTTTCACAAGTCCCTAAAAGTTTCAGACCTGATATTTCAGCCTGTGTTGGCATATTCTTTGAAGCTTTTGAGGAGGGCTCTAGTGCACTACTAAGGGATTTCAAGGTGACAAGTATGTAGATGGCATACAAGTTTTTAGAAAATGTAGAAGAAATGAGGAATGAGCACCTGCTGAAATCCCTATCCCCAGGCTTTGGTGTGAATAGTGGTGATGAAGCTGCAAATGACCAAATGATTAAGGCATCATATGAAGATGAAAAAGTAAATGTTGAGGATGCCAGTGAAAGGATCAGTGAGGACTCCCATTGCAATGTTGAGGCACCTGGCCATGAAAATAATGATGTGGTTATGGATAGAAATGAGCAACTTTTTGAATAGATTTGTGGAGATGATTGTGAGTATTGTACTCAAGACAGAAAATATATAGGCAAACAGAGAAACAGTTCCATGTGTGAACCTTTGCCTTCTTTTCAAACACATGGAGATGATGAAGAGCAATCAGAGATTGAAACAAGTGCTAGTGCAGAGCATGATTGTTCTTTATTTGATGACTATTTTGCTTATGACACAGAGGTTGATACTCCTCCACAGAGTGAATCCATTGGTAGTGAACATGCATATTTTGCTGCCCATGAACCAATGGCATACCATGATGAGGCTAAGACACTTGGGTCACCCATTTATGACACATGTGGTGATGAGGATCTGTCTAAGTATGGTGAGGATCTAGACATTGTTTTTGGTTTGGATTCAGTTTCTCATCCTGATGAAGGAGAAACCCACATACATCAGGTAAGTGATTGTAAAAATGTGCCTGATTGTAAAGAGGTGTCAGAGCCTGAGCTTTTCCAGTTTGGTGCTACTGATGGTTGTGTACAAGATGTACACAATTATGATTTTGAAAGCTTTTCTTTTGATGTGCCAGCATATGATACAATGAGCCCTGATCTTCCTAGCTGTGTGGTGGACTTTGAGTGTTTCCTATTTTCAGTCCAGCTAAGGGATCATTTTGCAATGCATACTGCTGATGCAAATGATGATAAGTGTTATATACTATATGAATATGCATTGCCTAATAAATACTGCATTCATTTGTTGCTGGATGCTGAGTGTTGTCTGCATAGGGGTAGCAGTGACAAGCTAAATCAGAGGGTTGAATATGTAGATGGCAAGGTTTATTTGTGGGAAGGTCATGAAGTATCTCCAGGCTTGATCCAGTGTATGCAGATGAAAACAAAGTGTTTGACAAAGGGAGATACAAGTTTTTCTTTTCTTGGTGGCCTTAGGCCATCAAGTGTGTTTGGTGTTGCAGGTCAGTGCAGTATTTGACTCTGTGCCTAATGGATAAGGGACTGGTCTACATCCCAAAGATCTAAGGTTCTTGCCATGCCTGCAAGAGGCATGCATCCCCAATCGGAGCCACTATTAGTAATAATTTGTGTATGGGGTTTTGAGTCAGGTCTCCTCCCAAAAATCTAAAAAATCCTGACACATTTTGGCCCCTGCAGTTGTTAAAAATGCCAGAAATCAGTTAAGGTGCAAGTCAAAATATGCTGTGGCAGGTCAGAAATCTCCATCGGCCCTTGAAAATTGATAAAAATTGGGTCAAATGCATAAAAACGCGTATTGGGCTACATTTTCTATGTCCTTAAATGTTTCTGGCAGTGGCTGTGAGGGTTTCAAGTTTCAAGCGCCGTGGGCCCTGCCAAGTGTCGAGCCCCAGTTTATTGCCGCACTTTTATTTTTGAATGTAACTCTAACGCGGAGTGTGCCACATAGCAGATGTTGTATCTGTTTTGTTTCTAAGTTGCTTGCTGCGAATGGCACCACATGTCAGCTTCCGCCGATGTTCCTTTAAAGTTTCTTTTAAGTTTCAAGAGTGCTACAGAAGATGCCACGTGGAGGCATCCGAAAGACCCTAAAGTTTCACAGTTTCTACCAAGTTTCCGAAGGGTTCGATGATCCTTAATGTTTCTCAAAGCAACGCAGAGCTTGCCATGTGTCGCTATCTGCTTAAGTTTCAAAAAGTTTCCAAGTAGGGGCGGAGCGTACCACGTGTCTTTTGTAGCTGCTGCGGAGCCTGACATGTGTCGGACTCCGCATTGTTTCTGCATGTTTCAAAGTGTGGTGAAGAGAAGGTGGGACCCAGTTTTAAGATACAGGTCCGCAGAAGGCGCCACGTGGCAACTTCCGTGGGAGTTTCAAAAAAGTTTCTAAGTGTTTCAAGTGGAGCGCAGAAGGTGCCAAGTGTCGCAATCCGTGAAGTTTCTATAAAGTTTCTTTGAAGTTTCAAGAGGCCGTAGAACCTGCCAGGTGTCAATCTCCGCAAGAGTCTCAAGTGTTTCAAGTGTTTCTCAAGTGTAGTGTGGAAAGCAGCACATGTCAGCTTCCATTGGAGTTTCTTAGGAGGGTCTTTATGTTTCAGAGACACTGCGGAGGCCACCACATGTCCCTTTCTCAAAAGTAAAATGGAGGGTCTCTAATGTTTCATGAATGTGGCGAAGGGCGCCAAGTGTCACAAGCGGGGCCACTTATGTCTTTCGACATAGTTTTGTAAAGTATCGCGGAAGGCGTCGTGTGGCTGCTTCCGCCGAGGTTTCTCACTATAGTTTCTATGTGTTTTAAGGTTAATGTGGAGCCCGCCAAGTGTCGGCCCCCGCGGAGTTTCATTTGCCCCTTTTGTATCTCTCAGCGGCGACGCAGAACCTGCCACGTGTTGGTCTCCCCGAGAGTTTCAAGGAGCAGCCCTTAAAGTTTCAAGGATGCCACGGAGCTTGCCACGTGGCGGCTTCCGCACATGTTCCCGACATAGGGCTCTCAGCGGGGAAGTAAAGGGAAAAGGTAAGCGATGACCCAGCGTTGGAAACTTGAGGTGCCTACGTGGAACAATTTCATTGGCTGGTGACTTTTCAATGTTTTTGACACCGTTGATCGCAGCGACAGGAGGGTTTTTGATCGACGGTCAGGTTTTGATCTTGCAGCGATGGGTTTTTTCCCGCGTTTGCAACTATTTTTGGCAGGAAACTCTGGGGAAACTTACTGTGGCTGCAATCTGGGGCCTGCGGGTAGATGAAACAGTAATGGTTGCTTGTTGTAGGGGTATGGGTCGAGTTGACAGGCTCAACCACTTGAATTGATGATGCATGTCCCTACGCAGCGGCCCAGATTCCAATCTCACCTACTCCTCGTCCTTCTCTGGCTTCTCCATGATTTGTCCCCTGTGCATTTATGATTTTGAGTGCCATTTTCAGATGCATTGTATCTGGTGGATTTCTTTTGTCTGGCCATGTAATTAATTTGCTGGGTCCATCTTCCTGCTATTTAAGCAGATTGTGTGACCCATTTAGTGGTTGTTGAAGGCCTGGGCAAAAATTTTTGTGTAAATAATGAAGAACAGGGCATGATCTTGGCTGTTCTATCCCATTGTGGAGTTTATGAGTTCCAGCATGCATGTATTTTGCACATATTTCAGTTTCAGTGTTGATTTATATGAGAAATGCTTCATTGCATGTGTTTATCTGCTTGTCTCCATTTGCTGCATGTTATTCTCCTTCTTCTGAATCTGGTTGCTAAGGGTTTCTCAGGTTCTAGGATATGTTTTATGTATCACATGTATGATCTCTAACTTCTATTCAAGGAGTGGATTAAATTGTTTTAGGTTGAGCATGGGGAAGGTTGCATGTCTGCAGGGATATTTGTAAGTAGAGGCAGCTAAATACCCATTCTTGGGTGATGTTTGTAAGGCAAGCATCAGTCCAGGCCCCTAAAACTTGAGTGAAAGTTGCAAACCATCTGCTGTATACATCTAGTTGACTCCTTGCCCAATGGATAGGAACCAGTCTGTTTCTGGGTCAGTAGTTATGAGCCAAAACACCTTGTCTTGCATCCAGGACATTATGTCCACCCATTTCATCACTTCCATCTATTAGCTGTAGGAGTAGGATTAGGACCCCTGCATACTCTCATACCCACCAGATAAATATGTCCAAGAATGTTGCCAACCTTGTGATCTGTCATGAAGATCTTGGTCCATACATGAGAGTATTCTGCCTGTTGCTGTCAAGCTAAATCTTTCTGTCATTGAGCTAGTCAATGTTACATCTTAAGTTATAGGGATACCCCCCTTGGTGCGGTAGAACTAGAAGTGAAGGGGAGGCAGCTCACGCAACCTCTCGTAATCTGTTGGCCAAATCTGCCTATGCATTGGAGCTGGCAAACCCTCTGCAGATTTGGTAACCAACAGTTCCCTCATACCATACACATCCATTTGAATTCCCAGATCTTCCTCAAGCTGTTAGGCTTTAATTGGAGGAACTTAGCTCTGATACCAATTGTTGATAACTGAGAGGGGGGGTGAATCGGTTATCTTAAATACTTCAACTTTATGATCTTCCTTGATAATTAATGCAACATCAAATCATATAAGCAAACATAACCATGAAATAGAAATAACATCAATACACATGACATAATGATTTTGATGTGGAAAACCCTGTTAAGGGAAAAACCACAGGGTGATTAACCCAAGATGTATTCTCTGCTAAAAGAATAAGATAGTACAAGATGGCACTTGCCAATTAGGGCTCACTGCCCGAGCACACTACTCACAAGAGGCTCACTGCCTACAAGAGACTCACTATCTACAAGGTATGAGATAACAAGATACTTGAACTGATGAGAGGCATCCACACATGCTGAGGTTCAGTTCCGGTTAGGCTCAATATACTGATTTGCTGCACTTCATTCTCCCTCTTCTTTGGTATTGTTGTCCAGTCACATACCAGACCTGTATTACTGCTTCCAAATAGTTCTTCTGCTTTTCTTCACACCTCCCAATACACCACACTCCCCTTCACATCCAAATCCATCTGGTATATATATCCGCACCAATGATTTCAACACCTTTCTAGTCGGCATCCGGAATAGTCAATATTTTCCTAAACTCTGATTTGTCAGTTGAATCCTTGCTTACCAAGTGATGCGTATCAAGGAGATGATTATAGAAGTCATCAATCATGTCGGCCAATCATGAATGATACCTCAAGAGACTTGATCACCATCAATAACTCATCCGAATTAAGGTCTGATGCTTTGTCAGTCAGCTCTTCCTTTGTTAGCTCTGCCAAACAGGAACCCAACACTTAGATGCTCATATCTCTTCACTTTTTCATCACCGGAGGCTCAATCCTTGGAATCTATTAGTCAAGGTACTCGTCTTGACTTCCCCAAATCCACACTTTACTGAGATACTTCCTCTAAGAGATCCAGACCTGATTGTCAGACCTTGCTGCATGCTCTATTTTTGCTTACCAGACCACAATACTTCTTCAATCTGGCTTCCAGTAAAGACACACCATGTCCTGCGGATGTGTGGGATGGACTTTGTTGCCATCAATGACAACACTCATGAAGCTACACTGTGTCTCTTGCCAACACTAGAGGCTATAAATTTTTATCCAAGTTGTCGATGGAGCCCATTTTTTTCAAAGTGAAGAGCTCAAAGAGCTCTACATTGTCATAATCGACACTAGTCAATTACTACCTACTTCGACCATTTTTTGGGCCCAAATTTGACAATCTAAGACTCAAAAATAATAATTTAATATTTTTTTCAAGATTTGTAGAATTTTCTAGATTTAATAATTTGGTTTTTGAGTATGATCTTGAGTTGAGATTCTCTCTCAATTCTCATTTAGTTGCATAGGATTTATGGGTAAACTTTTAGGTCCATTCGTGCTTAAACATAAAATCATTTTAGAAATTTCAGTTGCTCTAGGTAGTTTTTTAGTTTGATTAATTTCTTGGTGCATCTTAATTATGTTAGATAGTGATTTAGTGAAAAAATTTCCTTTTAAAGGAAGACTCTTACCTATTTTGGTTTAGTTGTGGAAGAATGAACTAGAGATTTTGGTGTTTTATTATTAAAAAGTATTGTTAGATTTTTGTTGCATTTTTGGTTACATAAAAAAGATAGAAAATTATTTTATCCGTGATTGATTTTGACCTCACATATCTCAAGGGTCCAAACTTGATGTACAGTCTACTCATCTATTAACCTAGGTCAATTTAACAGGCATGAAAATGAACTTGGTTCAAATCCACAGGTGCATATTCAACCCCCAAACTTACAAATTTAAATTTAATCATGCACCTGAGCCGACCTCTCTTCAAATAGCTATTACCAGCTAACCTGAGCACAAAATATTTAATTTCGTGACTTAGGGTGCTATAGAAACTAATGAACCCTAATTCATTATTGGTCATTTAGAAAATTATAGAGGGGATTTGTTATGTATTGCGTCATTATAAGCAAAGCATATCACTACCATGACATCAACATATACATGTACTAGTATGTTACATGATTGCTTGATGTGTCTTCGATCTTACCAAAATCATTGAATAGAATCTAGGGACTTGGCATAAGGAGAAGATCCCTGCTTAGCAAGCTCCCAAAGGTGTACATCAACATTGACAGTCTTTATTATAGGTCTAGATAGTAAGGTGAATCTGAATCTAAAGTACATGGATACCTAGGTCAAATCCATAGACACTAATCAAATAGGCAAATAGAGTTCGAATCCACACCCACAAAGTTCATTTCTATAGCCATGGAAATGATTCAGAGCAACCAAAAAATCAATTTTCTCATCTAACGAGTTTTGTATGATAGAGTACTAAGAATTAAACATAAGAATGAATCACAAAGCACTATCTACCATAAAGTATTTTGCATCAAACCTAGAGCTAAGCACATTTATTTATTTAGAGAAGATTTGTTAGCATATACTTAATATTATAGTCTTAGCTTAATAATCTAGGGTTCTTTATTTATTTTTGTTATTTAATTAATTAATTAATTTACCCTACTTTTTTTATGTAAGATGTGTTTTATTCCCTCATAAGGAGGTAATATTAATGATTAGCTTATTATTGTGCATGGGTGCATGGTTTAGTGGCAAGTTATTGTAGATTAGGGAACTTATTTTAAAATCCTTTGGGCATGGAGTTGAAGCCCCTATTTATAGCCTCACTAGCTATGTTAAATTAAAGATCATACATCTTGTCTCCCTAACAATTGCTACTAGGATCTATAGTATCAAGTATGGTATCTCAACTTGTCTTGGTGTCATTATATTTATCTTCCTCAATCTCTTGAGTGTGCTCTATAAATATGGGAAGACTCAAAAGAAGAAATCTATCATAGAGAGTCTGAGGGACCCAAACATCACATTGTGTATTAAACAGTGTTAATAGCAAAGATGTGATAAATCTAATGACTACATTAGTGATATTTGTGGTTGTGCCCATGTCCCTACCCAAAAGAACAACTAATGCGGCCTAGATATTAACACACTTTCCTGATAGCTCCAAGGGGATCGTCCTAATGGCTAATAAGAGTTTATAGGTGCTCCATCTCTAGTTACACCTTCGTAGCTTGCACATGTGTCTATACATAGCATTAGAGATCGCCATAATTTTGTTAGACATAGAATAATATAATTTGTAGAATTAGGAGTAAAAATAACACTATTTCTATCTTCCTATAACTAAAAATGAATCTCAATGTAAAAAATGTGAATTCTATTTAGTCTTTGTAGACCCATCATGATAGAATCCCTTTACTAATTATCCATCTTCCATGTAAAGGGATCTTGCTTGAAGGGAATCAAAAACATCATACATCTAATTATAGGATTTCTATGTTTGTGTGAATAACATACATCATAAGTTATAGAATGCCCATGTGCACAAGTCTCTCACCCAAGTAAGACCTTGGTAATGAAGAACATGCAAATGATCCTTTAGGATCAACATAATGCAATCAAAAGGATGGCTCTGAATTAAAGAAAACTTCTATAAACTAAATGGTAGTTGAGTGTCTCTGATCCCATATCAATCCAGGAGCATTGGAGTGGCATCTTCATAGGTAAAAATAGAAAATATCGAAAATCTAATTTTTTTATATTTTCTACATCTCCGTAATTTGCATTTTCAAAGGCCTTCGAAGCAGAATTTGGGGTCAAGACTTTCATCAGTGATGCAACTCAAACTAGCTCTCCACGAGATCTTTCCATCGATTCAGGAAAGTCCAAATTCTGACCTAGTGGCTAGAAGTTATGACCCTACTAAGTGGGGTTCCAAAAAAATAGTTTTTTTTTTAAAATTCAATTTTTGTTAGTGTTTCGTCACCTTTCAATTGCCCATTTTGAATTCCAAGGACATGGTGACCTTTCATATTCTATGCTTTGTATAAAAACTCAAATGCAAATCAAATAAAGGAGTTTTGAAGGCATACATCTCTCTACGAGTTTGCCATAGGTTTCAAAACTATTTGTTACTTAATTCTACAATATTGGAGGTCCCTTGCCAAGTATTGTCCTCTGAACCAATTTCAGATCAGTGGTATCAGAGCAATTCGCTCCTGTATGTCACATTGCACGCGGTCAGGTTATCAAAGATTGGGATTGCAGACACGAGACCCATCAAATTATCTACCTTTGAGATGCACACGACAAAAGATGGAAGAACAAGGAGATGCATCCGACCCTTTCAAGACGATGGTACAAGAGGCTTTGACAAAGCAACATGAGGAGATGATGAGTCAATTCTCTTGAATGCTCCAACAAAATCGAGGTAATCAACAACAAAACACAGTTGGAGTGCCCCCTCCCCCCCACTCTTGTCTCTCTAGAAAAAGGGTGGGAGTTGGTGTTTGGCAATGAACAAATAGGGTTCCCTCTTTGGTGAGGAGTGAGGTAGAAGACCCTCTCTACCTCGAGTTATATAGATAGGGGGTTGGTGAGAGGAAGGAATGAGATAGCTACCCCATTATAGAGTAGGGCCCACCACTCATATGACGTAAATATTCTCACCATTGGAGAGCAAGGGCTATAATGGCCTCCTCTCTATAATGGAGGGTGAGGAGAGGGGGCCCTTTCTATGCCACTGACCCTTGTAGATAGTAGGGCCCTCCATTTAAACTGTCATAAATCATCACATAAACTAATATAGTGAAAAAACACACATTTAAAGATAAGTATTTTTAAAAATTCTTAATTAAAAATATTGAAATTACAATAACCCTCAAAATAATAACCAGTCGAGGTAAAGTGGGTTGAAATCCTTTTAAGGGGTCATCGGATAAGAAAGGCACCAAGTCTTGAAAAGAACAGGAAAAATAAAGGCAAAATCGATGTAGATGGCATCTTTTTGGCTTTTTAACCAGATTGGAATCATGTAGAAAAGCATGAACAGTCCATGGATTTTGATAGACTTTATTGCATTTTCCATATCTTCCCCTGCATCATGCCATATTTAATGCATCGTCTCGTGCCTTCTCAACAGCTAACAGTTATTCATTCAGCAACATGAAGGGACAACAACAAAAAGCAAAAACATTGAAAACATGGCCATTAGCAAACAAAAAGAAAAAGTTAACGAAGAGGCGTTCATGGCCAACTAACTGACAGGTTTTCAAAGCTTCTTAGTTCACTGCCATTATAACAGACATGCTATAATACACATTACTTTTTCAATAGAGACATGAAATTTAAGAGTAAAAATGACAGTTCACTTACATGGTACTTCAGAGGCTAGGATTGCGGTAATGCGCCAAAAACCCTTGATGACAAGGCTGATTAGGGGCTGCACGGCCTTGTCTGACTTATCATTGTGTATCTGCGTGGAAAAATGAGGTGTCTCCATGTCGCCCTCTTTGAAAAATGACCTCTTATGTCCCATGCGAAAGGGAGGATATGGGGGTCAGAATATGTCGTAAGTTAAATTATTGAAGTGCCCTTTCAGTGAAACCTTTCTATAACTATGGGTTGTATGTTAGTAAACCAGCTGAACCCTTAGATCTTCTTTAGTTTTTTTCTGTCCTTAGGCCATCCTATAAATCATCTTCTATGTAACCATATCTAACTTCAAATGATCACAACGTTTTTTACATGGGAATTTATTACAGTGGTTACTTTATGGGATAATGTACAAGAATTTATGACACTTTCTTGTAGGTTCATTTGTGAATGGTACATTAACGAACTCTAATTGACATTATATGTTTGAGGCATTTTAGATGACATTATTTTTTCTTTGACACTTTTTCAATAAGATATACATTTTGTTGCATGGTACAAATATTGGGGGACCTACAATGAAATATACCAAGCCAATTTTTTCACTTTTCCAATTACAATAAGCAGAGCAATACACAATCATTGAAGTTAGCACTTAAACCAAATGATGCGGAATTCAACTCTAACCAAGAATGTACACTAGGATGGCGTGATCATATGGTCAGAGGATCTCTATGCAATGCTGATAAAGGAACTCTAACCAAGAATGCGCCTGATGATGGTGAACATATGGTCAGAGGGTCTAGATGCAATGCTGATATAAAGAACTCTAACCAAGAATGCACCTGATGATGGCGAGCATATGGTCAGAGGGTCTTGATGCAGTGCTGATACAAAGAACTCTAACCAAGAATGCACCAGATGTCGATGAGCATGTGGTCAGAGGATCCCTACCAACTATTATGCTGAAATAACTCGACGTCAAGAATGTGCTTTCCAACCCGAAGTGGAATTGGAGCTACTATATGACGGAGATGCAAAGTATTACAAAGCAAATATGAGAAGAAGTATGAAGTGCTGACAGTACTACTATTTAGCTTACAATAATTAGAGATTTCCAAACCAACTCAAATGATAGAAGTTAGCAAACTAAAATGACGGATCAACAACTTTGAAAAGACCAGACCAGCAACATAAAACCCTACAAAAATGCTCACACCTCACTCATTTCTCAACCAAATGAACTCAAATCTGATGCAATGCACTCCTATGACAATGGCGACCAAGCTACACACCAGAGACCACTCTTAAACCCAAGTATTTGTTTAGCACACTTTCCAATGCACTCCAAAGAGGGCAGCTTGGCAAGAAGGGTGATTTCCTTCTAGAAAAATTAGATTCTTCATAATAAAATCTGCAAATTGGCACAGTGGGGCGCCCAGCATAGACAAAGGGAAATATGAAATACCCAGAACAAATGTATTTTTATTTTCAAATTTATGAATGAAACTACAGATTCAGCCTTGTTATCAGCAACTCCAAAAATGACATAAAATGCAAATAACTGAACTACAAACAGAACTCAAGCTACAAAGCAAACCTCACTACAAAAATCACTACTATCAGCAAACCTCTCCCTAGGTGCTATCTCTCAAGCACGAAGTGAGCCCAGGCTAGGAGGCATTCATTCCTCAAAGCAGTACCAGAACCATTACGGCAGCATAACATTATCAAGATTTCGGATGCCGAAATGAGAGCACTCTTCCTCCTTTTATACTTTTCCAACTGGGAGTCTCTAAAATCCTCTTGCATATGGGATAAAACATGAGAGGGAAAATAATATAATCCTCTTCAATTCTTTTTCAACCTCAACATTAAGTCGTTGAGCCTAGGCCCCAAGGTCCAATATTAAATAATAAAATTTAATTTACGGACTTTAAAACGGAGGCCAAGATGATGTCAGAAACCAATGATCTATAGCTCATTGGAAAGGTCTTGACAAGATGAATCCAACCCCACTCTCAAAATCTCGTTCCGTTGCCAATCCTGAACGTACTAAAAATAGTAAATTCCTGAATGTCAAGAAAAACACATCCCTACGAAGCTCTCTGAAAACCCAGAAAGAAACCACCAACCAAACCACGTTCCACGAACAAAAGTAACCACCAAAACATGAAACCCCAATTTCAACCTCCGAGTAACCTACAGGTCTCCGGAATAGGCCAACGGTCAACTGTAAAAGATCAAGCTGGAAAACGGAACATTACATACAACTACACATGGTTTTTAGTTTCAAATGATCACAATTTCCCAATTTCAAATGATCACAATTTTAGCGGATTTTAGTTTCAAATTCAGCAAGATTACAATCTTAGATGAATTAAGTTTATAGTGAAAAAGACTTAAAGTGTTATAGTTAATAAGGGATAGATTCAATTGGGTTGTAGGTGATATGGACTACGATCCTTCATCCTTTTTTTCCATCACCTATATGCCATCATTGTTTTAACCTTGATTTGAGGTGATCTTATCCATGTGCCTTCATGCTTACATCTTATGGATTATGCTATCATATTTGATGTTATGTGCTTCTATCTTACATGATACACGTATGTGCTTACATGGACCTTGTGTTTTACATGACATCTCTTGGTACTTACATGATCCATCTAAATTACTTCTTTGTCCTCACCATTGTGGGCAACATTGGGGGCATCTTATTGCCCTTTGATATACATGATTACATGCTTATATCTTGATGTCTTATTGATTACTTGTCACACGATGTTCTCTAAGAGTCTTTTTTCATGATTATTGAGCTTAACATGAACTTATCTTTTACATGTCTTTTTCTCCTCTCATTCAACTTCTTGCACCCCATGTATGCAACCAATTGGAGGAGGCATATATTATCACTAGCATACATTGATTATTATGATTACAATAATAGGCTTCATGTTATTTTACATGCCACCATAGCTTCATGTTGCAACTTAATGCTCTTTATGACTCCTATTGTGTCTAACGAATATTTCCTTCCTTTTACTTTTGCTTTTTGGTTTGATGACATTGTCAAATAATTGTTGTCTACATACCTAATTAAATGAATGTAATCTTTTATGTTAGAACATTTTCTTTGGTGCTTGCAAGTATTCAAATTGAGTGTGTATTATAAGGAATGCATATGGAATATTCATCCATATCTATGTCCCTTTTATGAGTGTTTAAATATTTATTTTCATGTTGACTACATGTTTTACTTTGATGTGCTTCTTCATAGTACCTCACATGCAAGTCAAACTAGGGGTAAGGGTGAAAATTGTACTACTACTACTACTTTTCCCCTTTGTTTTGGACTCACATTGATTTGTTTTTCCTAAGCGCAATGACTAGCATACAAATGACAATTTTGTGTAAATGTGATGTAGGGGCATATCTTCTAGAGGCTATAAATTTTTATCTAGGTTGTCGATGGAGCCCATTTTTTTCAAAGTGAAGAGCTCAAAGAGCTCTACATTGTCATAATCGACACTAGTCAATTACTGCCTCCTTCGACCATTTTTTGGGCCCAAATTTGACAATCTAAGACTCAAAAATAACAATTTAATATTTTTTTTAAGATTTGTAGAATTTTCTAGATTTAATAATTTGGCTTTTAAGTGTGATCTTGGTTTGAGATTCACTCTCAATTCTCATTTAGTTGCATAGGATTTATAGGTAAACTTTTAGGTCCATCTGTGCTTAAACGTAAAATCATTTTAGCAATTTCAGTTGTTCTAGGTAGTTTTTTAGTTTGATTAGTTTATTGTGCATCTTAATTATGTTAGGTAGTGGTTTAGTGAAAAAATTTCCTTTTAAAGGAAGACTCTTATGTATTTTGGTATAGATGTGGAAGAATGAACTAGAGATTTTGGTGTTTTACTGTTAAAAAGTATTGTTAGATTTTTGTTGCATTTTTGGTTACATAAAAAGATAGCATATTACTTGATCCATGATTGATTTTGACCTCACATATCTCAAGGGTCAAAACTTGATGTAAAATCTACTCATCTATTAACCTAGGTCAATTTAACAGGCATGAAAATGAACTTGGTTCAAATCCACAGGTGCATATTCAACCCCCAAACTTACAAATTCAAATTTAATCATGTGCCTGAGCTGACCTCTCTTCAAATAGCTATTACCTGCTAACCTGAGCACAAAATATTTAATTTCATGGCTTAGGGTGTTGTAGAAAATAATAAACCCTAATTCATTATTGGTCATTTAGAAATTTATAGAGGAGATTTGTTATGCATTGCGTCATTATAAGAAAAGCATATCACTACCAAGACATCAACATATACATGTACTAGTATATTACATGATTGCTTGATGTGTCTTTGATCTTACCAAAATCATTGAATAGAATCTAGGGACTTGGCATAAGGAGAAGATCCTTGCTTAGCAAGCTCCCAAAGGTGTACATCAACACTAACAGTCTTTATTATAGGTCTAGATACTAAGGTGAATCCAAATCTAAAGTACATGGATACCTAGGTCAAATTCATAGACACTAATCAAATAGGCAAATATAGTTCAAATCCACACCCACAAAGTTCATTTCTATAGCCATGGAAATGACTCAGAGCACCCAAAAAATTAATTTTCTAATCTAACCAGTTTTGTATGATAGAGTACTAAGAATTAAACATAAGAATGAATCATGAAGCACTATCTACCATAAAGTATTGTACATCAAACCTAGAGCTAAGCACATTTATTTATTTTAGAGAAGATTTATTAGCATATACTTAATATTATAGTCTTAGCTTAATAATCTAGGGTTCTTTATTTATTTTTGTTAATTAATTAATTAATTAATTTACCCTACTTTATTTATGTAAGGTGTGTTTTATTCCCTTATAAGGAGGTAATATTAATTATTAGCTTATTATTGTGCATGGGTGCATGGTTTAGTGGCAAGTTATTGTAGACTAGGGAACTTATGGTATGTGTTTAAAATCCTTTGGGCATGGAGTTGAGGCCCCTATTTATGGACTCACTAACTATGCGAAGTTAAGTTAAAGATCATACATCTTGTCTCCCTAACAATTGCTACTAGGTGTAGACACCTAAAAATGTCCAACACCTTGTCACTAGCATGTTTTGCCCTAGGTACCCATATCATTCACCTAATTTTATTCCCCTTTCAATCCCATAATCCTATCTTCTATAATTAAATAAATTTTAATTATTTATTTAATTATTCATGGCCATTAATCCTCTCTAGTTAAATAATTATTTTTAATTATTTAATTAGTCACTTATCTATTTTCCTATAATTAAATAAATTTTTATTTATTTAATTATCTTTCCACATCATTTCTCATCATAATCCAAATTAATTAAATAAATCAAATATTTATTTAATTAATAAAATCCTCCTGCTTTCTTTCTAAAATTGCAAGTCATGCATATCTAATTAATTTATTTAATTAGATAATTCATCAATTATCCCTCTCATCTTTTTAGGATTTATTTCCTTTAAAACAAAAAATCAATATCTTTCTATCTTTTTCTATCTTATCTTGTTTTATTTCCTCTTTTATCAAAAATCAAATCCTATCAAATCTTCTTCCCTCCACATCAAAAATCAGCCCTTGCCTATAAATCTACCCTCTCATAAGCCATTTGAATGCACTAAGTTTGATATTCATGTAATCTGTCAAAGGTGACCTCCAGGACAAAAACTGACTACGCCATTGTGTCGGGGAGGCCGTTTACATGATTTTTGACTATAAACTTGATATATTTTGCTCAAGGAAAAAATCTTGCAAACTATCAAAAAATCCAATCTATCAAAGTCATCCAATCAAATCATCAAATCACACCAATCTATCAATCAAAATCACATCACTCAAATCCCATCAATAGCATCAATCCCATCAATTCGAACCTTCATCATCACCATCATCATCATCACAAATTAGAACTACATCTTATCTGTATTATTAAATGCCTTGATCCCGTGGATATAGGGTATGTAGGCAGTCTGGTGTATGAAGGAAATACTCAGATTCAGGCATAAGACGATACCCCTCCTCCATCTTTCATTTTTCCTCTGATCTTCTTTCTCTTCATTCATCACTTTCTTCTTCCATCATCTATCTCTCACATCATCAATAAACACCTAGAACTACATATCATCATGTCTCATCATCATCGTTAAGTGCCTTGATCCCATGGACACGGGTATGTAGGCAGTCCGGTGTATGAAGGAAATACCCAGATTTAGGCACAAGGCGATATTCCTCTTTCTTCTCTCTCATCATCTTCTTCTATCATCTATCTTCATCAATTTTTCCAATCAATCAATCAAACCACTTCTTCAAATCATCAATCCATCACTTCTTCCAATCAATCTCATCAGCAATAAACTCAAATGCAAATCAATCTTTAAAACCATACCAATCAAGTTAATCAAGCTTGTCAAATTATGCAATCACATCGTTGGTCTTGATCCTAATCTTGTCGTAAACCAAATCATTAATCAATCAATCAATCATCATCATCATCAATGGGACATATCATTCTTGCATCCTTGTGTTGATCTAGGGATATATCATTCCCCGCAATGACAACACTATCATCATTAACCAATCAATCAATCAACAATTAATCATTGGTTTACAGCTTGACAGGGGAAATACCTTTTTTTTTTGGTATCATTTATGCATGCTTGCTTGTGTGTGTTATCTTTTTATCTTGCATTTATATCACATTTGTATCATTCCAGCTAATATTCATATCTTGTGTATGTTGGGATGGCTTTTTGCATTATCCTTTACATCTAAGGTCACATCATACCTTTTGTGCATTAGGACTTTAATGCTCTAAGTTCTTCCTCATGCGTTAGACAAGGTTGTATTACAATGGGGCACGAGACGCATCGTCACCTTGGTCCTCATACCCTGGTGCATAATGTCTAGTGCTATATCAAACATCATGGTTGCTCACTTTCATTGCAGCATAACACATCATTCATTTCTTCTATCCATTTCTTTATCTTTCTTCCTTGACCAATCCATTTCATTTCGAGAGCCTACCCGTGTTTGTCTAACCTGCCTATCTTCTCAAGGGGGCATCCTCATCCATCCTCATCCTATCTTTCTATCATCCACCATTTTCCTCTACCCATACCTTAGCTTCTTTGAAATGATGTTTCTCAACACAAATCTTATCATTTCGAACATCATCTCAAAGAGGGGCAAAATGTAGACACCTAAAAATGTCCAACACCTTGTCACTAGCATGTTTTGCCCTAGGTACCCATATCATTCACCTAATTTTATTCCCCTTTCAATCCCATAATCCTATCTTCTATAATTAAATAAATTTTAATTATTTATTTGATTATTCATGGCCATTAATCCTCTCTAGTTAAATAATTATTTTTAATTATTTAATTAGTCACTTATCTATTTTCCTATAATTAAATAATTTTTTATTTATTTAATTATCTTTCCACATCATTTCTCACCATAATCCAAATTAATTAAATAAATCAAATATTTATTTAATTAATAAAATCCTCTTGCTTTCTTTCTAAAATTGCAACTCATGCATATTTAATTAATTTATTTAATTAGATAATTCATCAATTATCCCTCTCATCTTTTTAGGATTTATTTCCTTTAAAACAAAAAATAATATCTTTATTTCTTTTTTCTATCTTATCTTGTTTTATTTCCTCTTTTATCAAAAATCAAATCCTATCAAATCTTCTTCCCTCCACATCAAAAATCAGCCCTTGCCTATAAATCTACCATCTCATAAGCCATTTGAATGCACTGAGTTTGATATCCTTGCTCTACCAAAATATTCTTCCATCATCTATCTATTTTCTGCCAATCTTCTCCACCTATCTTCTTCTCATCAAATCTCCATCTCAACATTATGTTGAGTATCTGAGCAATCAACATTAACACAATCTTCATCGATCAATCATGCATATATCACTTTGAGGTATTCAGAAGGTTTGGGTAAAAGGTATTTGCATTTTATTATTTTTATCTTTCGTTTTACGCCAAATTTCTCATTTACACTAGGATCTGTAGTATCAGGTATGGGATCTCAACTTATCTTGGTGTCATTATATTTATCTTCTTCAATCTCTTGAGTGTGCTCTAGAAATATGGGAAGACTCAAAAGAAGAAATCTATCATAGAGAGTCAGAGGGACCCAAACATCACATTGTGTATTAAAGGGTGTTAATAACAAAGATGTGATAAATCTAATGACTACATTAGTGATATTTGTGGTTGTGCTCATGTCCCTACCCAAAAGAACAACTAATGCGGCTCAAATATTAAGACACTTTCCTGATAGCTCCAAGGGGATCCTCCTAATGGCTAATAAGAGTTTAAAGGTGCTCTGTCTCTAGTTACACCTTCTTAGCTAGCACATGTGTCTATACATAACATTAGAGATCGCCATAATTTTGTTAGACATAGAATAATATAATTTGTAGAATTAGGAGTAAAAATAACCTATTTCTATCTTCCTATAACTAAAAATGAATCTCAATGTAAAATATGTTACTTGAATCTATTTAGTCTTTGTAGACCCATCATGATAGAATCCCTTAACTAATTCATCTTCCATGTAAAGGGATCTTGCTTGAAGGGAATGAAAACATCATAGATCTAATTATAGGAATTCTATGTTTGTGTGAATAACATACATCATAAGTTAGAGAATGCCCATGTGCACAAGTCTTTCACCCAAGTAAGACCTTGGTAATGAAGAACATGCAAATGATCCTTTAGGATCAACATAATGCAATCAAAAGGATGGCTATGAATTAAAGAAAACTTCTATAAACTAAATGGTGGTTGAGTTTCTCTGATCCCATATCAATCTAGGAGCATTTGAGTGGCATCTTCATAGGTAAAAATGGAAAATATCAAAAATCTAATTTTTTTATATTTTCTACATCTCTGTAATTTGCATTTTCAGAGGCCTTTAGAGAAGAATTTGGGGTCAAGACTTTCATCGGTTGCTTTGGGAAATAGCTGCAAGCACGACCCGATGCAACTCAAACTAGCTCTCTGGGAGATCTTCCATTGATTCAGGAAAGTCTTGACCTAGTGGCTAGAAGTTTTGACCCTGCTAAGTGGGGTTCCAAGAAAATAGGTTTTTTTGAAAAAAAATTAGTTTTTGGTAGTTTTTCATCACCTTTCAACTGTCCATTTTGAATTCCAAGGACATGGTGACCTTTCATATTCTATTATTTGTATAAAAACTCAAATTCAAATCAAATAAAGGAGTTTTGAAGACATACATCTCTCTGCGAGTTTGTCATATTGTTCAAAACCATTTGTTGCTTAATTCTACAATATCGGAGGTCCCTTGATAGGTATTGTCCTCTGAACCAATTTCAGATCAGTGGTATCAGAGCAGTTCGCTCCTATATGTCACATTGCACGTGGTCAGGTTATCAAATATTGGGATTGCAGACACGAGACCCATCAAATAATCTACCTTTGAGACGCACATGACCAAAGATGGGAGAACAAGGAGATGCATCTGACCCTTTCAAGGCGATGATACAAGAGGCTTTGACAAAGAAACATGAGGAGATGTTGAGTCAATTCTCTTGAATGCTCCAACAAAATCGAGGTAATCAGCAACAAACACAGATGGAGTGCCCCCTCCCCCCCCACTCTTGTCTCTCTAGAAAAGGGGTGGGAGTTGGTGTCTGGCAATGAACAAATAGGGTTCCCTCTTTGGTGAGGAGTGAGGTAGAATACCCTCTCTAACTCCAGTTATATAGATAGATAGGGGGTTGGTGAGAGGAAGGAGTGAGATAGTTGCCCCATTATAGAGTAGGGCCCACCACTCATATGATGTAAATATTCTCACCATTGGAGAGCAAGGGCTATAACGGCCTCCTCTCTATAATGGAGGGCAAGGAGAGGGGACCCTTTCTATGCCACCGGACCCTGTAGATAGTAGGGCCCTCCATTTAAACTGTCATAAATCATTACATAAATTAATATAGTGAAAAAACACATATAAAGATAAGTATTTTTAAAAATTCTTAATTAAAAATATTAAAATTACAATAACCCTCAAAATAATAACCAGTCGAGGTAGAGTGGGTTGAAATCCTTTTAAGGGGTCATCGGATAAGAAAGGCACCAAGTCTTGAAAAGAACAGGAAAAATAAGGGCAAAATCGATGTAGATGGCATCTTTTTGGCTTTTTAACCATATTAGAATCATGTAGAAAAGCATCAACAGTCCATGGATTTTGATGGACTTTTTTTTTACATTTTGGGGACGATGCAAAGCATTGGAAGATTTAGCTTCCTTCCATGTTACCCAAAATTTTTATTTTTCTTTGGTTTTCTTGTGATCTTCTTTCTTTGTATTCGTAGTTATACATGCTTAGAGAATGATGACAATTCTATAGATTATCCCTTAATGATTCCCTTCCCAAATGCATACTAACCCAAAAGCACGTAGATCCCTTTGTGTATTTTTAGTGATGTTGCTTGTTGTATGTGACATGTGTTTGCGTTGCTCAATGTCATACCATGCTTACACAAGCCTTTGTGTATCATGTGGTACATAGCATCGCTTTCGTTGCCTCTCCTTTGGGGGCATCTTCTTTCTCTTGACATAGCTTTTGGAACATATCTTCCTATATAGATATGTTTCTTAAAAGCTCTCTTCCCCTTTTCTACCTTAAAATCAATTGCATATTGATGCTTTATGTCATTATTTTAAGGTGGGGCCATACTTTCATGCTTTACACTATTGCACACACCACATTGATGGTACGCTCCTTGTAGTGTTTGCTCTTAACAACACTTGTAGCTTGTGGTCCTAAGCAAACACACTTGCTTGGCCTGACCATGCTTTTCAGCTACTCGTTTGGCACTCTTTGTGAATCACCTAACAATGTAGTTTGTTAGTCCTAGTGGCCCACAAGAGTTTGGTATGTTTCTTAGCTCTGATAGTGTGCTAGCCATAGAACCATACTTGGCATCCTTCTAGCTCTGGTAGTGTGCTAGAAATGCCCTTGTTGCATTTATGTTCTTTCTCTTTTGTGTGTGTGTTTTTTGTTAGATTAGAATGCGTATTAGATTATATGGTCAGCTAACCTTAATATTTTGGCAAATCACATTCGATCTAATCCTCTTTGCATAAATTTTATATATGTGGATCTGGCATTGTCTCTTGTGTAGGTTTTATTGTCTAATACAATGGTTTTGCAAGTTCTCGGCCTGGGGGCTTCATCCTTCCACTCAAAGAAATTTATGTGCCCTCTCCAGTATCCTTTTTAAGGTAGTATTTGTGATGATATTTCCTTTTCTACTTTAGCATGCATATTCATGTAGTGTCATAAGCTTGCTAAAGTGGGGGCTAAATGTAGTATCAAAAATTGGATACCCTTGCAATTTCACACTATGTTTGGTGACCACTTTGGTGCTTGCATCTCCTTTATGTGTATTAGGCTTATTTTTGCTTCATTTTAATTCTTGATGTTTCTCCTAGCCTGGAGATGTTTCATGAAACCCTGAGGTAGATTCACTTAGATGCTAGCACTTAGCATAGACATCCACATGGCACACTAGACATCTGTGTTGGCATCCTGTGAACATGAAATGGTCAGTGAGGTATTTTTGGGACACATTGAATATCTCTTGTAGTTGATGAGATTCTTGTAATGCCTCTCGAGCTTCGAACGACTCTTTTCCTCTTTGCATGTTTATCTTCTTCCCTCCCAATCTTAATTTCTGAATAATCTTTTGCTCATTCTCTCTCTTTTGGATCTCTCTTGGTTTTCTAAAAGTATTGGCTGAATCATACACTCTTGAGTTCTCCTACCATAGGCAACTATTGAAGGATTTCATGCTCCCATAAGTTGCAGCATTGTCTTTGTTAGCTCTATGAGGTTTTTATTAGCGATTTGATCATTGTGAAGGCTCTCTTTTTGAGGTTTGAAGCTATTGATAACCAAATTTACTATCCTCAAGGAGTTGTGGCCTCTTCCCCCATCTTTTGGGCTGGTAACATCATTTCTACATTGATAAATATTTTTTTATGTTAAAAATCTTGTTACATAGTTTAGTTTATTTTCTTTGTAAGTTGTGGTGTAGACCACCATTCTTTTTCTTTGTGCATATGCTTGGGTATTCTTCCCCATAGACCAAGGAAGGTACTTCTAGTTTTATTTCATTGTCACTGTTGTTTATTTCTTAAATACACTTAAGGAATAGGAGCACACACTTCTTTTCAAACTTCTATCTATCTTTGTTGCTCGTGGAGGTCGAGAGACCAAGCAAGGGCTTGACTGAGGCAAGCTCCTTTGCAGCCCAACCATTTTTCTTCTTGTTACTAGTAGCAAATACCTTGAGAAGAAACATTTGAATGCATGGAGGTTTCGTTGGTTTCCTTCCTCTTCTTCATTTGTATTTCATTTTATTCCATTTCAATAGAATATTTATATCATTTTGTTTATCTGGCATCACTTGGGTATCACTGGTTCATTTGTTCATTCATTGTGTGTCGTGCAAGAGATAACAAACTATACATGATACAATATTTTCTTTTTGGCTTTGAGGATGCCAACACTTAGTGCAGACGCCCGCACGACGTGTTGTTGTCTGACACAGTGAGCTTCAATCTTTGGTGCTAGGTTCCTCTATTATTACTCTTTTCACTTCTGCATTTCATTTCTTGAATTTGTGTATGTGGTAGAGTATTTTCAGCATTTTGTTATTCTCTTTTTTCCTTTTAGGGAATTAGTTAGTTCATTTTAGTTCATTCCTATTAGCACAAAGTGGGTTTTCCAACATTAGTTTATCTAGAGACATAGATTATAACATAAAACTAAGCAAGACCCTATTGTAGTGGTAGAGAAGAATTCCCTTAATTGATGTGTTTGATCAAGGTGTAGTTTTCCCTCCATTACACCAACTAATAACACCACAAAAAAACTAACTACATATCCATTAGTGGATCTTTTATTATCAACATCTCCTCCCAAATTTGAATCCATGTATCCATGAATATCTACTAAGTGTTGGTCCCTTGTAGAATCATTATGATAACAAATAGAGTACTTTGATGCACCCCACAAATATTTAAAGATCCTGTTAACTATATCCCAATGATCTTATCCAAGATTATCCATGAATTGACTAAGGACTCTACTACTTGGCTAGTCTTGTGCAAACCATAGCATATAACAAACTCTTAATAACACTAGCATAAGAATTCCAGTCATGTCCTCCATCTCTTGAGGTATAGATGGGCAATGCTCAATAGATAACTTAGTCCCCACTGCAATAGGAACACTCGACGGTCACAAATTAACATGTTGAATATCTCCAACATAGAGTTCGCATACTTACTTTGGCCTAACTAGAGCTTACTATTTGCTCTATCTCTTCTAATCTCCATACCGAAGATATACATTTTAGCCGCCAAGTCTTTCATGTCAAATTGTGTTGATTGGCTAAGGAGAGGTCTTCCATTAACTAATATGCAGAGGCCTAGTTCTTCTAATCCTTCTCCTGGTTTCAATTGTTTTTGAATGATTAATGACGACTTCAATTCTATTCAAAGGCATGTGCAGTCACAAATACTCAAAATGATTATCCCTTGATATACTACCTTATCTAAAAAACTTGCACAAGACTTAGAATCTATTGGCTACATATCACCTCTTGTACATCAAGGAAGAAATAGTGAAGAATTTTTCATCATAAGGACAGAAAAATTTGTCTTATTTGAGGATGATTGATCTAATTAGAAGACCTAATTTGAATGGAAGATAAAATTAGATGCAAATCATATAGAGCATCTCTATAAGTTTGTAAAAAATGTTGGCCCTCCAATGATTTATCTTGATTAGGACTTCTTTGATGAAATGGTGGTGGCTACAATAATTCACCAACACCTTACTTGGGAATCATTTTTCTCAATTGATCTCAAGTGAAATGATGCAAACACAGATTGGAATCTCCATAAAAACTTTCAATTACAAGATCTTTGGCATCCTATCACTAAAGATGACCCTTATGATGAAACAAAACATGGTGAGACTAGTATCACAATAGACCACAAGACCCGTATAGCTCTGATAGTAATGATATCATATCTCTTTAATAAAGAAACTTTGTAATAAAGCAAAGGACTAACAATGTTGGCCATTTGGCACGATACTCCTCCTTCGGCTTAAACTAGTTGACCCAGTAGTATAGGTTAGATTTGGTGTTACCAGATGTCTAGCCCTTTTAGGATCTATAAATAAGGTGTTTAAGGAGTCATTTATAGACCGAACCTCAAAGAGTCTAAGCTAGTTTCTTTCTATAAGTAAACGTATGCTCTTCTTTTACACTTAGTGTGAACTGAAGAATTAAAAAATTACTTTACCAAATTATATGACAACCCTATAAGACCTTATTTTGTGATAATATCAAGATGTCATAACCATTCATAATCTAGACAAAGTAGATAATGTGGTATGCTCATTATGTTAGTTGTGTGACCTCTAAATACATTTGGTATCAGAGCCATTATCTCTAACAACCGGGTATATCTTAACTTAGAATGTGCTCAGAACTTAGGTTTTGTGGAGAATCTCTTTGAGATCGTGTTGACCCTTATTATCCTTTTCTATTAAGTCATTTTGTTTCACTACTTGTCCCTTGGTCCTCTTAAGGTGTCCTTTCTCAATCTCATATACCAGCTACAGAGATGGCTGAATTTCAGTCCATGTCTTACTCTTAGGATGAAATTGAGACAATCAATCAAGCCTCATTGGAAGGCTATTATAAAGTTCATGTAATCTAGCCTACAGGAAATGAGATTACTAGAGAAGAAATGCCATACATCGAAGTAATAGAAGAACCCTTATTAGGTGCAGTTACTACTTATAAACCTTCTTCTCTTAAGGTCAAAAATGTTTATAGAAAGTCATATTTAAGGCCCAATTTGTTTAAAAATATTATATATAAATCTACTGTGAAGCACTTTATTAAGCCTAGAACAAATTTATTGAGTTGACATTAGAATATAATCCTAGTAAAACTTTCTAGACTAAATTATTGTGTGTCTTTCCAACATTTGAAATAGAATATATTAGGATCCATAAAGATATCAACTATGTTCATTTCAAGGCTATTCTTGTCTACATAAGTTCATGTGTCCCCAAATATATCAAACCTGTGTCTTACCTATCTATCTGTGATAGAAGACAAACCTAGTATGAACATGCATGCCAAATATCTACTTTGTCTAGGGTAGGAGAAAATTTTACTTGTTCTTTCTATCCAAATCTTAGTATGTTTGTGCTCGAGACAAGGTTTGTAAAGAAGTTTTAAACATGGATCCCTAGACTACCGAGGATTATTTACTTCTATTTATGGTCTAGAAATGTTTGGTCCTTTCAAATATTCTAGTGTTCAAATCTAGGTCCTCTACAACATGATAAATACAAATCATCCAAAAATGTTGGAAACACTGCCATATGCCAAAAGGCTAAATGGGGATGTTCAACTGCAAAAGGGACATGTCAATACAATAGAGATTCCACATGAGTGGAAAATATACTAGATCAAGAATGTAGCTCCAAAATTAATAGGCCACAATAAACCTGTGCATAAATTATTAGGCATTTCCAGTATGCCTTCCAACCCTCCAAGGTAGAAGAAAAAAATCTTGGCCTTGATTACAAACACATAAATTATTTGGCTAGATTTGCAAGTCATTTTCAAGAAAATTTTGATGACTTGTGCAAAGATGTTGTATAGATTAAGGATGTTGTAAGTAGGATTAACTCTTAGTGTGATAAGAATTTGTAGTTTGCCTCTAAAAATAGAAATCATATATAATATATTAGGAAGGATTGCTCTAAGGTAAGAACTTTTGTTGAACAAACATTAAATAATCTTCATTCCATTGGAGATAACATTGATAAAATTGATCATAGAATCAATATAGTTCATAACAAGCTTGTCACTTTAGAAGCTAGCCTAGACTAGTTAGAAGAAGAAGAAAATAAAAAGACTGAAAAAGAGATAGTTCCTCCTAGAACAAATATATTCACAAAATTGAGGAACAAACCCCAAAATTTTAAAACAAATTCAAAAAGGAAAAGTTTTAAAATCTCCCTTTCACACTTATGATGGAAGCCAGTGTTCCTGTACAACTATGGTATTTGGACATTGATAATATATTGGACACTACAAAACAAATTAGAGCTTGGCCCAATACTTTACTTTCTGCACAATCCAAGGAATGTGTGTTAAATGGTGTAGCGAGAGCCACACTTGTAGTTCAATACCAATGGGGAATCACTATAAAATGGTGGGGTACTAAGGATCAGAACACAAAAAATAGAGAAGTATATGCTACTACATATCTTTTCAATAGTATAACTATTCTTCTAGTTTACAAATTTTGTTCTCTATCTGGCAATAAGCTTGAAACCAATATTAAAGCAATGTATATCATGAAACCCTGTGACTTAAGTGATTTTATGAGATATTCTTTATATTTCAGAGATTTAGCTTATACCACACACTCTACAGACAGCCTATTCATTAAGATCAACTATTTAGAAGGTCTTCCTTATGACAAGGTTATCAAATATCTGACCACAAAAGACACTAAAATTGTAGGATATACAATGACAGATCTTATAGAAGTTTGTAGAGCCAGATTTTTATCCTTCATTCATGATCATAGATATATGCATAAATTCAGTAAATAACAAGCATTCTTGCTCCAAATTTCACAGAAACACAAGCATATGGCTGTAATCCCTTCACCAAAACTAGTTGAAAGCAAAGAAAGCATCACCACAAGAAAAAATCTCATAAACTTTTCTTTTTCCTGGAACCACACTTGCAGTCCAATACCTATGGGGAATCACTACAAAATGGTGGGTTACTAAGGATCAAAACACAAAAAATAGAGAAGTATATGCTATTGCAGATCCTTTGAACAATCTAACTAAGCTTCTAGTTTTTTAATTTTGTCCATATGATCTTGAAAGTAAGCCAAAACATTCATCAACCCAAATGGCATTACTGTCCATTCACAATGTCTAAAAGGACAACTGAATTTAGTTTTATGTTGATTTTCTTGCTTTACCCATAAGTTGATATGCTATAAAAACACCACTTATATGAAAATGAATAAGCCCATAAGACAAGTTGATATATTGAAAAAACACTAGTCAAATGAAAATAAATGAGCTGGGGAGCTTATGATGAATGGTTCATAATGCACAACACTTGTTGAAGGTTTTGAAAATGGGGTAGGAAGCTAAAAGGGCATGATTGTTGGGAAACTCCATAATTAAGTATACTTAAGTGGAAATAGTAATAAGATAAATAACTTCCCAAAAAGTTCCAAGAGGAATATCAAGATGAGTAACAATATCCCAATAACTTGGAAGGTGGGCCCTACTCTATAATGGGGGTGGACCTGCCTACTGACAAGAGGATCTTATTGGCCTAAGCCATGTAGTAGTGTAAGTTTAATAAGTGGGCTTATGTAATTAATTCCCCCCACCCGGGGGCACCAAGGAGAGTAATGTCATTCCTTAGAGTTGAGAGTATCCCCATGCCTTTGTTGCTTCTGCTAGTAGAGCTTCTGTAACCGAGATAGGATAGATATGGCCTCTTGCCCCTAGGAGAATATCCACAAGAGTAGTATTCCTCTCCCTGTCCTCCTCTAGAACCCGTGTTTGTTGGTTTGGTTAAGTATAGGAGTCCCCCTAAAGAGTGTCCTTTCTCTTCCTCTATCGATGAGTTGTCGACACCAGATGAGTGCCCAGACCACCCCTACCTTTCTCTCTCGTTTCTTCTCCCTATATATCTTTAAGGCACACTGGTGCCTAGCTATAGATAGGGGCCTCTCCTCTCTCTACCAATAGGTGATGCCCCCCCACTCTTGTCTCTCTAGAAAAGGGGTGGGAGTTGGTGCCTGACAATGAACAGATAGGGTTCCCTCTTTGGTGAGGAGTGAGGTAGAAGACCCTCTCTACCCCCAGTTATATAGATAGGGGGTTGGTGAGAGGAAGGAGTGAGGTAGCTGCCCCATTATAGAGTAGGGCCCACCACTCATATGACGTAAATATTCTCACCATTGGAGAGCAGAGGCTATAATGACCTCCTCTCTATAATGGAGGGTGAGGAGCCTTTCTACGCCAGCAGGCCCTTGTAGATAGTAGGGCCCTCTATTTAAACTGTCATAAATCATCACATAAAATAATATAGTGTGAAAACAACATATAAAGATAAGTATTTTTAAAAATTCTTAATTAAAAATATTGAAGTTACAATTAACCCTCAAAATAATAACATGTCGAGGTAGAGAGGGTTGAAATCCTTTTCAAGGGGTCATCGGATAAGAAAGGCACCAAGCCTTGAAAAGAACAGGGAAAATAAAGGCAAAATCGATGTAGATGGATCCTTTTGGCTTTTTAACCAGATTGGAATCATGTAGAAAAGCATCAACAGTCCATGGATTTTGATATACTTTATTGCATTTTCCATATCTTCCCCTGCATCATGCTATATTTAGTGCGTCGTCTCGTGCCTTCTCAACAGTTAACCGTTCATTCAGCAACATGAAGGGACAACCAAAAAAAAAAGCAAAAACATTAAAAACATGGCCATTAGCAAACAAAAAGAAAAAGTTAACGAAGAGGCGTTCATGGCCAACTAACTGACAGGTTTTTGAAGCTTCTTAGTTCACTGCCATTATAACAGACATGCTATAATACACATTACTTTTTCAACACAGACATGAAATTTAAGAGTAAAAATGACAGTTCACTTACATGGTACTTAAGAGGTTAGGATTGCGGTAATGCGCCAAAAACCCTTGATGACAAGGCTGATTAGGGGCTGCACGGCCTTGTCTGACTTATCATTGTCTATCTGCGTGGAAAAATGGGGTGTCTCCGTGGAAAAATGACCTCTTATGTCCCATGCGGAAGGGAGGATATGGCGTCACAATATGTGTAAGTTAAATTATTGAAGTGCCCTTTCAGAGTGAAACCTCTCTATAACTATGGGTTGTATGTTAGTAAACACGCTGAACCCTTAGATCTTCTTTAGTTTTTGTCTATACTTAGGCCATCCTATAAATCATCTTCTATGTAACCATATCTAACTTCAAATGATCACAACGTTTTTATATGGGAATTTATTACAGTGGTTACTTTATAGGATAATGTACAAGAATTTATGACACTTTCTTGTAGGTTCATTTATGAATGATACATTAACGAACTCTAATTGACATTATACGTTTGAGACATTTTAGATGACATTATTTTTTCTTTGACACTTTTTCAATATGATACACATTTTGTTGCATGGTACAAATATTGGGGGACCTACAACTACACATAGTTTTTAGTTTCAAATGATCACAATTTCACAGTTTCAAATGATCACAATTTTAGTGGATTTTAGTTTCAAGATCAGCAAGATTACAATCTTAGATGGATTGAGTTTATAGTGAAAAAGACTTAAAGTGTTATAGTTAATAAGGGCTAGATTCAATTGGTTTGTAGGTGATATGGACTATGATCCTTCATCTTTTTTTCCATCTCCTATATGCCATCATTGTTTTAACCTTGACTTGAGGTGATCTTATCCATGTGCCTTCATGCTTACATCTTATGGATTATGCTATCATATTTGATGTTATGTGCTTCTATCTTACATGATACACGTATGTGTTTACATGGACCTTGTGTTTTGCATGACATCTCTTGGTGCTTACATGATCCATCTATATTACTTCTTTGTCCTCACCATTGTGGACAACATTGGGGGCATCTTATCGCCCTTTGATATACATGATTACATGCTTATATCTTGATGTCTTATTTATTACTTGTCACACGATGTTCTCTAAGAGACTTTTTTCATGATTATTGAGCTTAACATGAACTTATCTTTTACATGTCTTTTTCTCCTCTCGTTCAATTTCTTGCACCCCATGTATGCAACCAATTGGAGGAGGCATATATTATCACTAGCATACATTGATTATTATGATTACAATAATAGGCTTCATGTTGTATTACAACTTCCTGTTCTTTATGACTCTTATTGTGTCTAATGAATATTTCCTTCCTTTTACTTTTGCTTTTTGGTTTGATGACATTGTCAAGTAATTGTTGTCTACATACCTAATTTAAATGAATGTAAGCTTTTATGTTAGAACATTTTCTTTGGTGCTTGCATGTATTCAAATTGAGTGTGTATTATAAGGAGTGCACATGGAATATTCATCCATATCTATGTCCCTTTTATGAGTGTTTGAATATTTATTTTCATGTTGACTACATGTTTTACTTTGATGTGCTTCTTCATAGTACGTCACATGCAAGTCAAACTAGGGGTAAGGGTGAAAATTGTACTACTTCTACTACTTTTCTCTTTTGTTTTGGACTCACATTGATTTGTTTTTCCTAAGCGCAATGACTAGCATACAAATGACAATTTTGTGTAAATGTGATGTAGGGGCATAACTTCTAGAGGCTATAAATTTTTATCCAGATTGTCGATGGAACCCATTTTTTCAAAGTGAAGAGCTCAAAGAGCTCTACATTGTCATAATCGACACTAGTCTATTATTGCCTACTTCGACCATTTTTTGGGCCCAAATTTGAATATATAAGACTTAAAAATAACAATTTATTATTTTTTCAAGATTTGTAGAATTTTCTAGATTTAGTAATTTGGTTTTTGAGTGTGATCTTGGTTTGAGATTCACTTTCAATTCTCATTTAGTTGCATAGGATTTATGGGTAAACTTTTAGGTCCATTCGTGCTTAAACGTAAAATCATTTTAGCAATTTCAGTTGTTCTAGGTAATTTTTTAGTTTGATTAGTTTCTTGGTGCATCTTAATTATGTTAGGTAGTCGTTTAGTGAAAAAAATTCTTTTTAAAGGAAGACTCTTATGTATTTTGGTTTAGTTGTTGAAGAATGAACTAGAGATTTTGGTGTTTTACTATTAAAAAGTATTGTTAGATTTTTGTTGCATTTTTGGTTACATAAAAAAGATAGCAAATTACTTGATCCATGATTGATTTTGACCTCACATATCTCAAGGGTCCAAACTTGATGTACAATCTACTCATCTATTAACCTAGGTCAATTAAACAGGCATGAAAATGAACTTGGTTCAAATCCACAGGTGCATATTCAACCCCCAAACTTACAAATTCAAATTTAATCGTGCCCCTGAGCCAACCTCTCTTCAAATAGCTATTACCAGCTAACCTGAGCACAAAATATTTAATTTCATGGCTTAGGGTGTTGTAGAAAATAATAAACCCCAATTCATTATTGGTCATTTAGAAAAGTATAGAAGAGATTTGTTATGCATTGCGTCATTATAAGCAAAGCATATCACTAGCATGACATCAACATATACATGTACTAGTATATTACATGATTGCTTGATGTGTCTTTGATCTTACCAAAATCATTGAATAGAATCTAGGGACTTGACATAAGGAGAAGATCCTTGCTTAGCAAGCTCCCAAAGGTGTACATCAACACTGACAGTCTTTATTATAGGTCTAGATGCTAAGGTGAATCCGAATCTAAAGTACATGGATACCTAGGTCAAATCCATAGACACTAATCAAATAGGCAAATAGAGTTCAAATGCACACCCACAAAGTTCATTTCTATAGCCATGGAAATGACTCAGAGCACCCAAAAAATTAATTTTCTAATCTAACAAGTTTTGTATGATAGAGTACTAAGAATTAAACATAAGAATGAATCACAAAGCATTATCTACCATAAAGTATTGTACATCAAACCTAGAGCTAAGCACATTTATTTATTTTAGAGAAGATTTATTAGCATATACTTTTTTTTTAAAGATAATGCGCCTGGTAAACTTTTTAACGTGACCGGTGACGCTGGTGCGACACGCCCTCCGGCTCCACACGAATGCTTTTGCCCGGAGCAATGAACCGGTGAGGCCACAACTGGGGGACCTCATCCCCTAGGAAGAACACTTCAAACCCGCGAGCTCATTGGCCCAGCGAAGGCGTAAAGCCTTGCGAGCTCATTGGCCCAGTAGGGGTTTGAACTCTGGTGGCCGCCACTACATCCTGAGCGACTTAACCACCGAACCATGCCATCATCGGCAATTTATTAGCATATACTTAATATTATAGTCTTAGCTTAATAATCTAGGGTTCTTTATTTATTCTTGTTAATTAATTAATCAATTAATTTACCCTACTTTATTTATGTAAGGTGTGTTTTATTCTCTTATAAGGAGGTAATATTAATGATTAGCTTATTATTGTGCATGGGTGCATGGTTTAGTGGCAAGTTATTGTAGATTAGGGAACTTATGGTGTGTGTTTAAAATACTTTGGGCATGGAGTTGAGGCCCCTATTTATGGCCTCACTAGCTATGCTAAGTTAAGTTAAAGATCATACATCTTGTCTCCCTAATAATTGCTACTAGGATCTGTAGTATCAGGTATGGGATCTCAACTTATCTTGGTGTCATTATATTTATCTTCTTCAATCTCTTGAGTGTGTTGTAGAAATATGGGAAGACTCAAAAGAAGAAATCTATCATAGAGAGTCAGAGGGACCCAAACATCACATTGTGTATTAAAGGGTGTTAATAGCAAAGATGTGATAAATCTAATGACTACATTAGTCTTATTTGTGGTTGTGCCCATGTCCCTACCCAAAAGAACAACTAATGCGGCCTAGATATTAAGACACTTTCCTGATAGCTCCAAGGGGATCGTCCCAATGGCTAATAAGAGTTTAAAGGTGCTCCATCTCTAGCTACACCTTCTTAGCTTGCACATGTGTCTATACATAGCATTAGAGATCGCCATAATTTTGTTAGACATAGAATAATATAATTTGTAGAATTAGGAGTAAAAATAACACTATTTCTATCTTCCTATAACTAAAAATGAATCTCAATGTAAAAAATGTGACTTGAATCTATTTAGTTTTTGTAGACCCATCATGATAGAATCCCTTAACTAATCCATCTTCCATGTAAAGGGATCTTGCTTGAAGGGAATGAAAACATCATAGATCTAATTATAGGAATTCTATGTTTGTGTGAATAACATACATCATAAGTTAGAGAATGCCCATGTGCACAAGTCTTTCACCTAAGTAAGACCTTGGTAATGAAGAACATGCAAATGATCCTTTAGGATCAACATAATGCAATCAAAAGGATGGCTATGAATTAAAGAAAACTTCTATAAACTAAATGGTGGTTGAGTTTCTCTGATCCCATATCAATCCAGGAGCATTTGAGTGGCATCTTCATAGGTAAAAATGGAAAATATCAAAAATCTAATTTTTTGATATTTTCTACATCTCCGTAATTTGCATTTTCAGAGGCCTTCGGAGCAGAATTTGGGGTCAAGACTTTCATCGATTGCTTTGGGTGGTAGCGACAAGCATGACCCGATGCAACTCAAACTAGCTCTCCAGGAGATCTTTCTGTCGATTTAGGAAAGTCCAAATTCTGACCTAGTGGCTAGAAGTTTTGACCCTGCTAAGTGGGGTTCCAAAAAAATAGTTTTTTTTGAAAAAAAATTAGTTTTTGGTAGTTTTTCGTCACCTTTCAACTGTCCATTTTGAATTCCAATGACATGGTGACCTTTCATATTCTATGCTTTGTATAAATACTCAAATTCAAATCAAATAAAGGAGTTTTGAAGACATACATCTCTATGTGGGTTTGTCATATTGTTCAAAATTGTTTGTTGCTTAATTCTACAATACCGAAGGTCACTTGCCAGGTATTGTCCTCTGAACCAATTTCAGACCAGTGGTATTAGAGCAGTTCACTCCTGTATGTCAAATTGCACGTGGTCAGGTTATCAAAGATTGGGATTGCAGACACGAGACCTATCAAATTATCTACCTTTGAGACGCACATGACCAAAGATGGAAGAACAAGGAGATGCATCCGACCCTTTCAAGGCGATGGTACAAGAGGCTTTGACAAAGCAATATGAGGAGATGTTGAATCAATTCTCTTGAATGCTCAAACAAAATCGAGGTAATCAACAACAAAACATAGTTGGAGTGCCCCCTCCCCCCCACTATTGTCTCTCTAGAAAAGGGGTGGGAGTTGGTGTCTGGCAATGAACAGATAGGGTTCCCTCTTTGGTGAGGAGTGAGGTAGAAGACCCTCTCTCCCTCCAATTATATAGATAGGGGGTTGGTGAGAGGAAGGAGTGAGATAGCTGCCCCATTATAGAGTAGGGCCCACCACTCATATGACGTAAATATTCTCACCATTAGAGAGCAAGGGCTATAATGGCCTCCTCTCTATAATGGAGGGCGAGAAGAGGGAGCCCTTTCTATGCCACCGGGCCCCTGTAGATAGTAGGGCCCTCCATTTAAACTGTCATAAATCAACACATAAATTAATATAGTGAAAAAACACACATATAAAGATAAGTATTTTTAAAAATTCTTAATTAAAAAAATTGACGTTACAATAACCCTCAAAATAATAACCAGTCGAGGTAGAGTGGGTTAAGGGATCATCGGATAAGAAAGGCACCAAGTCTTGAAAAGAACAGGGAAAATGAAGGCAAAATTGATGTAGATGGCATCTTTTTGGCTTTTTAACCAGATTGGAATCATGTAGAAAAAGCATGAACAGTCCACGGATTTTGATAGACTTTATTGCATTTTCCATATCTTTCCCTGCATCATTACATATTTAATGCATCATCCCGTGCCTTCTCAACAGTTGAAAGATATTCATTCAGCAACATTAAGGGACAACAAAAAAAGCAAAAACAGTTAAAACATGGCCATTAGCAAACAAAAAGAAAAATTTAACGGAGAGGCGTTCATGGCCAACTAACTAACAGGTTTTGGAAGTATCTTAGTTCACCGCCATTAGAACAAACATGCTCTAATACACATTACTTTTCCAATAGAGACATGCTATTTAAGAGTAAAAAAGACAGTTCACTTACAATGGTACTTCAGAGGCTAGGATTGCGGTATACCCCATAAATGCGCCAAAATCCCTTGATGACAAGGCTGCTTAGGGGCTGTACGGCTTTATTTGCCTTATCATTGTCTATCTGCGTGGGAAAACGGGGTATGTCCTATGCGAAGAGGAGGAATATGGGGTCACAATATGTTGTAAGTGACAATTGTTGAAGTGACCTTTCACAGTGAAACCTCTCTATAACTATGGGTTGTATGTTAGTAAACCATCTAAACCCTTAAGATCATCTTTAATTTTTGTCTGTCCTTAGGTCATTCTATAAATCGTCTTCTATGTAACCATATCTAACTTCAAATGATCACAACATTTTCACATGGGAATTTGTTATAGTGGTTACTTTATGGGATAATGTACAAGAATTTATGACATTTTTTGTAACATACTAACTCTCAAACAAGGCTTAAAACAAAGATTTACCAAGAGATAAATAAACATATAACTCACTACGTGAAAAAGATTGAATTTTTTTTTTTTTTTTTAAATAAAATATTTTCAAGGAACCAAAATACATCATGTAAACATAACTTCCTTTCTGAATATACATATATTAATTTACAGAATCAACATTTCGTCTTTCAATTACAATGATCTACACTTGATAAAATTTATATAGTTTATGAAATACAAGTCTCATATCAATAAGTATGCTGCATCTGGAATTCTAACATTCATATCGCAAGTCTCAGCGAGTCATCTGTTGGAGAGAGAGCATCTTCCGAGTGCTTTACCTCCAACCACAGACCGGCGGTCCCCTGCTCACCTTCCAATTGGAAGTGGCCCTACCCTTCACGAAGAGTATAGACATAAGGTAACAAACTGGTATTTGTCATCTGAGTACTGGTGTTGTATCCTACATACCTCTGTCGATCATACAACCCTAGACAATCCTCTAGCTAAGTATGATCATACCGACATGTTATGAAATCTGGATATGGTGAACCGACTAATCCATGCAGAGACGTATGCATTACTTTGGCCAAAGATTTTATATAAATAGACGTTTAAAGTAAACGTAGTCGTATTGTCCACACAATTCTAACTCGACTTGGATACTATCACATCCTGCAATTTGACTTGGTAAACTTGGTTCTTTTGATAAATGGTTTTAATAATAGAGTCTTGTCTAACTCAAAATCTAGTCTACCCGACTTAGATTATTTCTCATGATCTTGTCATTCATACCCTAAGGCTTTATGGGTTGACTATCCATCCAAAAGTACCTCTTTGCATACTTTGCAAAATCCGAGATTTATGACTTGATGACATCTACTCCATGAGTCCTGTTGATGGTGTTTTTAGCACGCAACAACGTAGGTGTGATTGCTGGTTTCACACCTCTCTTGAAAAGTATCTTACCCTAGGCAAGACTACTCCAAGGATAATACAGCTAGGTCTTAGCTTGCTTGGAATTTCTCAATGGTTATGTTCCAGCTGTACCTACAAGGGGTCTTACATGCAGTCTGCAAATCTTCAAAGGTTGAGACAACAAATACACATAAACCCTACTATGATTTTCAGCTGATATACAAAGTGGGATGCTGCTGAAACTTTCTACTCTAACAACTAAACAGTGGTTTCAAAGAAAATGCAAAAGATTTAGGGTTTAGAAGGAATCCTAAGTGACATTCACAATGCAAGGGTTATCTTTAGTAGACAAATATTCTAGACTTCAAACCAGTTTTCTGAGTTACCAAACCGAAATAGGTGTTACAGTGCTGCAGAAAACGGTGCTATCTTCAATGGAAGTCGAAAGATTTTCAGACCACATTCATTCGTTAAATACCCAATAAATGGCGCAACTTAACTCATAAAATGAAGTTGAACTTCAACACAGATAATAAGCCCAGGCTAACTTTACACAGTTATTTACCATCAGCAAACAACCAAAAGTATGGACTTGGAACATTCATCAAATACTGCAATAAACCATTAACATCATAAAAGCACAACTAATCTAACTATAGGAGAGCAAGAAGCAAACCATGAAGACCACAATGAATTGAAACAAGATACAAATTCTCAGAAATACTGCAGAAACTTGCTTTGTATTTAATTCAAATGGCACAGAGTCAACAATTTGGCATCAAAATCTCTCTCTTACAAAAAGTGGAAATGGCAGCCCTTTATATAGAAAGCAGCATACCCTAGCTCTTCAAATGAACGGTGGAGATTAACTCAACACCGACGGCTCAGATTACATTAAGAAAGGCCCACATTAATTCCCGGATTACATTTTGTCTTTTATGAAAAAGACAAAAAAATAGCCCCAGATACATTGAATCTAGTCATTTTGACTAGCCAACCCAATACATTAGTGAAATTACTCATTTAGGAGGTAAGAAGAAGATAAAGAATGAATCACATACTGCCTAGATATATCAAATTTCAAATAATATTAAGATTCTTTATCTAGGTCGATACTATCTTCACTGGACAACTTATTCCGATAGGCTAGCCATGCCTCAAGTGCTGGATTGATATCAGATGGGTCTGGATCTTTCAGATGATGTACTCTATAATCGAACACCTCCAGCTCCTTACTGAACCTGGTGTATATCCTTTCAAAATCTACCTCTGCTCTGTGGAATGCTTTGAATTCTGCTCTGAGATCACTTGCTTTATCCAGCCGTTCTTCCGTACTTAGCACAGTGTCTTCAAATAAGATAACATGCAGTTTACCTTTGCATTTTTCGACCTCAAAAGGAGCATAATCATCAAAAGATTCGTCTCTACAGCTTCTCAAAGCATCGCTGATATCGTATACGATAGATCTCAGTTCTTCGTCAGCGGGTTTATATGCTTCCTTTGCTTGCTCAAAGGTCTCTTTCCTCAGAAGTAACTGCTAATACCATTCAATAGCCTTCGAGAGCCTATCTCCAGTCAAAATATTTTCTGTGACCAAGGTTTGAGCTGGCAACTCCCGGATACCCTTGATTCGCGGATACATGTGAGAATAGTATTCGTCGAATAAGTCACATTCATCACGCAAATCTTTCCACTTGTTAATCAATTCCACTGTTCGTTGGTGGATCTGAGCAGAGGCACTTATGGCATCGCATCCCGCTTCAAACACACTCATCAACCAGTTCTCGATGCCTTGGGATTTTGATCTTACCTCACTCAGCTTTGCCATTTCATCCGTAGATAGGAAGGTAGGCACAGTCCTTATATCACCCCCTGCATCTATTGGTTTCACCAAAAATTGAAGACACGCCCTGAGTTCCTCGTTTTGGCGCTTTAATTCCTTCTTGGACATCTCGTCCTTATCCAACTACTTCAAAATTGACGTAACTGATCCCTTGAAATCGTCCACCCTTTGAGCACGGGTGGTTGGGCCTAAGTCGACTGTGGATATCACATAATCCTCCGCCCTGACCTGACTTCTTGTTACGTCAGCAGGAGGGACAGCTACCTCCGCAATCCTTGAGCCTGATTCGCTCTGGTAGATTCTTGATTGCACCTTCGCCTTCTTTTGTTTTTGAGGTTTCTGAGCTTGCGATAGGATGGTGCTCAAATCAATTTTCATTACTTCGATCTGGGGTTCTGGATATACCATCCTATCCTGCAGCCATTCTGGAGCGGAAGATTTGTTCAATTCAGCGTTTCCACCTTTATCTGATAGAGTCAATTCTTTGGAAGGTTCTCGTTTGGGCTCAGGGCTCTTCTCCTTTTCTCCTTGGGCCAATTCCTTTAGGCTCTCGAGCACATTTTCCCGTGCTATTTCCAAAACTTCCTCTGTTGGGTCCTTGCTCACCGGACTGTCAGATATGTCAATTATTTCTATACCAACAGACGAGTCGAGGGGGTTCTTATCATTTTTACTGGTCAGCGCTCCCTCGAGCTCTGGTAATCCTAACTCCGCGCATACTTTCTCAATACCCTCCAACAAAGGTACTTCCAATGTCATCGCAGGCATTTGTGAAAGGGGGACAGCAGAAGAAATTGTGAAGGAAGGGGTACTAATTTGAGTCAAATTAGCGAAGGCGGGCAATGGTAAGGGAGAAGAAGGGGTAGGGTACATAATGGCGAGAGGGGAAGAAACAGGACAGCTGGGCCTAGGAGGTGGATCCTTCTTCCGAGGGGATTTCATAGGAGGTTTTTTCACTTTTCGAGCCCTTGCTGCCAAAGGGGCATGTTCATCAATATCTGAATCTTTTTCCTTGATAGGCTCTGTATCGTCTGTTCCCAGTACGGGCTCATCTTCTTCTCCCTCGGAGTCCTTATCTGATTCAACTGCCGTATAGGTCAGTTGGACTCCTTGCCCCCTTAGGACACCCAATTGTGGTCTGACCCAGGCTTTACTCAATCTAACCGGCTCCTTCATGATCACATCCAAGGAGCTTTCTTCTGCATTTGCCCAATTGGGTAATGGGATGGGTAAATGGTATTGTGTTTCCCACGGGCCTCTAGCCATAATATTATCATCATCCTACAATTGATCTGGTACTGCCATTACATGAAACTTCTTGATAAAATCCAAGGATAGCCTCGAGTGCGTCCTCTTCATGACATCGTAATCGTCAGTGCAGTTGGCCCAGAAATCTTCAATGTGATCTTTGTGAAACAACTTCTTGCTCACAAACTTCTCCATCACCTGATTCGAGTCAAAGTGAGCCCTAGCATTGTAATAATGCAAGTTCAGAAGCTGGAGCTCTTTATCTGAATACTCAGCTGAGGCGAGGGAAGGGCACGCGTAGAGTCCTCTGCCAAACTTGATGGGAAATTAGACATTTGTTCGGTGCAGGTGCTTGAGTTTCTCGGCACATGGCACTAATTGCCTGGACAATTCTAGGAGCACTGTCTTATCATCAGGATATCTTGGCAACCTATATGCCATTCCAGTGAAGCCTTGTACTCTGATGTATGTGAACTTCTCAAATTGTATATACCACCAGCCATATTGGATTATTTCATTCATAGCCTCGGCTGAAATCCTCAAGGCTGTGTTACCTTGCAACTTCCTTGCTATGTACATGGTAAATGCATCGTTAACCCGCTTGAAGTGTATCAATGATTGTGACGAAGTTAACTGAGGATATCCTTCATATACCTTGACTTGTGTCTTTTCATCATTCCCGATTTCTCTGATCCTAGACAATCCGTCGTAATGATTCATTCTTGCCAATGCATAGACGACGTAGGATGTCCATCTGAAATATTTCTTTTCACTGAAGTGGCTGAAAGCTTCATGCATGTTGTCGCTAAGGATCTGCGACCAATGGAACTTGGTTCCTTTCAACACTTCCGAGATTATGACGAACATCCAATCTTCAAAAGTGGAAGCAGTAGGTAACCCATACACTCTGCTCAAAAAGGTTACTATATCTCCAATTTCATCGTGGAAGTCACTTCTATATAGCACTATGGGGAGCTTGACGAGAGCGGATTTCCTGCTCTTGACCCAATGATCATTTATGTGTTTTCTGCATCCCTCCACATCTTTGTTATATGCCTCCTTGGATGCTTGCTTGTCGGGCATAGTCATGGTTTTATGCCATGGGATATCCAGCATTTCTGCCAAAGCAGGCGGGGACAAATCAGCTAGGACTTCTCCGCTAGCTGTCTGAATTTGCCTAGATACGATATCGTATCTATCTGCACAACTTGTTATTAATTCTGCACACTGAACAGAGGTCGGGAAGGCAGCTGCTTGTTCGAGTCCACTGTCCTTTAGTCTCTTGGCCCGAGGAGTCGGAGTGGGTCTGAAGATTCTAAGTCTGAAATCATCTAAGTCAATATGACCTAGATCAGTGTCTCCCACGTTACTCCACCCAGAGTGGATCTTGGTTTCCGGGGGTATCCCTTTGAACTCGTACTTCATGGCTTGAGCTCGTGCAGACATCTAACCTGCAAAACCAGACCTCATAAGCTTGATACCAAGTAAGTTCCTTGATATACTCCTAGGATTAGATAAATAAATCATAAGTCCATCATTCATTAAAAGCATGCATTTTGAAAGAAGACTAAGTTAACATTCACAGCGTATTGCATGCATGGAGATATCAAATGTTGTAAAAAGATTCACCTAAACATCATCATTATAGCATTACAACCTTAATAACCTTACTTTGAACCATCCTTCCTAAAGAAATTTCAGCAAATTGGGTCATTTAGGGAGATTTGCGCTAAAATTGAGGTTGTCCGACCTTGGGCAGTAGAAGCGCTAAAACTGAGGCTGTCTGACCTCGGCGGGGAAATAAGGCAAGTCCGACCTCAAATGAGGGTTTGTTCAGTGCGTCCTGAAATTTGCGCTATTTTCATGGGTGTCTGACTTGCACGAGATTTGGACGTCTCCGACCTCCAATGGTTTACGAGTCGGTCGGTGGATAAACTAGCGCAAAGCAATTGCTGGCATAACAGTGGTTCCCTTGCGCGGAATTTGGGTGAGTCTGACTTGCGCGGATTTCGACGGGGTCCAACTAAGTCGGACACAAGGTGTTTTAGCGCATGGTCGGATGAAGGAAAATGTAGCGCAGAATAGTTTGGTAAGTCTTTTCAGCGGGCCTTTCGAGCAGCACCGACTTCGCGGGGTTATGGATGTCATCCGACCTGGTCGGACACGGGGTATTGAAGCGCAAAGTCAGACAAAGGAGATTTTAGCGCAAAAAAGCTGTTTTCAAGGCTGCGGGTATTTCTAAACCATCCGACCCGATTTGTAAATGATATGTGAGTTGTGAAGGTCGGATGAGGTTGTTTTTAGCGCAATCGGGCGCTAGATTTTAGCGCTTGATCTCAGGGTGTCCGACCATATCGAATGGCTTAGTTTTTTGGAGGTCGGTCGAAGGTGATTTCAGCGCTGACCTAGTGCGCGGGGTTTATAGGGTTTCAACCCGGAAAGATCCAGATCTGTCCAAGGCCTCCAAACTTGCTGTTTTCTAAATCTAGGGTTTGAGAAAATGTGAGGGTCAATTCCCCAAACCCTAACCTGGAACCATTACGTTCGACTCACAGATTATGCAAACGGTGAAAACCCTAACAGTTTCTCCTAAATTTGCTTCAAAACCCTAAAGAAACTCTGAAATGCAAAGGGGTGAGAACCCTACCTATAAATGGCGGCGCAGATCCGACTTGTCGAGAGGTCACGGGTTCGAGCTTGGGCGATGTCGGCTATGAAAATCAGAGCTCCGGATGCGCAGGTTTTGAAAACGTGGTTAAAATAAATTAACTTTACCTAATTTCCCTATTTAAGCCGCGCCAATCCGCCATTAATGCTCGGGAGTACATACTGTCAGCGGGGATTTGCAGGGGTTCCGACTTGGCGGGAAAACTGGAGGTCTCCGACCTGGTCAATGGAGGGAGAAATCAGCGCGAAATTTGGAGGCCTCCGACTTGACCTGTTTGGCAGGGCTTTCGGACTCATCCGACCTGCGGGGTTCAATTGGGGGTCTGACCTAGTTGGTTATAATGCGAAGTCACTTGGAACGAAATTTAGCGCTAGGTCGGATGGAGGGGATTTTAGCGCTAGGTCCGACAGACTGAAAATCAGCGCAGATTCAGCGCAAAGGTCGGTTGGGGCCAATTTCAGCGCAAAAGTCAGTTGAGTGCAGTTTTAGCGCAAAGGTCAGTTGAGGCCAGTTTCAGCACAAAAGTCAGTTGAGTGCAGTTTTAGCGCAACAAACTAAATCAAGGACTCTAGAAGGGGAAACAACAACCCTCCTTTAGCAAGTTTGAAGTGATTTTTAAGGCAATCATTCTATCCAGGGCACATATACTTTAGACCGTACAACCACTTTCGAGAGAGAGAGAGATCAAAAAACCAAACGACCCACTAGCCAAAACAAAAAGAACAAAGGGGAGGGGCCCCCATGTTTAGAATGGGGCGTGTGTGCAAGGCACAACAAATGGCGACTCTGCTGGGGAAATGCTCCAGAGCATTTCTAAGATAAACATTAGTTCGAACCCAGACTCTCTGTGTTTCCCACACATTAGACGAGAAAGCATGATACCCTATCAAAGAATCAAAGACCACTAACCAGTGCAACCATCCATATCCTGAAAACCTGAGTGTGTGTAATTGCATTCATTCCCATCCCTTGGCAGCTAAGTTCATCCAGGACTCTTCGTGCTAGGCGAGGAAGTTGGGATCATTTTACCACCAAGAGAATGTTTCTGAAGCTGAGACGTAACGAATCTTGATAGAGATGATGATCCTTTCAGCAACAATTTGGCAATGATATTCCTTTTGATATTGCCTTTGATGATTTCTGATGATAATAATCTTGAGATGACAGTCTTCATGTGAGAGTATTTAAATGATAATCTTTATACTGATACTTTGTAGTGGGTCTAGTGTTGAAAAACACCTTTTATTTTTACCCAGTAAGCTAACAGTACTTAGTACCGCCTGCCACTCTCATCTGGATCTGCAGAATTGGTGTTGGTGGTAAAATGGAGGACCCAAAACTCTTCATTTACACAAGATCACCCAGCCTCACTTAGCTACTTCAGGGTTATTTAAAGTGTGAGAGATATATGGTTAGAAAACACTTCAGGTGCACCAGCTAACGACTCGTTTTCAAATGAACAAACATCATATTTCCTGGTATAACAACGGAACCCATAGTAAAGCCTAGGCAGAATTTTGGCTTCTCAAAGAAAGGCTATGGATTATTTGCCCAACAAGGAAACATTCACAGGTTTACACAACTGCCACCACATCAAAAACAGGGACCCCGCGACAAAGCAGACGCAACAAACGAAAGCACAAGAACAACCGGACGAGACAAAAAATGTCTGGCCCGAAGGAAAGCAAAAAGCAAGACAGCAAAAACAGGAAAGCAAACCAAACTAGCAACAACCTACACTAACCTAAACTAACAACACCCTCTAACTATATACACTAGAACGAGACATAAATGTCTCTCAGGCCTGGAAGTAGTGCTTCAGGAACTGGCCATTGACAGGGAATGGCAGCTCTTCACCAATAAGGCTCTTGAGTCGATACGTATTGTCCCCCAGGATCTCATAAATCTGGTAGGGTCCTAACCAAAGCTTGTCAAACTTGCCATGTTCTCCCTTTTTCTCATGGGCTTTATCCCAATATAGGACCAGATCAGAAATACGGAAAGCTTTAATTTTAGCCCTCTTATCGAACCATCGTTTTACGACATCCTGGTGTTTAGCAAAGCTTTCTAAGGCTGCATCGCGTTTCTCTTCAAGGTGCAATAGCTGGGCCAGTCGTGAAGATAAATGGTTGTCAGCTTCGAGGTACTCTTGCATGAATTGAAGCACCGGGATTCTCAAGTGGATGGGAAAGATAGGTTCAATCCCGTAAACCAGGTGATAAGGGGAGGTGTTTAAGGCGGCTTTGTGTCGGATTCTATCAGCCCATAAGGCGAACCTGAGTTGAGTGTGCCAATCCCTAGGGTTTTTGTCCAAAAGTCTCTTGATGACTTCAAGCAGGGTCTTGTTTGTTGATTCAGCTACCCCATTTCCTTGTGGATAGTAGTTAGAGGAGAACTTGAGGGTGATCCCATAGTCGAATGCCCAGTTAGAAAAACGCAATAATGAAAAGGCAGGGCCATTATCACAAACCAAAGCAAATGGACAACCAAATCTAGTGATAATATGCTTTTCAATAAATTCGATAACTACCTCCGTGGTGCATTGCTTACAAGCTATTGCCTCAGACCAGCAAGTGCAGTAGTCAGTAGCGGTCAGAATATACCTGTGGCCCGCAGAAGAAGGTGGGTTGATCATACCGATGAAGTCAAGCCCCCACTGAGCAAACGACCGTACCTCCACTACCGGTTGTAATGGCATGGCTGCGTGGCGTTCCTGATGCGCGGCGGTTTGACATATATGACAGGTCCTTACGTGTGAATGCGCATCCTTAAACAATGTTGGCCAGTAATACCCAGCCCGGAGGATTTGATTAGCTGTCGAATGCGCTGACCCATGTCCTGTCCCGAACCTTTCGTGAAAAATGACTAATATCTGATCAACCTCTGACTTGTCCAAACACCTTAGATAAAGGCCCTCGTGATTCTTCTTGTAGAGGACGGATCCTTTTATCATGTAACTGCTACTTTTGAGTTTGAGAGCTCTTCTTTGCACTGCATTTAGATGTGGCGGACAGTATTGATTAAGCAAATAAAATATTATGTCCCCATACCATTCATCCTTTGAAACATCCTCCAATAAATACTGCTGAGAAACCAAGTCGGGTCCAACCTCGGCCATGGTTTTAGTCAAGGCTTGGCCTCTTACCAACTTCATGGGTTGAATCTCTATGTCAAATTCCTGCAATATGGTGACCCACTTCCCTCTTCTTTCTCCTAATTCAGTCTGCATCAGCAGTGCTTTGACTGCTGCATCTGGAACTATGGCGGTAACTTGGCTTCTTAGGATATAGTGGCGGAATTTCTTGACTGCTTTGACAAGAGCATACGCCTATTTTTCCACGTTTGGATACCTCAGTTCTGCGTCTTTTAATGGAGTACTCATGAAAGCAATGGGCCTTTCATCGTCAACTGACCTCTTCTGGGTCAGCATCGCTGCGCAAGTATGTTCTGAAGCAAATGAGTATATATAAAACGGCAACGCATAATCCGGGCTTACCAACACAGGTGCGTTGGATATAGCCTGCTTGATTTCTGCGAAGGCAGCCTTAGCTTCTGGGGTCCAGTCCATTTTAGCATCCTCTTTCAGCATGGCGTTGAGAGGTCGAACTATCTCAGCAAATCCTGTGATGAATTTGCGCACAAAGTTGATCTTACCGAAATATGATTTAAGTTCTTTTTTACTGGCCGGAGGGGCGATCTTGAGTATTGCTTGGATTCTGTCCGGATCAATGGATATTCCTTGGTCAGATATCACATGTCCCAATAGCTTTCCTTCAGTTACCCCAAACATGCATTTCTTGGGGTTAAGCGATATGCCGTAATCCTTACATCGCTGCAACACCTTCCTCAGATCAGCTACATGGTCTTCGTGCCTTTTTGAGAACACCGTCAAATCATCCATGTAGATGATTATGCATTTTCCAACTAACCCTTTGAAGGCGACATCCATTGCGCGCTGAAAAGTTGCGCCAGCATTTATCAAACCAAATGGCATTCGTCGGTACGCATAGATGATAGAGTATCCGTCTAGAAAGGACATCATCTGGGATCCGTTGACAATCTGCAATACTTCGTCCAATGATGGTAGCGGGTAATTGTCCTTTTCAGAGGCTCTGTTTAAATTACAGAAATCAACGCAGAGTCTGATTTCCCCATTTTTCTTTCGAACAGGCACTAAGTTCGCCACCCACGCAGAGTGTCAGACTGGGAATATTATCTTAGCTGCTAATAGCTTCTGAACTTCTTTGAAAATGAGTGGTTCCAAAAGTGCATTAACTGGCCTCTGCCTTTGCCTGAAAGGCTTTGCCCCAGGCTTCAGCGGGATCGTGTGTGTGATAATCGAGGTGTCGTAAGTTTTTAGATCCTCATAACTCCAAGCTATTACCTCGTGGTATTCTCTTAGTGCATGCATGATTCCCGTCCTTTCATCCTCTGTGCTAGCCTTTCCAATAAACACATTCTTCACATCCGCCTCTGTCCCCAAGTTAAAAGGGTCGCACTTTCCTCCTGGAGATTCTCCTTCTTTCTTCTGAGTTCCCAGATTATCTGCATCAAAAAGTCTTTCCAGTTCTACCATTCCTCTGGGGATTGTATTGGTTTTCAGATTCAGTACTCCTTCCAAATCGATTTCAGCAGGCTCTACCTCTTCTTCATCTATTATCTGAGCAGTGAACACGTCTGATGAGGAGAGAAAATTGAGTATGTGTTGATCATCCTCAAAAACTTGAAAATTGGTAATGTTGTCGGGCACTGAGGGAGTAGCCACGAACTCAACAGAAAACTTTTTCAATCCCGCCATGGACGTGGGTTCCAATGTGCTTGCGGTCTAGGCCAAAGCATTTGCAACATGATTTTGCCTTCTAGGAATGACCTGGATGTTAAAACCGTCAAAGCATTCAATCAAATCCCACACCCTATTCCTGTACCTATTCAATCTCTTGTCATTACACGAATACTGTTTTCGTACTTGTTTCACCACTAACTCAGAATCACCAAACACCTGGACAATCCTGACCTTTTTCTGTAATGCTAGCAACAATCCTTGTACCAACGCCTCATATTCAGCGACGTTGTTTGTACATGGAAATTGCAGTCTTTGTGATGTCAGAAATGAACTCCCGGTAGGACTAATCAGCTCGACTCCTGCACCAGACCCTTGTCTGCACCTTGAACCGTCAAATCTTAAGGTCCATACATGAAAATCCTTGTTGTCTTCCTTCAGTCTTCCTGATTTCTCTTCCTTTCCTGATTTCTCCTGCTCAAGCAGAGGTTCAGACTCTTCCTTCTTTTCAGCCATCGGTTCATCCTTCGGAATCAAGGGAACCTTTTGTTGCTTTTGCACTTGCTCAATTGCCTCTTGACATAGTTGGCAGGTAAATTCGGAATGAGATGTATCATGTATGCGACACCAGTTGGGCAATAATAATTCTTCCATTTGGACCTGCCTCCCAACAGCAGTTTGATCTTGCACGAATCTGGCTACAAAACTACGAAATCCCTCGAAGACCCCGGGCTCGTCTTCCTCTGAAGATTCTCCGTCGTCAGATTGAACGTATGCTGTTGTGCCTTCTGGTCTTTCTATCAGAGGCTTAGAAGGTCTTAAGCAACTCAACATAAGGATTTCTTCTGGCGGATTGATGTGGGGAAGGTAGACGCCCAAATCAACCTCTGAAAACAAAATTTCGTTGGGCTGATTAAATTCAGTGATCATGTGCTTCATCTTAGGTTCCCTTTCAATACGGATCTGATTAGCTAGTCCCTTCCATGGCAGCCACATATGAGAGAAGTCTGTCGCCATATATCCATTCAGAGTTCTGGACCAGTCTCTACTTAAAAGCATACTGTATTGATCTGGAATATCCACCACTTGAATATCGATATACTGCTGCACCCTGGGATCAGAAGCCAGTTGCATGTGTATCCGGTTCAGTTCACCAATCACATTCACCTCGGTTTTATCTAATTGCGTCACTTTTCTGGAGGACTTGGCTGGAGTGAGCCCAAGTGCTTTACAAACGGACAATGGCATTACATTTGTGGAAGCACCTGAATCTACTAAACAATTGTGAAGGTTCTTGTTGAAAATTCTGAGGGTTAAAAGGAAAGGCGGACTTTCCCTCCTGTCCTTATACAGAGTTACCTTTTGTTCCATGTCGGTCACATGTATCCTCTCCTTTCCTTTATCGATATTCTCCTTAGAGATGTTGTCTCTCGGCGTATGATCAGTCCTGGTTCCAGCGCCTATGTCTTGAAAGAAAGATGTTCTAACCTCAGGTATCTTGAACAGCTCGTACATAGAGAGACTGACCTTCATCTTTTTAAGCTCATTAGCCACATACTGTCCCATTTTTACCATATCAGCACGCAGGGACTTTTCCGGATCAACGATGGTACTATGAGGTGAGGCTTGAAGAGGGGCTTTGGGGGGCTCAGGATTATTGGTAGCATGAGGATCAGGCGGGACTTTATAACTATTTGGGGGAATGGAAGTGGTGAAAGGGCCTTTTGGCTTGCTACTCCTCAAATTGTAAGGAGTCTTGTTGTACTGCTGATAAGCATTGACCTCCTCAGACTCTTCTTCTTCGGGTTGGTTGTCATCCTGGAATGGGAATGTATAACTATCAAGAACGAGAGCAGCATCATACCTCTGGGAGGGGACAATCTCATACCCAGTTGGTGGAGTCTCCTGATTTTCGGCGTTCTGAATTTCCATTTGAAAGATACTGGAAGCAATCTAGAATTCCGGGCAATCCAACTCAGAATGGGCATTGGTGTTGTGCAATCTGCACCAGGTAGATAAGGCAGCTTCGGCCAGCATTACGCGACCTGGGGGTCTGATGTCGTTATTCTGATTTTCCAACGGTGAAGGCACTCCCCCATTATTAGGCTTGGTATTCCAGGATCGATTTGACCGCTGCTGAAAGCTCTGATTTTGATACTGATTTTGATTTGGAAATTGGTTCGAGCCTTGATGATTTAGTGAATGCTGCTGGCTCTGGAGATGTTGCTGATTCTGCCCCTTCTGCTGTAAATAAGCATTCTAGTTTTTGAGGTGAGTAACTTCAGCAGTGAGCTTTTTCATCTGTTCAACTAGCTCCTTGATGTCGTCCCTATCCTCCTTGGTCTTGGATGCCTCTGAGGACTGCAGGAAAGGCGTTTGTGCTGGAGGCATTTCAGCCACTGGGTTGCCTGGATGGATTACTAGAGCTTGCGTGGCAGCTGGGCTCGGGACTGGGTTCATCACAGGGGTTCAATTGGCCAATGCATGATTTATCATGGGAATTTGGTTTGGCATGGCCACGGGACCCATATGATTCAGCGGGCCAGAGGCTGTTTGCCCAAGCTGGGTACTCACTTCGACAGCAGCAGCATAGGCTGCGGCTAAACTGGCTGGTACCGGGTTAGCCCTCCTTGCAAACATAGAGGTGAGCTTATCTAAGGCAGCATAGTAAATAGGTAGGGCAGCAGCCTGGTCTATAGCATAGGGAGCCTACAGGCGACTGTAAGCTTTCTGGAATCTATTATTGAAGGTGCTGATCATCTCACCTTCCTCTCGTCGAATCTCCACAAAAGAACGATAAAGATCAGACGGGGAAGTGGGCATATGAAACCTATTCAGAAAAGCTGTCTTCAGATTTGGCCAGGAATTTATAGATGCTGCCGGGAGATTGGCAAACCAGTAGTAGGCTTCATCCTGCAACGAGTAGGGGAACAGTCGGCATATTACATCTTCATGCTGCACCTGTAACATGAACATATTAGCTTCAAAAATCTTAATGTGTTCATCCGCGGTCCTATCTGGGTCATGTACCCTGAACTTCAAGCAGAACTTGTCTGGGTTTTTGGGCATGTCATGGTAGTCATTGAACAGGAGAGGGGACTGGTTATTTCCTGCAAAGTAAGCCATGATAGGGGGATTATTGGGAACTGCAGCAGTATATCGGGGGGCTGACTGAGCTCGAGGAGCCCTGGGTATTCCTTGATCCCTTCTCGTTCTTCTAAATTATGTCAGAGATAGCAGCTCTTCTCCAGCTGAACTGGATCAAGTGTGTCTTTGTCTGGTCCCCAGACTTGCTGATTTTTAGTTTTTAGTTTGCCCTCCTTCTACCGCCAATTCTGTTGATGGTGTTTTTAGCACGCAACAACGTAGGTGTGATTGCTGGTTTCACACCTCTCTTGAAAAGTATCTTACCCTAGGCAAGACTACTCCAAGGATAATACAGCTAGGTCTTAGCTTGCTTGGAATTTCTCAATGGTTATGTTCCAGCTGTACCTACAAGGGGTCTTACATGCAGTCTGCAAATCTTCAAGGTTGAGACAACAAATACACATAAACCCTACTATGATTTTCAGCTGATATACAAAGTGGGATGCTGCTGAAACTTTCTACTCTAACAACTAAACAGTGGTTTCAAAGAAAATGCAAAAGATTTAGGGTTTAGAAGGAATCCTAAGTGACATTCACAATGCAAGGGTTATCTTTAGTAGACAAATATTCCAGACTTCAAACTAGTTTTCTGAGTTACCAAACTGAAATAGGTGTTACAGTGCTGCAGAAAATGGTGCTATCTTCAATGGAAGTCGAAAGATTTTCAGACCACATTCATTCGTTAAATACCCAATAAATGGCGCAACTTAACTCATAAAATGAAGTTGAACTTCAGCACAGATAATAAGCCCAGGCTAACTTTACACAGTTATTTACCATCAGCAAACAACCAAAAGTATGGACTTGGAACATTCATCAAATACTGCAATAAACCATTAACATCATAAAAGCACAACTAATCTAACTATAGGAGAGCAAGAAGCAAACCATGAAGACCACAATGAATTGAAACAAGATACAAATTCTCAGAAATACTGTAGAAACTTGCTTTGTATTTAATTCAAATGGCACAGAGTCAACAATTTGGCATCAAAATCTCTCTCTTACAAAAAGTGGAAATGGCAGCCCTTTATATAGAAAGCAGCATACCCTAGCTCTTCAAATGAACGGTGGAGATTAACTCAACACCGACGGCTCAGATTACATTAAGAAAGGCCCACATTAATTCCCGGATTACATTTTGTCTTTTATGAAAAAGACAAAAAAATAGCCCCAGATACATTGAATCTAGTCATTTTGACTAGCCAACCCAATACATTAGTGAAATTACTCATTTAGGAGGTAAGAAGAAGATAAAGAATGAATCACATACTGCCTAGATATATCAAATTTCAAATAATATTAAGATTCTTTATCTAGGTCGATACTATCTTCACTGGACAACTTATTCCGATAGGCCAGCCATGCCTCAAGTGCTGGATTGATATCAGATGGGTCTGGATCTTTCAGATGATGTACTCTATAATCGAACACCTCCAGCTCCCGACTGAACCTGGTGTATATCCTTTCAAAATCTACCTCTGCTCTGCGGAATGCTTTGAATTCTGCTCTGAGATCACTTGCTTTATCCAGCCGTTCTTCCGTACTTAGCACAGTGTCTTCAAATAAGATAACATGCAGTTTACCTTTGCATTTTTCGACCTCGAAAGGAGCATAATCATCAAAAGATTCGTCTCTACAGCTTCTCAAAGCATCACTGATATCGTATACGATAGATCTCAGTTCTTCGTCAGCGGGTTTATATGCTTCCTTTGCTTGCTCAAAGGTCTCTTTCCTCAGAAGTAACTGTTGATACCATTCAATAGCCTTCGGGAGCCTATCTCCAATCAAAATATTTTCTGTGACCAAGGTTTGAGCTGGCAACTCCCGGATACCCTTGATTCGCGGATACATGTGAGAATAGTATTCGTCGAATAAGTCACATTCATCACGCAAATCTTTCCACTTGTTAATCAATTCCACTGTTCGTTGGTGGATCTGAGCAGAGGCACTTATGGCATCGCATCCCGCTTCAAACACACTCATCAACCAGTTCTCGACGCCTTGGGATTTTGATCTTACCTCGCTCAGCTTTGCCATTTCATTCGTAGATAGGAAGGTAGGCACAGTCCTTATATCACCCCCTGCATCTATTGGTTTCACCAAAAATTGAAGACACGCCCTGAGTTCCTCGTTTTGGCGCTTTAATTCCTTCTTGGACATCTCGTCCTTATCCAACTGCTTCAAAATCGACGTAACTGATCCCTTGAAATCGTCCACCCTTTGAGCACGGGTAGTTGGGCCTAAGTCGACTGTGGATATCACATAATCCTCCGCCCTGACCTGACTTCTTGTTACGTCAGCAGGAGGGACAGCTACCTCCGCAATCCTTGAGCCTGATTCGCTCTGGTAGATTCTTGATTGCACCTTCACCTTCTTTTGTTTCTGAGGTTTCTAAGCTTGCGATAGGATGGTGCTCAAATCAATTTTTATTACTTCGATCTGGGGTTCTGGATATACCATCCTATCCTGCAGCCATTCTGGAGCGGAAGATTTGTTCAATTCAGCGTTTCCACCTTTATCTGATAGAGTCAATTCTTTGGAAGGTTCTCGTTTGGGCTCAAGGCTCTTCTCCTTTTCTCCTTGGGCCAATTCCTTTAGGCTCTCGAGCACATTTTCCCGTGCTATTTCCAAAACTTCCTCTGTTGGGTCCTTGCTCACCGGACTGTCAGATATGTCAATTATTTCTATACCAACAGACGAGTCGAGGGGGTTCTTATCATTTTTACTGGTCAGCGCTCCCTCGGGCTCTGGTAATCCTAACTCCGCGCATACTTTCTCAATACCCTCCAACAAAGGTACTTCCAATGTCATCGCAGGCATTTGTGAAAGGGGGACAGCAGAAGAAATTGTGAAGGAAGGGGTACTAATTTGAGTCAAATTAGCGAAGGCGGGCAATGGTAAGGGAGAAGAAGGGGTAGGGTACATAATGGCGAGAGGGGAAGAAACAGGACAGTTGGAATCACTGGAGGATATTGCCAGTGGGCAGGAAGTGGTAGTAATGCCAGAGGAAGGAGAAGCGGAAGGGGATGATTCCTGCACAATGACAGCTGAGGTGGTGGGAGAAGTAGATGAAACGGAAGAAGGAGGGATAGAAGTAGAGAAGGTGGAAGCCAAAACAGGTGTTCCTGTATCAGGTATAGGGGTCTGGGAGATCGAAGGAGTTGAATCATCTTTAGTAGTAACACGCTCCTTGCTCGCTGCTTCTGTTCTTACCTTCTTGGTTTTGGAGGCCTCCCCAGTGCTGCCCGACATGTCCTTCCTCTTAGTAACTCTGGGCCTAGGAGGTGGATCCTTCTTCCGAGGGGATTTCACAGGAGGTTTTTTCACTTTTCGAGCCCTTGCTGCCAAAGGGGCATGTTCATCAATATCTGAATCTTTTTCCTTGATAGGCTCTGTATCGTCTGTTCCCAGTACGGGCTCATCTTCTTCTCCCTCGGAGTCCTTATCTGATTCAACTGCCGTATAGGTCAGTTGGACTCCTTGCCCCCTTAGGACACCCAATTGTGCTCTGACCCAGGCTTTACTCAATCTAACCGGCTCCTTCATGATCACATCCAAGGAGCTTTCTTCTGCATTTGCCCAATTGGGTAATGGGATGGGTAAATGGTATTGTGTTTCCCACGGGCCTCTAGCCATAATATTATCATCATCCTGTAATTGATCTGGTACTGCCATTACATGAAACTTCTTGATAAAATCCAAGGATAGCCTCGAGTGCGTCCTCTTCATGACATCGTAATCGTCAGTGCAGTTGGCCCAGAAATCTTCAATGTGATCTTTGTGAAACAACTTCTTGCTCACAAACTTCTCCATCACCTGATTCGGGTCAAAGTGAGCCCTAGCATTGTAATAATGCAAGTTCAGAAGCTGGAGCTCTTTATCTGAATACTCAGCTGAGGCAAGGGAAGGGCACGCGTAGAGTCCTTTGCCAAACTTGATGGGAAATTGGACATTTGTTCGGTGCAGGTGCTTGAGTTTCTCGGCACACGGCACTAATTGCCTGGACAGTTCTAGGAGCACTGTCTTATCATCAGGATATCTTGGCAACCTATATGCCATTCCAGTGAAGCCTTGTACTCTGATGTATGTGAACTTCTCAAATTGTATATACCACCGGCCATATTGGATTATTTCATTCATAGCCTCGGCTGAAATCCTCAAGGCTGTGTTACCTTGCAACTTCCTTGCTATGTACATGGTAAATGCATCGTTAACCCGCTTGAAGTGTATCAATGATTGTGACGAAGTTAACTGAGGATATCCTTCATATACCTTGACTTGTGTCTTTTCATCATTCCCGATTTCTCCGATCCTAGACAATCCGTCGTAATGATTCATTCTTGCCAATGCATAGACGACGTAGGATGTCCATCTGAAATATTTCTTTTCACTGAAGTGGCTGAAAGCTTCATGCATGTTGTCGCTAAGGATCTGCAACCAATGGAACTTGGTTCCTTTCAACACTTCCGAGATTATGACGAACATCCAATCTTCAAAAGTGGAAGCAGTAGGTAACCCATACACTCTGCTCAAAAAGGTTACTATATCTCCAATTTCATCGTGGAAGTCACTTCTATATAGCACTATGGGGAGCTTGACGAGAGCAGATTTCCTGCTCTTGACCCAATGATCATTTATGTGTTTTCTGCATCCCTCCACATCTTTGTTATATGCCTCCTTGGATGCTTGCTTGTCGGGCATAGTCATGGTTTTATGCCACGGGATATCCAGCATTTCTGCCAAAGCAGGCGGGGACAAATCAGCTAGGACTTCTCCGCTAGCTGTCTGAATTTGCCTAGATACGATATCGTATCTATCTGCATAACTTGCTATTAATTCTGCACACTGAACAGAGGTCGGGAAGGCAGCTGCTTGTCCGAGTCCACTGTCCTTTAGTCTCTTGGCCCGAGGAGTCGGAGTGGGTCCGAAGATTCTAAGTCTGAAATCATCTAAGTCAATATGACCTAGATCAGTGTCTCCCACGTTACTCCACCCAGAGTGGATCTTGGTTTCCGGGGGTATCCCTTTGAACTCGTACTTCATGGCTTGAGCTCGTGCAGACATCTAACCTGCAAAACTAGACCTCATAAGCTTGATACCAAGTAAGTTCCTTGATATACTCCTAGGATTAGATAAATCAATCATAAGTCCATCATTCATTAAAAGCATGCATTTTGAAAGAAGACTAAGTTAACATTCACAGCGTATTGCATGCATGGAGATATCAAATGTTGTAAAAAGATTCACCTAAACATCATCATTATAGCATTACAACCTTAATAACCTTACTTTGAACCATCCTTCCTAAAGAAATTTCAGCAAATTCAGTCATTTAGGGAGATTTGCGCTAAAATTGAGGTTGTCCGACCTTGGGCAGTAGAAGCGCTAAAACTGAGGCTGTCCGACCTCGGCGGGGAAATAAGGCAGGTCTGACCTCAAATGAGGGTTTGTTCAGTGCGTCCTGAAATTTGCGCTATTTTCATGGGTGTCTGACTTGCGCGAGATTTGGACGTCTCCGACCTCCAATGGTTTACGAGTCGGTCGGTGGATAAACTAGCGCAAAGCGATTGCTGGCATAACAGTGGTTCCCTTGCGCGGAATTCGGGTGAGTCTGACTTGCGCGGATTTCGACGGGGTCCGACTAAGTCGGACACAAGGTGTTTTAGCGCATGGTCGGATGAAGGAAAATGTAGCGCAGAATAGTTTGGTAAGTCTTTTCAGCGGGCCTTTCGAGCAGCACCGACTTCGCGGGGTTATGGATGTCATCCGACCTGGTCGGACACGGGGTATTGAAGCGCAAAGTCGGACAAAGGAGATTTTAGCGCAAAAAAGCTATTTTCAAGGCTGCGGGTATTTCTAAACCATCCGACCCGATTTGTAAATGATATGTGAGTTGTGAAGGTCGGATGAGGTTGTTTTTAGCGCAATCAGGCACTGGATTTTAGCGCTTGATCTCAGGGTGTCCGACCATATCGAATGGCTTAGTTTTTTGGAGGTCGATCGAAGGCGATTTCAGCGCTGACCTAGTGCGCGGGGTTTATAGGGTTTCGACCCGGAAAGATCCAGATCTGCCCAAGGCCTCCAAACTTGCGGTTTTCTAAATCTAGGGTTTGAGAAAATGCGAGGGTCAATTCCCCAAACCCTAACCCGGAACCATTACGTTCGACTCACAGATTATGCAAACGGTGAAAACCCTAACAGTTTCTCCTAAATTTGCTTCAAAACCCTAAAGAAACTCCGAAATGCAAAGGGGTGAGAACCCTACCTGTAAATGGCGGCGCAGATCTGACTTGTCGAGAGGTCACGGGTTCGAGCTTGGGCGATGTCGGCTGTGAAAATCGGAGCTCCGGATGCGCAGGTTTTGAAAACGCGGTTAAAATGAATTAACTTTACCTAATTTCCCTATTTAAGCCGCGCCAATCCGCCATTAATGCTCGGGAGTACGTACTGTCAGCGGGGATTTGCAGGGGTTCCGACTTGGCGGGAAAACTGGAGGTCTCCGACCTGGTCAATGGAGGGAGAAATCAGCGCGAAATTCGGAGGCCTCCGACTTGACCTGTTTGGCGGGGCTTTCGGACTCATCTGACCTGCGGGGTTCGATTGGGGGTCCGACCTAGTTGGTTATAATGCGAAGTCACTTGGAACAAAATTTAGCGCTAGGTCGGACGGAGGGGATTTTAGCGCTAGGTCCGACAGACTGAAAATCGGCGCAGATTCAATGCAAAGGTCGGTTGGGGCCAATTTCAGCGCAAAAGTCAGTTGAGTGCAGTTTTAGCGCAAAGGTCAGTTGAGGCTAGTTTCAGCGCAAAAGTCAGTTGAGTGCAGTTTTAGCGCAACAAACTAAATCAAGGACTCTAGAAGGGGAAACAACAACCCTCCTTTAGCAAGTTTGAAGTGATTTTTAAGGCAATCATTCTATCCAGGGCACATATACTTTAGACCGTACAACCACTTCCGAGAGAGAGAGAGAGATCAAAAAACCAAACGACCCACTAGCCAAAACAAAAAGAACAAAGGGGAGGGGCCCCCATGTTTAGAATGGGGCGTGTGTGCAAGGCACAACAAGTCCATAACTCAAGTTGATTGTAATAAAACAATTCGGTTTCACATTAAGGAAAATCAGCACTGACTATAGACAAACTTCTTTAGACAAGCCTAATTCAAACAATAAAACTCAGGGTTCTCGACCTTCTTTGTTGACCAAAATAAATAGTAATAAGGCTATAATATTTGACATGGTTATAATTAACCCTAACCCTTTGGGTTCTCTTTTGAGTATTGGTAAGTTTATAAATACTTATGCTCTTAATATTACATAATAACAAATATACTCGAGGATAAATTTCTCTATCAAAACATTCTTCTTGTTTGGTTCGGACCATTTGTAATAAAAGAGGTCAAAACCGAAAGATAGAACAATTGGTATTCTTCAAATCAACATTATCTATTTCGTATCGAAATATACTTAAAATTATCTTAAAAAATCCAAAATCTTGACTACGAAACCACACCATATATACGTAAAGTTAATGGGAATTCTATATGTCAGAACTAAGATATTCTCGTGGTTCTCATTCTCATATAAGTGTTTCATTATCTTAGATAACAATCTATAGTACTAATCTTTATGTCAAAACTTAGAATGTAAGATAAAACTTCCACTCATTCACATATAATGAATACATGAATAAATTTATATCCTTGACTATTGTCTGAAAACTCTACACAGAAAGACATCTCTGGTTTATCAGAGATTTGACATGTATTCCCTCAGCAAATTGACAACAATAAACATAAACAGTATCGCCTATTTGTTCATGAGTTCTACGTTGAAAAATGTTCATGATATCTCACAGCTTGAAGTCTTAAAAATCTTTTAGGTATATCACACTCGACTAAAAATATCCCTACGTTCTTGTAAGAGAATGAACTTCTAATAAAGAAGAATTTAATTGAACATGATTTTAAAATGAAACCATATAAACTAAGAATAAAGGTTCGGCTCTTACCTAACTACATCTCACCGATGCTATAATGGAAAAAATGATAGACTATATCCTTCCAAACCGAGCTGATATCCTCACTTTGACCTATGCCTACTCTTCAATGCTATTGTCCTTCCCTATCCTGCGTTAAGCATCCTCTCTCTCTCTCTATGCTGCGTTATAAGACTCCCCACTAGCCGCAACTTTCTCCACTAAGTAAGCATGCAATTGGTCTTTGTTTGAGCATGGAAGTTGAGGGGGAATCGTGATAATTACTCTCCACTCAATGACATCACCTAAATGCCACTGTTGTTTTATCCTTGACTTGAGGTGATCTTATCCATGTGCCTCCATGCTTACATCTTATGGATGATGCTATCGTATTTGATGTTATGTGCTTCTATCTTACATGATACACATATGTGCTTACATGAACCTTACGTTTTACATGACATATCTTGGTGCTTACATGATCCATCTATATTACTTCTTTGTCCTCACCATTATGGGCAACATTGGGGGCTATTGCCCTCAGATATACATGTTTACATGCTTACATCTTGATGTCTTATTGATTACTTGTCACACAATATTCTTTACGAGACTTTTTTCATAATTATTGAGCTTAACATGAACTTATCTTTTACATATCTTTTTCTCCCCTCATTCAATTTGTTGCACCACATTTACGCAACCAATTGGAGGAGGCATATGTTATCCCTAGCATACATTGATTATTATGATTACAATAATAGGCTTCATGCTATTTTACATGCCACCAGGGCTTCATGTTGTATTACAACTGTATGCTCTTTATGCCTCCTATTGTGTCTAACGAATGTTTCCTTCCTTTTACTTTTGCTTTTTGGTTCGATGACATTGTCAAGTAATTGTTGTCTACAAACCTAATTTAAATGAATGTAAGCTTCTATGTTAGAACATTTTATTTGGTTCTTGCAAGTATTCAAATTGAGTGTGTATTACAAGGAGTGCACATGGAATATTCATCCATATCTATGTCCCTTTTATGAGTGTTTGAATATTTATTTTCATGTTGACTACATGTTATACTTTGATGTGCTTCTTCATAGTACCTCACATGCAAGTCAAACTAGGGGTAAGGTTGAAAAGTATACTACTACTACTTTTCCCCTTTGTTTTGGACTCACATTGATTTGTTTTTCCTAACTGTAATGACTAGCATACAAATGACATTTTTGTGTAAATGTGATGTAGGGGCATAACTTTTGGAGGCTATAAATTTTGATCTAGGTAGTCAATGGAGCCCATTTTTTTCAAAGTGAAGAGCTCAAAGAGATCTACATTGTCATAATCGACACTAGTTAATTACTGCCTACTTCGACCATTTTTTAAGCCCAAATTTGACAATCTAAGACTCAAAAATAGCAATTTAATATTTTTTTCAAGATTTGTAGAATTTTCTAGATTTAATAATTTGGTGTTTGAGTCTGATCTTGGGTTGAGATTCACTCTCAATTTTGATTTAGTTGCATAGGATTTATGGGTAAACTTCTAGGTCCATATGTGCTTAAACGTAAAATCATTTTAGCAATTTCAGTTGCTCTAGATAGTTTTTTAGTTTCATTAGTTTTTTGGTGCACCTTAATTATTCTAGATAGTGGTTTAGTGACAAATTTTCCTTTTAAAGGAAGGCTCTTATGTATTTTGGTTTAGTTGTGGAAGAATGAAGTACAAATTTTGGTGTTTTACTATTAAAAAGTATTATTAAATTTTTGTTGCATTTTTGGTTACATAAAAAAGATAGCAAATTACTTGATCCATGATTGATTTTGACCTCACACATCTCAAGGGTCCAAACTTGATTTACAGTCTACCCATCTATTAACCTAGGTCAATTTAACAGGCATGAAAATGAACTTGGTTCAAATCCACAGGTGCATATTCAACCCCTAGACTTACAAATTCAAATTTAATCATGCGCCTAAGTTGACCTCTCTCCAACTAGCTATTACCAGCTAACCTGAGCACACAATGTTTAATTTCATGTCTTAGGGTGTTGTAGAAAATAATAAACCCTAATTCATTGTTGGTTATTTAGAAAATTATAGAGGAGATTTGTTATGCATTGCATCATTATAAGAAAAACATATCACTACCATGACATCAACATATACATGTACTAGTATATTACATGATTGCTTGATGTGTCTTTGATCTTACCAAAATCATTGAATCGAATCTAGGGACTTGGCATAAGGAGAAGATCCTTGCTTAGCAAGCTCCCAAAGGTGTACAGCAACACTGACAGTCTTTATTATAGGTCTAGATACTAAGGTGAATCCAAATCTATAGTACATGGATACCTAGATGAAATCCATAGACACTAGTCAAATAGGAAAATAGAGTTCAAATCCACACCCACAAAGTTCATTTCTATAGCCATGGAAATGACTCAGAGCACCCAAAAAATTAATTATGTAATCTAACAAGTTTTATATGATACAGTACTAAGAATTAAACATAAGAATGAATCACAAAGCACTATCTACCACAAAGTATTCTACAACAAACCCAAAGCTAAGCACATTTATTTATTTTAGAGAAGATTTATTACCATATACTTAATATTATAGTCTTAGCTTAATAGTCTAGGGTTCTTTATTTATTTTTGTTAATTAATTAATTAATTAATTTACCCTACTTTATATATGTAAGGTGTGTTTTTTTCCCTCATAAGGAGGTAATATTAATGATTAGATTATTATTGTGCATGGGTGCATGGTTTAGTGGAAAGTAATTGTAGCTTAGGGGACTTATGGTATGTGTTTAAAATCCTTTAGGCATGGAGTTGAGGCCCCTATTTATGGCCCCATTATCTATGCTAAGTTAAAGATTATACATCTTATCTCCCTAACAATTGCTACTAGGATCTGTAGTATTAGGTATGGGATCTCAACTTATCTTGGTGTCATTATATTTACCTTCCTCAATCTCTTGAGTATGCTCTAGAAATATGAGAAGACTCAAAAGAAGAAATATATTATAGAGAGTCAAAGGGACCCAAACATCACATTGTGTATTAAAGGGTGTTAATAGCAAATATGTGATAAATCTAATGACTACATTAGTGATATTTGTGCTTGTGTTTAGTGGTGAAAAAGAGAGAGAATGAATAGCATGTGCAAACTAGGTCAAGCCCCTCTTTTCATACACTAACATTCAAAATATGAACGGAGCTCAATCACTATGAAAGGATTAAGCTATAGGTGTCTTATTCCTCTGTTGTTGTACATGAAAAGATGTCCCAACTAGGTTTCCACAAGCCCTAATTAGCTTTATCTAATCGAACCCTAGTTACAAGATATATATGACTAAATTGATTTAGGGAGTAGAACCTATAGGATGGTTGTAGAAATGTAGACAAGAGACCATAGAGACAGTGCACCTGAAGTTTGAAGGCCTGATGGACTTGGGCGGCCACCTAAATCGTCCTGAAGTTTCTCTGTCACAAAGCTGACTGTACCAAGCTCTTGAGTCTCCAATAAGGGTTCCCGATTCTAGATTTGAGGGTATGAAGGACTTGGACGGCCACTGAAATCATCCTGAACTTGTCCAATGACAAATCTGCAACTTTTGTAGCCACTGTGACAGTAATACATGTTTCTTCTCCACTTCTTTTTGCCAGATCTTCATGAACCTAACCTGCACAACAAAAAGAAGGAGAAGGAAGGTTGTGGCTATATAGGAGTTTGCCTCAGTCAAACCCCATTTTTGGTATTCCTACCTCAACAATAGCCAATGTCAAGATATGCATATGTGTGTGTTTAAAAACCCTATGTGAGAGCATAAACAAATGCAAGATCCTAAATGACTTAAGCATAAAGGAAATAGATCCACACAATGTTTCACTCAAGGAAACAACTTCACCTCAAGGAGATGACATCAATGAAGACTTGTAGAGCAAGAAGGCGAGGTAGCCATATCTGCGGAGGATTTCGAAACTCAAGTTGGAGGCTTCAACCCTTCTCCCGATCATACAAAAGGCTTCACAAACCCTAGGAAGAGCAAGATAGACTCAAGATCTTGATTCCTAATCTTCACAACATATCTCCAAGATAAAAAAGATCCAATTCTTCAATGAGCTTCAACATAGGTTGCAGATCTTCAATAGCACTTGTAGCAGAATTTTGGCATAGTACGCTTGCATGTGAGTTGTGTGTGATAAAATGATTTTCAATTCTCTTTTAATATCCAACCTTAGAGGTGAAATAAATTAAAATAAAATGCCGACATCGTGTGGGAATGAAGTTTTAAATTTAGAATCCTAAAGCACATGACATAAGATGACACCAAAATCAAAATTGGATCCCGAGGATTAAGGCAGGACTAGGGTGTTTGGTGCCCAAGTCCAACCCCCAAATTTCACTCTAGAATCTTCTTAAGGGTACCCTAATGTCCAAAATCCATCATTCCTTTTTGGGTTTTGTCAAAAATTACTCCGAGATATGACATTTCGTTGGTAATATATATCCTAATTAGGTTCTAAATAGGTCCAATGATGAAAGGGATTAAGGGAGACCAAAGGGGAGGAGCTAAACTTAGTGAAATTGTATTAATCCATATAGGAGTACAATTTACGACATAACATTTAGCCCCCACTTTAGTGGCCATATGACACTACGTGCATATGCAACTAAAGGAAATTAAAATACTATAATCACAAAAAGCATACCTAAAAGGATACTATAGAGGAAGTCAAATGTTGTCCAGCAAGAGGAAGAAGCCCCTAGTCTGCAATCCTACAAGATCACAAAGGTTAGGAACCACAACTTGCAAAGAAATATATGTTAGATCAAATCAACCTGCAAACAACAAATGAATAAGTCAGTCATAAATACTAAAGGTATGAGTGATGAGACATGATTAGGGTGGAAATCGCGGGAGACATATGCCCCCCCTTATTTCTGCTTGCTTATTCTGAAAAGGAGAAATAAGGTGGTAATCTTCAACACACCGATTTTAGGGAATCTTGATGAAAGATGCTTCGATAGGGTTATTTTAGCAAATAACATGAAGATACAAAGCATTGGGTTAGATTGAGGGTGGAATTAGGAATCCAACGCAATAAAGGACGCAAAAATCTGAGTTCGACAACCCAAGATAAGAGTAGTTTGATCAATGTTGCACATTTTTGCTCCTAGATAGTGAAAGGGAACTCTCATCCATTTACTATAAGTAAAGGGAGTTTTCACTTTTTCACCATTCATTTGTCACTTTCATTTTCAGAGAAGAAGAGGAGAAGGACAGAGAGCCACCATGCCAAGCTGACGACCCTACCAGGCCCCTAGGCTAGATGCACGTCGATGCCGAGTAGTAGAGAGGTGGGTCGAGCAGGAGGTAGGTCTCTTAACTTCACTTTTGTCATTAGTTCTTTCATGTTTTATGCATTTTTCTCATTTTTAGTGCTTTTAGGTCAGTTTTCAGACAAGGGTACTATTTTGTAGGAAAAGGGGAAATGGGGTTTTAGTGGTTTATGTAGAATCCTCCTTTCCCTACAAACATTCCAAGGTCATATCAACCAAGTTGAATCTCCACTAAGCGAGAGCAATCACCTATTAGGTTGGGATGCCACTTGGGAAGGTGTGGATTCTTGGATGTGTCAAACAATATCTCAATTTAATCTTCAATTGTACTTAAAAACCCTAAATATGCAAATCAACAAACAAACTATCAAATTACAGCAAATCCTCTCAGACTGAGATGAGGGACAGAGACATTTAACTTGCTATTTTTTGAAGTTCGGAAGGCGGAGAAGTCGGTGGCACGAGGACTAGCACCCAAGTCCAAGGTACCTATTTCTTTACAGAATCTTGATCTCCTTTCGACATTGATCTGCATTGCAAATTTTGTTTCTGAGAATTCAACTACGGAGGACACAAGGACTAGCGCCCTAGTCCTGAAAAAGCTCCAATGTCCTGCTTCTTTTTAGATCCTAAATTCTTGATGCCTGCCACTCCTTTCTGCAACTCCACTCCACATAAATCGACACCTGTAACCTACAATCACAAAGAGTGTGGGAGGGGGTTGTGGTGTTTAGAGGCTTGCCTTGGTCAAGCCCTGGAGAGACATTTATGTCTTCTGAACATTGTTGTCAGATGAGAGTGCATATCCCAGCGGGATGGAGGCAAAAATCCAAATGATAAATGATTGAAAACACAATAGATATCACCTTGTACTGAAGATCTCATGGAAGGAAGATGCTCTTCATGCCATGAGGAGATGGATGTCAAATCTGCAAACACAAACACAATAACAATGCCCTACTCTGCAACACAATGAATATTTTAAATGTTTTATGATCACAAGTATATATCAAATCCACCTAGTTTGCAAATGAAACCTAATCATGCTTATATATGCAACTACAAAGATTCTTGCTAAGAATTTCATAATTCAAACTTTAGATGTCGGCATATGACCCAAATAATAGTCACTAAACTGACATTTGAAATTAGGGCAGACCCAAAATAGGGCTGGACTAGGGCGCTAGTGCCCAAGTCCACCCTATCATTTTTGCTCAGTGATCATTAAAGTGCAGTACCCTAGGTCCTATTTGTCACAAGACCCAAGGGTTTTCTCATCGAGAGTCAAAAATAACATGCAAGATGCTCTAAATGTAATTACAAGACCTGGGAGCTAAACCTTAAGAGGGAAAAGCCCCAAGGGGATATTTTTTGACATAACATTTAGCCCCCACTTTAATGTATGTATAAACGCAAGGCCAATACATGCATTAAAGTATGGTCAACAAACACAACAAACACGCCAAGCATGGAGAAGACAAGCCAAACATATTGAAGACAGTAATAAGCACGCAAGACACGGAGAAGACAATTATAGTCACGCAAAACACGGAGAAGACAACATTGAAGACACAAAACATAGTGAATGCAGTGATTATTTTCTTTTTTTCTTTTTCTCATATATATATGAAATGCAGAATGCAAGTACAAGGAAAGTAAACACACAACCCATAGTGTAGGAGGGACTCATCGCCACCAGTCTTTAGACTGCACATGGGGCAATAGACACACAATACAAATCTCAGAGTGTAGGAGGGACTCATCGCCACTAGTCTTTAGACTTCACTTGAGAACAAACATGCAATACAAATCAAGCACGCCATACAAATCCCAAAGCATAAGAGGGACTCATCACCACCAGTCTTTAGACTATGCTTGGGAACAAACATGCCATACACACACACATGGAAGACATGGAGAAAACACGACAGACAAGCGATAGAGTGTACCTATTTCTAGGTTCATCACCATCTCAGGCACATTACAGGTACACACCGATGATTGGCCTTCACCACAACAATCACCAAAGACATGCTTAAGGGTTCAGATAGTCTCAGATCCACTCCCTGCCTGCTCGGAGGACTTTTTGAAAATGACAGGATTGTGCACTCTCCTTAAGAAATACACCATCCCTGCCTCTCACGGAGGGATTAAGATAAAAAGGATATGCACAATATCTTGCCTCTGTAGAGGGTTCAAGATAAAAAGTGTATACACGATATCATGCCTCCGTAGAGGGCTTAAGTGATTGCAATAGATTCAAGATTCATAAACACACATTGCTAGCATCTACAACAGATAGCTTACCTTATATATGCCCCCACCTTAAGGTGGTTGATGTTGTGTACCAATATCAAGCACGTTAAGGTAGGAAGAAAACACACAAGGGAACACAAGCTCTCACAAAGCCCATGCCCCCTAGAGGTGACATGTACTTTACAATTGCCAAATGTTCCCACAAACATACAATTCCCTGCAAGAAAAGGTGTTAGCATCCATATAATCATGATAATCAACAATGCATATGATCATTCTCATAGAGAACCGAGGAATGCAAGATTCAAGATAGACAAAGTGCACAGAGTAGCAGTATTGTTATGTTTTGTAAGTGCGGTAAGACATCATCAAGATCATAGAGTGATTCTACTAGCCAAGTGTCAGATAATATATAACAACCCCATCGTCATGTATGGACTAGGTCCATTTTTTGATTACTCACTAAAGGGACACTAGGTCCGCATCCGTATAATATGTTTTTCGTCATCCACCCGCTAGATAGAACCACTAGAGGAAGGGAAACAATAAATCAAGAGAGGGGAAACAAGTGTCTTAGGGATAGTCACGTAGGAGGGTGCCCCCAAGTCACCAACCGCAACGCTATGCCCATAAGACACAACACACAACAATGAAAGTAGAGGAGAAGTAGTATAGAAGAATGATGATACAAATAGAAGAAGGGTCACAATAGAGGCAGTCTCCTAGTATCCTCAACCTTACAAGAGTATCAAGGGTCATCCTAGGAGGCCTAAACAACACATAACACATCATGGGGGAAACACATCACAGAGGTAAAGGGTTAGAAATACTTACCTACTAGTACAATCGTACTAAAATTTGGAACTTGCAAGCCTCTTGGAGAGATTCTCTATCAGGTTTTGTACAAAGCTTGAGTGGTTCTTATGAGAGTCTTGTTTGTTGTCAGGAAGTCCATGTGATGTTTGTTTCTCATACCCTTGTGTATATGAAGTCTTTTTTTGCTTATGAGGAGGAGAACCACTATTATTTCCAACTGGTGATAATCGTATTAGTCTTTTTCGATTTTTAGCTAGCTTTCTTTGTTGAGTTCGTCTATCATAGTGACAAGGACTATCTTGTACTATCTCAATCTTTTCATTTGTCAAAGTCTCTTGTTTCAATTGTTCCATTTGTCTTTCTGATGTATGTTGTGTATCTCCTGATCCCTGAAGGGATAACGGAGGAGGAACTTCAGAATAAATACCATTCCTTCATGGACGAGGTGATACTTCAGTATTTTCCTTATCCACTTCTATTGTAGCAATAATCTCATCATAGTTCAAGTAGTCATCTTCTACTTCAAGTGTATTTTGTTCGATCATGTTATTATCGGTATGCTTAGGGAAGGGATTAGTGAAGATCTGTAAGTTATGATTCGGCGGAGCAACTGACTTATTCCCATTATTATTCACACCTAATACCTGTATCACATTCGAGTCAATGAGGTCTTGTATTTTATGTGTAAGACACATACATCATTCAGTATCATGTCCTTGTGTCTGATGGTAATGACAAAAAGCATTAGCATTGAAATAAGGTCCTTGCGTTCTACTAGGATCTAAAGGTTTAATAGGGGGAAGCTTCATAAGATTATTACTCAGAGCTTGATTCATGATAGAATGATAGGATTCAGATATCAGAGTAAACTTTCTTTGTTGATATGGTGCCTTCTTTGGATTAGTGATAGCAAACACTTTTGAAAAGTTGTTTGAATTTGGTCCATTAACCTTGATGAAACTCCTATTATTCTTCTTGAAGTTGTTTTGTGATAGTCCACCCATAAATTGACCAACTTGAGTTGATGAGTTCTGGTTTTCATACTGACTAGACGAAAGTTGATAATCATGAAGGGTGGTGTATAAATGTTGAAAGGAATTATACTTCATCAAGAGAATCTTATCACGGATGTTAGGTTGTAGATTTGTAATAAACACCTTCTGAACATCCTCATCCTTCATTTGATATTGAATTTGCGCATAGAGAGATTGATATCGACTAATAAACTCAGATAATTTCTCTTTCGGACCTTGCTTACAATGAACTAAATCGATCAAAGAGACTTGAGGTCCAATATTTGGAAATGTTGTAAGAATTGATCAACTAACTATGAAAAGGAATTTATTGAATTCAGAGGTAAAGAGAAAAACCATTCTAGAGCTATATCTTTGAGAGATCGTGGGAAAAGTTTTACTAACAAATCCTCTTCAAAGTAGAAATTGCTACACAATCATGAATGCTGCCACATGAGTATTAGGATCACCTTTTCCACCATATTTTTCAAAGTGAGGAGTCTCAAACCTCTCAGGCATAGGAGTTCGCAAGACTGCATAAGATAGAGGGTTACGGGCATGATAAGTTGGTATACTAGGTTGTGAATAATTTGTCAAGTTTGTCACCTTTTGTTGTAAAGAAGTCATGCCTTGCAAAAGTTGGTTTAAGATGGCATCATTGGGAGATGCGGTTTGTTGTGAAGAAATAGAACCAAAGTGAGGAGGTGATTGAGCCTGAGTAGTGATGGGTGGAGGCTATGAATAGTTCAGTGGTGGTTGGACATATTGATAGGGGGAAGGTGGTTGTGAATAGGTGGGATGGAGAGGTGGTTGAGAGTAATTATTCATAGGAGAAGTCCCCTTAGATACCAAGTTTTGATAGTTAAACCCCACAACTTTGTAATTTTGTGAATTTGTCTCATTAGATACTCCAATACCAGTGGTAGCATTACTACAAGCATTTGCATTAGTAGTTAAAATCATTGAGGTAAATGTAGATATTCCCATAGTCAGTATAGGTGCCGATACTTGCGTATGAGACGGTGACAACATGTTCTTAATGCCACTCGCACATTCATTCGCCATCATGACATTATTATGTACTATATGAGTTAAGCCTTGAACAACATTAATACCATCTTGTCCTTCCTTTATCAATTCTCTTATGTGCTGGATCACAGGGATGGCTTCTTCCGCTATCCTTTCATTTCCAACAAATGCTTGAAATTCGGCTAAGTCTTTATCAAGTTTGTTTATTTGCTCATCGGGTACATGTGCAACCACCTCAATAGTGTCGTCGACATCATGAAATGTTTGATCTTCCATAGTGGTTGTAAAAGGTATAATGTCTTGCAAAATTTGTGTCTCACCTTTTGTAAATAGGGTATTCAATGGATTTTCAGAGGTAGGAATGTTGAATTCTTCAAAAGCACTAGATCCCATGAGTCTTATACTTCTTCTTAAAGGGATATTTCTGTTAGGGCAGAAAGTTATAATACTCATACAATAGCATGCAACACTCAATGCACAAGCTAATAGAACAAACTCTAGGAGAAAGATATGTTTAAGATCCAAAATGCTTGATTTTTCAACTTTTCTCAATGCAAATCACTAGGAGAAAAGGTGTTGTGAAAATTTTCAAGAGGGATAGTGAATAATATGCCTAATTTCAGTCCAATGATGCAGCAATATCTTTCACAACACACTTTTAAAGCAAACCTATAGTGATGACAAGTCAAAACCTAGTGCAAATGTGCTAAAATATGCAATTTTTTCAACAATTTTCCATGCAAAGGCCTAGTAAAAGGGGTGTTGTAAGGAATTTGAGGAGGGGCAGCAAGTAATAACCCTAGTAACAGCCAATTAATGCAGCAAAATCTTTTACAACACGCTTATGATGCAAATCTAGAGAGACGATAAGGCCAAATCTAGTGAAAATGCAAGGTTTCCAAACCCTAGACATGAAATTTTACGAAGACCACTATGATGCAACACTACTATTAGAAATCAGTCCTAATGGGTGTTTGAAAATGGTAATAAAATATGAAACATGATTTTGACTACAAACCCTAGTTAATGCAAAACTAGGTTTTTATGATAAATGCACAATTTAAAGCAATTTTTGTCAAATTAAGCACAAAAATGCAATGCAAGTGAATTCTAAATGATGAATTTCTATAATTTAAATTAGATATAATGAAAATGACATAAATTTAATGAAATTGAATGCCAAATAATTCAAACTATGCTAAAATGCAAGCCTAAAATGCTAATTTTTTTCAAAATTTTCAAGTTTTTTGTAATTTTTTGAATGCAATAAGATGAATGAATGCAAATCTATCAAACAACACTCAGGAAGGTGCCAAAAAGTCTAAAAACACGGGTTCACCAAAATTTTTTGTAAGAAAAGGGGGAAATGGGGTTTTAATGGTTTATGTGGAATCCTCCTTTCCCTACAAACATTCCAAGGGCATATCGACCGAGTTGAATCTCCACTAAGCGAGAGCAATCACCTATTAGGTTGGGCTGCCACTTGGGAAGCTGTGGATTCTTGGATGTGTAAAACAATATCTCAATTTAATGTTCAATTGTACTTAAAAACCCTAAATATGCAAATCAACAAGCAAACTATCAAATTATGGCAAATCCTCTCAGACTGAGATGAGGGACAGAGATATTTAACTCACTATTTTTCAAAGTTCAGAAGGCGGAGAAATCAGGGACACGGGACTAGCACCCAAGTCCAAGGTACCTGTTTCTTTGCAGAATCCTAATCTCCTTCTGACACTGATCTGCACTGCAACTTCCATTTTTGGGAATTCAACTACGGAGGACACAGGGACTAGCGCCCTAGTCTTAGAAAAGCACTAGTGTCTTGCTTCTTTTCAGATCCTAAATCCTTGATGCCTACCACTCCTTTTTGCAACTCCACTCCATAGAACTCGACACCTGTAACCTGCAATCACAAGGAGTGTGGGAGGGGGTTGTGGTGTTTAGAGGCTTGCCTCAATCAAGCCCCAGAGAGGCATTCAAGTCTTCCAAGCACCGTTGTCAGATGAGAGTGCGTATCCCGGCGAGATAGAGACAAAAATCCAAATGATAAATGATTGAAAACATAATAGATATCACCTTGTAGTGAAGATGTCATGGAAGGAAGATGATTTTCATGCCATGAGGAGATGGATGTCAAATCTGCAAACACAAACACAATAACAATGCTCTGCTCTACAACACAATGAATATTTTGAATGCTTTATGATCACAAGTATATATCAAATCCACCTAGTTTGCAAATGAAACTTAATCATGTTTATATATGCAACTACAAAGATTCCCTCTAAGAATTTCATAATTCAAACTTTAGATGTCAGCACAAGACCCAAATAACAGTCACTAAACTGACATTTGAAATTAGGGCAAACCCAAAATAGGGCTGGACTAGGGCGCTAGCACCCAAGTCCACCCTGTCATTTTTGTTTAGTGATCATTAAAGTGCAGCCCCCTAGGTCCTATTTGTCACAAGACCCAAGGGTTTTCTCATCAGGAGTCAGAAATAACATGCAAGATGCTCTAAATGCAATTACAGGACCTAGGAGCTAAACCTTAAGAGAGGGGAAAGTCCCCAAGGGGACATTTTCTGACATAACAAGTACCAAATGGGGGGTCCAAGTCCTCCTGGGGCGCCCTAGTCCACACTAGGCACCCAAGTCCTCCTAGCCTCTTGGGGCACCCAGGTCTTCCTGTGGCCCCCATGTCTTGTATAAGCCATGGGTTAAGGGGACTAGGTAGGCCATTAAGTTAGATGTGAGATAATTGATTTTTGATGAGCACTTTCTAATTGAGATTTGTTTTTGTATGTTTGACAGGACATCCCTCACATTCAGGAGCATACCGGTGGCCGCCTGCTGATGATTCTATGGAGCCATGTAGACACACTATCTGACACCAACAGGCGAGCATGTGGTGGGTGTTCACTATGCCCATGATGAGATTCCATAGTAGTATGTTGATGGCCCTGATGAAGCGATGGAATGCAGAGACATCGACATTCCACCTCCCTACAGGAGAGATGACAGTGACACTTGAGGATGTGTACCATATCCTTCGGCTTCCAATATGAGGTTGGACAGTGCGGGTTGCAGAGTAGTGCTCTGAGGAGTATACTCCTACGAGTCACCTTTATTGTCTAGGTCATGTTGTCACACCTCTCAGATGGGGACACATCATTCTTCGATGGCAGAGCAGGGTGGTGCAAACATACCTCTGGTTCGTCATGTCTTGATTGCTACCATTGCGCTAGCGATTACACCAGATGGGCAAGGTGTTCATCTCCATGGTGGTTTTGTCCATGCTATCAAAGTGATGGAGGAGGATAGGATAGTCTACGCATGGGGGCGCAGCATGCTGGTTCATCTATATCAAGATTTGATTCCATATGTGCAATATGAGGCACAGAGGTTGATGATATGCACCCTACAATAGGTTTGGTTGCTTGAGCACATCTCATGTACACAGCCAGTGGGGTTTCCCAGAGAGCCTAACTGGATGCTTCCATGCATGCACGCCTATCCCCTTATTGGATGCTGGAGACATGATGATCTATTGTATTGGAGAGTAGTATTTGATAGACTGTAGCTTGATGACATTAGATGGAGATCATATCGCGGTTGCATGCCATGGATGGGATAGAGTAGATAGCTAGCGAGGATGTAGAGGGATCAACTTCTAGCCAGTCATCGCGACAACATCATCATCATCTTTTATTTTGATCAAGTGATGTGATAGTTTGGATGCATGTAGGGTGCCCCTCGCATGCGTCCAAGTTATGTTCACTCATTGCGTAGTGCAATTAGGGCCAGTGATGCCCCACAACCGACTATCACTAGTAGAATTTTGGCAAATAAATGACTACGTGACTAAAACATTTAGTCACGACAACTAAAAATGACTAAATTCTAACCAATTTTTGCAACACAGCGATAAATGACTAATTTGATCATCGGGTAAAAAACACAACTAAATAATTAGTCACACAAATAAAAATGACTAAATAATTAGTCACGCAAATTAAAAAAATTAAATTGTAATTTCCCTCTTCCCCACCATTTAGAAATGTCATTACAATTAAAAGCCATACTTAAAAAATTTGGAAGAAATTTCCCGCCTTCATCCTTCACAGCTAAGGGTTTCTCATTGGAATGCTACGATTGTAGGATATGCACGAAATGGGTTTGTTGAAAAAGCTTCAGAAGCTTTTAAGTAAATGTAATGGTAGGTGTAAATCCAAACTCCGCAACCTTTTCTAGCATCCTCCCTGCCCGTGCCAAAATGGGAGCTTTGGAACAAGGTAATGCAGTCCGTACTTTGTGAAGGGTGATTCTTGGTATTGAGTTTATCATCCCTTGTTTGGAGCATACAATGAATGCATTGTTATTGACATTATTTGGTGCCTATATGTAGATTCTTTCATTGTAATTCTGGGCAGGTTTGTGGAGTATACATGAGATCATACCCTACAGGTCGTACAACCCTGTGTAAGGGAAATTTGAGCTTTGGAACAGACCGATGGTCTTTGGGAAGTCTTCTTTACTTTTGTTTTATTGTTGAAGGGATATAAACATTAGTATGGCAAAATTGTGAAGGTTCTAGTGGTTATTATGCTTCTATATGCAGTTTGAGTTGTTCTATGGACGTCATACAACAGGGATAATGGGAATTTTGTATGCAAGTTTGGTCTGTTTAGAGTTGTGGGTTTAGTTTTGGGGTTTGGGCACCCATCCTAGGAAAAAGGATAGAGGAGTTTTGTCAGATGTTGTTGTAGCTATTGAAAATGAACTTGAAAAGGTTGGGAATTTCAAATTTTCAAGCCCATTTAATTTCATTATTGATTTATGTTGTTAAATGGTTATTGTAATATATTTCATAAATATGACACAAGATGAATGTTTTTTGTTCATTTATTTCTAAAATTTGCATCCTTTGATTTGTTTTAAAGGAGGCAAACATTAAAATAATTTTGAATGCATTATGATTGCATCTTGTTTTTTTATGATTACAGGCTATGTTAAACTATGGATATGAGATAGTGCAAACACTTATTGTAGATATAGAACCTGATGTGCTTGTGAAAAGAGCAATGAATGAAATAAATGCAGGCAAGTCAAATTGGACTTTCATATTCAGTAGCACATGTCCTCTAATTTTAAAGTTTCTGGAGATTATTGATTCCATTTTGTGAATGGATTGATGGTATTTATTTAAGAAATGAATTCTGTGTTACTAAACAGAGTAACATAAGTCACATCAATCTTAGAACAGATAGATTCCTTTTAAAACCAGCCATTTTGTCTTTGCCACCAGAGTCATTGACTCAACATCTTTGTTTTTATTTTTGGATTTACTTTGATAAGCAATGCCTATTTGTGCCTTTAACTCTTTCAACTCCTCTAGACTGATCTGGGTCTTTTATTGTTTTTATAAGCCCAGACTTACTACTATTTTCCAATCTAGTTATTTTTATAAGCTTGGGCTTACATGCTGCTTTCCAACAAATCCTATAACTATTTCATAACCCATGTTGGCTATCAACAAACCCCTTTAACTTTATGCAGACCCTACAGAGATGAGATCTTATCTTTTAACAAACCCATATAGCTCTGAGTGGGATTGAGTGATTTTTGACCTTGAATGAATTTATCTCTATTTGTATACTGTCTCTAAAACATGTATATTCTTCTTAGATTTGTCTACACAGGTTTGAATGTTGTAATACAGGGCCTTCCAAGGGTATGGTCTTAATATGTCTTCCTATTGTCCCATATCTTTCATTTATCTTGTGTCATGTGTTGAGATAAGGTGCCATTAACCTTGTAAATCATAATATTGTATTTATTCCATTTATTATTTGTAATTTGTAATTACCCATAAGGGATGTATAGGTTTCACCGGCAGGTTGTTACAGAGTTACTTTTACTACTCAAGGAATCTCGGTAAATAGTAAATGAGGTGAGGTGGAGAATCTTGGTGCCTATTTTAGGGAAATGTATTTTTTGGGCTATTATGACACATGTCATAAGTTTGTAAGAGCGTCTATGACAACTTACAATTGTCATAAGGTGTAGGAGATTCTATGACAATATATGACAGCAATTATTGTCTTGTAAGTTCCTATTCTTGGTTATAGGTGCCTATATTGGGAAGATGCCTATGATAGGTGTAAGGGAATCTATAAGAAGATGATTTTGGAGTATCCCAAGATAGAAAAGTTGGATTTTGTCCATCTCCCACGAATTTCTTTGGTGGGTACTCATTTTGTATAAATATGAGACTTGAGAGTAAAGTTTGGTAGAGTAATAGTGAGAGGAAAACTTGCTTGCAGGTAATAGGTTGAGTGAGAGATTTTCTGTACACAGGTGCTGCTGGATTAAAGAATGAAGAGGAGATTGAAAGTGGATGTATTGTAATCTTGTTTTGAAGATAATACAACTTGGGCCTCTCTTCTTGGTGGAGTTTTTTCCCGTAAGGGTTTCTCCACGTAAACACTGTGTTATGTGTTTATTCTTTTGTTCCATTGCTACCTTGTGTTGTGAGATCTTGCATTCTTATGTTGTTGATTTGTGCCTCTTTGTTGCTGCTATATTATGGTGATGTTAGTGATGTTATAAGTTCATCTAAGGTGGTTTTATCAAGCATGTTAGAGTGGCTAATTTTAGCATCATAAAGAAGTTGAATTGTTTCATAGTATTTCAAGGATTAAGCAAACTTATTTTTAGATTTGCATACAATTTTCATATTTCTATATTGTAGTAGTCAAAGCCTTGTATCTCACCAATTGGTATCATATCTTGGTGATTTGATGATTAATAATTGGATTAGAGATTGTTCGTTTATTCCAACATCATGAAGAGTGTTTAGGGCCTTCATGATGACTTAACTTACCTTGGATGGTCCTACTAGCTTTATAGAGATTCTCAAAGGTTTTTAGAAAAGCTTGCATCTATAGAATGTAGTGACAGCCCTACTACCTTTGATAATGCTTCATTTTCCTTGATCCCTAAACACTTACTAGCATCATGCAGATCTAACATTATTGTTAGATATTTAGGATTGTTACCTAATCATCTTAGAATAGTTACCAGAGCATTTAGGTTTTCTAAGATCTTCATACCCCTTGGAAACACTTCTCAGAGCTTTATAAACCATAAACACTCTACAAATCTCTTGCAATATTAAACAAACCCTAAGATTGCTAAAAAAATCTAAAACAAAACTCTTAAACAAATCAATAGACTATTGATAGTCATGTGAACTACTCAGACTTTCAACATGATTTGATAGACTTTTAGTATTTTTATGTAGGATTTAGAAGTTTGGGTAGAATCTAGAATACTTGGAGACTTTCAAGATGTTTCTCAGACCTGTAGAGTCTTTTTCACCCATGAACAAACCTAGAATGGTTAGAAAAAAAATCACTTTGACTTACAAACTTTGGTACTAGTTCACATGGCTCTACCAAACCCTAATAGTAACCTCACAACCCTTCATGACTCACACATGAGCCTCTCAGAACTTTGAGACTCTTTAAGTCATTCCTCTATATTTCCAAATCTTGATGACTTTACCATGTAACCAGTTGTTCCCTTTTTCAAGACCCATTTCAATAGTGGAGTTAGACTCCCAGAGAAGTCCATCCTTTGCTTTTATACACTATGTGTAGGTTTTCAACATCTTAAAAGCCCCTTAAACACTTCAAAAGTATTCTTTACATGCTCTGATACCTTTAAATCCAAATCTTCTTTCAAAACTCTTAACACTAGTCACAGTCCCAAAAGAGTGATTCTTAGCTCATAATCATGAACAACATGATGCAAGAAAAAAATGGATGATATAATACCAAAAGAACAAAAACCAAAAACCTTTTAACCTATGAAGGTTTCCATCCATCCCATGGCTTGTAAGTTTATGGAAGACCTTTTAGGGATTCAAAACATTTGACAGTCATCATAAAACTTCTCTACAAATTTGCAATAGACATTTAAGGAATTTGATAAATTTCATAACACTTTGACAGAGTTCATAATAAGGATGCAGACCTTAAATGCCTTCCTTATGTATTCATACTCTCTTAAATGGATTATTAAGCTTTTCAAGACTTCAGACCCTCTATACTTCATAACCCTAGAATCTACACAAGCCCTTGAATGTTAAACAGGGTTGGTTTGTATTAGATAGGCCTTTAGGGTCTACGAGGTGGAGTTTCTAGGCTATTGACAAAGCTTAAGCTCTCGATAATGTTATATATACGCTTTAGGAGACTTCAATGGCTTGACAAGGCTTGAAGGAACTTTCATGGTTCTTAGGTTATACAAGGTTCAAAATAGTTTATGTTGACCCTTGGTAACTTAGATGGATTTATATAGTTCCTCAAACAACTTTATAACTCTTGGATTACTATGCAAACCCCTTAAATGGCAAGATAAACCTTAAAAAAAGTAGTGCAGACCTATCAATAAGGCTTGATAGAGATGACAATAATGAATAACTTCACTCATGACTATGTAGGTTTGATTGAAAGATTATGTTGACTTTGTGTAAAACTTGAATCACCTTCAAATGGATTTGTAGATCTCCTCAGAACTGTAGACAACTTTAAACTTTGTATGGTCTTGAAGATTATGAAATAGGCTTGTAGCATGTAGTGACTTCCGTGATCTCTGTCTTCATTCTCACATTCCTCTGTATGGAGTCTTGAGAATGTTTTATGTCTCTTCATTTCTTTTATCAAAAACTTTGATGCTTTCCTCTATCCTTTATGCTTTGTATGGTCTTGAAGATTATGAAATAGGCTTGTAGCATGTAGTGACTTCCGTGATCTTTGTCTTCATTCTCACATTCCTCTGTATGGAGTCTTGAGAATGTTTTATGTCTCTTCAATTCTTTTATCAAAAACTTTGATGCTTTCCTCTATCCTTTATGCTTTGATGGATGTCCATACCCTATTCCAAAGCTCCCATTTTGACATAGGCAGGGAGGATGCTGGCAAAGGTTGTGAAATTTGGCTTTACACTAGCCAATTGCATTTGCTTTAAAATTTCTAAGCCTTTTCAACAAATCCATTTTGTGCATATCCTGCAATCATTGCAGCCCATGAGACCACATTTCTTTGAGGCATTATGTCAAACAGTGCACGTGCCTTGTCTATGCTTTCACATTTTGCATACATGTCTAATAGGGTAGTTGCAACTACAACATCTGATAAAATTCCTCTATCCTTTATGTTTTGATGGATATCCATACCCTATTCCAAAGCTCCCATTTTGACACAGGTAGGGAGGATGCTAGCAAAGGTTGTGGAATTTGGCTTTACACCAGCCAATTGCATTTGCTTTAAAATTTCTAAAGCCTTTTCAACAAATCCATTTTGTGCATATCCTGCAATCATTGCAGTCCATGAGACCACGTTTATTTGAGGCATTCTATCAAACAGTTCATGTGCCTTGTCTATGCTTCCACATTTTGCATACATGTCTAATAGGGCAGATGCAACTACAAAATCTGACAAAATTCCTCTATCCTTTATGTTTTGATGGATGTCCATACCCTATTCCAAAGCTCCCATTTTGACACAGGCAGGGAGGATACTGGCAAAGGTTGTGGAATTTGGCTTTACACCAGCCAATTGCATTTGTTTTAAAATTTCTAAAGCCTTTTCAACAAATCCATTTTGTACATATCCTGCAATCATTGCAGTCCATGAGACCACATTTCTTTGAGGCATTCTGTCAAATAGTTCACATGCCTTGTTCATGCTTCCACATGTTGCATACATGTCTAGGAGGGCAGTTGCAACTACAACATCTAAAAAAATTCCTCTATCCTTTATGTTTTGATGGATGTCCATACCCTATTCCAAAGCTCCCATTTTGACATAGGCAAGGAGGATGCTGGCAAAGGTTATGGAATTTGGCTTTACACTAGCCAATTGCATTTGCTTTAAAATTTCTAAAGCCTTTTCAACAAATCAATTTTGTGCATATCCTGCAATCATTGTAGTCCATGAGACCACATTTCTTTGAGGCATTCTCTCAAACAGTTCACATGCCTTGTCTGTGCTTCCACATTTTGTATACATGTCTAGGAGGGCAATTGCAACTACAACATCTGACAAAACTCCTCTATCCTTCCTGGAGATGCAGTCCAGGCTCTTCTTGCATTAGCGTGGGAGCTATCAAGAGTCAGTGTGGGAGTGCAGGAAGCTTCTCGCACTCCCGCACTGACTCTTGGTAGCTCCCACGGTGATGCAGGAAGAACCTGGACTGCATCTCTAGGAAGGATAGAGGAATTTTGTCATTTGTTGTAGTGGCAACTGCCCTAGTAGATATGTATGCAAAAGGCCTCTGCTAGACATCCTTCTACTTTTGAACGGGAGTATGAGACCCCCCAAAGCTCAAAGTATGAAGAAATACAAAGGCACCATTCTACAAGAAAAATCATTAAGCCTTGACAAATTAGGCCCCTTCCAAATCAACTTCCACTTGAACAGGAGAAACAAGCACAATATCTTGGAAAGAACAAAGTGAATTTCCTATATATATAAAAAGTTATTTTGGTTTTACTATTGAGTGAGCTTTATTTGTAGTTTCAAATAATAGTATGTGATGTTCGTCATAAAAATTTTGCCCTTGTTGATCCCAATCCTAGGAGTATCTAGGGGCATTGCTCTAAATTGCTAAAACTTAGATGTGTTACAAGAAAAAGCATATGCTACTGATAACTTCAGAACAAAAATATTTGTAGAACTGTACAGTAAATGAATAGAAAGCAAAATATTGTACAAGAGCATGTCATATTACATCAAGGAAGTGTGTAATAAAAAACATTTTGGCTGTGAAGGGATGTGTTTGACTCCCTCTATCCAACGTGTTGTAGGGTGATGGTAGAGGTTAGCAACTACCCTATTTCTAGGGGAAAAAGAGATAAGTGTCGATAGTTTGGTAGATGGTAGAAACTAGCTGTGATAGATCTGTACAGAAAGGAGCTAAAAAGGGGTTTTTTTATGTATTGTTATTCAAGCAGTTCATATAGAGGTATTTTAGCAGACTTGGAGGGGACAAGTAAAATAGTTTTTGTAGTTTTCATTTTCTGAAAAGAGTTTTGTGTCTTTGCTGATAGGTGTTTGGTATTGCTTATCTTCACTATATTTTCACTTTTGATTCTACTGTGCTCAATTTCTATTTGGTGTTGCTCATCTACACTATATTTCTCTTATGTTGTGTTGTGTTTGATTCTATACCTATAACAGGGTTATTTAATTTGCAGCAATAGAGGTTGTTTGTATCAATTTAGTATCAAAGCAAACAAAGATGGCCCTCTTGATGGGTGTTTTTACACACTACAAAACTTAGGTGAAATCCAAGATGAATGACACCTCTCCTGAAAGGAAATCAACTCCAATATCTTTATAACCAGGTCTTAGCTATCTGCAAGAAAACTCAATGAAGGATAGAGCCTATCCATGCATATCCTGCAATCATTGCAGTCCATGAGACCACCTTTTTTTGAGGCATTCTATCAAATAGTTAATGTGCCTTGTCCATGGTTCCACATTTTGCATGCATGTCTAACAGGGCAGATGCAACTACAACATCTAACAAATTTCCTCTATCCTTCATGCTTTGATGGATGTCCATACCCTGTTCCAAAGCTCCCATTTTGGCATAGGCAGGGAGGATGCTGGCAAAGGTTTTGGAGTTTGGCTTTACACCTACCAATTTCATTTGCTTGAAAGTTTCTAAAGTCTTCTCAAAAAGTTTAATTTGTACATATCCTACAATCATTGCAGTCCATGAGACCACATTTCTTTGAGGCATTTTGTCAAACAGTTCGCGTGTTTTGTCTATGTTTCCACATTTTGCATACATGTCTACCAGGGTAGTTGCCACTACCACATTTGACAAAATTGCTCTATCCTTTATGCTCTGATGGATTTCTATACCATGTTGCAAAGCTCCCATTTTGTCACAGGATGGGAGGATGCTAGCAAAGGTTGTAGAATTTGTCTTTAGAACTGCCAATTGCATTTGCTTGAAAGTTTTGAAAGCCCTTTCAACAAATCCATTTTGTGAATATCCTACAATTATTGCATTCCATGAGATTACATCTCTTTGAGGCATTCTGTCAAATAGTTCACGAGTAATTTCTATGCTTCCACATTTTGCATAAAGAGCTTTATCAACATTTACATTCGTACCAACTGATCTTGAATGCAAATGCATGGTAAAATTCTGTAACAACGAATTTATTCTAAGAATAAAATTATTGAGAGATCTTTGTCAATGGTTTTTCCTGGTACAAATTAGATTTTACATGTTAATCTTGTGTTGTCTATTTTGTACAGCTTACTACTATTTCATTGTGTTAATTCTCAATTCTGCACTGCATATTTTTCTAACAGTTATTTGAATTAGAGATTAGGATTAGTTTTCAACAGTATCTGTGCTATGAATTAGATAAATTATAATTTTCTTCTTATTTGTTTATCATTGCAGCGATTGTAGAGCTTCTTGATAATGCAATTGATGAGGTAATGTAGCTTTCTACTTTGTTTCCTGAGATGAATTGTTGAGGTGGCTACAATCACTCGTTTGTGATAGTTACCCTAGAGATGAGAGAAGCTCATAACTAATTCTTATTTCTAAAATATCTCAGTCAGTTTTTTTTGTTGAAGGGTTGTCTTGATGATGACTATTTGTCAACCTGATGTATGATGTTTTGATGATAAGATATCTTATATTTGAAGATTAGTGTTCTATTATTGTCTATATTGTGGGTAGAAATTCTCCTTATTGTGTTTCTTATTTTGGTCCAATAACATTCAAATACCTCATGGTGCAACTTATGTCAAAGTGGACCAGATTTACAACCCTCGTGACGACAGTCATGCTTTACTTTTTTAGGGTGCGAACATTATTCCTAGCTTGCTATCACTATTTGTGCAAATAAGTATTATATTTACTTTTATGAGCACAGACTAGTTCAAATTATCACCTTGTATTTTCTTTTGCAGATGATGGAGGGGGCATGGATCCTGATTGTATTCAACAATGCATGAGCTTGGGATATTCTATGAAGAACACAAACACTACCATAGTGAAAACATTTTAAAGTGAGTATGCTAAGAGAATGTAACTGCTGGCTATGAATATACACTTCAAAGAACTGAGAGGGAGATGTAGAAGCTAATTATCAATGATAATAAAGAGCACAGAAGCAACAGGGTTGTAGAGATAGTGATCAAGGAGGACAGTCTCAAGTGCAATTTTTTCATAGGTGGCAGTCAAGTCTCAAATGCATAATATATTCTTAGTAATTGTGTTTTGTTTCTTGGCTTTTCATCTATTTTGTTGGACCTTGAGAGGAATGTTGGATGTACCCAGTGTGTTCCTTGTTTCACTTGATAGTTTGCAATCTTAAAGGTTTTGAGATAGTGACTTCTTGTTGTGTATTAGTCTCATTATGGGATTTTTGAACTGAGGTATACATTAGAGGTTTCAAACACTTTCAAGGTAAAGTTTGTAATGTATAAAGATGGCAGCAAATAGCAAGGCAGTGAAATCCAAACCCTGCATAGACGAGATTGCAATTAAGGCTTCATTGAGGTTTAAACCACGGTGACATAGGGCTTTGAGGGAAGTAGTTTTGACTGTGAATTGCAAAAGGGAGAATATGGACTTGTTATGATATGTTGTCAAAGATTACAAGGTGTTTGCAGCAGATTACAAGGAATTGTAGCCTTCTCTTCATGGAAAGTTTTATGTTTGAAGGCTTCTCTATTTAAGGTCTTCTCACAGGACTTTTATTCTTTAGTTCTTGCTTCTTTTGCAATAGCAATAGTTGCCTTGTTAACTCTTTTTCAAGAGATTTTATGTAACAACTCTTTTCAAATTAATAAAGACAACAGAATTGCTTTTTCAAGACTTGTGTTTCTCTTTGCAACTAGTGATATGATGTTTAGTAAACAATGTATCAATATACTACAGTTGACAGAAAATAGTGAACAAAAACAATTAAATAAACTACCAAATTGATCAAAATGATGATTAAAATTAATGACTAAATAAACTACCAATGGAAGGAAATTAGTGAATAAAAATGACTAAATAAGTGACCAGTTAATAACAATGACTAAATTAACGACTAAATAAATCAGTGAATAAAAAGAGACCAAATAAGTGACCAGTTTACAACAATCAATGACTAAACTAATGACTAAATAAGTGACCAGTTTACAACAATCAATGACTAAACTAATGACTAAATAAGTGACCAGTTAAATATATTAGTGAATAAAAAATGACTAAATAAGTGACCAAATTACAACAATCAATGACTAAATATATCAGTGAATAAAAAATGACTAAATAAGTGACTAGATTACAACAATCGATGACTAAATATACTGCCAAATCGATCAATAAAAACAACCAATAAATCATCAATTTGGTCACGTTATAAATGACTGGCAATAAACTACCAATGGTCATGTGACCATGTTTGGTCATTTATAAGCAGTTTTTAGTAGTTTTTTCAGTCACATATTGTTGTTTCTCTACTAGTGTATATCATCGAGGTTATTGAGAGTGATGATAATGGTTTTGTTGATGTAGAGCCTATGTCAGAGGCAAATGACATCGGTTGTACCTGAGCATACATGACCTGGTGGGATACGACTTGGCCTGCTCCAGTCTTTCCTGTCAATCATCCCACAGATGATCCTCGATCATGGAGAGATCATGGAGCCGATTCAAGAGACAAGGATGACTTCAAGAACTTCAATGGTTATTATGATGATGATGAGGATACACCGTCGCACTACGTCTTCAAAGAGAGGTCATGACAAGGGCAACGAGAGGTGGACGATGATGAGGAGACTGAGGAGAGACCCAGGTCGAGAGCTCATGATCATGGACCAAGTCCTACTTCCAGTAGGAGATCGAGTCGACTTGAGCGAGGGGAGGTGAGTAGTTCTATGCCCCCAGCTGCAGAGGTGACTACAGATGTTCTTATAGTGACAGTAGTATGCGATCCTGATTGGTAGGATGGTGATCCCGGTAAGAATCATGTTATTTTTTATATATGATTTGATTATGATGATGCCATGCATATATATATTGTTGATAATGAGTCACTAATATTATCTGTGTTGCTCTTGACAGTTGGTACCTGAGGATGGCACAAATTTGTGAGTCATGTCATAGTGGGTATGGTTCTTGCCGATGCAACAGAGCAATGAGTGCAGACAAGATACTTGCCACAACACTTAGCAAGGCGACATGCAAATATGTTCATGCCCTTCATGAGATACAGGGTGGCTATGGAAGCTACTCTAGATCAAGCAATCCAGAGGGTAGAGTGTGTGGAGGTGGGCCTCCAGGCACAACGAGATCAAGTTGCGGCACCACCTCCATCTGAGATGTGCTATGCCATGACTCAGATCTTGCACACTGAGTTAGATCAGGTGAGAGTTGAGAGAGATAGAGCATAGTCAGAGAGAATCAGGGCATAGTCAGAGAGAGATAGGGCACATTCAAAGAGACATACTTCAGCAACTATATGCAAATTCTCAGAGGGAGATGGGAGAGCTTAGAGGTGAACTTAGGGGTTTACGATCACAGAGTCACTCACGGTCCATGACCTCACATGGGCAGCCTTCTGTCACTCATACACCATCAGGTCCTGATGGGTCTGGTAATCATGGTTCGTCTACTTGATATGTACCTCATGTATTGTACTATGGCATAACATTTTGATGTACAGGATAGTTGATTTTGATTTGTATATTCAAACTAATGTATATATATGATGTTTTTCCATTAATGCTATGATGTTATTTGATGTACCACATGTGATTTATTTAAATGCAAGAAGTGATAATTGTGATGATCATGTGAAAATGTGTTTAATGCTAATGTGATTTAAATTAATCAATCTTTGAAGACTGTTTAGTAAATGTAACAATGATTAAAAAAATTGCACGTGAGTAAGGTATGATATTATTCCCAATTAATGCAATTGAGATCTAACAAAATATGGTTTAATTAGATGAAACAATGATTAATTGTTTTTAATAAATATCCCATGCTAACTTATTAAATGAATTAAGACAAAATGTACTATCTTGTCGAAATTGAAACAATTAATAACTAATTGCTTTATAAAAAATATCTAATATATGATCTTAAGAATGAAATTTTTGCAAATGCATAGCATTAATAGGTTCTTTAAGAGGTGTACCTTGTTCATCAGCTAACTTATACACTTTTGATTTGTAAACTTGAGTGATAACATATGGTCCTAGCCAATTAGGGTTGAACTTCCCTTTTTCGCCAGGAGGTGTGTTTACATTACGTTGATTTTCATAAAGTACCAAATCTCCAACTTCGAATGAACGATGGATTACCTGTTCATTGTATGATAGTTGAATTCTTTTTTGATGAGATTGAAGATGTTTGACAGCGTTAATTTGTTGTTCATTGAGCATCTCTAATTGGTGTAATCTCTTCTCTTTCCATATCGTTGTCCATAATGTCCTTCAAGGAAACTCGCAATGAAGGAATTTCCAACTCTAAAGGCATTATAGCATCGGCATCATATACAAGGCTGTACAATGTAGTATCGATAGTCATATGAACACTTGTCCTATAGGCCCATAGCACATAGGAGAGTTGGGTGTGCCAATCTTTTTGATATTTATTAAAGGTTTTCTGTAGAATTTATCCAATAATTTTGTTTGAAGCTTCTGCTTGGCCATTTGATTGTGGATAATATGGCGTAGAGAAGCGATGTTGAATGTGATATTTTTCAAGGAATTTCTTCACATCCTTGTTCTTAAATGGTGTACCATAGTCAGAAACCAAGGAGGAAGGAATACCAAATCGAGATATTATGTTATTTTGTATGAAGCGGTAGATTGCCTTGGCTGTCGTGGATCATAATGGGATAGCTTCGACCCACTTCATAAAGTAATCAGTAGCGGTGATGATGAAAGTGTGTCCTTGAGAGGAAGGAGGAGATATCTTTCCAATTAGATCCAAGCCCATACAGAAAATGGCCAAGGTGAAACTTGGGCTCTAAGTTCCTAGGTGGGAGCTCGAATTAGGTTATTATGTTGTTGACATTGCGGGCACTTCTTGACAAATGCAAAGGAATCTTGTTCCATACATTGCCAATAGAACCCCATACGCAGTCATTTTTGTACCAAAGATTTTCCTCCAAAATGCCTTCCACATGCACCAGAGTGAGCTTCTTCTAAAGCAGTCAGAATTTCTGAATTGTTAAGACATCAAAGAAGAACACCATTATAGCTTCTTTGATATAAAAAATTGGATAGAATAATATATCGTGTGGCAAGTTCGCGTAGGTGAACTCATGCATTTTTATATGTTGAGTTAGGAATGGTACCATTGTGCAAATATTGGAATATATGGGAGTGCCATTCATTAGAATTTGCATTACAACATAGATCAATATCCAGAGGTGTGGTCTCGGCTACCGTTGGTGATTTGATATTGTGAATGATGAATTGATAATCTTCAAGAGAATCTTCATGGGATATAAGGGAAGTTCTGCTTGCCATTGCATCCACATGTCGATTGTCTTTCCTTGGAATTGTGTCAATTGTAAAAGATGAAAATTGTTTTAATAATGATAAGGCAAGATCACGGTATTGAAATAGTTTATCTTGATTTGCTTGATAAGATCCGGTGACTTGTCTTATGATTAATTGTGAATCACCATAAATAGTGATGTTTTTTATGTCGAGAGACAAAGCAGCACGAAATCCTGCGATGAGAGATTCGTACTCAACAATGTTGTTTGTGCATGAGAAGTTTAGATGATAAGAAAGAGGAATCGACTTACCTGAAGGAGGTACTAGTATCACACCAGCACCAAAGCTAGTTCTACATCTTGAACCATCAAAATACAACTCCCATTTTTCATCTTTATCCAAAGTTAATATTTGGTCATCAGGAACTTCTTAATTATTTTGAATAGAAAAAGGTGGAGGTGCCTCAGCTAAATGATCGGTTAATGCTTGTCCTTTTATCACTTTTTGAGAGATAAATTTGAGATCAAATTCTGTTAACAACATAACCCATTTAGAAAGGTGACCTGAGAGAACTGTTTTAGCAAAGAGATGCTTCAAAGGATCAAATTTTACCATGACATGAATTTTAGGATTTAAGAGATAGTGTCTTAACTTTTATGTTGCAAAGACAAGAGCTAAGCATTGTTTCTCTATGATAGTGTATCACACTTCATAATCGAGCAAAGTTTGTCTTATATAATATACAACACATTCTTTGCCTTCACCATCATGTTGTGCTAATAATGTCACGAGAGCATTAGTATAAGCTAATGTATAAAGAATAAAGGGCTTTTCTGCAGTTGCTGGTTGTAAAATAGGAGGATTAGCTAAGTAGTTTTTCAAGTCTTCAAAAGACTTTTGACAATCAAAATTCCATTGGAATTTTGATTCTTTCTTGAGTAATTGAGTGAAAGGGTGAGTCCTATCCGTGAGTTGTGATACAAATCAATGGATGCCCTGTATCTTTCCTTGTAAACTATGAAGTTGAGATATATTTTGAGGAGGTGGCATCTTTGTGTCTACTTCAATACCTCGATGTGAAACTATAAATCCCAATAGTTTACCACTGTCTATGCCAAAGACACACTTATGGGGATTTAAGTGCGTGTTGTATTTATGTATTCGTTCAAACATTTGATAGAGGATTGTGATGTGATCCTGGTGATGAATAGACTTCGCAAGAATGTCATCGACATAATCCTCTAATATGTTATGCACATAGTCATGAAAAATAAGTGTCATGGTGCATTGATAAGTTGCTCCATCATTCTTTAACCTAAACGGCATGACCACCCAATAAAATGTTCCCCACGGGGTGATAAAAGTTGTCTTATATTGATCTTGAGGGTTGATAAATATTTGATTATAACCCAAAAAACCATACATGATGGAAAGTAATTCACCGCCAGCTGTTGAATCGACAATCATATCAATGTTTGAAAGAGGAAAATCATCTTTCAAAAAAGAAAGATTTAAATCTCAAAAGTCAGTGCAAATTCGAACGTGATTGTCAGGTTTAGTGACATCCACAATATTCGAAATCCAAGGTGAATAGTCAATAGGGTGGATAAAACCAACTTGTAAAAGCTTTTCTATCTCAGCTTTGACTAACACTACGACCTTAGGATTCATTTTTAGACTTTTTTGTTTAACCGGCTTAGCATCGGGTTGAAATACAATATTATGTGTTACAATTTTAGGATCGATGCCAGGCATGTTTGAATAATTCCAAGCAAATTATTCAAGAAAATCATGCAAGATTTTTGTCATTTCTTCTTTTTCTTCTTTGTTTAAACAATCTCCTAAAGGGATAACTTTTTTAGGGCTATCTTTCTCCATCAAGACATCGACAATCTTTCCATTAAGTAAAGTACTGTGATCCAGGAGGCTAGGTGATTGTGTTGATTTCATGGATTCGTCATCAGGTTTTAGAGTAGCATTTATTAAGGAAGTGGTTTTCACAAAGTATGCATCATCATTTAAGTAATAGGGAAACCCACGATTATGATGATAATAGGGCAAATTGTCATAAGCTAGACCATAAATTCAATTAATGCTTCATTTGTAGAAAAATTATCTAATGGGATATCTCCTAGTGGACAATCAATGTCTATCATCTTAGGATATATCAGATTGAGTGTTGATATAGTGTTAACATTAAGATGAGGACATTTGTAAGCTTTAGTGGGCTTCAAAGAGCAGTATCTAATACCAGCCGTGTAGTTAATTCCAACAAATTGTAAAGGTACTCTAATTCCTTGTTGATTTACGCCACAACCATTACCTACATAGTCACAGTTTTTATAAAGAATTTTAAATCCTTGACCATAGAGAGATGTCATTTCTTTAGAAGATGGTGGAGCCTCATAATCTGTAGTATAAGTAAGTGTGCTATCTTCTTTGTTGACTAAAGAAGCTTTAGGTTCTTTAGGTGTTTCCATAGATTGTTTAGATGATATCAACGCAACCTTTGATGTTTCGGCATTATTAAGTTTATACTCCCCTATAAAGGTAGGAGTAAAATCTAATGAACCCCAATTGTCACCAAGAAATGCATGCAATGATGGTTGAGAATCTTGCACTACATTATCTGTGGCAAGAGGTACTGATGAATCAACTCGTAAGTTATTTAGAATCTTATGATTGATAACTTGCTTTTGCGTTTGAATATGTAAACAACTATCTGGCTCTAGATTGGCTTTGATGATTTGAAGTTTATTTGCATAAATAAACTTTATTGATCGGTGAAGAATAGAGGGAACTACCCCCATAGTATGAATCCACGGTTGTCTGAGAATCATATTATATGAAAGTGCACTGGGCATGACATGAAAAAGGGTAGACAATGTCACGGGTCCAACCTTTTCAGGTAAAGTTATGGTACCCAGGGATTGTCTACCAGCATTATCAAAGCCACGAATGTTAAGCTTATCCGGTTTAATCATATTTGTATCAATGTTGATTTTATGTAACAAATTAACACCACAAACATTAAGAGTTGATTCATTGTCAACCATAACTTTTTTTATCAACTTTTTATTTATCGTGATAAAGATTATAAGAGGATCATATTGTTTTTGAACTTCAATTGATGGTAACTCATGTTGTTGAAACAGAATGTCTATTTTTGTCACATGCATACAATCTAACAGAGCTGCTACATCATTAGGCTTAACAGCCGGTGGTACAATCACCTTTTGTAAAGCTTCCTAGAGAATTTTGTGGTATGTAGGCGATGTTTGTATGAGTTCCCAAAGAGAGATCTTAGCAGGAGTAGCACGAAGCTGCTCAACAAGATCATAATCTTGACGAACTTTATGCGTTGAATGAGGTGGTTGAGGAGGCATATGTTGAGAAGTTAGAAAAGATATTGGAATGTTTGATTGATGTTTACTTTGTTTATTATTCCATGTATTGTATGTATGAGCAACCACATTGTGATTGGAATGTTGTGATCCATCTTGATTTGTGATTTGTTTAGCATAGTTATAGATGCAATCAGGAGGTTAAGAAAAAGTTAGAAAACCTCTTACAGTGAGCACCGGTTGCGTCTTTGAGGCACATCGGGACATGGGTTGACCACTATCTTTGGTTTCATAGGTTCTTCTTGAGATTTAGGAACATAAATTGCATTCACTAACTTTTGAAAGAACAACGGGTTAGGAGTCATAGTGGAATATTCAATAGAGATAAAGTCATCTAAGGCTTCATCTAACATATTGAAGTCATCACGACTAAACGGCTCATCATATGCATTAAAGTCTTGTAAAAAGAAAGCTGACATTTCCACATAATCTAATTCAGCCAAGACTTAATATAAAACAAGATATCATATGCTTTGCAAGAATGAAACTAAGATCATTATGCAAATTGTAACAAGATTTCAATTTATGCTCTTTCAATGAAAAGTTAGATATATCAATCAAAATGCAATGCATACACTTTCATGAAAGAGAATTTGCAATCTAAATCTGATTTAGAACAACAAATACAAGTAGATCTAATGTTTAAGGATGCAAATTCTTTAAACACGGGTTCACCAAAATGTTTAGTGGTGAAAAAGAGAGAGAATGAATAGCATGTGCAAACTAGGTCAAGCCCCTCTTTTTGTACACTAACATTCATAATATGAACCGAGCTCAATCACTATGAAAGGATTAAGCTACATGTGTCTTATTCCTCTGCTGCTATACATGAAAAGATGTCCCAACTAGGTTTCCACAAACCCTAATTAGCTTTATCTGATCGAACCCTAATTACAAGATATATATGAATAAACTGATTCTGGGAGCAGAAATCTACATGATGGTTGCAAAAATGCAGAAAAGAGACCACATAGATAGTGCACCTAAAGTTTGAAGGCCTGATGGACTTGGGCGGCCACTGAAATCATCCTGAAGTTTCTTTGTCATAGAACTGACTGCACCAAGCTCCTGAGTCTCCGATGAGGGTTCCCAATTCCATATCTGAGCATATGAAGGACTTGGGCGGCCATCAAAATTGTCCTAAACTTGTCCAATGACAAATCTGCAACTTCGATAGCCACTGTGATAGTAATACCTATTTCTTCTCCGCTTCTTTCCACCGGATCTTCCCGAACCTAACGTGCACAACAAAAAGAAGGAGAGGGAAGGTTGTGGCTATATAGGAGTTTGCCTCAGTCAAACCCCGTTTTCAGTATTCCTACCTCAACAATAGCCAATGTTAAGAGATGTAGATGTGTGTGCTCAAAAACCCTATGTGAGAGCATAAACAAATGCAAGATCCTAAATGACTCAAGCATAAAGGAAAAAGATCCACACAATGTTTCACTCAAGGAAACAACTTCACCTCAAGGAGATGACATTAATGAAGACTTGTAGAACAAGAAGGCAAGGCAGCCATATCCACAGAGGATTCCAAAACTCAAGTTGGAGGCTTCAACTCTTCTCGCAATCATACAAAATGCTTCACAAACCCTAGGAAGAGCAAGATAGACTCAAGATCTTGATTCCTAATCTTCACGACATATCTCCAAGATAGCAAAGATCTAGTTCTTCAATGAGATTCAACACCTTGCAGATCTTCAATAGTACTTGTAGCAGAATTTTGGCATAGTAAGCTTGCATGTGAGTTGTGTGTGATAAAATAATTTTCAATTCTCTTTAAATATCCAACCTTAGAGGTAAAATAAATTGAAATAAAATGTCGATATCATGCAGGAAGTTTTAAATTTGGAATCCCGAAGCACACGACATAAGCTGACACTAAAATCAAATTTGGATCCCGAGGATTAAGGCAGGACTAGGGTGGTTGGCACCCAAGTCCAACCCCCAAATTTCACTCTGGAATCTGCTTAATGGTGCACTAAATGTCTTGAATCCATCATTCATTTCTGGGTTTTGTTGGAAATTACTCTGAGATACGACATTTCCTTGGTAAGATATATGCTAACCAAGTTCTAAATAGTTCCAATGATGAAAGGGATTAAGGGATACCAAAGGGGAGGAGCTAAACTTAGTGAAATTGTGCTAAGCCATGTAGGAGTACAATTTACAACATAACAGGTTGTGCTCATGTCTCTACCCAAAAGAACAACTAATGCTGCTTAGATATTAAGGCACTTTCTTGACAGCTCCAAGGGCATTGCCCCAATGGCTAATAAGAGTTTAAAGGTGCTCCATCTCTAGTTACACCTTCTTAGCTTGCACATGTGTCTATACATAGCATTAGAAATCACCATAATTTTGTTGTACATAGAATAATATAATTTGTAGAATTAGGAGTAAAAATAACACTATTTCTATCTTCCTATAAGTAAAAATAAATCTTAATAAAAAAATGTGACTTGAATCTATTTATTCTTTGTAGACCCATCATGATAGAATCCCTTAACAAATCCATCTTCCATGTAAAGGGATCTTGCTTGAAGGGAATGAAAACATCATAGATCTAATTATAGGAATTCTATGTTTGTGTGAATAAGATACATCATAAGTTAGAGAATGCCCATGTGCACAAGTCTTTCACCCAAGTAAGACCTTGGTAATGAAGAACATGCAAATGATCCTTTTAGGATCAACATAATGCAATCAAAAGGATGGCTATGAATTAAAGAAAAATGCTATAAACTAAATGGTGGTTGAGTGTCTCATATGCCACTACCTTGGGAGAAATAAATCAATAACCCAATAGAGATTTGTGTTGGTAGAAGGGTGTATCAACATGCCACTTCCACTCTTTTCACCAATTTTGTGAAAATTCCCACCAAGCACAACCATTGGATTTTCACTCATGGATTCAAAGTGTACACTCTAAACACTAAACCTAGTTTTTGATTCATGCCAACAAAGAAATTTTAGGGACTACACTAAATAAATGTGCAAGCATTTTCCTTTCTTGAAGATGTACGCAAACTAAAGGGTTAAATATCTTCCAATGACACCCCATGGAAGTTGATAATAAGAGACCTCTGAAAGGAGTAAATGTTAATTGTAAGTTTGGTCCTAAATCCAGTATCGTCACATAATCTAAGGTTTGCTAGCTCCTAATAGTGTTTTAGCAACAAAAGTGCCAATAATTGATAGCCATAGTGGTTATGATAATAGTGCAGACCAAGCCCCTACTAACTTATGAGCCATATGGGTTATTATGGGTGATGAAATCATAAACAAAGGATTAAATTTAGGATGATCCAACCATGCAACCCATCACAACAATCACTTACAAAATTGATGCAACAAAATTCAAATATTCACATCACTACTTTTCATGGAGATACAACTTTAATTAAATCAAAGTCAAATTTACATCAACAAAATTAGCTACAAAGGGCTTACAATAAAAAAATAAGACCTGAGTATTGAATTACAATGCAATAAAAGCATAATCATTGTGTGGATTTTCAAAACAGTATCCTATGGCTTGATATTCAATCTAATACTCTCTTGATCTCTTGAATTCTTTCTTTAGACCAAAAACAACTACTAATCTCTCTATGGAGTTCCCCTCTCCATGTTGTATTGATGATCTTTGCACTAACAAGAAACATAGTGCATTGTCCTATTCACATGTGATAAGGATCATGTGATCTGTAAATAGGGGTGGATACTCCACATTGCTACTCATCAACAATAGACAATCCTAGCACATTATTACACCAAAGGTCTAATATGCAACACAAATACTAGTAGAATTGAAGGAATTTTATTAACCCACTTAATGGAAACCACCCTATCAACCTTACATAAGTGGGCACTTCTCACATACTCATACCGCATGCTACAACCATTGTATAATAGTGCAAACTTAAATGGAAACTAAGATAATGCTCTAATGACTTGTAAATGAAGCAACATAAGCAATAACATTCACAACAAACACCATGATACAATTATTTAACTTGGAGAAAGTTTATTTAGGAAGAAAACTCCAACGATGATTCCACTAAAGTGTAGTTTTACAAGTAACAATCCCTCTTGGACTAGGTTAGATGCTAATCAATTTTGGATCATATCTAAACCTTGTAATTTTCCTTTGGAACTACTATGTGAAAGTGTCAAAAGAGACACAATGTATCAACTAGTAATCTCCTTTATCAACCTAGCTAATACAACCTTTATATCTCCTTCCAGGGTATCACCCCTAAAAAATGAAATGAGTAAAATTGCCTCTGTAATGCTTCCTTCTACTTTCTCATGAAGGTAAATTATAACTCTCTCCTGATTCCCTATGTTTGAAGATAGAATGACAAATGCCAAAAAGGAGAAAGAAAATGTCTGTTAGTTTAAATTCTAGCTCTCTACTCATTGCTTGCCCTTTGTGATAGTCAAATTACGCATATATGCCCTACTTTCCCCTTTATTAGTCATAACTTCACTGAGGTGGGTGCTAGTTCATTGGGGAGGATGCATTATTCACCACTTTGCTAGTTATTTTACCCTAGACCTTCTAGAGGCCATAACTTTTGCATCCAAACTCGAAATTAGGTATCATTTTTGTTTCTAAACTTACACTATTTGTTAGGGCTATTTAAATATGAAATAAAAATATGCTTTCCATTCCATCTTCCCATTCATTTTACCCCCACAACATGACTAAATTTATGGGCCCCTAAATGAGTTGAATCAATCTTGGAAGTTGTCTTATCTACCAATGAAGATTGCAAGATGTCCCATACCATCCTTAAACTAGTCATTAAAGAGCTCTCAATAAATCATCACATAAATTGATACACCACAAAAATGCCACTTATATGTAAATGACTAAGTTCATCACATAAGTTGATATGCTACAAAAACACCTCTTATATGAAAATGAATAAGCTCATAAGATAAGTTGAAATATTGCAAAAACACTAGTCAAATGGAACTAAATGAGCTAGAGAGCTTATGTTGAATGGTCCATAATGCACAACACTTGTTGAAGGTTTTGCAAATGGAGTAGGAAGCTAAATAAGCTTGATTATTAGGGACACTCCATAACTAAGCATACACGAGAGGAAGTAGTAATAGGATAAATAACCTCCCAAAAAATTCCAAGAATAATATCAGAATGAGTAACAATATCTCAATTAAACTGTCATAAATTATCACATAAATTAATATAGTGTGAAAAGATGTGTAATTTAAAATTATTAATTGAAAATGTTCCAGTTACAATAACCCTAAAAATAATTTAACCAGCCGAGGTACAGTGAGTTGAAATCTTTTTCAAGGAGTCATCCGATAAGAATGGCCGTAAGCCTTGAAAAGAACAGGGAAAATAAAGGTTAAATTGATGTAGATGGGATCTTTTGGGGTTTTTAACCCGATTGGAATCATGTAGAAAAGCATGAACAGTGCGTGGATTTTGATAGGCTTTATTGCTTTTTTCATATCTTGCCCTGCGATCATACCAGATTTCATGCATCGTTCCGTGCATTCTGCACAACTTAATAAATCTTCATTCAGCATCATGGGACTCCAAAGGCTACGATTGCGGTAGGCTGATTAGAGTCTGCACGGCCTCGTCTGGCTTATCATTGTCTATGAGCAGTGGAAAATGGGGTATCTCCACGTCACCCTCTTTGAAGGGTGACCTCTTATGTCCCTTGTGAAGGGGAGGATATATTGAAACCTCTCTATAGCTAGGGGTTGTATTTAGTTTTTGTCTCTCTTTAGGTCATCTTCTTAATCCTATGTAGGGTCTCTATGTCACCATGTATCCAACTTCAAATGATCAATAGTTTGCCTTAAATCATCGAGGGTCTTCTTCCTCTCTTGTCATTGACGTAGACTATGTGTCGCATCTAAAGGCGTGTGGCCTATTGTCTGTAATCTATGTTGCGAATCCTAGTGGTCTAGTCACACATATGTGCTCATAAGTCAACACAATAGGAGTGTTGTGGCTTGCATGCTTGATACTCCCTCATCTATAAACCTACGGAGATCATGATACAAATGCACTAGCATGCACTAACCCCATAAGTACATTGTTTGGTGCTCCTCCATATGAATTAGGCTATAAGCAATCAAGGATCCATGGGTAGCAACAAAATAACAAAGATAATCAAAATCCACTTGTGCCCTTAGGTTTATTCCCCACCATGATATTTTAGAGTGACATCCCACCTTAATCATATATGGACTTGTCAATACAATAAATAATGGTAAATCTCTCTCCCCTTTGGTTGGGTTATGTGCCTAACCTAGTTAACATATATCTCTCTCAAACTAGTAGCCTCAATATCCTCCATATGTCCTCTAGAGTCATTGTAATGTCACTAATGGATAGATGGAAGGTGTTGTTATCTAAGTCCCATTGCTTTGCTAGTGTAACAAGTGTGCACACATCATACACATGTGTAGGTAGCTCCCACGTGTATCAAAATCCAACCATGTCTAGGAACTACCTCATCGACACTAAGACCCAATAATCACAAAATCTCAACTATTGGTTATGTGATTGCTCACAAATCTCCACCTCATCCTACAACCAAAAATGATTCTACTATTAGTTCGTCATCACAATCACAACATAAATATATCAATAAATGACTTAAAATGACAAATACCAAAACAATATTTTCAAAGTTAATTTTCTCATGGATTGGGTCACTTTCACAAATCATTTCTATAGATATTAAAGAACTTTGTAGATCATTTATGTAGAAATGCAATCAATTTTGTAGAAATGGGATCATTTTTACAGATGGAGGGTCATTTCACGAGTATGAAAATGACCTAAAAATGACCTACTCTAATTTTGTAAAATTTTGCGCATTTTCTAAAACATAATAAATTGACAAAATGATGAAAATTCTTGTTCATTGTTTTCAGCTCATCCCCAATAGTAATTTGAGCTTATACTCAATCTACGTGGTGGGCGACATGTCCTCTGTAATGCATCATGGTGGCTCTTTGGTACTTTCTCTTACAAGTGTATTGGTGAAAATGAATTATCCTTTTTACCTTTTATATATAATAAGAGAATATTCCCTTTTTAGCATGCCCTTTTTACTAAAATTTTTCCCTAATCAATTGTGCACAACAAAAGACGTGTTTTTGATAATAATCTACCTTATTGTCCATGACATTGGATAGTTACACATTTCAACAACATTTTGTTATGGAGTAAAATGTGTTCACTAGTATTTTACAGCTAGTTTAGCACCTCATTAGACTTAAAAACAATTACATCTTAATTCTTATGAATAAACCCTGACAAGTGACTTTGGATTTACACTAGGCCCACTTAATTGAGCACATCCCAGAGTTTATGGGGCTAAAGGCCAAGGGTGCCTGTCGCCCTAGGCCTGCCTTTATCTTGGCACTAAATCAAGGTTATGTCACCTTCTGACATCCCTAATGTTTACTCATGTCAGCCTCATTTGGTTTAATTCCTTGACAATCGATGTGAATGCATATATAAGCAAGATAGTTTATTCATTTGAACACCTAAGCACTCTAGCACTCTCTCTCTCTCTCTCTCTCTCGCTCTCTATTCTTCTCTAAAGCTCTCTATGGTGGATTATCGCTGTTGTACTAACCTCTTGCAGGTCTTGTGAAGATTCTCCTTCTTCTCCATGCTATACCAACTCCTCAAGTAGAGTTGTGATGCAACATCAAGCAAGCTAGGGTTTCCATGCTCATGGTAACTCCATTCTTTTATGCTTTATTACAACATTCTTTCATACTTCAAATTTGCCAATAGTCACATGAAATTGAGATCGAGGAAGGGGTTCACCCTCCCCAGTAAGCCATGAGGCTCCTAAAATGGAATGTTAGGGACATCAATGCCCTAACAAAAGGTGCTTGTTTAAGCTCCAAACAGATATGTCCAAGCTTGACATATTCCTTATTTAAGAAACAAGGATGGAGAAATTAGAGACTTTAGCATTCATGTCTAGATGGAGGTAGTGGAAGGGACTATTTGTGGCTACTTGGGGGGCTCTAGGGGACTAGGAACCATATGGAATCCCAATGTGATGGAGGTTGATTGCATCTAATCTTGCCACTCTTGGTAGGTATGTAAAATAAAAGATCACCCTTTAAATTTTAGCTTCATTCTAGTTAATGTTTATGGCCCTATGAGTAACTCCCAGAAGAAGGAGGTTTGGGCCCAACTTTTAGCCCTTATAAAATTAATGAGAAAGGAATACATCATTATTGGGGAGGATTTCAATTCCACCTTGGATGCCTCTAAGAAGAGGGGACACATCAAAATTGACACAAATCCAAGTTGACTTCTAGCATTTTATTTATGGAAATCATCTCTAGGTCATATCTCCAAAAATGGAAGCTTCACATGGACTAATAGAAGATAGGGTTTCACTAACATAGCTAAAAGGATGGATCATTTCTTATTCTATGGTGATTGGTCCACCCTCCCATTCCTCTATGAATGCACTCTACTCCCCATTTCTAGATCTGATCACTCCCCCTACTTCTTAGATTCACTCTTGATTCCTCCCCTCCTAGATGCCCCTTTAGATTTGAAAACATGTGGTTTCATGATCCTGATTTGATGAGTAGAATTAATGAATGGTGGTCCCAGGTGCTGAAGATAAATGGCACAAGATTATTCTAGTTCTACAAATATTTTGGGTACATCAAAGAATAGTTAAAAGTTTAGAATATGACTCACTTCAAAAACGTCTTTGAAGAGAAAGAGATATTGGACACTGAGGTAGCCTCCCTTAATGAGATAATCATTAAGGAGGGTATGGACTAATTCACTTATTCAAAGGAAAAATAATTGAAAGGTCAATATGCTAAAATTTTGGCTCAAGAGGAGACATATTGGAGATAGAAATCTAGGGAGTGTTGGCTCAAAGAGAGTGATAGGAATACCAAGTTTTTTCATAAGTCCACCAAAATAAAGAAGAATCAGAACACAATTTTTTGAGTCAAAAACTATGTGGGTTGTGTCATTGAGAATGAAGTAGATATTTGTGAAATGGTTGTAACTTTCTTCAAAGAACACCCAAACAATCAAGATGACATTAATGAGAAGGTAAAAGGACAAGTGTTGAGAAGTATTCCATGCTCATTAAAACCTATCCAGAATGATTTCTTTAATATCCCCTTCACAAAATAAGAAGTGAAATTGGCCATCTCGTAGAGAGCAGCGGAAAAAGCCCTGTGCCCCGATGGTTGTCCTACAAGATTTTATCAGAAATGCTGGAAGGTGTTTGGCATAGAACTAGTGGTTGTCTTGGAAGAATCAAGAAAAAAAGAAACCTTTCTAAAAGAAATGAACAACACTTTCATAGCATTGACCCCTAAGAATGACACTAAGAATGAACAACACTTTCGATGGATGGTTTTTGTCCAATCTCACTATGCAAAATGGTATACAAGATTATCTTAAAAATAATGGCCAATAGACTTAAGATCAATCTTAGAAGGCATAATAATTACTCATGAAGCCATTCACACAATCAAAAGTAGCAAAAATAGAAAGAATGCTAGTAAATCTAGATATAAAAAAGGCATACAATCAAGTTAACAGATAATTCCTTCAAGATGTGTTGGAGAAATTTGGATTTTGTAAAGAATGGATCAATTGGGTACAAAGTTGTATTTCTACTCCTAGATTATCTATTTTGATTAATGGTAGTCTACATGGCTTCTTCCCCTCCTCATGTGGCCTACAATAGGGTGATCCACGCTCCCCTTTCCTATTCATAATTATGGTGGAAGCACTCAGAAGGTACATACAAAAAGAGAGTTGTTAAGGTAGATGAGAAGGGGTTAAAGTGGCTCCAAATGTGATCCCTACCACTCATTAGCAATTTGTTGATGACACACTCCTATTTGGTGTGGCTTGCAAGAGAGAAGACAAAGCCATTAAGTACACTCTAAACAATTATTGTTAAGCATCGGGACAAATTGTAAACTAGATGAAATTAGAGATCTTCATCAACATAGATATGAGGAAGCAAAAAGAGATTTCCAACACTTCAAGATTCAAAATCAACCAACTCCCTAGTAAATATATAAGTATTTGTTTATTCTCCAATTCTAGCAAGTCCCCTCTATAGGACTCACTTCTCTCATGCTACACTTTAAAAATGTCCTCCTAGAAAGGAAAGTGGCTCTCTTCATTAGGTAGAATTCTCATGTTGAAAGTGGCAATTTCAATAATCGACATATATAATGTCTTGCCTTTGGATGCCAAAAAAATGTGATAGTATCAACCAAAAAGCTGTAGGATTTTTCTGGAAGAGCTCCTCTAAGGAAAAGAAGTTCCTAGTAATTTCTTGGGACACAATATGTAGCCCAAAGGTGGCTGGGGTGTTAGGAATTTGTAGGTCCAATAAAACCAATTCCACATAAACCAATAGAAGAATAAGATGAAGAAATTACCATAATGCAAAGATCAAATGACAAACACAAGATAACACAAGAGGGAAAAACCATAAAGAGGGAAAAACCCAGCCTCCAAAAGCATCTACACTCATGTATTATTCAACAATAAAGATATTATAATACATGCCATGAGTCTCCATGAATACCTATGAATCATTAAGCACCTCCAATGCATCCTCGATGTGTCCAAGCATGAATCCACACATCACCTACCATGCTTCACAATATGCACTTACAGGAGAGAGCTCAATACAATGACAACCTCTCACAAACCTCCAATCCACCTACAATGAAATAGCCAACCCACCAAACCACTAACTATGTGCTTGCTTTTATAGATCAAGCTCACACAAATACAACTTGTGGTATTGGATAAAACCATGTGTTTCAAAACCATGGATACACAAAACCATTGACCCACTTATTTAATGTTGGTACTACATTTTCTTCCCAACAATTAAATAATACAAATAATATCCCAATGTTACATACAACCTTTTACAAGTGGCCTTCAAATAAATATCTAATGTGGTTAAACACATCAATTAAGATGCACCACAAATAAATATTTATTTTAAATGAATAAAATAATAATATTATGCAAGGTGTACAACACCTATTTCCCAACATTCTCCCACTTATTGTATACATTGCATAAGGGTCAATCCATGAAATACATCATCATAGGTAAACATGAAAGCACATGAATCTCCAACATGCTCTCATGCTCCATCAAGATACCTGCAATAAAATCAAAGTGACCACCATATCAAGCAAGAACTCCTCTCATCCTCCAATGTGCCACCTATGGAAGAAAAGGAACATGCCAAGGTGAAGATGGACCAATCCAAAGAACACAAGCATCAAATCCAAGTGATAACAAAAAGCTCCAAGCTATTGTCAAAGGTAAAAAACCCACATGATTGGAAATAGCACCCACAACATATGCTAATACATCCAACCATCCATACCTCATAGGCATCAACAACATCAATAAACTCATGCCAACAACATATCCAACCCATATACTAAAATCACAAGCTCCATGTATAAAACCTATCAATGAAGGACACATACATCCAAGAATTCCCACTACATGGGTAATGTCAAATCTAAAAATAGATCCAAGGCATATCAAGTCTATCAATCAACACTCAAACCAAGGTGTGGCTAATCAACAAGCCAATGTAGTATCAAGAACAATCACAATAATCCACACATGCATGATAAATTGCTACATACTCTCTCACAACATGTCACCATAATTGTCCCAAAGTCTAACCATATGAACATGAACCTCCAGGAAGTAGCCATAAGACAAAGAGCGAAAACCTGTAAATCATAATGTCCTTCTACAAACACCTCAAAGTGCTAAGTTGTGTCAAGTATGATCTCCTCTACAACCCCAAATGAAAAGCCTCAACAACACCCAACCATTCAATCTCATAAGATCAAATGAACATATACGTAACATGTAACCAACATGGATGTAAGCCTCTCTAATCAAGGTAGATCAAACTCAATCATTCCATAACCAGGGATAAGCCCAATCACATCTCCTAAACCCCTCATAATGAACATCATAAATCAAACCAAATGAACATGGAGATAACCATGCTAACATCCCTTAAATGAACCCTCCAGAACCAATAACCATAGCTCATGATCCATATCTATGAGAAGATAAAGCATAAAGCAAAATACATCTAAAAGGATGGGCAATACCTTGTAGATGATAAACCACCAAGTAGACCAAGAGTGCAGAATGAGAATGCTCCTCCAGGATACACCAACCCATAATGACTCTCTCCAAGAACAATCTCCTCTAAGTCCATAATGAACTCACATCCATATCCAGGTGTATGACTCCTCAGTCTATCTGTTGAAACCTCTAAAGAGTAACTATCTCAACAAGTGTCTCTAATATCAAGAGAACTCCAGCCTCACCTAAGTCTCCAAGTATCCATGAGCACTTCCATGATCAATCAATGCCAAACTCCAAATGCAACATCGTACTATCATGAAGCTCCCAAGCAAATGACCAATGTACTCAATACCAAGAGAACCAACAAGACCACTGTCAATGCTCCAATTGCACGTCTGCATAATCAAGAAGCCCACCATGACATAATGATCTAACCATCTCCTCCTAGGAGATCACATGCAACATTGCATACATCTTGTCTCAAGAGAACCTGTATCATGTTAAAACTCTAAACCGGTATCAAGAGTCCATCAAGACACAATATCAACATCTTTAAATAAGGATCAACATGTCAAACTAACAAATCATAAACCGACACCTCAACCAAAGACTCAAAGAAATCCTCCATGGTAAACCAAGATATCAACATCTCCAATCACATGAAGATAACCATCTACTAACAATGGAAATCAGGGAGTCAAAGCACTCTCACTGAAACAAGAATCATAATCCAAGAGTCTCTCCAAGACACCCACAACCACTGCAGAAGATCATCCATCACAACTGATGAATCCATAACGTTGCCAAAGCTCCCACTGAATCGTGATACCGAGCTAACCATGACAACAAAGTAACTATCTCCTAAATGAAGACTATCCATGTCCCCAAACCAAACAAGGAATCTCGTTGTAATATCAACAACTCCCAAAAGGTTGAGTAAACCAAAATCTCCATACAAGAAGATAAAACCATCACTATCATAAGCTCACATAAAACCATGTATCTAGCTATCCACGACATAGTGATAAACATGCTACAAGTCCCAACAACTGACTATCCAGGCACTCTAATCATCCATCCTCTCATCCCAATGCAACATACTAATGTACAAATGACCATAGACAAGGCCAACTAACAAAGTCTGCATAAACACTTAATCAATCTCGTGGATAAAGACAGTTCGCATTCGAGTCATCCCACTATAACTAAGGGGTAGCTAATCCACAAAACTACATAACTCGTAGATCCAAAACAAATGTAACATGCAAACTCATCATCACACTAGTAACATGCAAACTGAGATATCAAAGAAGATAACCTGTAGACTCCAAGACTCAAACACCAAATCAAAGCTAGATTTGATTTGCCAAGAAAGTCCACAACAAGTAACCATAGTCTAGGAACTAATAAAGCATCCAGGAGATAAGAACAATCCCCTAAAACAACACCACAACACCACCTGTAATCATGAATCAAACATCATAGCCCATCCTGTCAATTACATACATGATCATGTCGTGCCGATGTAAAAATGTACCTGCATATCCATGACATCATAATCATCATCACTGTTGTACCTGTACTAAACTCCCACTGGAACGAGACTCCCAGTCTCACATGCATATCAACCACGTCCTCAAACTAGAAGACAACTTGTGTACATGTCTCCATCAAAGTCCAAACTCTGAAAACACCTGTAGACCTATATCTGGAAGTACCAACTCTAAAAACCTGCTATACCATGTTGATGGTCTCATAACAACATGCACTCCCACAAGTTTGTGCCAAATAATCTATCTGAATGCACTCATAAACGCACTCTGAATCTCAGGCTCCTACAAGTGATCAAACAAGTACCAATTTCTCTGCACGTCAAACTAAAAATCTACACAACCCAAACTGTAGTACACTGTAATAGCTCTTCAACGCCTATCTGAAATCAAAAATCTGATTCCGTATGCAAAAGTTATGAGCATAAAACTATCCTAGAGCAATGCCTGGCTTCAAGAACCAAATTCTGACATAAACAGAAAAATATGTTCATGAAACCTATAGCACTGCGTAGTGCTCGGAGAGACCTTTCTGACACCTATAAGAAGTCGAAAAACTGATACCATGGGCAAAAGTTATGCCTCCCAGAAGAAAATGCCCTTCGAGGGCTAAAAGTGGACCCCTGGTGGGACCCTGTCCATATGATAATGTCATCACTGATGCAAGCAGCTGACTGTGCAAATGACTGGGCATACTATGGTGACGTGGCGCTAATTGGGCAGGGTAGACTGTTGGCATCATAATTTCTTTGACCAGCAAATAAAAAATTATTTTATTGTCATTGGACCCCAAAAGGAATTAAAGGAGGTTTAATATTTTAATATAGTCTGAAGCAAAATTTTTTATCGTTGTCATTAAAAACATTTTCTGCTGCTGCTAAAGATTTTTCTAGCACCTATTTTTTATTTCCCGGTGACCATTTTAAAACCTCCTTCGGTGCCGACTGGCCCATGGCCACAACCCGGCCCGTGGAGCAACTGCTGATGGAGGGCCTTGCCCTACCGGAGAAATGATATTATTTTTTTACAGGAGTATTGAAAAGAAAAAGGGAAGCGAGAATGTTTTTGTCTGAGGATTGAGAAGAATGTAAAAGGACATTTCATATTTAATGTCTTTACATGTGAATTGATTAGTGTGTATGTATGGACAATCATGCAGTGTTGAAGACATTTTTGTGAAAATTATGTTGAAGAGAAAACAGGAGGTCGGTGGGGGCTGTCCGGCTCTGAGCTGGTGATACCCCCACGGTACCACCTATGTAGTGTAGGTACGGGGGTCTGCGAGCTCCGTCTGCCTACAAAATTTTTAATTTTTTTTAAAATATATCATGAATTCAAGTCAGCACTCTATAGTTTAAAATTTTAATTCTTAATTTTTCCAAACTATAGAAAAACTAGGGATTTTTTTTTGGTTTTAAAATTGTAGAGCATCCCTGAGGCTGTATAGCCATACCGGTGAACCAGGGAGGGGTATTTTTTCTCTTTCCAGGTCCTGTGGCCAAAATGGACAAAATTATATGTTTTTCTTCGCCTCTTGGGCCTCCTGAATCCAACGACGAGGTTCGTTTTGTCCTAGGAGGTTATCTGCAAAAATCCCTCCACAAAACCCTCATTGCATCGATCCAAGAAACCCTCTTTAGCCATGATTTTTCAATCACCAGATCTTCAATATACACAACAAATCTCCAATACCCAGAACCCCCAATCTGCAATACAACCTGTACAAAACCTTGTAATGTCCCAAATCCTTACACACATTGCCATGGCTTCCATTTTGCATCCGATCTACACACACAAGGGTTATACAAATCTAGGGAGCTCACACCTCCCTCGACCATAAACATGGCTCTGATACCACATGTTAGGCCACATAACCCAATAGGAGAATAAGATGCAGAAATTACCATAATGCAAAGATCAAATGACAAACACAAGATAACACAAGATATATCCTGAGAAAACTCTCAAGAGGGAAAAACCCAGCCTCCAAAAGCATCCACACTCATATGTATTATTCAGTAATAAAGATATTACAATACATGCCATGAGTCCCCATGAATACCTTTGAATTATCAAGCACCTCCATGTATCGTCCATGCGTCCAAGCATGAATCCACATATCACCTGCCGTGCTTCACATTATGCACTTACAGGATAGAGCTCAATACTATGACAGCCTCTCACAAACCTCCAATCCACCTACAGTGAAATAGCCAACCCACAAAACCACTAACCATGTGCTTGCTTTTATAGACCAAGCTCACACAAATACAACTTGTGGTATTGGATAAAACCATGGATACACAAAACCATTGACTCACTTATTTAATGTTAGTACTACATTTTCTTCCCAACAATTAAATAATACAAATAATATCCCAATGTTACATACAACTTTTTACTTGAGTGGCCTCCAAATAAATATCTAATGTGGTTAAACACATCAATTAAGATGCACCACAAATAAATATTTATTTTACATGAATAAAATAATACAATATTATGCAAGGTGTACAACACCTATTTCCCAACATGGGGGAGTAGGGCTATGAAAATGGCCAATTCTTAACATTGCTCTAGGGGCTAAACTTATGTGGAATCTCCATTAGATGCCAACCTCCAAGCAAGATAGAATTCTATAGACTAAATGTTTGGACTTTTTAAACCAAATTAGAATTCTAACAATGGCTAATCCACCCAAAGGATCGACAATATAGAAATTTTTAGTGACAAGCTAAGTATTGATATCAAAACATAGCACTTGGGGAATCAAGAATGGTTTGAGAGTGTTGTTTTGGGAGGATTCATGGAATGGGTATGTAGCCCTAAAGGAGCTGCCCAACATTTTTGAAGCTAGGGAGATTTTGGAGAGCACATGGGGGGTTCATGTGAGAGATTATCTAGCCCTGATAGTGAAGGATGGTTGGCAGGAATGGAAGTGGAAAATGATGTAGGATCTAAATATCCCTATGGATTAGCAAGAATGCATTGAGAAAGAGCTTGTAAGCAAAAATGTTTTCATAATTGAGGGCGAGGACAACATTAAGTGGTGTATAGTAAAGTCTGGAAATTATATTGTGAAGATTTGGTATACATTGGAGGAGGCAACTATTAAGGAGAAGTGGCCTATTCATCTATGCTTGCTATGATTAGCTTTCTTTCTTATGTGAGGTAGTTGGTACATAGGTACACTACATAGTTGGGAGTTGACATTGTTGGTGTGGTATGGGACATTTAGGAGTATGTGGTATGGGGGAGTCACATTATGATAATATTTTGTATTTGGTATGTATTTGATGTTGTGAACATGTGTTATGAATTTATATGGACTTGATTCAGTTCTTCTGCTCACCTAAGCATCAACATGAGACCAATACAAGCTCTTGTGAACACAATTGTGACACCAATACAAGCTCCTTTCGATCAACCACACTAGAAACCAACTATGGAAGACCAAGAGTGACAACTTAGAAATCCACTTATTAGATGTCCCTTTAGGATTTGAACTTGGGTCTACATAATAAGAACTCAATGATTTAACCAATTAAGCTCAACCCCTTGACTAATCTATAGATTTGAATGAATGTCTATGTATTTGTGAAGATGAATAAATTGATCAAATAATCAAAGCGTTAAATGTATTCCACACTTTTGTATTATCGATTGAATACTTTATTGCTAGACTAATGGTTGGGGAGTAAAGGATTTCCTCTAATGTGTGGATTCAATGCCTCCCCAAGCAACAACTAGGGCATGGATGGATTAAATTGTAGATCCAAGTTGAAGACCTTGGTATTTTTATATTGTACCTTGTATAAGACCACTTTTGCATATGTGACAAGTTGACTCATGGCCTATATGATAATTATTGATGAGAATTGTAGTACTTGACCCATTGTATATTTGAATATGTATGTTGTATAATTTATGTGCTTGTGGTATTATGAATTTATTGAATTCATGTTATTGATTCTTAAGATTATGTTACATGCATGGTATGAGTTATGTGTGTAAATACACCAAGATGCATTCTACTATGGCGACATGGAGTCTCATGTTGAGACCGTGTACATAAAAACCCCTTAACTTAAATTTGATAGCGGTTTACATGTCAAATGATTAATATTTAATAATAAACATAAAATTAAAAAGTAATATATCACTTTTTCAAATAAAAACAAAACAAAAGAATTACAAAAATAGGCTTTTTTAAAAGTAAAATTACATATGGTAGTGTCTATGTTTGCATTATTATGTTGTATTTTTTTTTTAATTGTGTTTACAAATATTCTCTCATAAACATCAACATGAGACCAAGACAAGCTCCTTAGGAACAAACACATTAGAAATCACTAAATGTATTTAAAATATCTATTCTAGTTATTGTTTAATTAAAAGAAAAATATCTGCCCTTTTTTTTTTGGGTGTGACAAAAATTTAGTTGAATTTTTTTAGCAAGTAAAAAAAAATCTCCTATATTAATAAGGAAATGTCTGTGGTACCCTTAAAGACAAACGTTAGAAATTTTAAAACTTTAAAATAGTAACTCCTATTTTTCTACATAAGATTCTAAATTATACTATAGCAATATTTTCGGCATCTCATAAAACCCCTTCTCCGTTAAAATACAGGCTACAATCCCTCTATGGCACCGCAGCCACCGCTTCCGAAGAAACCCCAGAGGAACACCCTGTAAGGATCAGGAAAAACAAAGACAAAATTGATGTAGATGGATCTTTTTGGCTCTTTAACCCGATCCTATTCATGTGGAAAAGCATGAAACGTCCATCGATTTTGATAGGCTGTATTGGATATTATGTATCTTCCTCTGCGATCATGCCATATTTCGTGCATCTCCCGTGCCTTGCGGACAGCTGACAGTTTTTCATTCACCCACATTGAGGGACAAAAAAGGGGAGAACATTAAAAACATGATGCCCATAAGCAAATATGGTTGCCAACCAGGACACCAAGGAGGTTAAGGAAGAGGTGTTCGTGGCTAAGTAACAGCTAGGTTTTGATTGTTTGTACAGGATCACCTTGTGCCCTTCCACAATGAGGAATCTCAGACTAGAAATTACTTTTGCAGATAGAGACATGATGATTACAGTCAAAAGTAAGTCCACAGCGCTTCAACGGCTTTGATTACGATATTCCCTGGTGCGCCAAAAACTATTGATGATAAGACTGATTTGAGGCCAAATTGAAATTTTGTACAGTGGGGGTTATGGATTTGGCTTGTGTATAGAGTTCTCCACTTCACGGCTGCTCCAAAAATCAGGTCTTGGTAGTTTGGAGTCCACCAAAAGTCTAAACAGGGGTCATGATTGTATTGGGTGGTTGTGGGTAATTGGGAAGCACTTGATTAACCAGAGTTGGCCCCCAAAGTGGAAAATGTTGATAAATTCATTGCCTTGCTGAATGAGATTGAGCAAAATTTGAAACAAAAATGGTGTCTGGGTAGTAATTTAGAAGATAATTGCCTCTCTCTTTGAAGTGGGGTAAGGGTATGTCTGATGCCCACATTGAAAATTTTGAAGATAGTTGAGTTTAGAGGCCATGGAAGCTGTATGCCATGGACAGTCACAAAACCATGATACTGAAATCCCCGGGGGATAAATTCCTAGGCAGGTCAGCACAGTATTTTAGATGATGGAGTGCAGAGCTTTGTTTTGGATTGCATGCATGTTTGCCTGTGCATTGCTATGGATAAGAGGTGTTCAAGCTCTTACTCAGGAGGCTCGAATTTTACTGGAAATGAAGAAAAGTGTGAATGATCCTTACAATGCCTTGAACAACTGGAAAGACTCCATTCATGCACCTTGCAACTGGAATGGAATTAGCTGCGACAATACTACAGGTATGGTCATTGAGATCACACTTGAAAGCAAATTAATTAGTGGCTCCCTATACTCCAATATTTGCAAATTGCAAAATTTGAAGAAACTTCAATTGGGAATCAATAAGTTTTATGGGAAGTTACCCTCAGATATCATGAACTGTGCCAAGCTTCAGTCCCTGAATCTCACAAATAATAGTCTCTCCGGAACTTTACCAGACTTCTCTCCATTGAAATCCCTGCAGCTTCTTGATTTGACATACAATAGTTTCACAGGTGATTTTCCTTCTTCTGTTGGGAATTTAGCTGACCTGACTTCCCTCAACCTTGCTGTTAATCCATTTAGTCCTGGAAAAATACCCCAGCAGCTCATGAATTTGAAGAAACTCGAGGTGCTATACTTGTCTAACTGCAATTTGGTAGGAGAAATCCCAAGTTTTATTTTTAATTTCACAGATCTAGGTCTTCTGGATCTCTCTGCCAACAACCTGAACGGATCTATTCCAAAGCTGATTTCCAAACTCAGTAAACTCTACCAACTAGAGCTGTATGGCAACAGTCTTAGTGGAAATATACCCCCAGAGCTAGGAAATCTCACAGCACTAAAAAATTTTGATGCATCAAAGAACATGATCAGCGGAAATCTTCCAGAGGAGGTTGGGAATTTGAAAAACTTAGTTTCTTTTCAGCTCTACATGAACCAGATTTCTGGTCAAATCCCTGAAAGCTTTGGCGAGTTTCTATATCTTGAAGGCTTGTCACTGTATCAGAACAATTTCACAGGCCAACTACCACAGAAGCTTGGCAGTTTATCAAAATTCAACTTGATTGATGTTTCTGAGAACCAGTTCAGTGGCCCACTACCAAAAGATATGTGTAGAGGAGGTAACCTGCAATACTTTCTTGTTCTTGATAACCTTTTTACAGGAGAACTGTCCAAGTCTTATGAAGATTGCAAAACTTTGAAACGTTTCAGAGTGAGTATCAATAATCTAACTGGTAAGGTACCCAAAGGAATTTGGGGTTTGCCAAATGCCAACATTATTGACCTCAGTTTCAATAACTTTGATGGTGAACTTGGTCCTGAGATCAGCAATGCAAAGAAATTAACAGAACTGTATATTAACAATAATCAATTCTCAGGGATCTTGGTGCCAGAGATCGGAATGGCCTCACAATTAGTCAAACTTGAAGTCCAGAATAATCAGTTTACAGGTTCAATCCCACAAGAAATCGGCAGTTTGAGAAATTTGTATGAACTGTATTTGCAGGAAAATATGTTTGAGGGATCCATTCCAGCTGAAATTGGTTTGTGCACTTCTTTGGTTGTTATCAATCTTGCAGAAAACCATTTGTATGGTTTGATTCCAGAGTCTTTGGGGTCCATTGAAGGTCTGAATTCTCTAAATCTTTCAAACAACAAACTCTATGGATTAATTCCAAATAGCCTTGGTACATTGAAGCTAAGCTTTCTTGACTTCTCCAACAACCTTTTAACTGGCCCTGTTCCAAATTCCTTAATCAGCAACGTAAACAACGAAAGCTTCTCAGGAAATCCAGGGCTCTGTGTTGAAAGCTCTAGCAGTAACAAAAAGGTACTTCAGACTTGTAAGGGTTCTGATCTTACGAAAGAATCCAGAAAAATGATATTTATATCTGTGTTCATTGTTGGAACAGCAATGTTAATACTAGTGATTGGGTTGATACTTCTGCGGCGAAAATGCCATCAAAACCAAGATGATAAAAGGGGAAACTCACGCTGGAAAATTAAATCTTTTCATAAAATAAGTTTCACTGAGAGGGACATTTCTGAAGCTTTGCTAAGGGAAGAGAATGTCATTGGAAGTGGTGGATCAGGCAAGGTTTATCGTGTGGATTTGCAGAACAATGTAACTGTTGCTGTAAAGAGACTTTGGCCAGTGCACAGTAACAGTATCAAGCAAAATGATCTCAACAAACTGATGAAGGCAGAAGTGGATGTTTTAGGGATGGTTCGGCACAAAAATATTGTGAAGCTCTATTGTTGTTTATCAAATGGCAAGTCAAATCTTTTGGTATATGAATACATGGAGAATGGAAACTTGTTTGATGCTTTGCATAAAGTCTATACAGAAAAGGCATCAAAGGGAAGTGGTTTGCATTTGGATTGGCCAACAAGGTACAAGATTGCATTAGGAGCAGCTCATGGATTGGCATATCTTCATCATGATTGCTTACCTGCAATTGTTCACAGAGACGTAAAATCTACCAATATTTTGCTGGATAACTATTATGAGGCAAGGATTGCTGATTTTGGTATTGCCAAATTTCTTGAAGTTGGCAGAGGAAAGGATCCCGCCACAGCTTTTGCAGGCACCTATGGTTACATTGCTCCCGGTAAGTTCAGGGCAGTAGTGTGATTCCATGTTTTGATGTTTAGGCATAGCAAAATTTCTAATCCCTGTAAACATTTTAGTAGGTTTGCAATTAATTATAACCTTCAGGCTTAGAAAATGGCAATTATATCTATCCAAATGGTACGATACTAACATCCATTTCCACATTGCAGAATATGCATATTCTTTTGTGGTCACTGAGAAGAGTGACATATACAGTTTCGGTGTGGTTCTATTGGAGCTTGTTACTGGAAAAAAACCGGTTGAGCCAGAATTTGGTGATAGTAAGGATATAGTTTTCTGGATTTCACAGAAAATATGTTCCGAGAAAGATGCTTTTGAGGTTCTGGATTCAAGGATTTCTAAATCATTTGAGGAAGAAATGATCCAGGTCTTGAAAATTGCAGTGCGTTGTACATTCAAAATCCCAGCACTGCGGCCCACCATGAGAGAAGTTGTACAAATGTTGCTGGATGCTGATCCTTGCTGTAGTAATTCCAAGACAACCCAAAAGGAAGGAATCCAAAAGAATGCAACCATGGGTATTGGCATTACTGTGAGACAAAGTTCTCAGCACAAACATTGAAGAAATAAGCATTGCAAATATCATTTCCACTTAGGCTTTTACTTGGCTTCCAGAATGATTTGGGGGAAGACAAGATTTGTGTTTGCCATAACTATAAGACTTGATAGGAGTAAGTGTGTCAGGGCCTGGGAGATTATAAACATCATGTATAATGTAGTCAGCTTGACAGATCTGTCACAGATCTGTTTGCTTGAATTGTCATGATAAGTAGAAGCTGATACAAGCTGAATTCCACACCTCCATGCCCTCCTCCTTTCTGGTTGTGATATTCATATAGTTTTCCTGTTCAGACAGATCATGCAGTTTAATGGATTTAGTGGGAACTCTCTGTAACTTTACCCATTGTTCATCTTCTTCCAAGAATGTTTCCTTGCCACTGTACTTGATAGTAAATCATGAGACTTTTTCAAAAGGAATATATCTATGCTGCAGCAGCTGTATCCCTTGTTAGTAGTGCTTGCATATCGATTGTATTATAAGATATATGAAGCAAATTATATAAAAGTATTCATCTTCTGTTCTTGGGTGTGGTCCTCCTTTTCTTGAAGGATTTTATTTCTATATTTGCACTTTATCAGAAGTCATGAACGAACTGAACGAAAGCATTGAGACCATTGCTATTTGAGGGTTGTTGAGATTTGGGCATGTTCTTGACAATAAGAATGGCAGGGCAGGTTTTATTACACATTGATGTTTTTAACTCATGGTGATAGAGACTCGGTTTCTCTATATGCCTCATGTTACCGACTTTCTACATGAATTTAAGCCATGAGTCTAATTAAAAGACATCACAACAACTAAACTACAAGTGCCACTCCAAGTGTAAACTACATGAATTTAAACTGTAATATGCCTTGCTTAATTTGATTTAGTTGGTTGTTATATCTTGTGCTTTGATTATTTATATCATGGAGATATGTTTGATGGGTGAATTGAGTGTGCACATGTTTAAAACTAATGATGGTTAATTCAGAGGTAAGCACATGGTTTGTTTGGTTTTGTAAACTCATCTTGCTTCATGTGGGATAATTGGCTGTCTAGAAAAGATTGCTACAGCCATAGTGGACAGCATAAAACAAACACACACAGAGGAGAGAGACAAACACAAATGACAGCAAATTATATTATATAATTTCCTTTTCTAAAAACATTCAAACTTCTTACAAACTTGATTCAGAGCTGTTGCTCTGTTTTCTAATTTGCCCAATCATTGGATCTGCAAACTATGTCTATCCTGGAGCTGCCTGTAGGAACTTCGTAGCTCCCTGTGCGTACCCTGTGCTGCTGCACACAAGACCTTCTATTCTCTGCAATATTCACCTTCTGCTGTCACTGTGTTGTTCTCTTTTGGAACATTCCTCTTACCTCTGCTGCTGCAGGTTTCTACCTCTGTCTTTTTCTTTCTATATTTTCTTTTGCTGCTGCAGGTTATTACTCATATGCATACGGTCAACTATTTTCCCTCCTATTTGTTTCTTGCCAAAATTGGCACTCAATATTTCTTTCAAATTCAAACTCACCTACCAAATTTAATGCTGGCAAGTGCAACGGTGCTGGGCAGATTTGAGGAGATTCCCAAAACTGACGCAGGGGTAGGGGAAAATAAATTGTCTGACGAAAGATTAATTTTCCAACACTCCCCCTTAATCTGAAGTTAGATGTCATTCAACAATTTTTTTTCCGGAACTGATCTCCGGAGTTATACCTTTGCATTTGCCTTTTCAGAGCAGATCTCCGGAGCTGTTTCTGTCAATCTGGATCACCTCCGGAGCTCTTTTCTGCATCTCCGGAGCACTCTGTTTGCATCTCCGGAGCTGACACTCTACATCTCCGGAGCTCTGTTTCTGCATCTCCGGAGCATCTCCGAAGCTGCACATACCTTCCAGAGTTGAATCTCTGGAGCTCTGCGGTAACTGTCTTTCTGGAGTTGAACCTCCAGAGCTGTCTTCTTTCCGGAGCTGCACACCTCCAGAGCTGTCAACAATGCCAAGCCTATCTCTTAGGTGTTCAAAAGAATCTTTTGGCAATGCCTTTGTAAAAATGTCAGCGAGCTGCTGCTTGGATTTGTAATACTGTAACTCAATCTCTCCTCATTCTACCAACTCCCTTATGAAATGATAATGGATCTCAATGTGCTTTCTTCGTCCGTGGAAGACTAGATTCTTTGTCAGGGCTATTGATGAAACATTGTCACAATGAATGGTTGTACCATCTTCTTGTTGCTCATTAAAGTCTGCAAGGATCTTTCTCAACCAAATAGCTTAACATGCTGCTACATTTGCTGCAATATACTCAGCTTCTATTGTAGAGAGAGTAACAATGGGCTGCTTCTTGGATGCCCATGATATCATGCCTGAAACCATGTGAAATACATAGTCGGATGTGCTCTTCCAGTCATCTACATTACCTGCCCAATCACTATTCGTAAAACCAGCCAACTCAAACTCATTAGAAACACCATACAAGATGCCATACCCTGTTTTGCCATTCACATATCTCAGGGTGCTTTTTCCTACTTGCCAATGTGTGTCCTTAGGCTTCTCCATGAACCTAAAAATCAGGCTTACAGCATACATCAAATTAGACCTAGTGGCTATCAAGTACATAAGGCTTCCAACCATGCTCTTGTAGAGGGTTGGGTTTACTTCCTTGCTACTGTCCTCTTTACTCAATTTCAGACCTGTAGCTGTTGGTGTAGGGGCAGGTTTACTATTCTCCATTTTAAATCTCTTCACAATCTGTTTGGCATAGTTAGTTTGTGAAATAAATATGCCATGCTCTGTTTGTTTGACCTCAATGCCAAGAAAATACTTTAGCAGACCTAAGTCTGTCATCTCAAACTCATTCTTCATTACCTCTTTGAAATCAACAATGAAAAGATCACTATTGCCAGTAAAAATCAGATCATCTACATACAAATAACAATCAAAATATTACCTTCAGCTACTTTGATGTAAAGAGTGGGCTCACTATTGCTTTTGCTAAAACCATTACTCACTAAATATGAATCTATTCTGTTGGACCATGCCCTAGGTGCTTGTTTTAGCCCATAGAGGGCTTTCCGGAGCCTATATACTTTGTCCTCTTGCCCTCGAACTTCATAGCTAGGGGGTTGCTCCACATAAACTTCCTCTTTCAGCACTCCGTTCAAGAAAGCTGACTCTACATCCATTTGAAACACCTTCCACTTGTGTTGGGTTGCTATTGCTATGACTGCCCAAATTGTTTCTAGCCTTGCAACTGGTGCATATGTCTCATCATAATCTCTTCCAGACTGTTGTTTGTACCCTTTGACAACTAGCTTTGCCTTATGTCTTTCAATCTTTTCTTCAGCAGTAGACTTGGTCTTATAGACCCACTTAACTCCAATCACTTGTTTACCCTTGGGTAAATCAGTTAGCTGCCATGTGTTATTCCTCTCTATGGCATCCAACTCTTCATCCATGGCCTTACACCATTTCTCTTCTTTCACAACTTCTTCAAAGTACATTGGATCACTACAAGAAAATAATGCAAAATCTAAATTCTCATCCATATCAGCATACCTTGTGCTATCATAAATATCCTTCACACTCCTTGTCCTCCGTGGCATCAATGATGCGAGTGTGGAGTCTGAATTACCTCTAGAACTACTAATGTTTTGACCTTCGGAGCTACTATATTGTTGACCTCTGGAGTTGCTGCTTTGCTGAACTCTAGAGCTGCAGATCTTTGGAGTTGTTGTGCTGTTGTCCACCTCCGGAGCTGCTCTATTGAACACCTCCAGAACTACTATTCTCTAATGCTCTATAGTAGTTTCTCCCCGAGCTGCTGCTCTCCGTAGTTCCTCCAGAGTTGCTGTTCTTCGGAGCTTCTTCATCTTCAAGGGGTATTGTAACTAAAATACTCGTGGTGTTGTCCACCATTCCATCCTATGCTCCATTCTCAATGAATTCAACATCCCTACTGATCACAACCTTTTTGGTGATGGGATTATATAGTCTATAGGCTTTTGACTCTTCACTATAGCCCATGAAGATACATTTTTCACCTTTATCATCAAATTTCTGCCTCTTCTCTTTAGGCACGAATGCATATGCCACACACCTGAAGATTCTTAGGTGTTCAACACTCCATTTGCTGTTTGTCTATGCTTCTTGTGGAATCCTATCACGAACAATATTTGTATGACACCTATTCAATAGGTAGACCGCTGTTGTTACAGTTTCACCTCAAAAATCATGTGATAGTCCTTTTGCTTTCAGCATGCTTGCTGCCATCTCTCGAATGGTTCTGTTTTTTCTTTCAACCACTCCATTTTGTTGTGGAGTATACCTAGTTGTGAACTATTTTTGTATGTCTTTATTCCTATAGAAATTTAGAAATTCCTTAGAGATATACTCTCCCCCTCTATCTGTTCTTAGGGCTTTGATATAGTGGCCGCTTTGCTTTTCAGCTGATGCCTTAAACCACTTGAGTTTCTCGAAGGCTTCTGATTTGTTCTTAAAAAAATAAACCTAGATTTTTCTGCTGTAATCATCTATGAAAGTCATAAAATAAATATTTCCAACCAAGGTGTGGGTTTTCATGGGACCACACAAATCTGAGTGCACCAACTCCAATGGTGCTTTTGCTCTCCTAGAATACCCTGATTGAAAGGGTTGTTTATGCTACTTTCCTAAAATGCAGGGTTCACATTTTCCATCGGGCTCTACAATGTTTGGTAGCCCTCTAACCATGCCCTTCTTGGACAATAAACTCAAACCAGAAAAACTTAAGTGCCCATACTGCCACAATTTGGATGGGTCTTTGATGACTGTTCTAAAGGCTGATTGCTGTCCCACTGCTGTGAGCGCCGGAGATAGTGCTAAAAATTACGCTAGAGATAGCGCCAGAGACTCTATGTGTATCCTAAGAGGAAACATTCTGTTTCTTGTCATCTGCACTGCTGCAATCACTTTCTTACTGCCTCCTTTATTAAATATTGTGCACTCTCCATTTTCTATCAGGATTTTATAACCATTTTGGACCATCTGTCCAATGCTCAATAGGTCATGTTTTATACCAGGGGCATAGTATACATCATGGATCTTCCTTCTTTCACCATTCTTAGACTGAATGTTGACTGTACCTTTTCCCATGACAGGAACTTGCTCATTGTTTCCCATTTTTATTTTAGTTTTAATGCTGCTATCTATGGAGGCAAAGAAGTTTTTATTACCGCTCATGTGGTTGCTACAACCGTTGTCTAGATACCATACTTCATCACTACTCCTCTCAATAAGGTTGCAAACAATGAAAACATTTGTCTGTTTTTCATTTTCAGCCTTGTTCTCATTTGCTACATTAACATTTTGGCCTCCATGATCACGTTGTTTCTTTCTACACTCACTAGCATAATGACCAAACTTATGATAGTAATAACATTGAACATTACTTTTGTCATATTTCTGATTAGAACTGTTCTTCTTATTTTCTTGAAAGTTTGGCTATGAGCTGCTTGCCTCTTCTTGGCTGTTTGAAACTCCTCTTCCGGAGTTGCTTCTTCCTCTACCTCTTTGACCTCTACCTCTGCTATTTCTTCCTCTTCCCCTACCTCTTGCATTGGTTTGAGCCTTGAAGGCTTGCTCGAGGGAATGAGCGGATCTATTCAATCGCTACTCATGGCTTTGTAGAGAGCCCATCAACTCATCCATTGTCATCTTGGACAGGTCCTTTGTCTCTTTAATGGTTATGATAATAGGGTCAAATCTAGAAGGTAGACTCCTTAGGATTTTCTCAACAATCCTTTGATCATCCATGGTTTCTCCATTTATCCTTAGCTGATTTATTATGGTAGAAACCCTAGTGTGAGTCTAAAATAGACTCACTCTCCTTCATCTGTAGGGTCTCAAAATCTCTCCTAAACAATTGGAGTTTCACTGATCTCACCTTGTCAGTTCCCTTATAGCTATTCTGCAATATTTCCCATGCTTGTTTTGAGTAGTTTGCTACTGCAATGCAGGGGAAAATAGCCTCTGTCAAGGTTGCCTCAACTAGACTGAGGGCTTTTGCATCCTTCATTCTTGTTTCCTTCAATTGGTTTATTTGAGCATTAGTTAGGGTTGCATAAGCTGCTGGGTCTGTGGTGTCTATGAATCCATTGATGACCAAATCCCATAGGTCATTAGCAACTAATATAGTCTTCATCTTTTTAGCCTAGATATCATAGTTCTGCCCATCAAATGTAGGTGGCTGTTGCCATCCTTTACTGTCCCCACCTACCATACTTCTCAAATATGAGAAGGCTGATAATGCTTAGACAAACTAGGGCTTATATAAAACACCCACAAAAGATTTCTAACTGCCCAGAAAAATAGGGCTCTGATACCACTTGTTGGAAGGCAGGGGAGAATTAACGGCTATCTAGAAAAGATTGCTACAGCAATAGTGGACAACAGAAAACAAACACACACAGAGGAGAGAGACAAACACAAATGACAACAAATTATATTATATAATTTCCTTTTCTAAAAACATTCAAACTTCTTACAAACTTGATTCAAAGTTGCTGCTTTGTTTTCTGATTTACCAAATCACTGGACTTGCAAACTATGTCTATCCTGGAGCTGCCTGTAGGAACTCCGTAGTTGCCTGTGTGTACCCTGTGCTACTGCATACAAGACCTTCTATTCTCTGCAATATTCACCTTCTGCTCTCACTGTGTTCTCTTCTGGAACATTCCTCTTACCTTTGCTGCTGCAGGTTTCCACCTCTGTCTTTTTCTCTCTATATTTTCTTCTTCTGCTGCAGGTTATTACTCATATGCATACGGTCAACTATTTTCCCTCCTATTTGTCTCTTTCCAAAACTGGGACTCAACATTCCTTTCAAATTTAAACTCACCTACCAAATTTAATGCTGGCAAGTGCAACAGTGCTGCGCAGATTTGAGGAGATCCCCAAAATTGACGCGGGGGTAGGGGAAAATAAATTGTTTGACGGAAGATTAATTTTCCAACAATAATTAGATGTGAAATGTCTAGACATGAGAAACCTTATTCAAAGTGTGTGATTTAGGATCCCTGTGTGTGTAAGATTAAGAGTATGACTTCATTCATGGTGTGTTTTTATTTATTTTTTGCATGTGCCTATTGTTCACTATGTGTAAAAATGATTATATAGCCTATGGAATGGTAAAAGGAAAAAAATTAAGGAGAATGTTTATAATTGAAATAGAGTATTTAAAGGTCTTTAAAAATATTAATTTAAATTTATTTATGCAAAAATAAAAGGGTTTATGTGTGTATATACCTTACGAACTATGACTTGTTATAAAGGCAAAAATGACTTGATATAGGGGGTAAAGAAAGTCTTTCTAGATATTAGCTCTAATTGTAGTTGCAAGTGTAAAAAGGAAAACAGATTTTTGTTTTTAGGTTTTTACCTTATATGCAAAAAGGATTTCAGTTTACTTTGGGTTCTTTTATTTTTATGCAATTGTAAAAAGAAAGAAAATAAAGTGTTTTAGTTTCATTTAAAACCCTAGTTTTGAAGGATTGTGAATTCTTGATTAAGCTTGTTTGATTTTGCATTTCTATTTTGGATAGTTCATTTTCAAAGTATTTTTCTTTTAATTAAAAGTTGTAGATTTAAATAAAGGATTGTGATTGTGTATCTTTGCTTGACAAAAGACATGTGATTGTAGATTTAAATAAAGGACTATGATTTAAGTAAGGGATATGTTTTTTACATTTTGGAGATAAATGGGAAGGTTGTGTATTCTTCTCGTGTGGCAACAAAATATAATAATCTTTATTGTGTGTGATGAAAAATATAAGCATTATTGTTGTTTTTCTCAATTGGATATAAATTGAATGCATATTCTTGATGCTGGGTATAGATTAGGAACAAAAGGTTTTTAAAAATGATTGTGTTTCCTTTTTAAGAGACATCGTGTTTCCACAATTCATGTGTTGGGAATTAAGGTGTCTCAACCTTGGCAAATTCTTAGCATTGGTATTTAATTATTTATTTATTATTTGCCTATATTGTAATTATTTATGCACATTATATTTTGTCATTTTATGTGAGGTGGCATGGTGAGTTGTCATCTCACAAGGAAGGTGACTAGAATTGACATGTCATCATGAGGGAATATAGGCATCCCATTTGAGGTGGCATTAATTTTCCATGTGTCGGCATCTTGAGTAATGTGTAAGAGGTTATGACATGATAGAATCTATGACATGTAAATGCCAAAAATAGAAGATTCTTATGACAGATATGACATGCATTATAAAGCATCTTTGCATTTGAATAGGGCATATCTAGGCACCCAAGTTGGACTATGACAAGATGTATGAGGAATATGCTATTGTTAGTCAGTTATGACAGATTTTCTTATAGTTGTAAGTGTTGTCATATATGATAGATTCTATGATAGCTGTAAGATGTGTAAGAACATTTGTCATAGCTTATTCTTGGATGGAGCACCCAAATTTGAGAAAGTCAAACTTGCATGTTATGATGGTTGTAAGAGGTCAAGTAAATATTGTACAAGTGTCAATACAAGTATAGGGGAATTAGAAAATGGGCCATGTGGCCAAGTTGGTGCCCACCTCTAGAAGCTTCCCATTTTGGCCTTGAAACTCTATAAATAAGGTGCTTGTTGAAGTAGTTTGTATGGTTCATTTGTAGATATTGTTAGGCTACCGAAATTACTCCAGAATATCAACAGTGGTGAAATCTTGTAAAAGCTTGGCTCTAGAAGTGTATTGTAACCTTCATTGTTTACAGATTAATATATTGGGTTATACTTTGGAGTGGGGTTTTTCACCCGAAAGGGTTTTCCCCGCGTATATCTTGTGTTGTGAGCTTTTGTATTTGCATTTGATGTTTTATATTTTTCTTGTATTGCAAATCTCATTGTTGTAATTTTTAAAGGATAAAAATTTGTACAACTCTCCTCATTAGATTGGTGTAGGAAGTGTATTCCACGTACCTTGCTTCCTTTTAGTTGGTATTAGAGATTGATCAACTTCAGTTCTAGTTGTTGGTTAGAGAGTTTTTTGAATTGATTTTTGTTTGAGTGGGAGCTTGTGCAGAGGATTTTGAAATCTTTGTTGTAGGAAGGAGATGGCTAGCACATCTGGGAGGATAGAGATGGAAAAGTTTAACAGAGGTAACTTGAGTTGTACAAACTTAAGATGGAAGACATGTTGGTTCACAGAAACCTATGGACTGCTATATCTGGAAAGAAGCCATCGGACATTCATAAACAAGAAGATTTGATGGATTGGAAGGCTAAGGGTCTTGTGAGACTCTATTTGGTTGACTCTGTTTTACTAAATGTCCATGAAGAGGCTATAGCCATCTGAGAACTAGTGATGTGCTTTTTACATACAATCTGTTATACAACTAAAAATTCCTTCTAACTAAGTATAACAATTTGACTGAAATGTAAATCTAGGACACAGTGATTCGACAATTCATGTAGTCAATGCTTACTTTGGCCAAAGATTTATATATAAAACATATTCTATATTAGATATATGTGTTGATCTATCACAAACACCTCTTTCTCAATCTTGCCTTTAGAGTTTCATAAGTTCTCTATACTAACTTTCTAAGTCATCTTTGATTCGTTCAAATATGAAAATCATTCTCTAAATTCTTTCTTTTAAACTTGAAACTGATTGAACAATTCTTTTCTATCAAACTGTTGATGCATAATAGCCAATAAAATCTATATAAACATATTCCAACTGAAATACATAAGAGTCATAAAGCTTTCGGCCTAAAATATGGCCAAGGATAATAGTCAATCAAAGATTTATGTAATCACATCTTAATCGAAGTCCATTATTTTCTCGACTTTAGTTATACATATATCTAACATTTTACATGTCCCTATATACTTTCACAATTATATCTATAATTGCACAAAAAAATTACTCTTACTGTTATCAACATCTAAATAGAAGTCTTCCTTGTTTAAAAGCCATTTACAGAAAGTAACACAATCATTATTTAGCAGTCTCTAAAATTCAAGGTTCGAATCCCATTTGGGTCGGCTTTTAAAACAGATTGGATATAGTCACGTGGTTATTTCAGTTGATTCTCATTTGCTACCAACCACCACATAGACCAAAAGGTCATAATCTTAGTCGAAAGTATGCATGTTTACATATATAATCGACTGGAGCAGTCTTTGATACCCATCAGGTCTTAGCAACAATGGTGCATTAATAATAATACTCACAATGAATTTAAGAACTAACAAGACTTTATGAGGTGCTCTCAATCTTTCCACATACATGTACATGCATAAGTATGCGCATACATACCTATGTATGTACAAATATACAAACGTTTTACTAAAAGTTTAGAATAGAAGAAGGAGCTAACAGAGATATCTCTCTGTTCTTACCCAGCTAGATGTTTTGACTAAACATGGTATTTTAATTTTGCCCTTTTGTTTTCAATAAAAACCCAATATGTTTTCTACAAACAAAATAATAAACTTCATTGATTTAATCTATCCAGTCATAGTTTCTCTGCCAAACTAAACTGTGGGAAGAAACAAAGGAAGAACAAACCTAATGGTCTGAGTTTTTCTGGTTACAAAACCATTCAAACAATACATTCCTATAACTGGAAAGGAATATACAAATGCTCAACATATGATTTACTATGCTAATTGCATAATGGACACACATTTCCATTGGTAAATTTCAACTTTCTAATATTCATACTACAAATAGTCTAAGGAAAAATGAAAGTCTGTCTCTTTTAAAACAAGGAATCTCTTTCCAGAAAACTTGTTCATACCAGTAAAAAAGGTTCATAATAACAAGAGAGACTATTTTCTATTTGTATGCATATAAGAACATACCATCTCAGCAAGTTAAAACCAATGAAAGAAATGCAGAGCTCGAAAGCCACCAAAAATGCTAAATCAAATCCTTTTTCCCAAAGCCTTCTGCGCTACCCCCAAAACCTCTTCTTTCCAATACCTAAACCAGACATGCCCAAAACCATGCCATATACTCTTAACTTCCTAAATCTCCCCCAAAAATAGGCGTTGAAAAAGAGCAGAGTTTAGTTCCAACAAAACATCTTCCAGAGTTTTCTTCTTATTCACTCTAGTTGGAGTTATGAGCATTCATTCCCCTGTACCTTACACGATGGTTGGAGGTGCCATCTCCAATGCATAAGCCACCACTATTAAATTTTTTTTCAATGCAACTCCAATATGTGGATTTAACTCTTTAAGATGCCATGCATCTATCGAAAATCAAGAGTTCTATTCTATCTAAAAGAATACTATCATTATTATTAGTAGTAGTGATATTATTAATAATATCTATTATTAATAATATCTATTATTAATATTATTAATGTTAATGTTAATAACATTTTTAATAATAATAAAAAAAGTTTACAGATGATATTATCGTTTATTATTATTATGCATTAATAATAATAAATGTTACTATCATCATTTATCGATTAATAATAATGTCTCTATTAACAACTTCCAATGTTAATAGCGATGGTATTATTATTAATATCGATAGTTCTAACAGAATAATACATTTTAACGAACCAATATATCAATGAATCTAACATTAGCAGCCATGAAAACATTTCACTCACAAGGAAATACAAAACAGTAGATCAATCAAATATGATAAAACTTTTACTATCATTCAGAATCAATTATAAATTGTATTCAATGTGATTGTGTGTAGTTCTCATATAAGGTCATGGTTCCATAAGAATCTATTCCTGATCTGCATTTCACTCCTTAGTGATACTCTCCCTCAACTTCGGGAGGGTACACTGTACTCCTACATTCACCTCACAAGAGACAAAATGTAGTTAGTTTGAATCTTGATTATTTAAACAAGAATTATTTTAACAATAAAATCCTATAATAAATCATTATCCAAATATCACTTTGATATTACCATACAAATTGCATTCTCATGTTTACAAGACATGGATCATAAAATATATTTAGATTCTAGTTATGATAAGCATAAATAATTCATTTCCTTTTGCAGTCTTGTTTCATGAAATAGTGACATAGTTTAAATAATATGTTATAATTGTTCATAAAATGGGGTGTGACAACTCTTTGAGGATGGAGGATGGAGGATCTATCACAGATCACCTGAATAGTTTTTAACATGCTTTTTGCCCAGTTGAGCTCCGTTGGTGTGAAAATGGAGGAGGATCGGTGCATTAATTTGTTGTGTTCTTTTCTTGATTCATGGGACCACCTTGTTATGGCCATTGGAAGTACCACTACCACCTTCAAGATGGATGAAGTGGTTGCATCGTTATTGTCTGAAGATATGTGGAGAAAATCTTTTGAAAGAGCGAAGGAGGCTCTTGCGGTTCATGGTTGATCAAAAGACAAAGGCAAGAAGAAGGACAAGAAGCCATAAAAAGGAAAATCCAAATCTTGTGGGAGATCTAAGTCTCCTATAAAGTCAAAGGCACTAAGTTGGAATTGTGGCAAACCTAATCATTTACGCAAGCAATGTAAGGAGGAGAAGAAGAAAAATAAGAACTATGATTCAGATTTTGACAAATCTTCTCAGGATGATGCAGAAGCATTTGTTGCTACCTTGGCAACACATGCATCTAAGGATGTGTGGCTTATTGACTCTGGTGTATTTTTTCACATAACCTCTCATCTAGGTTGGTTCACTAAGTATGAAGAATATGATGGTGGGAAGGTGTACTTGGGTGATGACTCTCATTTGAAGATTGTTGGCTATGGAAGAGTCTTGATTTGATTCCCTAATGGACGAGTGAAGGGGATCAATGGTGTTCTGCATATCCTTGGTTTGACATGGGATTTGTTATCTTTAAGTAAGTTGAATGGTGTGGGTGTGTAGGTTGTTTTCTCGAATGACAATCTTTTCAATCTTGATGCATGCACTATTTAGTGTAATATTTCTTCAATTTTGAAGAAGAGAACTTCAGAGTCGTCATCCTCACCATTGGAACCAACAAGGAAGAGGACTGTTGCATCTACTTTTGATGGTTATGCTTTCTGGGTACCTAAGGGTGCTCATTCTATGCAGATGAAATTTCTAGCTGAGAAAACTATGTTATGGTACCAAAGACTTGGTCACATTGGTGAAAATGGTCTTTGGGCCCTGAAGAATAAAAACCTTGTTGAGGGAATGAATGATTGTAATCTTGAGTTTGATTTTGCAAACATTGCATATATGGAAAATAAAACCACATTTAGTTTTATTCCAGTTCTCATAAATCTTCTGGGGGTGTTGGACTTAATACATTATGATGTTTTTGGTCCTCTTGATGTTCCTTCGATTTCAAAATCTGTTTACTTTGTATCTTTCATTGATGATTACAATAGAAGGACACGGGTTTATTTCCTTAGAAGAAAATATGAAGTCTTTAGTCAATTCAAAGAGTTTAAGGCTCTTGTAGAGAATTAGATGGATAACAAGATTAAGTGTTTGAGGATCGAAAATGGTAGTGAGGTTTGTTTAACAAATTTTGACAAGTTCTGTAAAGAACATGGGATTGAGAGGCACAAGACAACTTTGTATACCCCTTAATAAAATGGAGTTGTAGAGTGGATGGACATGACGTTGATGGAGAGGTCTAGGAGTATGCTTAGTAGAGCTAGCCTTGAACACAAATTTTGGGCTGAAGTTGTTATTATCACTTGCTACTTGGTTAACAGGTCTCCTACATCAGTGCTTGTTGATAAGACACCTATGGAGGTGTGGTTGAAAAAAAAACCTTCATTGAGACATCTTCGAGTGTTTGGTTGTTAGGCATATGCACATGTTCATAGGGAGAAGAGGTCTAAGTTGGAGAACAAGGAATTGAAGTGTATCTTCATTAGTTATGGCATCGGTGTGAAAGGGTACAAGATTTGGGATCCAGTGGTCTAAAGGGTTTTGTATAATAGAAGTGTGATCTTTAGAGAACTCGATCCTTCTTTTTTTGTTCTACAGCTACAGAAAGAAGAAGAGAAAGAGGACGTGGTTCAACTTCCTTCTACCCCTGACAAGGTTGAACCTGATGATGAGAAGAGCTCTAGTAGCTCTAAAAGTTTAGAAGGAGAAGAAGAACCTCAACCTCAGCTTTTGAGGAGGTCCACTCAGATAAGGTGGCAACCTAATAGGTTCGGATATTCATTACATGATTCTAGTTGTATTGCTTTGATTTATAACACTAATGAACCTATGACCATAAGGGAGGCTATGGGTACGAGTGATGCAGTTTCCTAGAAAGAAGCCATGGAAAAAGAGATGGATGCATTGAAGAAAAATAATACTTGGGATCTGGTGCCCTTGCCTGATAGACACAAACTTGTTAGATGCAAATGGGTGTTCAAGATAAAATTTGGTTCAGATGGAAGTGTTAAGAAGTATAAGGCAAGGTTTGACACAAAGGGGTATTTCTAGGTTGAGAGATTATATGGTGAGATTTTCTCTCCCATTGCAAAGATAACAACTATTATATTCTTGTTATCACTTGCTACTACATACGATTTAGAAGTTGAACATATGGATGTGAAAATAACTTTCCTTCATGGTGACTTGGAGGATGAGATTTATATGTCACAACTTGAGCACTACATTGTGAGTGGTAAATAAAATTTGTTTTGCAAGTTGAAAAAGTTTTTGTATGGTTTGAAATAGTCTCCTAGGATGTGGTACCAAAAGTTCAATGCCTTTGTGTTGAGATTGGGATTTCTGATATTGACATCAAATCATATGTTTACTTTAAGATTGATAATGATCACATTCTCATTATTGCATTATATGTTGATGATATGTTGTTCATTGGGAATGGTAAAAGTTTGATTTCTAATTTGAAGTCTTAGCTTTTAGCACAGTTTTAAATGAAAGATTTAGGGGCGGCTAGGTACATTCTAAGAATGGAAATCATAAGGGACAGAGAAAACAAAAAACTTGGGTCAGGCTAGAGTAATATGTGAATATAGTGTTGGAGAGATTCAACATGGCAACTTGTAGACCATTGTGTGTTCTTGTTATGATGGGGACTAAGTTATCTATTGCATATTATCCAAAATATCCTATTGAGATGGAGGATATGATGAGAGTACCTTATGCTAGTGCTATTGGCAGTTTGATGTTTGCCATGGTCTGTACAAGACCAGATATTACCCAAGCAGTGGGAGTCCTTAGTCGATTTATGGATAATCCTATGTGCAGTAAAGAGAGCGTTCAGATACTTGCGAGGTCCTTTTGAGAAAATTCCTTATGTTATCATGGTCATCCTACATGATCTTTTTATTTAATTTGTATTCAGAGATTTGTGGATTTAAATTGGGCTAGTGACATTGATAGCAGAAGATCCACTAGTGCTTATGTGTTCACGATGTTTGGTGGTGCTATTAGTTGGATGAGCAAGTGACAAACTATAGTCGTTTTCTCCATAATAGAATCAAAGTACATGGCAACAACTCATTCTTGTAAGGAATCCATTTGGCTTAAGAGATTGTGTTTTGATGTTGGTCTTGACGCAGGGATGATTACTATTTGTTGTGACCGTTAGAGTGATATTTTTTTGGCAAAGAACCCAACCTTCCATGCTAGAATGAAGCATATTGATGTTCAGTTCCATTTTGTATGTGGCATGGTGAAAGATGGTAAGGTAAAACTAGAGAAAGTTGATACTTTGATGAATGTTACAGATTCACTAACAAAGCCTATGAGCACAGAGAAGTTCAAATGGTGTTTGGAGTCTATGGGCCTTCCAACCCCTAGCAGTTAAAATCCTGCCTTTATATTGGCTCTTGAAAAGTGTTCAACAAGTGGGATAATGTTGGGAATTAATGTGTCTCAACCTTTGCAAATTCCTAGCATTGGTATTGAATTATTTATTTATTATTTTCCTATATTGTTTTTATTTATGCACATTCTATTTTATAATTTTATGTGAGGTGGCATGATGAGTTGTCATCCCATGAGGAAGGTGACTAGGATGGACATGTCATCATGAGAGAACATTGAGGTGGCATTAATTTTCCATGTATCGGCATCTTGAGCAATGTGTGAGAGGTTATGACATATGACATAACCTATGACATGTAAGAGCCAGAAATAGAAGATTATTATGATAGATATGGTATGTGTCACAAAGCATCTTTACATGTTGAATAAGGCATATCTAGGCACCCAAGTTGGACTATGACAAACTTTAAAAAGAATATGCTATTGTTAGTCGGTTATGATAGATTCTCTTACAACTATAAGTTTTGTCATATATGATAGATTCTATGATAGTTGTAAGATGTGTAAGAGCATCTGTCATAGCCTATTCTTGGATGGAGCACACAAATTTGGTAAAGTCAAACTTTCATGTTATAACAGTTGTAAGAGGTTAAGTAAATATTGTACAAGTGTCACTATAGGTATAGGGGCATTGGAAAATGGTCCATGTGGCCAAGTTGACACCCACCTATAGAAGCTTCCCATTTTGGCCTTGAAACTCTATAAATAAGGTGCTTGTTGAAGTAGTTTGTATGGTTTGTTTGCAGGTACTATTATGCTGCTAGAATCACTCTAGAATATCAATAGTGGTGAACTCTTGTAAGAGATTGGCTCTAGAAGTGTATTGTAAAATTCATTGTTTACAGATTAATACATTGGGATGTGCTTTGGAGTGTGGGGTTTTTCACTTGAAAGGGTTTTCCCCACGTATATCTTGTGTTGTGAGCTTTTGTATTTGTATTTGATGTTTATATCTTTCCTGTATTGTGAATTTCATTACTGTAATTGTTAAAGGATAAAAAATTGTACAATTGTCTTCATTAGATTGGTGTAGGAAGTGTATTCCATGTACCTTGCTTCCTTTCACCATGACCATGATTGATAGTGCTTTTAGATTCAATTGTGAATTTTTTTTAGTGTCAAGATTTCATATCACACTCCATGATTCATCATTAGAATGAGGAAACTTCATGATCCTGTTGGTTTTAGGACAGACAACTGAGAGGGCGGGGGGTGAATCAGTTGTCACCAAAACTTTTGTTCTTTAGGTTCTTAAAGCCTTCTTATATTTCAACAGCATAATAATGATTTAATCATGGAAGCATAATGCAATAATTCAAGAGTAAAAACACATTCAACACCTATGACACCAAGATTTTAACGTGGAAAACTCAATTAAGGGAAAAACCATGGGGTGACTAACCCAAGATTGTATTCTCTGTTAAAAGAATAAGAAGAACAAAAATGGCACTTGCCAATTAGGGCTCACTGCCTGAGCACACTGCTCACAAGAGGCCCATTGCCTACAGGAGACACATTGTCTATAGAATAATATAAATATTACATACTTGAACTAGAGAATAGCATCTTTATTATGCTTGAGACAGTTCCATTTAAGCTCAACACTTCTGCTCTGCTTTTCGCTCCTCTTCTCTCTATCACTTTCTCATCATGACCACGGATGCATTTGAAATCACTTCGCAACTCTTATTTATACATGACATTGACTTTGGAATGATCATTAAAGTCAGCACAACATACACTTATTTTATTATAGAGCATTTATAAAAATACAACTTGACCTGTTACAAAAACTTCATGCGCGTCACTACCCTATCAGCCACGCATTTCTGGGACTTCAATCTTCTTCGAGGAACACACCAGGCTTTGCAAAACACCTTCAAGAATATCCATAATATGTGCAAATCATCCGGTTGGCCAGGACTGAGAAGAACACCATCACCTAAAGAATTACGAGCTTAATCTTCAATGCAGACCAACAACATGAGCTAGACACAATCTGGAGACCTCCACAAGTTTGCTTGAATCACCAAGAATATCTGCACCACTTCTGCTTACTTCAATCATTTGCATCTTCATCTAGAACCTCAAGAACACAGCCGGTCATCATTGTCACACTAGAAGAATCACTTGTGGACCTCCAAACTACGAGCCAATCTAGTTGTTAATTCAAATTAGCTTCCCAAACATACCACCAAATCTATAGAGCATGATAATGCATTATCAGATCTCACCGGACCTATTTGAGCCACTCTATCACTACTGAATAGCTGCCAGAACCAATTTTACTCATATGGCCATAACTTCTTCTAATCTTCATGCGGACCTCTAAAATCTTGACTGGAGAACCTTCAGACACATATCTACAGACCCTTTGATGCGCATACTCTAATCTTCAACTGACTAAAATCTTTACTTCATAGAACTTCTCTGTCTTTATTGTTTTTCTCTGTTTCTGATAGGGCTAATTTTCTCAATATCCTCAGCACACAACTCATCCAATCCTTGACATCAATGCAACAGGTGTATGTTGACATCAATGACAAAACCGGTTAGGCCCATACTTGCAACAATCTCCCCCTTTGTCATTGATGGCAACATATGATGTGAAAAACTGTTTTGACCATCAAGACAAGAACTTCTCCCCACTGGCTCCCCCTAACATCATCAATCATTTACATATCTTTTCTTTCTTTATTTCTCCCCCTTTGATCAACAATCTCTTTTGTTTTTCACAAGTCTTCTCTCCCCCTTTGACATCAATGGAAAAGGACACATACTTGCATCAATACTTCACAATTATACAGACTGCTCCCCCTTAGTAGCAACTTCCTATCATCAATCCAGACCACAAGATATGACTGTGAGATCCACCAGACTGATGCACATCAGTGCACCTTATTTCAGAACCGGAGGGGTAATAACCCCTAACTTCTCCTTGAGATACTCAAAAGAGTCCTTAGGTAGAGGTTTAGTAAAAATGTCTGCAATCTGATCCTTTGAGGGCACAAACTCCAATCTGACTTCATTCTTGTTCACCTGCTCTCTCAAAAATTGAAACTTGATGGATATATGTTTTGTCTTTGAAAGCAACACCAGATTTTTTGATATATTTATTGCACTTGAGTTATCACAAAAGATTGTGATAGGTTCTTCATACTCCACTCTGATGTCTCTTAGCATTTGTTTCATCCACAATACTTGAGTGCAACTACCTGCTGCTGCAATATACTCTGTTTTTGCAGTGGACAAAGATATTGCCTCTTGTTTCTTGCTTAGCCAAGAAACCAATCTTTTCCTAAAAAGAATGTACCACCACTTGTACTCTACCGGTCATCCACATCTCCTACCCAATTAGCATCTGTATATGCATGAAGAGAGAAATCATGATCCCTAGGATACCATAAACCATACTCAACTGTTCCCTTTAGATATCTGAGAATTCTCTTGATTGCCATGACATGAGACTCTCTAGGATCAGCCTGGAATTTGGCAACAAGACCAACAACATTCATAACGTCAGGTCTAGTTTGAGTAAGGTAGAGTAGTCCACCAATCATTGACCTATACTTTTTCTAATCAGCCTTAGGAGATTCATCATCTTTGCTCAGTTTACACCCAGTTTCCATGGGAGTATTCATTGGCTTTGAATCTTCCATCCCAAGTTTCTTCAACAATTCTTTCACATGTTTGGTCTATGATATGAAGATTCCTTTCTTTATTTGAGTGATTTGTAGACCCAAGAAGAAATTCATTTCCCCAAACATAGACATCTCAAATTCACTTTTTATTTGATTTGCAAAAGTCTTGCACATACTATCTTTTTTTCCAAAAATGATATCAACAAATACTTCAACAATCAAGATATTTTCATGATCAATCTTGAAGTACAAGTTACTATCAGTAGTACCTTTGTTGAAACCAATCTTCAAAAGATGTTTATCCAATCTTTCATACCAGACTCTTGGGGCTTGTTTGAGTCCATACAATGCTTTCTTCAACTTACAGACCATATCACCATGATTAGATAATTGAAATCCATCCGGTTGCTCAATGTATACCTCTTCTTCCAAATCACCATTCAAGAAGGTAGACTTGACATCCATTTGATATACTTTAAAATCCTTAAAGGTAGCAAAAGCAAGAAATAATTTGACTGCTTCAATTCTTGCCATTAGAGCAAAAGTTTCTTCAAAGTCAATTCCTTCTACTTGAGAATAACCCTTATAGACCAATCTAGATTTGTTTTTGACTATTTCACCATCTTCATTCAGTTTATTCCAGAAGACCCACTTAGTCCCAATAACATTTTTGTCTTTAGGTCTGGGAACAAGATCCCAAGTGTGATTTTTTTTAATCTGCATCAACTCTTCCTCCATTGCTTTAGCCCAACTTTCATCATTGCATGCTTCACTTATTGTTTTTGGTTCAACCTTTGAAATTAGACAATATTTCTCTGAATCTTGAGCAATCTTTCTTCTTGTTTGAACACTTTTGCTTCTATCTCCTATGATCTGGTCTTCAGAATGATTCAGTCTTACATACCTAGGAGTTTTGGGAATGTCTTGCACTTCTATTTCTTGGAAATGTTCACTCAAACTTAACTCTTCTACCTGTATTTCAAGATTCTTGTGAGGACCGCCCTTTTTACTTCTGTTGTTATGACTATTTACATTACTGTTATTGTTACTTTTTATATTTGTGGGATAGCAGTTCTCGGAATTGTCAAACTATTAAACTTTATTATGATTTCAGAAAAACTAATTGGGTGATATTTGGATAAGTTTACATTTCAGAAAAGTTAATTAGGTGATGTTGGAAAAATTGTAATATGATTTCATTTATGTTAATTGGAACTATGTCATGATAATGCATGTTTAAAAGTTGCTTCGGCTATGATGATTATATGTGGATACTGATCTTGTAATTTAGTGTGCAGGATTTACTAATCGAACCACAGATTTCGGAGATCATTCCGCACCTTGTTATTGTTATTCCCTGTTAAGCCGATCTGGTTCCACGAGGAACCAAGATCTTTCTGTGTTTGATGTGATGTTGTAATATGGTCTTTCGTATGGTCGAGTGGGTTTGGTTACCCTCTTGTAACAATATTTTATGATTTGTGTTGTAAAAAGTTTGAATTTGAATTTCTTTATTTTATTTAAATCTTTGAGGCCTTTTCATGTGCTTTACCTTGACCGTGGGTGTCCTGGATGGGTTAAAGTTGACCCTGGGTTATACCCCATGGGTCCAGGGGCCCATTTGGCATGGGTAACCCTTGAGTAACCTCCATCTAGTCATCTTAACTTCCCCCTGAAGTTAAGTGGCGAAAATTAGAGGTATGGAGGGGACAAGATGGGTTGTACCAACACCCAACCCATCCCTCTTCATTCCCCAAGGTAAGAGATGACTACAAACCCATCCATTATTGAAGGATTGACTTGAAGTCACCTTCTCCATTAGTGAGATTCCCCCATGTGTTGTGGGGCCATCCATGTGAAGGAGGGAAGAAGAGGCATGGGTCACCTGTCTTTTCCTCCTTTAACTCCTTTTATTTCTCCCATGCATAAGAGAAATGACATGAGGAGAGGGATAAGGAGTACTCTAGGGATGGGTGAGTGACATAAGCCACCAGGACAGAATAGTGGTTTTGGGGGAGAGTGAGGAGGTGACAAGTGTCACCTCCCCATTCCTCAAAACTAGAAAAAGGAATTTGGTTATTTGTTTCCAATTTTGGGATGAGAGGGAGTTAGTTGAATTTGGAGGGAGTTCTTTTTTCATTTGCAAAAAAAAAAAAATAGGAAAGTTAAGCTGGGAGGTGAGGAAAGGGAGAGGGAGTTGTTGGCTAAGGTTGGAAGAGAACTCAGTGAGATCTGCAACATTTTTTCTTTCCAGGAGGGCTTTGTAAGGTTGGTTGATTTTTACCTTTCTTTCGTATATCTGAATGTGTATGTGAAGTGTGTGAAAGATGATTAATTGTTTGTGATTTAGATGTGTTTTCTGTGGGGTTTGTTGTCGGGTTGTTTGACAGAGCTTCTCCCACTTGGGAGAAATGCTCATCAAGTTGGGGTAGGGGAGGAGAGATCCTCCTCGGGTGCATACCTGTTTCCATCTTTTGGGATGTTGAAAGCCTTGAGGGCATGTATCTGTGACTGTATCTTTGACTTGAGAGTCAAATACAGATTTCTTAAAAGAATTTGTGATCAAACTTGGTTTGAGGTCAAGAGAAATTGTGTTGGTTAAATTATCTGTAAGGGTGACACTCTGGAGTCGAGTGTGTCCACTCTCCTACCCCTTATGAAACTCACTGTAGTTGAGTTTCCGTGTTGTGTAATTTACCCACGGGTGTTTGTGTGCTTTGGGTTTGTTGTTGTCCCTGTTGTGAAGTGGAGTGCTTGAGTTACCCAGGTATGAGAATGGTCTCCCTAGCTCGGGGGTGACCCTCTTGCGGGTCTATGGAAGGGAGGAGAGCTAGATGAGTGGTGTTTTCTTCTTTGTTTGTCTTTGATACGCAGGTTTTCTCTTAGAGCTTCTGGTTGGATTTGAAGAAGTTATATTTATGAAAAAATAGTTTATTCTTCTTCGTCATAAGAATTAGATCATGTTCATTTCATAAGAGTTGAAGAGAGAGCACCTCTCTTGATATTGTTGTAATTTTATTGTCACCCTGGGAGTGAAGGAAATAATCTCCCTGATCATGTTATTGGGAGTGACTGTTTCTTAGTTGTTACATAACTTCTTTTGTAAGTTGGTTGGGAGAAGGAAATCCTTATCTTTCATCTTGTTAAGGGTAGTGGAATAGTTGTTCTTATTGTATTGTGTATGATGTAATTATTTACCTTGAATTTCATATGGAAAGTTTGAAGTTATATAAAAAGTTTTACTGTATTAATTGTGTTATTAAAAGGAAGAGATCATTACTTACTTGCAATTCAAATCTGAACTTGTTTATGTAATTATAAGAATAGATTTGCTTAAATAGTTGAAATGGACACTTACTTGACAAATTACAGAATTAAACTGATTAAAAATCAATTCCCTTTTGTTCTTTGGATTAGTAGTTATTTAATGTTATCAATGGAGATTAGTACGAAAGAAATTGTAATTTATGAGTTAACGAGATTGTAAGAATTTTGCATCTATTTGGTAAAATTATTCTTTTTCATTTTATCCTTTTTGAGGAAGTTTGTTCTCTGTTATAATTTGAGTAAAGGTGAGCTAAAAGTAAATATATATATATATATACTCTTTATTGAATTTCTTATATGATCATTTTAACAAGATATGAGAAACTGAATAGGGCACTGTATTTGTGAAATTTGAGTTATACATATATTTATATATATATATATATATATATATATATATATATATATTTGTATTGTTATATATTTTATTTTTTTTAATTTTTAAACAAAAATTTGAGATACTGTATATATTACTGAGAGATACCATGCAACTATTATATTATATATATATATATATATTCATCAATAATTATTAAGGAATTTAACACTCATGAAATCGAAATAAGGTTTTGTAGATTCGCTGTGTTAAACACAGAATACAAAAAAAAAATGTATTTGCATATGGCGGTGGGGTTTGAAACCCCACCGCAATCCCTTTTAAGGTGTGGGGAGGGGCGGAGCCCCACCCACACCCCACATCATGGGATGTGGGTGGGGCTCCGCCCCCCCCACATCCCCATCTACAAAAAAAAACCCTCGGCCGCTGATACTGCTCCCCGCTGCGTGCTATGCGCGGAGCCTTCCCCGCCGCGTGCTGTGCGCAGAGCTTCCCCGCCGCGTGCTGTGCGCGGAGCTTCCCCGCCGCGCGGCCCTTCCGCCGCTCACCCTTTGCTCTGCCCAGTGCGGCCTCCGCCGCCCACACTCCACCCTGCCCTTCATCTCCGCCTCCGCCCTCTGTATCCGTCCGCCGCCGCTCCCCTTGGCCTCTGCCCTGCATAAAATGGAACACAGTTAGTTCTTTATTTGTTTTTTTATGTTGAACAAACAACCAAAGAAAATAATACTATAATCCCTTGGTAAGGGTTTTATAAGGTGGAGAGCCTCCTATTTAGTTTAACAATGTTATATATATTTATATATATATATATATTTATATATACATATATAAATATATATACATATATAATTATATTATATTCAAAAGAAAGGAAGACATATATTATTGTTAAATTATGAGAAATATAGAAGAATAACAATTGAGATAAAATAAAAAAAAAATAGTAATACTTAAATAAATGAATAAAATAATCTAACTATTGTAATAATAGTATTAGTACTCATTACTAGTAATAATAACAACAGTAATTATAACGAAGAGACATATAAGTGTATATATATGTTATATATATATATAATCTTATATATATATATATATATATATATATATATATATATATATATATATATATATATGTATCGATACAAACTTATACTATTTAATTGAAAGTTATCAAGAGGCCGTTTTCTCTTAACGTTAATAAGAGAAAATAAAATTATAATTTAACGAGAGCAGGAAGGGATACACTGTATTACTCCGGAAAGAGTTTCTCGGAAGTTTCAACTATCAATGTAATTCCATAATCGAGAAAATGAAGAGGAAAATTACACGTCACCTTGCTTAAAAGGTCACTGGAAATAAACTTAAGAAGTCATCACAGACATTCCATGTGAGGCCATTTTAATCTCAACTGTAGTAAACGTCCATATAAGTAAACCTGTAAGAGAGTCAGAAGAAGAAAAAGTAACATTGGAAAACACAGAGGAGAAAATGCGTGGCATTTCCCACATGGGATAAGAGAACTAAGTTGATGGACCCTCCTGCCAAAATTTGCTTAGGAACAAGTTTAATTAATACAAATGAAGAGGAGATACTTAGATCGGAGAAGACTAGGAGACCGAGCCCAGCGAAGTAGTAAACCAGCCTATGTGACCTGGATCATCCGGAAGTTAGGTTTAATGTCAACAATAGATACAGTGATAACCCTGATTGATGTCCAATATGAAGAAAGGACCGGATAACATAAAGAAAGCATAGAAAACGAAAGAGAGAGAGATCGAAATATAAACAAACTAAATTATCAGAGAAATAGTTAAGGTAAGCACGATAAAAATACAATCAAAATTAAGACCCAGAGGAAAGGGATGAGAGAGCAAACGAACCGCCTTGTTGAGAATGCTAAGTCAAAGGAGGAGTCTGTTTCAGGAAGCAAGAGAGGAGACAGACAACCGTGCCTTGCTGAAAAATGATTAAATAGGGAGATCACGAGTCGGTTTAGTCAGAACAAGGCGTCGTGGGAAGTTGTTAATCTATCAGTGAACCACGTGCATAAAATAGTGTTGAGTAATTCCCACTTACGCCGTAAGGCGTTATGCTGTCGAAATTTTGCCGAGATTTAGATTTAGGAACCCTGATATTTTAAACCTAGTAGTGACGTTAACGGCGTCGTAGAGACCCCCTTGTTGGTCTTCTTGCGTCTGGTTGCACGCAATTGTACTTGTACCCCGCTGACAACTGTAGTGTTTTCGCCTTGAACGAACACCACCGAGCATGCTTACGCATGCAAGGGGGTTTTTAGGGAAGCGCGAGAAAATTTTTGATATTTCGTGTCATGACCACATGACGGATGTGGCTATGACACGTGTGATGTGTGTTGTGACCACATGGAAAATGTGGGCATGACAATTCTTCAGAACAGTCTGAATTTGAACTGCAGTTGGGGCTTGTTCTTCTTGGATTAAAACATCATTCTGATCATCTGCTTCATACTCATAAAATCTTGAGGGATTCTCAATGCCTTTATCAATCTTCAGATTTGTACTTTCTACAATCTTTCTCAATCTCTTGTTATAACACTGGTATGCTTTGCTTTGAGTAGAATAACCCAAGAATATTCCTTCATCATGTCTAACATCAAATTTGCCAAGGTCTTCATCTCTTTTGATATAACATTTACTACCAAAGACTCTGAAATACTTCACAGTAGGAGTGAGGCCAAACCAGAGTTCATAAGGAGTCTTACTAGTATTGCTTCTGATTTGTACTTGATTACGAGTATAGACAACAGTGCTTACAGCTTCTCTCTAGTAGATCTGAGGGACATTTGCTTCCATCATCATGGTTCTAGATGCTTCCTGGATGGTCTAGTTCTTTCTCTCCACTACTCCATTCTGCTGTGGAGTCCTTGGAGCAGATAACTGTCTCTTTATTCCATGTTTCTCACAGAATTCTATGAACTCTCTAGATGTGAATTCACCACCTCTATCAGACCTGAGACATTTTATATTTATCTCAATTTCATTTTCTACCATAGCCTTGAATATTTTGAACTTCTCAAGTGCTTCAGATTTCTCTTTCAAGAAAGTCACCCACATCATCCAGGAGTGTTCATCAATCAGTAACATGAAATATCTATCACCTTGCAGACTTTTGATTCTTGCCAGTCCACATAGATCAGTTTGTACCAAGTCCAACAATCTGGTAGAAGATTGTTCCTTACTTTTAAATGTGACTCTATTCTGCTTACCCAACGGACATTCTTTGCATAAATTGTTAGGAAGTTTCACCAGTCTTGGAAGATCTCTTACAGCTTGAGTGTTGCTTATCTTGATGATATTATCAAAATTTACATGACACATTCTCCTATGCCACAACCAACTCTGATCAATTTGAACAAATAAACAACTTTTGTTAGTACCAACCAAGTGGAAGATGTTACCTTTTGTCTGAGTACCAGATGCAATTTCAGTTCCAGAGCTTTCAAAGATCTTGCATTTTTAATTTTTGAAATGGAGATCATAGCCTTTGTCCACCAACTGTCCAACTCTGAGAAGATTATGCTTCAAACCTTCAACATACAGAACATCACTGGTTTTGTTCTTTCCATCAAAATAAATAGTGCCTCTGCCTTTGATTCTGCCAGTAGAATTATCACCAAATTTTACAATTCCTCCTTCATATCTTTCTAGATTTATGAACTTATTCATGTCACCAGTCATATGGTGAGAGCATCCACTATCAATGACCCATTCATCCTTTTTTTCATCTTGAGTAGCCAAAGCCCTTTCTACCATTTTATGATTGACAGATTCAATGGGCATTGGATCTTCTTCCTTGATGACAATAAACACCCAGTCACTTCTGGATTTGTTTCCTATCTCAGATTCATCATCTATTACTCCTTCATCATCATCATCTTCTTGAACATAGTACCATTTCTTTTGGAATCTTGATCTATTAAGATTTGGCCTTGAAAATATTTCTAGACATCTTGAGGCAAAATGACCAATCTTGTTGCAATTGAAACATTTAAAGGGCAATTTTCCTTCATACTTACCAGATCCTCTTGGCAGTCTTTTTGCAATAAGGGCTTCAAGTTGAGTAGCTTTTGCCTCATCTTCTTCCAGATCTTTTCTTGCTTTTTCATACCATGATGATTTCTTTGAGGAACTCTCTCCTAGATCATACCTTTGTTTACCTTTTGTAGAGGCACTAGCTTTGAATACAGATTCAGTCTTGGGAGGATCATCTCCAAACTCAGCCAATTCAAATGAAGGTAACTTCCCAACCAATTGATCCCTTGTAAAATTTGATAAAGATCTGAATTCCTCAATAGCGGCAACCTTGTGTTTGTAAGCAAGAGGTAAGGATCTAAGAACTTTAGCAACAATCTCATCTTCATCCAAAGTTCCACTAACACATCTAATGCCACAAACAAGCTCATTTACTTTTGGCATAAATGTAGTGATATTCTCATCTTCATTCATCTTTAGGTTTTCAAACTTTCCTTTTAGACTTTGTAGCTTGGCACATTTAACATATTTGTCTCCTTCATGTAGAATTTCCAGCTTTGACCAAATTTCATATGCAGTTTTTAATTCCATAACATTTGTCAGCTTTGTATCAAATAAGGCACTTAGTAAGGCTTCTCTAGCTCAAAGATTATCTTTAGTATTTCTGATTTCATCTAGAGTTGTCAGACCATTCTTTGGAGGAATATACTCTTTTATAGTCATGTTCCAATACTGAAATCCCATACATTGCAAGTGACATTCCATGTGGCTTTTCCAAAGAGTGTAGTTCATTCCATCAAACCTCAGACTATCCTTCTTGTAGGAAGACATCCTGGATCTCTTCAAGCGGTTAAGCTCTTTTAGAGGAACTTAGCTCTGATACCAATTGTTGGTTTTAGGATAGACACCTGAGAGGGGGGGTGAATCAGTTGTCACCAAAACTTCTGTTCTTTAGGTTCTTAAAGCCTTCTTATAATTCAACATCATAATAATGATTTAATCATGGAAGCATAATGCAATAATTCAAGAACAAAAACACATTCAACACATATGACACCAATATTTTAATGTAGAAAACCTAATTAAGGGAAAAACCATGAGGTGACTAACCCAAGATTGTATTCTCTGTTAAAAGAATAAGAAGAATAAAAATGGCACTTGCCAATTAGGGCTCATTACCCAAGCACACTGCTCATAAGAGGCCCACTGCCTATAGGAGACACATTGTCTACATAATAATATAAATATTACATACTTGAACTAGAGAATAACATCTTTATTATGCTTGAGACAGTTCCATTTAAGCTCAACACTTTTTCTCTGCTTTTCGCTCCTCTCCTCTCTATCACTTTCTCATCATGACCATGGATACATTTGAAATCACTTCGCAACTCTTATTTATACATGACATCGACTTTGGAATGATCATCAAAGTCGGCACAACATACACTTATTTTATTACAGAGCATTTACAAAAATACAACTTGACTTGTTACAAAAACTTCATGCGCGTCACTACCCTGTCGGCCACACATGTCTGGGACTTCAATCTTCTTCAAGGAACATGCCAGGTTTCACAAAACACCTTCAAGAATATCCACAATATGTGCAAATCATCCGGTTGGCCAGGATTGAGAAGAACACCATCACCCAAAGAATTACAAGCTCAATCTTCAATGCGAACCACCAACATGATCTAGACACAATCTGGAGACCTCCACAAGCTTGCTTGAATCACCAAGAACATCTGCACCACTTCTGCTTACTTCAATCATTTGCATGTTCATCTGGAACCTCAAGAACACAGCCACTCATCACTGTCACACTAGAAGAATCACTTGCGGACCTCCAAACTATGAGCCAATCTAGTTGTCAATTCAAATTAGCTTCCCAAACATGCCACCAGATCCACAGAGCATGATAATGCATTACCGGATCTCACTGGACCTATTTGAGCCACTCTGTCACTACTGAACAGCTGCCAGAACCAGTTTTACTCATATGGCCATAACTTCTTCTAATCTTCATGCAGATCTCTAAAATCTTGACTGGAGAACCTTCAGACACATATCTAAAGACCCTTTGATGCGCATACTCTAATCTTCAACTAACTGGAATCTTTACTTCATAGAACTTCTCTGTCTTTACTATTCTTCTCTGTTTCTGATAGGGCTAATTTTCTCAATATCCTCAGCACACAACTCATCCAATCCTTGACATCAATGCAACAGGAGTATGTTGACATCAATGACAACACCGGTTAAGCCCATACTTGCAACAGATCCATCATTAGGAAGAGGAAGGGAGGAGAATGGAGGATGTGTATGGACTCCCATGCCATAAACAAGATCATTATCAAGTATAGGTTTCCACTACCATGCATGGATGACCTAATGGATTGTTTAAGTAGGGCATGCTACTTTTTTAAGATTGACCTCAAGAGTGGCTATCATAAAATTATAATCCGTGAAGAAGATGAGTGGAAGACAACTTTCAAAACAAAAGATGGATTATATGAGTGGTTCCTCATGCCTTTTGGATTGACCAATGCACCAGATTTTTTTGGAGGCTAATAAAAAAAGTTCTATTAAAACATTTCTTAAGTAAATTTGTTGTTTAGTTGGATGATATTTTGTGTTTAACAAGACCAAGAAAGAACATCTAAAACATGAAAGGAAGCTAGGTGTACGGAAATTGCTTCCTACACTAATCTAATGAGGGGAGGGCTATGCAAATTCAATTTAATCTTTACAATTACAGGAACATGAAACATATAACATAGATATTTCAGCAATACACATAGATATTTAAATTATTTGACTTTCTTTTCTTCTTTGACAATAAGTGCAATATCAAAACATGTAAGCATACATAACCATGGAAGAAGAAATAAACTCAACACACATAACATAGTATTTTTGACATGGAAAACCCTGTTGAGGGAAAAAACCACGGGGTGACTAACCCAATATTGTATTCTTTGTTAGAAGAATAAGATAGTACAAAATGGCACTTGCCAATTAGGGCTCACTGCCCGAGCACACTGCTCACAAGAGGCTCACTGACTACAATAGTTTATAGAAAGAAACCATGTACTTGAACTGATGAGAAGCATCCACATATGCTGAGGTTCAGTTCCAGTTAAGCTCAATATACTGATCTACTGCACTTCATTCTTCTACTTTAGTGCTACTGTTCTGTCACATATCAGACCTGTATTGTTATTTCCACACTGCTCTCTGCTTTTCTTCGCACAACACAACACAAACAACACACACATCTTCATACTGAAATCAATCTGGTATATATATCTGCATCAATGATTTCAATCATCTTTCTAGTCGGCATCCAGAAAACTCAAGATATTTACAAACTCTGGTCTGTCGACTGAATCCATGCTTACTAAGTGATGCGTATCAAAAAGATAGTTATAGAAGTCATCAATCATGTTACCCAATCATGAATGATACCTCAAGACACTTGATCACCATCAATATCTCATCCAGATTAAGGTCTGATGCTCTATTGGTCAGTTCTTCCTCAGTCTACTCTGCCAAATAGGAACCCAACACTTAGGTGCTCATATCTTTTCACTCTTTCATCACCAAAGGCTCAATCTCTGGAATGTATCAGTCATGGTACTCCTCTTGACTTTCCCAAGTCTACACTTTGCTTAGATACTTCCTCTGAGAGATCCGGACCTGATTGTCAGACCTTGCTGCATGCTCTGTTCTTGGTCACCAGACTAAAATACTCTTCAATCTGACTTCCGGTATAGACATGCCACATCCTACGGATGTGTGGGACGGACTTTGATGCCATCAATGACAACACTCATGAAGGCACACAGTGTCTCTTGCCAACAATCTCCCCCTTTGGCATTGATGGAAACACTTAGTGAAAAATGACTAAGTGTTATAGCATACTCCCCCTTAGCTGATGCTTTGTTCTTATGTACACTTTTCTGGAGCTCCCCCTTAGCTAGATTCCACATTTTTCACTGCTCCTCACTCCCCCTTTGACATCAATGGCAAAGGGTAGGATCCACATACCAAAATTTTTAAAAACAATCTATACTTGGCTGCATAAATATATATACATAACATACTTACATATACTGAAGTATATCTGCAAAAGTTGTCTTCAACTGGACAAATTCTGTTGCCCAACTCTGCTTCATCCTGTCCAAAATTGAGATGTGACCACTCAACAGGAATGCAAAAGCTTCTGCCCTCTTTAGATCTGTCAGATCATTGGTCCGAGCTGTGGTCTGAGCATCCATTAGGGCCTCATGCATGGCCTCTAACTTAGGGATAATTATCCCTCTAAGTTCACCCATCCTACTTATTATATTCTTCCTTTCCTTTTCAAGTTTCTTTAGCTCATTTAGAATGACAATAGTCTGACATTCTTGGTTTATTATGGATGTGGTGAGAGGATCAAAATTCTGAGATAAACTTGACAGTTTATCCTCTTGTTCTTTCACTTTCTTCTCAATATCCTTTGTGACTTTAGACCAGGATAAACAAAATTTATATATTTCTCCGCCATCTTTAAGAGCATTTTCTAAGATGTTTATTCCAATATCCATATTTCTCCTATCATTTGTTATTAGCCCTTGTACTTTGGAGAATCTCTTACCCAAAAACTCTTTCCGGACTTTCTCTTCTGCTGCTTGCTCTAAAGAGTCAAAATGTGTATTAACAGAATTAATAAGAGATTTTAGATTACTGGATGAGGAGGCCGAAAGATTCCTCTAGAAGGATGGCATGATCTTCTCCAATATATCGGATGCAAACTCTATCAGCTCATAGTCTTCCATGTGAGACTTCAGAAGTTTTTCTTTTGCCTTTGCTTGAGCAAAGGATGCTATCTTCATTGTTTGAACTAGGGAGAGGGAATCAAAATTGAATGGTCCTTAAAGTAGTTCTAGTTCATCTAATTCCATCATTTCTTTTGTCAGGAAGTCTTTGACTACTTCTGCAGTGTCTCTTGCTGGAGATAGAGTTTTCTTCCCTTCTGTGGCCTTAGAGCTGTCATCTGGGGTTTTCTCTGTCTGATCTTTTTCTCTTCCCTTGACTTCTTCTTCTTGACAACTTTTCTCATCTTTTCTTTCTTCTCCTTCAGTTTTGGAAATAGCAGGGGGATCCAGAAGAGAGATGTTGACTTCTCCTAGTTATAGAAGTCATCAATCATGTCAGCCAATCATGAATGATACCTCAAGACACTTGATCACTATCAACATCTCATCCAGATTAAGGTCTGATGCTCTGCCGGTCAATTCTTCCTCAGTCTACTCTGCCAAATAGGAACCCAACACTTAGGTGCTCATATGTTTTCACTCTTTCATCACCGGAGGCTCAATCTCTAGAATGTATCAGTCATGGTACTCCTCTTGACTTCCCCAAGTCTGCACTTTGCTGAGATACTTCCTCTGAGAGATCCAGACCTGATTGTCAGACCTTGCTGCATGCCCTGTTCTTGGTCACCAGACTAAAATACTCTTCAATCTGACTTCCGGTATAGACATGCCACGTCCTGCGGATGTGTGGGATGGACTTTGTTGCCATCAATGACAACACTCATGAAGCCATACAGTGTCTCTTACTAACAGATATAACATGGGGAAAACCCTTATCGAGTGAAAAACCCCACACTCAAAAACATGCACAATGTATTATCAAAACTGAATATGGTTTACAATACACTTGTAATGCAAGCTCTCAATAGTCTTCAAAACTTGTGTCTGGAGTCAATCTGGTAGCATAATAGTACCTGTCAATCACATTTTGCAACTCCTCCTCAAAGCACTTGTTTATATAGAAAATACAAAGCAAAATAGCCTCTATCTTGGAATGGGCGTCCAACTTGGCCTCATGGCCCACAACCCACGCCTATGGACACTTGGTCAACATTGTAAGATACTTCTGACACTTGTCCACACACTCCATCCCAAAGAGGTCTCCTATTTCCAAAATGGGCTATGACAGATGCTATTACGACTCTTACAACTGTCATATAATCTGTCATAGCTGTCATAACTTATAGCTGTAAGAGAATCTGTCATACACAGGCTATAAATAGAATATTCTCTTACAACATGTCATAGTCCACTTTGGGGTGCCCAAAGATGCCTATTTCAAAGATGCTTCTTGACACATGTCTTCACCTGTCTTATAAGCTTCTATTTTTGACTCTTACATGTCATAACTTCATCATAGGAATCTGTCATGACCGTTACGGTCAACATTCCCTTACACAACATCCAAGATGCTGACACATGAAAAAATATTCCTACCACTAAGTAGGATGCCTATCTCCTCATGTGAGGACAAAATTACATGTGATCATATGCCATGTAGGATGACACATCACCGTGCCAACTCCCACAATATGACAACATAGTATTTGCATCCAAATTATACAATAGGCAATAAATAAATAAATACAATGAAATAATACAAGGAATTACCAAGGTTGAGACACTTTAATTCCCAACATTCTCCCACTTGTTGAACACCTTGTAAGAGCCAATAGAATAATAAGATTTAACTACTATAGGCTGAGAGGCCCATAGACTTTGAACACCATCTAAACTTCTTTGTGCCCACTGACTTTGTTAATGCATCTGCAACATTCTTCAAACTATCTACCTTCTCCAAATTTACCTTCCCATCCTCTACCATGTCTCGCACGAAGTGAAACTGTACATCAATATGCTTTGTTCTGGCATGGAAAGTTGGATTCTTCGCAAGACAAATCACACTCTAACTATCACAACAAATCGTAATCTATCCTGCATCAACACCAATATCTTAACACAATATCTTAAGCCAAATGACTTCCTTACAAGCATGAGTTACTACCATGTACTCAACTTTTGTCGTGGACAAAGCAACCACAGGTTGTTGCTTACTCATCCAACTAATAGCACCACCAAACAGTGTAAACACATAAGCACTGGTGGATCTCCTACTGTCAATTTCACCTGCCCAATCTAAATCCACAAATCCATGAATATCAACAGAATGTGGAGGTCATGTAACATTACCATGATAGCATATGGAATACTTGAAAGTACCCCTCAAATATCTAAACACTCACTTAACTACATCCCAATGTACCTATTTAGGATTAGGCATAAATTGACTAAGGACTCCCATTGCTTGGGCAATGTCTGGTCTTGTGCAGACCATAGGATACATCAAACTGCCAACAACACTAGCATAAGGTACTTTGCTCATGTCCTCCACCTCAGTAGGAGATTTTGGACAATCACTAATAGACAACTTTGTTCCCAAAGAAACATGAACACATAATGGTCTACAATCTGCCATGCTGAACCTATCCAACATAGTCTTCACATACTTACTCTAGCTTAACCGAAGTTTTCTGTTAGTTTTGTCTCTTTTGATTTCCATTCCAAGAATGTACATGGCTGCCCCTAAATATTTCATTTCAAACTATGCTACCAACTGAGACTTGAAATCAAAAATCATATTCTTACCCTTCCTAATGAGCAACATATCATCAACATATAATGCAACAATGAGAATACGATCACTATCATACTTATAATACACATAGTGATCCAATTTTGATATCACAAATCTAATTGACAACACAAAGGCATCAAACTTCAAGTACCACATCCTAGGAGACTGCTTCAATCCATACAAAGACTTCTTTAACTTGCAAACCAAATTTTCTTTACCTTTTACCATGTAATGCTCTAGCTGTGACATGTAAATCTCTTCCTCCAAATCACCATGAAGGAAAGTTGTCTTCACATCCATCTGCCCCACCTCTAAGTCATAAGCTGCTGCAAGAGATAACAAGAATCGAATGGATGTCAGCTTTATAATGGGAGAGAAGATCTCACCATAATCTATACCCTCCACTTGTGAATACCCCTTCGCAACCAATCTGGCCTTATACTTCACAACACTGCCATCTGCACCATATTTCTTCTTGAACACCCATTTGCATCCAACGAGTTTCCATCCAGGAGGCAAAGGCACCAAGTCCCAAGTTTGATTCTTTTCTAAAGAAGCCATCTCATCTTCCATGGCCTCCTTCCAGGAACCTACATCTTTCATATCCATAGCCTCTGACATAGTTCTAGGTTCATCACTATTAGTAAGCAAAGCAAAAGCACAACTGGAATCAAGCAATGTATAACCAAACCTCTCAGGTTGCTTCCTGATTCGTGTGGACCTCCTCACAGGTTGAGGTGGAAGTTCTACTTCATCTTCTAAACTTTCAGAGCTGCTAGAGCTCTCCTCATTTTCAGGTCCAACATTATCTTTCTGTTCAGTCTTCTTAGGGGTAGGAGGAAACTGAACAACATCCTCTTTCTTTTCTTTTTCTTTTGGTAGTAAAACAATGGAAGAAGGTGTTAGCTCTTTGAAGATGACACTTCTGCTATACAACACTTTTTTAGCCATAGGATCCCAAAGCTTGTATCCTTTCATACCGACACCATAGCCAATGAAGATACACTTAACATCCTTGTTCTCCAATTTTGACTGCTTCTCCCTAGGCACATGTGCATATGCCTCACAACCAAAAACATAAAGATGCCTTATTGAAGATTTTCTACCAGACCACACCTCCATGGGTGTCTTACCAACAAGAGTTGATGTAGGAGATTTGTTTACTATATAGCAAGTAGTAGCAACAACGTCAGCCCAAAACGTTTGTTCTAGGCTAGCTCCACTAAGCATACTCCTAGCCTTCTTCATCAGTGTCCTGTTCATCCTCTCTGCAATTCCATTTTGCTGCGAGGTATATGGAGCTGTCTTATGTCTTTCAATCCCAAGTTCCTTGCAATATTTATTGAATTCTATAGAACAGAACTCACCACCATTGTCAGTTCTCAAGCATTTAATCCTTTTACCAATCTGATTTTCAGCAAAGGCTTAAAACTCCTTAAACTTACTATAGACTTTAGATTTGCTTTTGAGAAAATAAATCCATGTCCTTCTACTGTAGTCATCTATGAAAGATACAAAATATATATATTTTGATAATAAAGGAACATTAATAGAAGAAAATACATCAGAATGAACAAGGTCCAACACACTAGAAGACTTATGAGAACTCGAATAAAACTAAACACAGTTTTGTTTTCCATATATGTAATGTTCACAAAAGTCAAACTCAAGATTACAATCATCTAACCGCTCAATGAGGTATTTATTTTTTAAGGTTCTAAGACCCTTCTCACCAATGTGGCCAAATCGCTTATGCCATAACATTGTCTTTTCAGCAGGAAGCTTAATTTCCAAAGCATGAATACAACCATCAGGACTAGATACAATAGATTTCTTCACTGCTGGTTCAGATGGTGGGGATGAAGTGACTGCTGCCCTCTTCCTTAAGTCAGAAGAACTATTGCATTGTGAAATGCATGCCTCCAGCTGAAATAGAGTACCTCTCCTAGTACCCTTAGCAAGCACTATAGCTCCTCTAGTCATCTTTCATCCTTCTTTTGAAAGACAACCTGCACACCTACATCATTCAACATACTTATAGAAAGAAGGTTCCGTGTTAAGTCTAGGATGTGCATAACCCCAGAGATCCCCTTCACTCATCCATCAAAGAATTGGATAGAGACTCTTCCATGACCAACAATCTTTAGATGAGAGTCATCACCTAGGTATACCCTTCCACCATCGAACTCCTCATACTTAGTAAACTAGTCTCGATGCAAGGTCATGTGGAATGATGCACCAAAATCAATCAGCCACACATCATCAGATGCATGGGTTTCCAGGGCTGCAATGAAAGCATCACCATCATCTTGTGACTTGTCAGAATCTGAATCTGGGTTCTTCTTCTTCTTTTTCTTTTCCTCTTTGCATTCCTTTCAGAAATACCCAGATTTACCACAGTTCCAACAGAAAGCCTTGGACTTTCTAGGAGATTTGGATCTCCCACAGGATTTGGATTTGCCCTTATCAACTTTCTTGTCTTTCTTTTTCCCTTTCTCCTTGGGTCTTCCACGAACCGCAAGAGCCTCTTTAGCTGCCTTAGAAGACTTTCTCTGCATCTCTTCAGATAACAGTGAAGATACCACTTCATCCATTGTGAAAGTGGATGTGGTTCTCCTGATAGCCATCACAAGATGATCCCACGAGTCTGGCAAAGAACAAAGTAAGGTCATGCAACGATCCTCCTCCTCCATCTTCACACCAACTGATGTCAATTGTGCAATTAACATGTTGAAAGCATTTAGGTGATCTGCAATAGATCCTCCATTCTCCATCTTTAGAGAATACAACTTCTTTCTGAGAAAAAGTTTGTTCACCAGGGACTTGGCTTGATACACATCTCCCAACTTCTTCCAAAGCAAGTTTGTAGTTTTCTCCTCATGGACATTTAACAGGACATAATCAACAAGACTAAGTCTTATGAGACCCTTAGCCTTCTGATCTTTGAGATCCCAATCATCTTGTACCATAACAGCTAGTTTTGTGCCACTAATAGTTTCCCAGAGGTCTCGATCAACAAGCATGTCTTCCATCTTGAGCTTCCACAGCTTGAAATTAGTGCCATTGAATTTCTCTACCTCTATCCTTCCAGATGTACTTGCCATCTCCTTGCTGCAATAAGATTTAAAATACTCTACACAGACTCCCACTCAACTTAAGATCAGCTCAAAAAACCCCTAGCCAAAAACTAGGACCAAAGGTGATCAAGCTCTGATACCAACTGAAAGGAAGATAGGTGTGCGAAAATTGCTTCCTACACTAATTTAATGAGGGAAGGGCTATGCAAATTCAATTTAATCTTTACAATTACAGGAACATGAAACATATAACAGAGATATTTCAGCAATACACATAGAACCAGAAAGAAGATAGAAGAAGAGAGACAAGATATAACATGGGGAAAACCCTTATCGGGTGAAAAACCCCACACTCAAAAACCTGCACAATGTATTATCAAAACTAAATATGGTTTACAATACACTTGCAATGCAAGATTTCAATAGTCTTTGACACTCGTGTCTGGAGTCAATCCAATAGCATAATAGTACCTATCAATCACATTATGCAACTCCTCCTCAAAGCACCTGTTTATATAGAAAATACAAGGCAAAATAGCCTCTATCTTGGAATGGGCGTCCAACTTGGCCTCATGGCCCAAAACTCATGCCTATGGACACTTGGTTAACATTGTAAGATGTATTTGACACTTGTCCACACACCCCATCCCAAAGAGATCGCCTATTTCCAAAATGGGCTATGACAGATGCTCTTACGACTCTTATGTCCCTCATAGAATTTGTCATAGCTGTCATAACTTACAGCTGTAAGAGAATCTGTCATACATAGGCTATAAATAGCATATTCTCTTACAACATGTCATAGTCCACCTTGGGGCACCTAAAGATGCCTTTTTCAAAGATCCTTCTCGACACATGTCTTCACTTGTCTTACAAGCTTCTATTTCTGACTCTTACATGTCATAACTTCGTCATGGAAATCTGTCATGACCATTACAGTCAACATTCCCTTACACAACATCCAAGATGCCAACACATGGCAAAATATTCCTACTGCTAAGTGGGATGCCTATCTCTTCATGTGAGGACAAGATTACATGTGGTCATATGCCATGTAGGATGACACATCACCGTGCCAACTCCCACAATATGACAACATAGGATTTGCATCCAAATTATACAATAGGCAATAAATAAATAAATACAATGAAATAATACAAGGAATTACCAAGGTTGAGACACCTTAATTCCCAACAAAACACTTTTGACAAGTTTTAGCACAATTGAGAAAAGAGAAGCTATGTATAAACCTAAAGAAGTGTAGTTTAATGCAATAGAAGCTTGTGTACTTGAGATTTGTGATATCTCAAGATGGTTTGAGAATGGATCCAGAGAAAGGGCAATTACTAAGTGACTAGTAGTACATAGTATTGTAAAGGTTAGAAGCTTCCATGTGTTGGCAAGTTTCTACCAGAAGTTCCTTAGGAAGTTTAGTTGGATCTATGTGCCACTAACACATTGCACGCAAAAGAGTGGACAATTGTAGCAATAAAGAGCTTTGAATTGCTAAAGACAAAGGTGATAGAGGTGACAATATTGGTGCTTCCAGACATTGAGAAGGTCCATCAAGTGGTATTGGACTCTAATTGTGGCTAGGTTGGTAGAAGGTTTGTGTAAGGCCCACCCATGTTTAATTCTTGTGTTGTCCTAATTGATTATGCTTAATTATTAGATTTGTATTGAGATGTATATGATATAGTCCCAAGATGGATATTTCTTCTTTAATTTACATTTAGCTGGTTTTTATATCTTATGCTTTGGGTATTTATATTGTGCAAGTATGCTTAATGTGTGAATTGAGTGTGTAGGTATAGGGTTTAAAACCAACAATAGTTAATTTAGATGTAGACACATAATTTGTTTAGTTTTGTAAACCTCTCTTGCTCCATGCGGGGTAATAATATGTGAGATGTCTAAACCTATGAAACTCTAGCAAAATCATGTGTAATTCAAGATCCTTGTTTGTGTATGACTAGTAGTGTGTCTTTATTCCTATATGCTTTTATTTATTTTACATGTGTATATTATTTTCTATGTGAAAATGATTAAATAGCCTAGTGGAATGGTAAGAGAAAAATAAATTATTAAGGGGGATGTGTAGTGCCCCTCCGTTCTCACCTTGGATGTATAGGTGAACTGGTCAAGGCACATGAAGGTGAAGGTAAAATAATAGGAATATTCAAGGTAAGGTAAACAATTGATGTTGTACAATATAGGTGGATGCTTCATCCATGTGTGGTTTTATATGATAGTTAATGTGTTTTATTGATAATCTCTATTGCGGCATTGATAATGCAGGCTTTGATATTGATTTGCATTCCAATGATTAAGATGTCGATCTTACTACAATTGTTATATATTAGAATGGATCTCATGTGACTGATTCTGTTAGATTTATTTGTTATGATGGTACTTCTGACACTTATGATTTCATGCACCTGTATGTTAAGTGTAGGGTTCTGTTCAGATAAAGAGATAGATTTGATTTGGTTATGATTATGTGTTGAGCTAATCTAGATTGATATGACATGGAAGGGACGTTGTCGCATCACTCACTTGTGAGTGCCCTGTGATGTTGCGATTCCTTTTTCCACCTAGTGCTAGCTTATATGCATCTATACATTCTTGACCGTGACATTTGTTGCAGGATGCAGGTATCAGGCATCGACTCCACCTGAATTAATAGGTCTAAGCGTGCCTTGAACCCAATGGATATGTTGTTTCAGAGATAACTTAAGGTCCCACATCCCAAGTCATTATCCTCGATCAGGATGCATGACATGTCTAGTTCAACCTGTCAATTCTGTTAGTATGTCGGTCTTGCAATTGATTTATATTTGATGGAGCTTGTTGGCTAAGTGTGTTTTGGCCTGGCTTGTGAACATGTTTGATTTGGCTTTTGACGGTTGTCCTGCTCAGTGGGTTATGTTGTATGCCCAGATTTCGTTAGATAGTCATACTATTATTTGATCCACTATAATATTTAACAGGGTTACATCATATTATCATTATTATTATTAATATTTAACAAGATTAAAATGGTAATTGATAATTACCTAGTTCAAGATAATTATTTAAAGTTGTTTGAATATGAATTATTTTATTACTATTATTAAATTGATTTAATTGAGGGTATTTATAAATTTAAATAAGTAGTCATGACTGTAAAGGTTAAGATTATTGTCATCATATATTATTTCTTTTCTAATTACTTCATCTATTATTTAGATATTGGCCTTATTCCCATATTCCAAGGAATCCAACCTTGTCAATCCAATTATGCATGAATATAGGAATATTTGAAAAAGATGAAATGTTGAGATATTCAACATATCTTATGCTTAATTGGTTTGTATATTGATAAAATTAATATATGAAAATAAAATATATAAATTAATATGTGTTATGATTCTAAGATTATGAAAATAAGGCATTCAATGAGTTGACAACTCTTGCAGGCTCTTTGCTGAACAGGCCACGTGCCTCATCACTGCTACCACAAAATGCATGCATAGACAGCCTTGGAAAAAGAAAATGGGGGGAGGTTTTTTAGGGAGAGGGGCTTTTCGGGGGACGGGAGAGAGATTGGTTTTTCTTTTACTAAGGAGCAGGGGAGAACATTTTATGATGGCGGAGGCATTGTAGTGGAGGGTAGTTTCTGGCATATTGGAGAGGTTGCCGTTAGAAATTTGAGGAGATGAGAAAAGGTGGAAGGAAGGAGAAAGATTTGAGGAGAGAGCAAGGGGGGATCTATTTGGATGTCAATATTCAGGTTTATGATAACAATGATCACCTTATGATCTGTGGGCAGTTATGGATTGCTTGAGCATTTAGGAACCTTGGCTCTGCACATAGGGCTGAATTACAGTTCTTATTATAATCAAGGAATAGGTCTGCCAGCTTAAAGAGGAGAGGATGCCTCTTGGGGTTTTTGTTAAATGGAGGGTATGCCATCTCTCTAGGAAGAGCACCGCCAATGTTGGTGAGATCTAATCCTTCTTGGAAGTTTCCATTGACTTATATTCTGCTCCTTTTTGTGCATGTATACTTTTAAGGAAAAATTTGATGGGTTTTTAGCCAAAATAAATTGTGTAGTTTTCTGATCTTGCGTATTTAGCAACTGATTGGGGTTGAGCTTATTTTCTGATGTCAAATTCTTCCAATCAATATCTGGTAATAGAACTACCAATGGCCGACCCCTAATCTGTAATTGTTGTTTTCTGTGGAGTTGCATTGGTTGTTGCCTTCCCAGCGAATCTGTTCTGTGCTGAATCCACGATCGTTGCTTTCCATGAATGACATCTCTTTGAGGCATTCAACCAATCAGTTATGTGCCCTATCTGTGCTTCCACTTTTTTGTTTTGCTTTCACCTGAATGCTCTAAAGCCCTTAAACTAGTTGGATTCATGCATCGCGACCTTCTATGCAATCACTTTTCTTTGAGGTATGTTATCAATCAACTCACATGACATCTCAACATTTCTGTGATTCTCATACTTGTCTCCCTAGGCCTTTGCAACTACAGTACATTGAGATTCCTCTCTTCCGTACGTTTTGATGGATGTCCAACGCCTTCCTTAAATCCCATTTTGTCTTAGCTTAGGATTTCCTTGGAGAATATGTATCGGCTGGTTTGGGGACCGATCTTGCATGCGGTATTATTTTAGACTTAAGGGTATTCACAACAACTTTTCTTTCCTGATTTGGATCCCAAAATTAATGCATGACTTTTTCCCTTCTCTCAAATCATCTATGCGTAGTATACATGAGTGGTGAGGTTCAATCAGTCATGAAGATTAATGCAATAAGAATTAACTTTGGAGGTAGTGTGCAACTCTCATCCCTTTAACATTGTGGTGGCATGCACCCAGATCATACGCAAGCTGGCCACACCTGCTAATTGCATTTGTTTGAAGTTTCTAAAACTCTCTAGCCTCTCCATTTGGGCATTCACACCTGCCAGTCATGTTTGTTGGAAGTTTCTAAAGTACTTTCTACAAATCTATTTTAGGCTAATCCTTTAATCATTTGAATCTGCGAAATAACATTTCTTGAGATGTATGACAATTGTTGTCATACCTTTTTTATGCTTCTGTTGTTCAGCCATAGACTAGGGCAATTCCATTGATAATTTCTGATTTAAGATCATTTTGTTTATGCCCAGAGGGATGTCCATATTTTGTCCAAGGTCGCTCAAATTGGCCTAGAAGAGCACTAGCAAAGGCCACTAATGGCTTTATCTTGCCAAACATTTATGCTTGAAGAGTTTCTTAAGCCTTTTCAACAAATTTCATTCCTTTGCAGATATTGCAATTACCAAAATCCTTGTGATCACGTTTCATTAAGGGGTCTATCCAACAGTTTCACTTTCATCCGTGTGTCAAACCTTTGCATAACTGTTTTATAGAGCATTTCTAACTATAATATCTGACATTATTTGTTACGCTTTGGTGGTTGTCCCATTTCTATTTCTTTTAAGGCTTTTCATCAATCCATTTTGTGCGCCATCTGTGTAATTGCATATATTTTTTTAGAAAGTTTCTAATGTCTTTTCAACTGATCTATTTTGTGCGTAGCCTACAATCATTGCATTCCATGAGATGACATCTCATTGAGGCATTATGTCATTTAAATCACGTTCCTTGTCTAAAGATGTACACCTGCATGCATAGACATACAATGCTTGTCCATTTATCTCAGCTGACAATTTCACCTTCCATATCTCTATGCAGACAAAGGAAGTGGATAATGATGGTTTTAGATATCTTTCCTTTTGTTTTGGTGGTCATTACCATTGCTACCTTCTCAGTGCTTTTGGTATTCTGTTTCAAAGCTTCTAGAAGAGGTAATCCTCATGCGGCCATATTGCATCATTCACCTTTCCAAGAATCAAGATATTAGCAATATCTTACTCACGGTGTTATCGTTGGAGTACCTGTCAAAGATATCTCGTATACATGATCATCTTCTTTCTTTATCAACCCTATCCTCTAACATTAGCTTCTACTCTAGAAGTGGAACGAGATTAGTTTTAAATAAAATAATAAATTACTATTCCTTTGTCCTATCCATATTACTATTCGGAATTACATTCCTTTTTTGATGAACCGTAACCACCCTTTAGTTTATTATGTTCTCTCTTATAATCTAAAAGAGATGGATTCTTTAAAATCTTTTATAATTAGTAAACATGTGTAATTTTAGAATCTCTCCTATATGGGATTTTGTCCTTTTCATTTATTTTATTTTTTCCCCCTTAGATATCGTATCTTTTTTTTTGAATTACCTTTTAATAAGAATTTATATAGGGGAATAAATATAAATTTAATATCTTTTTAGAAATTGCCCTTTTAATAAGAATTTATATATTAAGAAGGGGGAATAAATATAAATTTAATCTCTTTATTAAAGAGAGCTTAAATATTGTCTGGTTGATTAATAAATTAAATTTTTTAGTTATTTAAAGGAACATTCTTATAGTATGAACTGGAAAATAGTTAGAAATTGAGATGCTTGTTCTTCTGATAAGCTTAGTAAATTTTAGGTTCACGGTTTAAGTGTATCATCTTTTGTATCATATGTGTATATGATTAATTTAGGAATAGATATGTTTTACTCTAATGACAATCAAGGATGTAGGTAGAACTTTGATATGATTTTGTTTATTTTTTCTCTTACAAATTGTCTAGATTATTAGTGAAATCTATATCAAGGTAAACCAAGTGGTTTAGTTAAATAATGATGAAATTTGTAGCCATCGATTATATCTTTCATGTGTTATGATCATTATTGCTCTGTGGTATGATTTTAATTGTGGTGATAGTCTGTCATCGTGATAAGGGTTGCATTTTGTTGTGTCTTAGGGTTATTTACATGTTATTCGGAACAAGTCTTGGGATCTATTGTTTAAAATAGTGTTCTCATGGACACTTATATCTTATATTCATTTTAGTAACTGTTACTGGTGGATAGGAAATTACAGTTTTATAGATTCCCTTTATTATTGATAGAGAATAGATTATGCCTGGATTAATGTTACATCCTTTAAGACCATAATTAGTGCATCAGACCATATGTTGCTTTTTGGGTTTTTGTAATTGATTTATCGTTGAAGGATCTTGGTTTGGTCTATTAGACGATGTTGTGCATTTGAGAGTGAATGTCGATGTGGGATTGTTGTGTTACAATGGTGTCTAGTGGAAGTTGATTCCAGAGGCTAGGAGGGGTAGTTGTGGGTTTGACCCTTGGGATATTGCAATCTTGTTAAAGGATGAACTTGTTTTGGTTTTATGGGTTGTTGACTTCTCTTTATTTATGGTTGAGATTTTGGGAGCAAGAGGATCCATACCTTGCTCTGGATATGTGTGATTGATTAACTGGAAGTTTTGGGACAATGATGTACAGGCTAGTCATTGTGATTATGTTTTGTATGCAAGAAGGTAAATGCCTTGCATTGTTTATGTTTACTTATCATTAAGATAGTAATTGTCTTGCTTGATGGTTAGGGTTTCTAGATGCAGGTAGGGGAGTGGCTTTCAATGTGGGGCCGGCGCCCAAAGTGGCTAGTCAAGGTAACCCATTGAAAGTTAATAATCAAGTGATAACCTAATTAATGAATTAGAGGGTGGGGTAGTAATTCACATTAAACAAGATAATTGGATTCTTCACTGTAGTGCTTGTTTAGACTAAGGATGGGATTGAGAAGGCCTGGTTGGCAAGATCGACCTCCTTGTCTCCATGAAAGGATGTGTCGGTTCCGCATGTGTCACCCTATGGGGCTGGTGCCTAGAGAGAGGCTACCAAGGTAACCATAGATGGGGGCCAGTTTCTAGTGAGAGATAGCCTGGGTAACCCATGCTAGGACCATGTGATGACACTCTCCCTCCAGCAGCCTAGCTTTCCCTAGTTGTACTCTCCCCATTTGTCGTGTGTTGCCTCTGGAAGTGATATTGAGTTGCTTGTGAAGTTGTCATGTGTTGTAATGGTGTCATGTTTAGTCCTTGTTCCTGTTAGGCAATTGTCTACCTGACTGTTGATGTTTTGGGACCTTCTATTATCTCCTAGCACGGGGGGTGGACCTCAGGGTTCCACATGGTCAGGTGGATGTGCTTTATCTCCATTGGTTTTTCCTTGCCTTTGTTTGTGTGCAAGAAGGTTGTAACTCCTGTAGTAGATTCAGATCTTGTACCAGTCTATAAAGACAATTATTTATGCTCATGTACTATCCTATGTATCAGATTATTCATAATACATGTAATCCAATACAATCAAAATGAGATGGTGTAAACAATGTTATGTTGTATCCTCCTATGTATGGAAAAACTATAGTTGTACTTGTTTTGGATGATTATTTATTTGATGTCATGGAAATGTATATGGTTATTCATTTAATGCAATAGATATAGGATGAATTATTGTTGATACATGATGTATGAGAGAACATGATAGTAGTTTTGTCAGTAATGCAGCCATGGAACCCCGGGAGATCATAACTTAGTATAGATATGTCAAATGTTACTTTATTATCTCTTTACTTTATAAAAAAAATAAAAAATTGTCATGTTGTATAGTGTAATTATGTTATTCTCTAGAGTTTCATGGCGGGGCGTTACAGGATGCTTGGAATTGAAATGAGATATTTAGAAGTATTTAAAAATGACATTTTCACTTTATTTATGCAAAAATAAAAGGGTTTATGTGTGTATATACCATGGGGGAATTGTGACTTGTTATAAAGACAAAATGACTTGATATAGTGGGTAAAATATGTCATTCTAGATATTAGCTCTAAAATGTACTTGCAAGTGTAAAAAGGGAAACATAATTTTGTTTTTAGGTTTTTACCTTATATGCAAAAAGGATTTCATTTTACATTAGCTTCTTTTATTTTTATTTAATTATAAAAGTGTTATGGAGTAAAAAGTGGACACATGCCTTTTTTCCTCCTTGTTTAGCTCCTAGGTCCTTGTGATACATTATACATTCTAAATATTAAACCTGATACAAAATCCCCTGAAACCAATGTAAATTGGGAACTAGGGGCCCATATTCTTCCTTACCCTGGACCAAAAAGGTGCCTTGGGACTTGGGTACCCACACCCAAGTCCTCCCTGATTGGTCGAGGCAAATTTCAATGTATGTCGGCATAGGACCTATAAAAGGGTCTCTCCTTGTCGGCTCTTTTGGTTAATTTCATGAATGTTAGTGGGAAAGCATATATAAATGTGTTTTTGAATTCATTTGTAACCTAGATGGATATAGCAAACTTATGATCTTGGAGTAAAGAGCATTCAAAGCATTCATTGTGTTTCTAGAGTAGATTTGTGTTTGTGTTATGTGTGTTGTTATAGATTTGGAATCATCATCCATCTCCTTATGAGTTGAAGGATCTTCATTCTCCTAAGGGCTTCACCTCTGAGGTGATATCATTGTTATTTAAATTATTCTATCATCATTTTGTTTAGCCTCTACTCTGCTAGGGGATGCACTCTCTATCAAGCAATGTTGTTGGGAAGCTTGAATGCTATTCCAAGATTTGACTGAGGTAAGTCCTAAAACACCATAATCGCCAAACCCCTTTTCTTCTTATGTGCAGGTTATAGGTGTGAGATCCAAAAAAGTGAATACATAGGAATATAGAGTAATGAAAAGGGTTTCAGGATCCGAAAGCATTTTCAGAATATTCCTCTATGGAAGACTTGGGTGCTTTTTAAACTATCCTTCTGCATCAGATAACTCTAGATTTAGAATTGGGGCAGTCTGTACATCATTTCTCCAGTTTACAATTTTCAAAAATTCCACAGTTGAGGACACAGGCACCTTTGAAATAGTCCTCTGAATTTCTAGCTTTTAGGATATAGGTTTTGATATCTCTCTGACCATTCTTGTGGAATTGGTTTCTGAATATCTGTTGTAAATCTTCTATTATAATCAGATCTTTGCAAATCTAGGGTTTAGTCCATTGATTGACCTAGGGTTTGAGAAAAGGCCTGATTAAATCAGATCTTTCCATAGCACTCTTGAGTATAAAATCTATAGCTAAGTCCACCTCCACTTGGTAGTGATTTGGCTCGGTTTTGTCCTTAAATGTTATTATGGAAGAGGGTTTGATCTAGTGTGCATAATAGTCATCATCATTCATCTTTTTCACACATAACAAAAAGAAAGAAAAGAGAGTGTTTTAGTTTCATTCAAAACCCCAACTTACATTAAAAGAATTCAAAGGATTGGAGCTTGGAAAGATTGTGAATTTTTAATTAAAGCTTGCTTAGTTTTGTGAATTTTTAATTAAAGCTTGCTTAGTTTTGCATATCCATTTTTAGATAGCTCATTCTCAAGTTATTTTTATTTTAATTGTAAGTTGTAGATTTAAATAAAGGATTGTGATTGTGTATATTTTCTTGAAAAAAGGGAGTGCTATTTACATTTTAGGAATAAATAGGAAAGTTGTTGCATTCTTGCTGTGTGGCAACAAAATATTGTAATTGCATTTGGTTTCTCTTCTCTCTCCATCTTGTTCCTTCATTTGGTTTCTCTCCTCTCTCCATATTGTTCACCTCTTTTCATAGTTTTCACTCCATTTTGTTCATTTTCATATAAAAAAATTAATTTTTTTTTTTAAAATTATACATTCAAATCTATATTTAGAGTTGCTAGAAATCTTTGATGTTGCAATTTTGTTTTATATCAGTCTCACTAAAACTTTGATATCTTTCTCATTTTGTAACAAAATTTAGAAATTCAACGTGTTCTGGAAAGATGATAAAGAGGAGAACAAAACCTAGAAATAATTGAGAATGCTACTAATATTTATTGAGAATTTTGATGCAGAAGATAGAAGTGAAATCATATTATTTTTTAACATTATGTAAATGGAGAAATAAGGATTTTGGAGCCATAAGGGTGTAATATCTTTTGTATTTGCACATTGTACATGGATGCATTATCGGTAGAAACCGACATCCAAAGAAAAATTTTCATTGAAGGGGGAAAATATGAGACAAGTCAATTGTTGATACTGCAGCACCAGAATAAAAGTTCCTATGTTAGCACTAAAGGGGGTGTTAGGAATTATTAGTACATGACATATAATAATGTAATAAATAATAAATTAACATGTTAATGTTAATTGATTAGATGTTAGTTTTAAGTTAGTTATTAGTTATGAGTTAGTTGGTAGTTAGTGGTTTGAGTAGTTAATAAGTTGAATGGCTTTATAAAGCCATAGAATGTAATCATTTGAGTGTTGAAGATGAATGATTGATTCTTGTGTTTGATCCTTTGGCTCTTTTGCGTAGAATTTTCAATATGTACTCTACTAGTCATATGTATCTTTACAGTGGCATGTTCATAGTTTTCACTGTGGTGGACTTTGACTTGCTTGTGACTTCATGTTTCTTCATCTTAGTGTGATCCTATTATTCTCCATCTCTCTTATGCCATCTGATATACTCTTCTTCCAAGTGTTCAGTGAGTATTCAAATAAAGTTCAAATACTTTACTTACCTCATCGTCCACTGTTCACACCCACCTACCTTATGTCTTCCTACACTTCTCAAAGGAATTTGAAATATGAAAGTTTTTGTTGGTTCATGAGTGGTTGGAGTGTCTTCTCATCCTTGACATTATTTTTTGGGCCATTTTCAGATCTACCACAACAGGATGTGATTCAAATGATTCATCTTGAGCACCATGCCTAATTGTGGTAGGTTTTCTCATTTTAAACCTCCCCCTCGACATGACAATGGGTTTAATGTTGTTCTGGTTGATGGTTGTGCCTTGTGGTTGGTTTCTCTTTTCTATTGTATGTCTTTTCTTGACTACACTAATGAGGGCTTGGTGTGTTTTCTCTTATTGGAATAAATTTACATGATCCTAGGTGGATCTCTCCTCTCAATGGATTAATTCTCCTGACATGGCCATGTGGGTGTCTTGGAGGCTAGATTTGATTGGATATGCATTTGAAATATCTCTCCAGGATCTTGGATGCTAAGTGCTATATATGCATGGTTGTTTGTTATATTTCTATTGGTCACGAAGCAAATTATTCTAGCCACATAAGTGTCTCAGGTTGTTATAGGGCATCAAGTATGGCAAGTCTAGTTTGTAAGGGGGTGAGATACACATTGTTATGCTTGGTTAGTTTCTTCTCAACCTTGATTTTGTTCCTCGGGCCATTTCTAGATCTACCATAGTGGGGCATGTTTCAAATGATTCATCTTGATCCCCATGCTTGGTTGTGGTAGGTTTTCTCATTTCAAACCTCCTCCTTGATATGAAAATGAATGTAATATTCTAATTGGTGGTTGTGCCTAGTGGTTGGTTTCTCCTCAACATTCTATGTCTTTGCTTGACTACAATAACAAGGTCTTGGTGTGTTTACACTTGATGCACTAGCCTCACATGATCCTAGATGGATCTCTCTTCTCAATGGATTCATTCTCTTGACATGGCCATGTGGGTGTCTTGGGGGCTAGATCTAATTGTATATTCATTTTAAATATCCCTCCAAGGTCCTAGATGCTGAGTGCTATTTATGCATGTTTGTTTGTTGTATTTTTGTTGGTCCCTAAGTCAATTTTCTGGCTGCGTAAGTGTCTCAGATTGTTATAGGGCATCAAGTGATACAAGTATGGTTTGTAAGGGGATGAGATACACATTGTAACTCATAGGAAGGTTATTTCATGAACATAATGCCTGTAAATAGTATGTCTCCACGGAAATCTATAACTATTTAGGGGGTACTTGGACCTAGTTTTTGATCCTCTCTTGCCATATTTGCTAGTATGAATGTAACAATAGTTATAGGAATGTGTGACAACTTTCTAATTCATTGCAAACTATTTTTTAATGGTCTTTCTTATGTTTCATGTGGGTAGGTGTAGTATTGAGATTAGATGATTAAGTATGTCCATTCACATGAAGTGTTATCTTTGATTTGTATGCTTACATACATCTAGTTATATTATGCTCTACAGGTGTATCCTCTTCTTCCTTGCATGATTATGACTTTGTTTACTAATGGAGTAGGCATCGGTCTAATTGGTGAAGGTCCAAACATTTCTCAAACTGATCACATCTTTGTACATCTTATTAGTTTAGGAATAGATTAGGGTTTGTACATGCTCTCATGACCTAGTATTATAACTTAGGGAACATCTTAAGTGACCATAACTTACTTTGATAGTTAAGGGATCATGTTATGAATGCCTATGCCTTTCCATTGTGTATGAAAAGTTAAGTGGAGTCATTTTTGGGGATATTATATTATTGTTATCTTTGGGTGCATCTGTAAGGTTGTAGTTACTGGTTTAATAAGAGGTCTTATATGCATCTAGTTAGTCTTTGGCATAGTGACAAATCTTATGGTTTAAGTGTACACTGGGTATAGCTACAAGGAAACCTTTGGAAGATACCCTCCTAGGTTTAGTTAAGCCCAATTATGAATATGAGCCTACCCACTCATAATCATTTGTCCATTCATGTCACAATTTGATTCATAAGTCCTTCTCATCACCTATGTAGACATTCCCTAGCCTTAGGTGTTGGTGCAAGCCTTTAGGAATTATGGAGCCACATGCCTAATAACAAAAAAAATGGCACCATTGTCAGGGAAGTGTTAATATGGAAGTTACTTTCAAGACCCTAGAACTTGGTGGTTAGTTTGTGTGTTGAGTTGGAAATACATCAACTTGCACCAACAAAATGGTACCATTGCTGGTGTAATGCCCACATGTGTTTGTGCCTTTCTCTTCATCTCATTTGGTGTATAGGAGTTGTTCGATACATTTGTTATGATATTTTGTATTGTAGATTGGTGATTGCTAGTTGATACCAATGTTTGATCTAGATTCTCGATGTGTACATTTGGATATATGAGACTTATAAATATATGTGTGCGTATGTGGTTATATTTATTTAGAGCTTCAGCTTCATTATTTTCATTTAATTACTATGCTAGGTGGGTAGATTTGATTTCCTTCAGTATGATTATTTTAAATGATTAATTTCTTCTTGATCATATTTCTAGAGTACTTGATTTAATTGAGATGTTCATACTAGATGGTTAATATTTATTTACAAATTTATTATTGCTTCGGCTATTGTTATGTTTTGGGTAGATACACGTAACATTTGAATTGAGTGTGTAGGAAATTATAGTTGTTTAACTAATGAGTGAAATATGGAAAATGATGACATGGGACACTTAGCCATCTCATTGTCATCCATGTGTTATTAATACGCGTGAAAAGCTCATCCAAATAGATCATGATTTAGGACCCCCCTTGTGATAGAACAATAAAATATCTTGTTGGGTGTGTTTAATTTATCACTTGTACGATTCTGCATGTGCTTGGTATGTGCAAAATGATTTATTATGCCTTGGAAAACATTGTTTTATGCTATCATTTCCTAGTTTAGAGGAAATAATTTAATTGATTGATTATGTGTTTTAAAAATATTTTTATTGTGAAAGGCATTTTATTTATTTGCTTGGTGTTTGAAATGGATTAAATTCTATTTTGGAAAAATATTATATTTAATGATTATAGTTTTATTGAATTTGGCTTTGGCTAATGAAATAATTAGTTTTAGCCTAATCCTTATTAGTGGTTTATAAAGGAGAAAGAGATTGTTTTCTATTTCATTATGCATTCTTTCAATTTTGGAGAGAAAATTTGGAGAAAAAGACTCATTCTCAAACCCTCCTTGAAGAAATTGATTTTTTGATTCATTGAGGTAAATTTTTGGAAGAGATTTTTTTTGGAATTGGATTTAGAATCCATTGAAGTAATTATTTTCATGTTTGATTTTTTTTTGAAAAATTTATTTAGATTTTTGAATTGTAGGAATGTTTAAATTTTTGGAAAACCAATTTCCTACAAAGATCATGTCAAAATTTTCCCAAAATGCTTTTATACTTGTTGTGGTGTGACTAGTCACCTATGTGTTGTGAGCTCTAATTGGTGTGAGTTTTTCCTTGTTGTGGCATGTTTATGTGTAAATCCATCTTGTGGATCTTCTGTGAGTGATGGTGTTTGCGGCTCTTATGTGTGTGTGTTGGTGTTTGAGACCCTTGGATTTGTGTGAGATGGCCTGGATAGTAGTGTTTCCATGATCTTCTTCTCCATAGCACAGGGGTTGCCTAGAGTAGCATAGACATCTATTGTGATCAATGATGGTAATATAGTAGGGTGGTGAGTAACATTTCCCCCATTGGTCCTTAAGAAAATCTTTTTGGAGATGGATGGTTTCCTTGTAAATTCTTGGCATTTTGAGCATTTGGTATTATGTGCCTACTCCAACACCTTGGAGGTGATTTATTATTGAGGTATATTTATGCTTGTGTATTTTGTTTATTAGAGTGCGATCCTTCCATGTTTCAGAAGTAGCCTCCATCATGTTATTATTTTATGATGTTGTTTGATTGGTAAACAAATCATGTTCTAAATGGAATTTATCATGTTGTAGCATTATGTCATGTGATGGATATGGTTAATTGAGGACATTGGAGTCCTCCACTTTATATGTTATGATTAGTCTATTTCATGTGTATTGGTTGGGTTATATTGTGCCCACATTATGATTGATTTCCCTGATTGTATTTTTCCCATCTTGACATTGGTGTCAAATGAGCATGGCATTCCATTTAGCATTTCTCATTTTGGCTTGTATGTTAGTGTATTGGAAACTATTTATATTTCTCTATTTGATTGATAATTATGATTTTTAGATTAGATAGTATGTTGATTATAGTTAGAAGAAGATGCTTTGTGTTTGGATCCTTGAGAATGTGTCATTCTTGTGAGGTGTCATAGTCGATCCTCCGTTCGACGTGTTGGTTGATTGTTGACATTTCTTGGCATGTTAGCCACATGTTGATGTTGGCTTGGCTTGTTGGTTTATTTGATTTACTGAGAGAGGTGTGTTCATGTTGTTTCCCTCTTCCCTCGTGTCATGGTACTTGTTGCAAGTATGTGCAGTTAGTGTTGTCATTAATGTCAATAAGATTGTGTTGTCATTAGTGTCAACTATATGAGCAAGAGATTGTTGCAAGAGTGTGAGCAGTAGTATTGAGTTGATGTTGTCTCTGATGATGAGGAAGAGCTGAAGATGTTGATGATATGCTTCTGGTGCTTGGTTTCCAAGTGCTTTTGAGAAAATTTTAATAAAAGAGGAAACAATGTGTTGTAAAGGTGTTCTGGCATACAGAGTGGTGTTCTGGTTTTTCTCCGCATTTGTTCTATGTTGAAGATCTGATTGTATAGTTTGGATATGTTGATCATAGGTGTTCAAAGGTGCTACATTCAGAATTTGGTGTACTGCATCATTGTGCAGAGGAAGGTGTGTTCACCAGTGTGTGAATTGTGTATTGTAGAGGTGTTTGGGTGAACTGTTTTTGCTCCACATTTCTTCGCATAGTGGTTTTAGGTCTTACGGTTCTAGAAGTGTGTTTATAAGGTTCATATCTACCTTGAGTTGAAGTTGTTCATGATTTGGTGGTCCACAAGTTGATTTCTTGAGTTGCAATGTATGACAGAGATGTTTGAGTATATTGGGTGTGTACTTTCTTCATGTGAAAATTGTTGCGAAGGAATTTTTTGGACTTCCGGATGTTTGTGGGATATTCTAGATTGTGTTCAAGCATGGTGTGTGGTCTATGACTCATCTTTGGTTTTGAGGAAGTGTGTACTTGAATGATTATGGTGTTAACACAGGTTCAACTGACCTTGGGTGTTTACACTAATTACAGATCTGCTTTGGTGATTGTGGAAGTGTGGCATTGATGCAGGAGCATCCAATGGTGTAAGGGCAATCTTGCATCACCCAAAAAGATGATGTTTTAAAATTGTTGATGTTGTTTTCATTTCTTTTCATAATTAGTAGTTTTGGTTCCATAATCACTTGAATAATGATGTAGAACTTTCAGTTTTTCCAAACTGCTAAAAATAGCAAATTGTTATTTTTGGAAAGTTGGCATTTGGGCATGGATTGAAGTGAAAATTTACAAAAAGGTTCGTAAATAAAAAATAATACCTTTGGTGAAGGAATTAGGTAAAAATTATTTGTGAGCTAAAAGATATTAAAGTTTCCATTTCTTGAGAAACCCTTGAAAATTATTCAAAGTCAGGTTTAAGGCACTAAACGGTCCTGTACAAGCCCAAAAATGGGTGGAACTGGCAGAGCAAGTTCTTAGCATGTAGAGAAGTCCACAAGATTTCTGGCGCTTCAAACATTTCATCAATCAGACATCCAGATCAAAAGTTATGGCTCCCAGAATTTAACGTATTTTTGGAGGAGATGTAAATTTCAAAATTGGGCTATTGGCCGCCAAAAGGGGATATTTATGACTATTTTTAAGAGTCCTTAGCAGTAGTAGAGATAAGGGGGAAAGTTTAGAGTCAAGAAAAGGTGGGAAAACAAAAAATCTAGCTGATTTGGGGTTATAGAAGGCTGAAGATTCTAGAGTCTTGAGATAAGAAGCTGTAATGTGGCAGCCTAGAGATGATTCATCCTCTGATTGTATTTGACCTTATGTAATGTAATGAGTTGTCCAACATTCTATTTTCTGTGTGCAATTTCTATTTTTGTGTGTTTTATGATTTACCCCTTTATTAAGTGGTATTAGAGCAAGGGTTCTTTACTGTGTAGATAGATCGCAGACCATGAGGTAGTTTGCACTTGAACCTGAGGTTGTGGGCTTATTGCAGAGATCAAAATGCCTCCACAAAAAAATTGTGTTGGGAGAAATGCTTTGATGGAAGAGGATTTTAGAGCCCTGCAAAGGAAAATTGATGCATTGCAAGAGGGTTTGAGCCAAGAATGAGAGAAGAAAGAAAAGATGAAGCTAAAGAAGATTTATCTAAGGAAGAAGAAGTTGTAGGAGATCCTATAGAAGTTAGGTTGTTGAGGGCCATTTCAAAGACTAGAAAGAGGCCCAGGATCAAAGTTTTGACCTATTCTGGAGATTCAAATCTGAAATAGCTTATTGATTGGATCAATGAAATGGAAGAATATTTCAAGTATGAAGATGTGGAAGATCCAGAACATGTCAAGTTTGTAAAAACAAAGTTGAAGGGTCATGCTAGTACTTGGTGGAAGGAGGTCCAATTAGAGAGAAATAGAAGAGGAAAAGGAAAGATTACCAGATGGGATTAGATGGTGGACAAATTGAAGAAGCAGTTCATTCTTGTGGACTATGAGATGGAGTTGCTGAAGAAGCTGCAAGGATTGAAGCAAGGTAACAAGTTTGTTAAAGAGTATACAGAAGATTTTTATAAGATTACTATCAGGACAGGCCATGCAGAGGCCAACAAGGAGAAGGTAGCTTGTTACATTAATGGGTTGAGGCCAAGTATTCAAGAGGAGCTGAGCCTGGTCAGAATGACCACCCTAGAAGATGTGTACCAGTTTTCACTAAAGGTGGAAGAGAAGCTAAATAAAAGATTCAAAAGGAAGCAAAGGGGAAGAGGTCAAGGTGGAAGGACTTGTGGAAGATCCTATGGAGGCAGTAATGAAGATCAAAAGAAAAGTGAAGAAGCTGGCACTAGTTGAAATTGTTGCAAATATGTGCCTAAGTAGTGTTGTCATTGATGTCAACATATCCTTGTTGCCATTAGTGTCAACTGTATCCTATTTTGCTGTCTGTATAGAAGACCGGATTGTTGAGGATATTGAGAAAATTAATGTCAATCAATATATGCAGACCATATGGATGACTAGAGGTTTACCTGAAGAAGCTCCAGTTATGAGTTGAGAAGTTCGCATTAAGATATGAGGATGTTATGGCCATCTGAGTAGAACCAGTTCCTACAATATTCAAGAGAGACAGAGTGACAGGAAAGTGGTCTGGATTGCTCCAGTAATGTAAAATGATGATCTGCGGATCTAGAGGCATGTTTGGGAAGTCCGTGTGTATCATCAACTCTAGTGGTTCATGGTTTGGAGGTCCGTAAGCTATCTTTCTAGTTTGACAGTCATGGCAGACAATGTTCTTGAGGTTTCAGAGAAAGATACAAATGATTCTAGAAATTTGGTATAGTGTGGATGTTATTGGTGAATTTAATGTTCTTGTGGAGGTCTTTGGATCATGTGGCTACTATGTTGGAGGTCCGCATTGAAGATTAAGCTTATTGTTGAAGATTTCTTCTTTGAGGTTATTGTTCTTCCCAGTTCCTGGCTGATTGGATGTTCCTAGCATGTTGCAGATGATCTAAGAGCATTTTATGAAGCATGGCATATGTGTAGAGGAAGATTCAAGTCTTAGTTGTATTTGGATGACAATGTAATGATCCGCGTTAAGTTTCGCTGACCTTGTTGATCATTCCAAGGTTGATGAAGTGTATAAATACTTGTTGAAGAGTTGTTTAAAATCATCCTTGTACAAAATGAATTAAATATGAAGAAAGGATCAAAAGAAGAGCTGAGAAGAAGAGGAGCGAAAGGAGTATAGAGTGAAGAGTCAGTGAAGAAGAATTTGAAGATAGAACCATAAGTTTTTGTGAACCTTTAAAGGGACTGAATCAGGCATGAATGTAGATGCTATTTATCAGTTCATTATCTCCGTGTAAATCATAATTCCTTATAGGTAGTGAGCCTCCTTTTGAGTAGTGAGCTCTGGGCAGTGCGCCCAAAGGCATGTGCCTTCTATTTTCTTAAGTACTTTTAATAGGGTACATATTTTTGTGGGTTAACCCCCACTGTGGTTTTTCCCTTAACTAGGTTTTCGACGTCAAAAATTTTGATGTTGTATGTTCATGTTATTTCTGCTCATGTGTTGATTCATGCTTAAATGTTTACATCATTAATTTGTTTGCAAATTAAGAAAGAAGATTAAAAGTGTAGAAAAGGTTAAAGTTTGGGGACAACTGATTCACCCCCCCTCTCAGTTGTCTGGACTAATTCCAACAATTGGTATCAGAGCCAAGTACCTCTAAAAGAAGCTTGCCCGCTTGAGGAGATCCAAGATGTCGTTTTACAAGAAGGAAAGTCTGAGATTTGATGGAACAAATTACTCCCTCTGGAAGGTACACATGCAGTGTCATCTGGAATGTATGGGTGATGTCTTTTGGTTAATAACCAAGAATGTGTATAAGATTCTGATGAATGGACCTTCAAATATAGATGAAATTAGAGATGCTGAACACAACATTCAAGCCAAAGAAGCATTGTTGAGTTCCCTGTCTGATACCAAATTGGAAAATGTCCTGGATTTGCCAACTGCTCATGAAATCAAGATTAAATTGGAAAATCTATATGAAGGTGACATATATGTTAAATGTTCCAAGCTACAAAGCTTGAAGGGTAAATATGAAAGATTGGTAATGAGTGAAGATGAAAACATTACTTCCTACATGGAGAAAGTGAATGAACTTGTGACTGGTATTAGAAATGTAGGTGAAGTATTGGAAGAATAAAAAAATGTTGCCAAAGTGCTCAAATCCTTATTGATAGCTTACAAGCATAAGACTGCAGCCATTAAGAAATCAGGACAGTAACAACTATCAGAAGGGATTAGTTAGTTGGTAAGCTTTCAGCATTTGAAATGAGTGAGTTTGGTGATTCTCTCCCTAAGTCTAAATCTACATTCAAGGCTAGTGTGTATGGAAAGCAAAGATATGATCTGGATGAAAGTTCTTCAAGAAGATCAAATAGATTTGTGAAGACAAGGAAGGATTTTGAAGATGATGAAATTGAGATTGCAGATCTTGAAGCTCTTATTGCCAAAAGAATGCCAAGAGGATCCTGGAACTATGAAGGAAAGTTGCCATTAAAATGTTTTGCTTGCAATAAGATTGGTCATTTTGCCTCAAGGTGTTCGAAGAGATTTTAAAAACTAAACCCTAACAGATACAAATGTCAGAAGAATTGCTACTATGTCCAAGAAGCTGGAGAAGAAGGAGTCATAGATGATGAATCTGATCATGGAGAAGGGGATTGCGTGTTCATTGCTATTAAAGAAAAAGATCCAATATCTACTGAATCTGCTAGTTGTGCAAATGTGGAAAGTGCCTTGGCTACTCAGGTTGTTGAAAAGGATGAATGGGTGATTGATAGTGAATGTTCTCATCATATGACTGGTGACAAGAATAAGTTTGTGAATTTTGAAAAATATGAAGGTGGGCTTGTGAAATTTGGAGACAACATAACTACTAGAATCTGTGGCAAAGGATCTATCTCTTTTAATGGTAAGAACTGCACCGATAATGTTCTATATGTGGAAGGACTAAAACATAATCTTCTCAGTGTTGGACAGGTTGTTGAAAAGGGTTATGATCTTCGATTCAAGGATGGAAAATATAGAATCTTGGAGAGTTTTAGAATTAAAATTGCATCTGGTACTCAAATAAGAGGTAACATCTTTCATTTAAGCAGTTCTGGAAAAAGTTGTTTGATTGCTCAGACATATCAAAGTTGGTTATGACATAGGAGGATGTGTCATGTGAATTTTGATAACATTATCAAAATAAGTTCCACTCAGGCTGTAAGAGATCTTCCAAGACTTGTGAAACCTAATAGTATATGTAGAGAATGTCAATTGGGTAAATAGAACAAAATTTTATTCAAAAGCAAAGAACAAGCTTCTAGTGGGTGATTGGAATTGGTACACACTGATCTCTGTGGTCCTGCTAGAATTAGGAGTGTGTAAGGAGATAGATATTTCATGTTGTTGATTGATGATTACTCCCGGATGATGTGGGTAACTTTTCTAAAAGAAAAATCAGAAGCTCTTGATAAGTTTAAAGTGTTCAAGATAATGGTTGAAAATGAGATTGGTGGGAAATTAAAGTGTCTGAGATCTAAAAGAGGTGGAGAATTTACTTCCGGTGAGTTTGATGCCTTCTGTGAAAAGCATGGAATAAAAAGATAGTTATCTGCTCCTAGGACTCCTCAGCAAAATGGAGTTGTGGAAAGGAATAATTGGATCATTCAAGAAGCTGCCAGGACCATGATGATGGAAACAAATGTTTCTCAAGTCTATTGGAGAGAAGACGTGAGTATTGCTGTCTACACTCTTAACCAGGTGTAGATCAAAGGAAATTCTGGTAAGACTCCTTATGAACTATGGTTTGGTCATCCTCCTACTGTGAGATATTTTAGAGTTTTTGGTAGTAAATGCTATATCAAAAAAGATGAGGATTTAGACAAGTTTGATGCAAGAAGTGATGAAGGAACATTTTTGGGATACTCTACTCAAAGTAAGGCTTACCGGTGCTTCAACAAGAGGTTGAATAAGATTGTTGAAAGTGCTAATGTTAAAGTTGATGAAAGCAAAGGACTTTCCAGGTATTGTGGATATGATTCAGATGATCAAGATGAAAGTCAAAGTCAAGGAAGGAAAGTTCAAATTCAGACTCAGATCCAGATTGATCCAATAACTCCAGTAACCTAAGAGGTTAGTGCAAATGATGAGGAACAAGTTCAAGAAATAGAAGTTCAAACAATTCCCAAAACCCCCAGGTATGTAAGAATGAATCATCCTAAAGATCAAATCATAGGAGATAGAAATAAAGGTATTCGAACTAGGAGAAGAGTTGCTAAAGATCAAGAAGTGATTTGTTTGATTTCAAAGATTGAACCTAAATCAGTGAATGAAGCCTACAAAGATGAAAACTGGGTTAAAGCAATGGAAGAAGAATTAATGCAAATAGAAAAGAATCACACTTGGGATCTTGTTCCTAGACCTGAGGACAAAAATGTGATTGGAACCAAATGGGTCTTCTAGAATAAGCTAAATGAAGATGGTGAGGTTGTAAGAAAAAAGGCAAGGTTGGTTTGTAAAGGCTACTCTCAAGTCGAAGGAATTGATTTTGAAGAAACTTTTTCTCCGGTGGCAAGAATAGAGGTAGTTAGATTGTTTCTTGCATTTGCTGCCTTCAGAGATTTTAAAGTATATCAGATGGATGTCAAATCAGCATTTTTGAATGGAGATTTGGAGGAAGAAGTCTACATTGAGCAACTGGAAGGATTTCAGTTGACTGATCAGGGAGATATGGTTTGTAGACTGAGAAAAGACTTGTATGTACTCAAGCAAGCTCCAAGAGCCTGGTATGCCAGATTGGGCAAGCATTTGCTTAAGCTAGGATTTTGCAAAGGTACTACTGATAGTAATTTGTACTTCAAGATTAATCATGAGGACATTCTAATTGTTGAGGTGTTTTTTGATGATATCATTTTTGGTAGAAATGAATGTATGTGCAAAGGATTTGTTGATCAAATGAAAAGTGAGTTTGAAATGTCAATGTTTGGTGAGATGAATTACTTTCTAGGTTTGCAAATTGTTCAATTAGATAAAGGTTTTTTCATATCTCAGTCCAAGTATGTGAAAGAATTATTGAAGAAGTTTGGAATGGAAGATTCAAAGCTAGTAGGTACACCTATGGTAATCAGATGCAAGCTAAGCAAAGATGATGACTCCCCCAAGGCAAATTAGAAAAAGGTATAGATCAATGATTGGAGGATTGCTCTATCTAACTCAGACTAGACCTGACATCATGAATGCAGTTGGACTTGTTGCCAAATTTCAAGCTGATCCAAAAGAATCCCATGTTGTGGCAGTCAAAAGAATTTTTAGATATCTCAAGGGGACAATTGATTATGGACTGTGGTGTCCAAAGGATAATGACTTCACTCTTCATGCATATACAAATGCTGATTGGGCAGGAGATGTGGATGACAGAAAAAGTACTAGTGGTGGTGCATTCTTCTTGGGAAGAAGATTGGTCTCTTGGATGAGAAAAAACCAAGAGGCAATATCTCTGTCTATCGCAGAGGCAGAGTATATAGCAATAGCAAATAATTGTTCTCAAGTTCTGTGGATGAAGCAAATGCTGAAGGACATCATAATTATGTTCGAGGAGCCAGTCATAATTTTCTGTGATAATTCAAGTGCTATAAGCATGTCAAAGAATCCAATATTACACTCAAAGACAAAGCATATATCTATCAAGTTTCATTTCTTGAGAGAGAAAGTAAATGAGAATGAAGTCAAGTTGGAGTTTGTGTCTTCCAAAGATCAGATTGCGGATATCTTCACTAAGCCTCTTCCCAAGGATACTTTTGAGTATCTCAGAGAAAAGTTAGGGGTTATTACCCCTCCTGATCAGAATTAAGATGCACTAAGGTACATCAGTCCAATGGAATTCACATTTATATTTTGTGATCTGGATTGATGTTAAGGAGTTACTATTCAAGGGGGAGTAGTCAATATACAAATTTTGGGATCAGTCTGAAGCAAAAAGGAAGAAAAGATAGAAAATATGTGCCCTTTGCCGTTGATGTCAAAGGGGCAAAGAAGTCATGTGAAAAACTTGGAAGTGAATAGTTGATGGTGAAAGGGGGAGTAGTAAAGAAAGTGGTTGCAGGTGTGATAAGAGAAAAGGGGAGAAGTTCTTGTCTTGATGGTTGAATTTAGTTTTTCACATCATATGTTGCCATTAATGACAAAGGGGGAGATTGTTGCAAATATGTGCCTAAGTGGTGTTGTCATTCATGTCAATATATCCTTGTTGCCATTAGTGTCAACTATATCCTATTTTGTTGTCTGTATAGAAGACTGGATTTTTGAGGATATTGAGAAAATTAATGTCAATCAATATATGTGGACCATATGGATGACTAGAGGTTTACCTGAAGAAGCTTTAGTTATGAGTTGAGAAGTTTGCATTAAGATCTGAGGAAGTTATGGCCATCTGAGTAGAACCATTTCCTGCAATACTCAAGAGAGACAAAGTGATAGGAAAGTGGTTTGGATTGCTCTGGTAATGTAAAATGATGATCTGCAAATCTAGAGGCATGTTTGGGAAGTCAGTGTGTATCATCAACTCCAGTGGTTCGTGGTTTGGAGGTCTGCAAGCTATCTTTCTAGTTTAACAGTCATGGCAGACAGTATTCTTGAGGTTCTTGAGAAAGATACAAAAGATTCTAGAAATTTGGTATAGTGTGGATGTTATTGGTGAATTCAATGTGCTTGTGGAGGCCTCTGGATCATGTGGCTACTGTGTTGGAGGTCTGCATTGAAGATTGAGCTTATTGTTGGAGATTTCTTCTTTGAGGTTGCTATTCTTCCTAGTTCTTGGCTAACTGGATATTCCTAGCGTGTTGCGGATGATCTAAGAGAATTTTATGAAGCATGTCATATGTGTAGAGGAAGATTCAAGTCTCAGTTGTGTTTGGTCGACAGTGTAATGATCCGCGTTAAGTTTAGCCAACCTTGTTGATCATTCCAAGGTTGATGAAGTGTATAAATACTTGTTGAAGAGTTATTGAAAATCATCCTTGTACAAAATGAATTAAATTCGAAGAAAGGATCAAAAGCAGAGCAAAGAAGAAGAGGAGCGAAAGGAGTACAGAGTGAAGAGTCAATGAAGAAGAATTTGAAGATAGAAGTAGAAGTTTTTGTGAAGCTTCAAAGGGACTGAATCAGGTATGAATGTAGATGCTATTTTTTAGTTCATTATCTCCATGTAAATCATAATTCCTTATAGGCAGTGAACCTCCTTTTGAGTAGTGAGCTTTAGACAGTGCGCCCGAAGGCATGTGCCTTCTTTTTTGTTAAGTACTTTTAACAGGGTACATATTTTTGTGGGTTAACCCCCACTGTGGTTTTTCCCTTAACCAGGTTTTCCACGTCAAAAATTCTGGTGTTGTATGTTCATGTTATTTCTTTTGATGTGTTGATTCATGCTTCAATGTTTACATCATTAATTTGTTTGTAAATTAAGAAAGAAGATTAAAAGTACATAAAAGGTTAAAGTTTGGGGACAACTGATTCACTCCCCCTCTCAGTTGTCCAGACTAATTCCAACAGAAATTAGAGAGGAGATAATGCCTACCGTCCTCAAGACCAAAACAATGGTGAGCAAAGAGGAAGAGGAAAAGGATGACCTGGGCAAGGAACTAGAAGAGGAGTTTTCAGAGGAACCTATTTCCAATGTGGAGAAGAAGGGCATCGAGCATACGAGTGTCTGCAACATCAAGGAAGGATGAATAGAAGACCTGAAGGTAATGCACGAGTTGCACATGTAGATGAAGATGCACAATCTATGCATTCTGAAGATGCTGAAAGGGGAGAAACCCTAGTTGTCAGAAGAACCTTGTTGAATGAGGAGAAAGAACTAGATTAGAGGAAAAGTTTATTCCGTACAAGGTGTAAATGTGAAGGTAAGTGTTGTGATATTATTATTGACAGTGGAAGCACTGACAATCTTGTTTCAGAGGAGATGGTTAACAAGTTGAAGTTGACAAGAAGAAAGCATCCACATCCATATTGGATTGCATGGTTGCAAAAGAACCATAGAGCTTTGGTCAATGAGTAGTGTTTAGTTAAGTTCAAGATTGGAGAATATCATGATGAGGTGCTTTGTGACATCATACCGATGGACGCATGTCATATGTTATTGGAAAGGCCATGGAAATATGATAGGTGTGCTGTCCATAATGGCCATGCAAATACATATTCCCTGATAAAGGATGGAGTTCATCATAAGTTGAAGCCCTTAAAGGAGGTAGAAGAAAAGGTATGTAGTACTACTAGAATTTGCTTGGTAGATGGAAGAAATTTTTTGGAGGGTATGAAGCATGAGCGTCATTCCTTTGCATTGATCCCTAAGATCAGTTAAGAGAAATGTGAAGATGTACCAGGAGAAGTCTCAGATCTATTGGAAGAATTTCAAGATATTGTCTCTGATAATGTACCAGAAGCTTTACCACCTGTGAGGAAGATAAGTCATCAAATGGACTTGATACCAGGAGCCAATTTTTTGAAAAAGGTAGCCCATAAAATGACTCCTGCAAAGAATGAAGAGCTGAACATACAAGTTCATGAGCTGTTAAGGAAAGGACTGATAAGGGAGAGCCTAAGTCCATGTGCGGTACCTATAATACTAGCACCGAAGAAATATGGAGAGTGGAGAATGTGTACAGATTCCTAAGCCATCAACAAGATCACGATCAAGTACAGATTTCCATTGCCTAGAATGGATGACATAATGGATTGTTTGAGTGGAGCCAAATACTTCACAAAGATTGACCTAAAGAGAGGGTATCACCAGATCTGAATGAAAGAAGGAGATGAATGAAAGACAACCTTTAACACAAAGGAGGGTTTGTATGAGTGGTTAGTCATGCCATTTGGGCTAACCAATGCACCGAGCACATTCATGTGGCTCATGAACGAGGTATTGAAAGTGTTTTTGGGAAGTTTTGTTATTGTTTATTTAGATGACATTTTGATTTTTAGTAAGACTTGGAATGAATATCTGATGCATATTAGAAGAGTTTTTAGAGAAGCTGAGGGAGGAGAAGTTGTTGATTAATCTGAAGAAATGTAGTTTTGCAAAGAATGAGTTGGTATATCTAGGATTTTTTGTCTCAAAGGAAGGACTAAAGATGGACCCAAAAAAAATAAAGGCTATCATTGAATGGCCTATGCCAAGGAGTGCTACAGAGGTATGATCTTTTCATGGTTTGGCAAGTTTTTATAGAAAATTTATCAGGAATTTTAGTAGCATTTGTGCACCCCTAACAGAGACAATGAGAGGGGATATAAAAGAGTTTAAATGGACTATAGGAGCAAACAAGAGTTTTGATTCATTGAAGTAGAAAGTCATAGAGCAACCTATTTTGGCACTTCCAAATTTCAATAAGGTATTTCAGGTAGATTGTGATGCTAGTGGCAGTGCTATAGGAGCTATTTTGAGTCAAGAAGGTAAGTCCATTGCCTATTTTAGTGAGAAGCTTAATGATGCCAAGAAAAATTATTCGATTTATGATAAGGAGTTTTATGCTATAGTTCAGGCTTTGAAGAAATGGAGATATTATTTGTTGCCAAAAGAGTTTGTTTTATATACTGATCATCAGGCTTTGCAATAACTTAATAGTTAAGGAAAGTTAAATCAAAGGCACTTAAAATGGGTTGAGTTTTTGCAGAGTTATACTTTATTTTGAAGCACAAGAGTGGGAAGTCCAATAGAGTTGCAGATGCCTTGAGTAGAAGGAAAAATTTGTTGACAAAAATGAAGACAAAGGTTGTTGGGTTCGATGAGCTCAAAAGTTTATATCTTGAAGATCTAGATTTTGGAGAGGCTTGGAAATCTTGTCTAGAACCTGTTACTTTGGACAAGACAAAATGGTTGGATTTCATAATCCAAGATGGCATGTTGTTTAGAGGAAGCCTGTTGTGCATTTCAAGGATTTCCATGAGAGAGAACCTGATTAAAGAGAAGCATAGTGGGGGATTAGATGGACACTTTGGTTGAGATAAAACCATTGTTGTTGTTGGTGAGCATTATTATTGGCCACAGTTGCAGTAGGATGTGAGAAAATTTGTGTAGAGTTGTAGAGTGTGTCAGATGGCAAAAGGAACAAGTCAGAATATAGGGCTATATCAGCCATTACCTGTACCAGAGAAGCCATGGGATGATATTAGTATGTATTTTGTTCTTGGTTTACCAAGAACACAGAGAGGACATGATCCCATTTTGGTGGTGGTGGATAGATTATCAAAGATGACACATTTTATTCCTTGTAAGAAGACTAATGATGCTGTTCATATTACAGAGTTATTTTTCAGGGAGGTGGTGAGACTACATGATGTACCTAAGAGCATAGTTTCAGATCGAGATACTAAGTTTGTTGGGTATTTCTAGAGGACATTGTGGAAGAAGTTGAAGATGGATTTGAAGTTCAGTTCTACACACCATCCACAAACTGATGGATAGACGGAAGTGGTGAATAGGAGTTTGGGTAACCTGCTATGATGCTTAGTAGGAGATAAGCCCAAGGGATGGGATTTGATTTTACCATAGGTAGAATTCACTTACAACAATTCTGTCAATAGGAGTACAAGTAAATCACCATTCCAGATTGTATATGGAAGTAGTCCAAGAAATGCTTTAGAGTTAAGGAAGATGGACAAGGGAGAAAAGACAAGTACCAAAGCCAAATACTTTGGAGAACATCTGAAGAATTTGCATGAAGAAGTGAGACAACACATTAATAAGATGAATATTTAGTACAAGGCTAAGACATATTAGAAGAGGAGATATAAGGAGTTTTAGGTAGGAGATGAAGTCATGGTTCACTTGAGAAAAGAGAGGTTTCCAGTTGGAACACATAATAAGTTGAAAATGAAGAAATTGGACCATGTAGAATTTTGAAGAAGCATGATTCAGGAAACACATATGAGGTAGAATTGACAAGTGAAATCAACATTTCCCCTATTTTCAACATTGCTGATTTATTAGGATATTATGAAGGTGGAATAGAGGATGGACCAACATAAGAACAGTGGAGTATTCTATCATCTACTTCAAAGGAGGAGATGGAAGAGATCTTGGATAGATGTGTGGGAAGGAGTACTAGGAATAGGCAATATGAAGAATATTTGGTGAAGTAGAAAGGAAGGCCTGTTGAAGATTCTTCCTAGTTATCTAAGGTAGAAGTGGACCATTTGGAGTTTTCCTCAAACACCTGAGATGTGATAAGGTCACTTCTCAAAATTACCCTGGGTGTCTGATGCAGGAGCATCCAGTGGTGTAAGAGAAATCTTGCATCACCTAAAAAGATGATGTTTCAAAATCATTGATGTTGTTTTCATTTCTTTTCATAATTAGTAGTTTTGGTTCCATAATCACTTGAATAATGATGTAGAACTTTTAGTTTTTCCAAACTGCTAAAAATAACAAACTACTATTTTTGGAAAGTTTGCATTTGGGCACAAATTAAAGAAAAAATTTATAGGAAGCTTCATAAATGAAAAATAAGACCTTTGACGAAGGAATTAGGTAAAGATCATTTGTGAGTTGAAAGATATTTAAGTTTTTGTTTCCTGAAAAACCCCTAAAAATTATTCAAAGTTAGTTTTGAGGCACTAAATGGTCTTGTACAGGCCCAAAAATGGGTAGAACCAGAAAAGCATGTTCTTAGTGTGTAGAGAACTCCATGAGCTTTCTGGTGCTTCAAACGGTTCATCAATTAGACACCCAAATCAAAAGTTATGGCTCCCAGAAGTTAACCTATTTTTGGAGGGAGATGCAAATTTTGAAATTTGGCTGTTGGCTACCAAAAGAGGCTATTTATGACCATTTTTGGGAACCCTTGGCAATAGTGGAGCTAAGGGGGAAAGTGTAGAGTCAAGAAAAGGTGGGAAAACAAAAACCCTAGCTGATTTGGGGTTAGAGATGGCTGAAGATTCCAGAGTCTTGAGATAGGAAGCTGTAATGTGGCAGTCTAGAGAAGATTCATCCTCTGATTGTATTTGAGCTTTGGTAATGTAATGATTTGTCTAAATCAATAAAAGAACATTCTATTTTCTTTGTGCAATTTCTGTTGTTGTGTGTTTTATGATTTACCCCTTCATCAAGCATGGCGTGCATGAGTGGATTTAGGTCTAAGCTAAGGTGTGTTGTGGTCCACCTTCATTCCTTTCCACTGTGGGAATGTTTTGGTGCTAACCTAATTTGAATTTACATGGTTAAGGTGTGCTTCTGACCTTGGAGAATGTTTTCAATGTTGAAAATAGTATAAATAAGTGTTGAGTTGTTGAGGGTTGCGAAGGAGATATGTGTGATAAGAGAGATGCGAATTGCAGAGTTGTAAAGTGCAAATTTGTTAAGTGCAGTGCAAGCTTTCATGTGTTAGATTACTGGATGTAGTGAGCAGAAAGTGTCTACAATTCATCAGTCAAACTGTAAAGGTGTTAGTGATGCTGTGGTGGGCTTCTCTGTTGCATTGAGATGGTTTTCTCATTGTAATGTTCTTCTCCATCTTCTTTTCTATTTTGGCAGTGAGCCTTTGGGAGTGATCCTTTATTTCTCTTCGGCAGTGAGCCCTCCAGCGGTGAGCCCTATTGTATTTAGTGTTGATATTACTTTATATTGTGAGATAATCCTCACCATGGTTTTTCCCTTCTTAGGTTTTCCACGTAAATCTGGTGTTTCCTTGTGTATGTTGTTGATTTGGTTTTGTCTCTGTTATCTGCTTTCATGAGTAATCATTCTAAAAGATTAAAGGTTAATTGAGTTAATGTGGATTTGAATGTTTGTGAGGTTTTTGAAGTTTTAAGATACAACTGATTCAACCCCCCTCTCAGTTGTCTTATGCATTCAACAATTAGTATCAGAGCAAGGTTCCTTGGGAGAAAGCTTAACCACTTGAGGTAGATCTGGGATGGCACACAATAATGATTTTCCCCTATTTAATGGATTAGGCTATGCATTTTGGAAAATAAGGATGGAAGGTTATCTGGTTTCTCTTGGATATGAAATCTGGAAGTCTGTTGAGTCTAGATACACTATACCTAAGAATGGTCTGAGTATTGCTAATGAGATCAAGGCCTATGAAAATAATGGTAAAGCAAGGTATGCTCTTTTAAGTGGTCTTACTAATTCTGAATTGATGAAAGTTATGAATATGAAAACTACTAATGAGATTTGGGAAAAGTTAAAAAGTATTTATGAAGGAGATGATAAGGTCAAGCAAGCTAAGATGCAGAATCTGAAGATCATGTTTGAGACCCTACGGATGTCTGAAGATGAAAACATCACAAGCTACTTGCAGAAGGTGGATGAAGTCGTCAATGGCTTTAAAGGTCTTGACTAGAAGAAAAAGAAGTGGTAAAGAAGGTACTTAGAACTCTTCCCAAAGATTATAGTCATAAAGATTCTGTTATTGAAGAATTGTGAAATCTGGATCAATATACCAGAGATTAGTTGTATGGTTCTTTAATTGCTTTTGAAAAGAGAGAATTTGGTAGAAGTAGTGCAAAAGTTGAGACTGATTTTAAGGCTAGCAAATCATAGAAGACTATGGAATCAAATCAAGAGGATTATGATGATATGGAAGCTAACTTTGTGATAAGATTGAAAAAGGGTACTGGAAAGCATAGTGGTAAGTTGCCTTTCAAGTTTTTTAGTTGTGGAAGGATAGGTCATTATGCTTCAAGATATCCAGACAGAATATTGAAAAACAAAAATAAGGAGAACAGAGGTAAGATGATTACGAAAATTTATTATGTTAGAGAAGATACAAGTATATCTGATGATGAATTTGATTATGAAGATGATGAGGATGGTGAATGCTTGTTCATAGCTTTAAAAGATGATACTATTTCTGCTAACTATGATGGATATGTGAAGGAAAGGGCTCCAAAAGTAAGTACTAATACTGAAGGCACCTTGATATCTGCATTTCATGCTAGACAGGAAAAGAACTACTGGATCATTGATAGTGGATGCTCTAATCATATGACCAGTGATAAGAGTAAGTTTATTAAACTTGAAAAATATGATGGAGGACTAGTTAGGTTTGGTGATAATACATCTGATAAGATATGTGGAAAAGGTATAATCAGTTTTGATGGAAAGAATAACACTGATGATGTTCTTTATGTTAAGGGTTTAAGACATAACCTCATGAGTGTTGGACAAATGTGTAGCAAGGGATACGATCTTATGTTTTAGGATGATGGCTGTGAGATCAGGATAGATTCCAGAACTATGATTGCTATTGGAAGGAGGACATATGGAAATGTGTATCAACTCAAAGGTGCTAATGGTTATTGTTTCATGACTCAGATCAATGAGTGTTGGCTATGGCATAGAAGAACGTGTCACATCAATTTTGATAGCCTAGAGAGAATAAGTTCAGTTCAAGCTATGAGAGATCTGCCAAAGATTACAAAGCCTATCAATGCCATCTATAAGGAATGTCAAGTTGGAAAGCAAGCAAGAAGAAGTTTCAAAGTCAAAGATCAATCTTCTACCAGACTTTTGGAATTGGTGCATACAAATTTTTGTGGTCCTACCAAAGTAAGGAGTTTTCAAGGTGACATGTATTTCATGCTACTAATTGATGATTGTTTTAGAATGACATGGGTTACTTTTCTTAAAGAAAAATTAGAAGCCCTAGATAAGTTTAAAGCATTCAAAGTCATGGTTGAGAATGAAATGGATACAAAAATCAAATGATTGAGGTTTGACAAAGGTGGAGAGTTCACCTCCAATGAGTTTAACATGTTTTGTGATAATTATGGAATAAAGAGGCATTTATCTGTCCCTAGGACTCCTTAGCATAATGGAGTGGTTGAAAGAAAGAACAGGACTGCTTAAGAAGCTAATAGGACAATGATAAAAGAAGCAAATATATCAAAAGTCTACTGGAGAGAATCAATTCATACTACTATTTTTATACTGAACATAGTGCAAGCAAGAGAAAACAACACAAAGGCTCCTTATGAGCTATGGTATGGAAGGATTCCTACTGTCAAATACTTCAGAGTACTTGGAAGCAAATGCTACATCAGAAGAGATGAAGAAAATTTAGGAAAGTTTGATGCAAGGTCTGATGAAGGTAGCTTCCTTGGATATTCTACTAAAAGCAAATCTTACCAGTGCTACAACAAGAGGCTAAGAAAGATTGTTGAGAGTACAAATATCAAAGTTGACCTATAGAAGAACTTAGAAGTAAATGGATATGAATCAGATGAGTCTTCTTGCAAAGAAAAAGAAAAAGATATGGAAAAAGAAGTGCAGATCGAAGAGGAAGAAGCTTTGAAAAAGATTCCTAAAACTCCCAAGTATGTGTAGAAGCATCATTCTGAAGAACAGATCATTGGTGATAAGAGAAAATGCGTACTAAAAAGAAGGAAAGTTGTTAAAGAACATGTAAATCTATGTTTACTTTCAGAATTTGAACCTAAAACAATGATTGAAGCATGCAAGGATGAGTATTGGATCAAGGCTAGGGAAGAATAACTAATGCAGATTGAAAATAATCATACTTGGGAACTTGTCCGAAGACTAGAAAACAAAAATGTGATTGGAACCAAGTGGGCATTTCAGAACAAATTGAATGAGAATGGAGAAGTAGTAAGAAACAAGGAAAGGCTTGAGTGTAAAGGCTAATCACAAGTAGAAGGAATAGACTTTGAGGAAACATATGCTCTGGTAGAAAGAATGGAAGCCATCAAGATGTTTTTGGCTTTTGCAGCACATAAGGATTTTAAGGTCTGTCAAATGGATGTGAAGTTTGCTTTCTTGATTGGTGAATTAGAAGAAGTATACATAGAACAACCGAAAGAATTTTAGTTATTAGATAAACTAGATATGGTTTGTAGATTGAAGAAGGCACTATATGGACTGAAGCAAGCCCCCAGAGCTTGGTATGCAAGGTTAGACAGGTACTTGTTACAACTAGGATTCAATAAAGGTACCACAGATAGTAATATTCGCTTCAAAGTTGAAAATGATCAAATCTTGATTGTAGTTGTGTTTGTTGATGACATTATTTTTGGAGGAAACGAAGCTATGTAAGAAATTTGCAGAGGAGATACATAAAGAATTTGAAATGTCAATGTTTGGGGAGATGAATTTCTTCCTTGGGCTACAAGTCAGTCAGATAGATAAAGTTATTTTCATTTCACAATCAAAGTATGTCAAGAAAATGTTGAAAAAGTTTGGAATGAAAGATTCTAAACTAGTATGTACCTCGATGGTTACTAGTTGCAAGCTAACCAAGAATGATGAAACTCCTAAGGATGATCAGAGCAGGTATAGATTAATGATTGGAGGATTGCTATATATAATTGCTACTAGACTAGATATTATGCATGCATTTGTCTTGTGGCTAGATTTCAAGAAGATCCTAGAGAGTCACAGTTGTAGCAGTGAATAGGATATTCAGATATTTAAAGGGCACTCTGGATCATGGCTTGTGGTATCCAAAGGACACTAACTTTACTCTAAGTGCTTACTTAGATGTAGATTGGACTGGTTGTGTAGATCAGAAGAAAAGTACAAATGGTGGTGCATTCTTTCTGGATGCAAATTGGTGTCATGACTAAGCAATAAACAAGATTTAGTGTCTTTATCTATTGCAGAAGTAGAATACATTGCAGCAACATCTTGCTGCACACAGGTTTTGTGGATGAGGTAAACCTTGAAGGATATCAAAGTTGAATATGATGAACCAATTCCTATATTATGTGATAATACAAGTTCTATTAACACTTCAAAGGAACTGGTGATGCACTTAAGGACAAAACATATCTCAATCCAATATCACTTTTTGAGAGAGAAGGTTGCATAGAATGAGGTGAAGCTTGAGTATGTGCCTACAAAGGATTAGGTTGCTAACATATTCACTAAGGCTCTTCCTAAGGATACTTTTGAGTATCTCCAGGAGAAGTTAGGGATTATTGCCCCTCCTTTGAACTAGATTCATAAGGAGATGCATCAGTCCAATGGATTTCAAGATTCATTCTTTGTTTTGCACTGATGTTGGAAGCTACCTCTCAGGGGAAGTAGGTAGTGACTTTGTTGGTTGTTGCAATTAGGGGGAGTATGTAGAGTAGTAAAAGAAAAGATGTTGCAAAGTAGTGGTGAGAAGGTACAAGTATGAGTAATGTCTAAAGGGTAGAATGAGAGAGAGAGATGTGTTGCCCTTTGCCATTGATTTCAAAGGGGGATAGAGAATAATGGAAAAAAGGAAAGAGTCAGTTGAGAAAAAGAGAGTAGTAAGATGAGGGGGAGAGAAGAACAAGAAAAAGAGTTGGTATGAAATAGAGTATTGAGGATGTTGTTGTGTTGATGGTTTTTCACATCATGTGTTTCCATCAATGACAAAGGGGGAGATTGTTTCAAGTATGTGTAGTTACTGTTATCATTGGTGTCAACTGTATGAGCAAGAGATTGTTGCAAGAGTGTGAGCAACAATATTGAGTTGATGTTGTCTCTGATGATGAGGAAGTGCTAAAGATGTTGATGATATGCTTTTTGTGCTTCATTTCCAAGTGCTTTTAAGAAAATTTGAATATAAGAGGAAATAGTGTGATGTAAAGGTGTTCTAGCATATAGAGCAGTGTTCTGGTTTTGCTCCACATTTCTTCTATGTTGAAGATTTTCTCGTGTAGTTTGGATATGTTGATCAGAGGTGCTACATTCAAAATTTGGTTTGTTGGATCATTTTGCAGAGGAAGGTGTGTTCACCAGTGTGTGAATTGTGTATTGTAGAGGTGTCTGGGTGAAATGTTTTTTCTCCACATTTCTCCGCAGAGTGGTTTCAAGTCTTGTGGTTTTGGAAGTGTTTATAAGGTTCATATCTACCTTCAGTTGAAGTTGTTCATGGTTTGGTGCTCTGCAAGTTGATTTCTTGAGTTGCAGTGTATGGTAGAGATGTTTGAGTATACTAGGTGTGTACTTTCTTTAGATGAAAGTTGTTGCGAAGGAATTTTTTTGACTTTAGGATGTTTGTGGCATATTATAGATTGCATTCAAGCATGGTGTGTGGTTCGCGAGTCATCTTTAGTTTTGAGGAAGTGTGTACTTCAATTATTATGGTGATAACACAGGTTGAGCCAACCTTGGGTGTTTACACTAATTATGGATCTACTTCGGTGATTGTGGAAGTGTGGCATGGCATGTATGAGTGGATTTAGGTCCAAGCTAAGGTGTGTTGTGGTCTTCATTTCTTTTCATCGCGGGAATATTTTGGTGCTGACCTAATTTGAATTTACATGGTTAAGGTGTATTGCCAAACCTTGGATAATGTTTTCAAGGTTGAAGATAGTATAAATAAGTATTGAGTTGTTGAGGGATACGAAGGAGATATGTGTGATAAGTGAGATGCAAATTGCAGAGTTGTAAAGTGTGAATTTGTTAAGTGCAGTGCAAGCTTTCATTTGTTAGATTACTAGATGCAGTGAGTAGAAGGTGTCTACAATTCATTAGTCAGACTGCAAAGGTGTTGGTGATGTTGTGGTGGACTTCTCTATTGCATTGAGATAGTTTTCTTATTGTAACATTCTTCTCTATCTTCTTTTCTATTCTGGCAGTAAGCCTTTGGGAGTGAGCCTTTCTTTATTTTAGGTAGTGAGCCCTCCAACGGTGAGCCCTATTGTATTCAGTGTTGATATTACTTTATATTGTGAGCTAATCCTCACCGTGGTTTTTCCCTTCTTGGGGTTTCCATGCAAATTTGTTGTTTCCTTATGTATGTTGTTGATTTGGTTCTATTTCTATTATCTTCTTTCATGAGTAACCATTCTAACAGATTAAAGGTTAATTGAGTTAATGTGGATCTAAATGTTTGTGAGGGTTTTGAAGTTTTAAGATACAAATGATTCAACCCCCCTCTCAGTTGTCTTGTGCATTCAACAATGCTTGCATTAGGATTTCTTGTTGGTCTCCATACTTGTTGGAGAGAATTTTTGACATGCACGAGCCTTATCAAACTTGTGTGGCCTTTGGGATCTTATTCTATCTTCTAGAGTTTTTCTTGGAGTTTTTGAGTTTTTATGGGGTTTGTAAGGGTCTTGTGGTGGTGTGGGTATTTTTCTTGAATTTGTGCCTTTGAGAAAATTGTGTTCAAGCATTATTTAGGGACTACAAGACCCATGAAGGACTACAACACCCAAGATGGACACTAGAACCTATTGTTCTTCTAACACACATGCCCCATTTTAGAAAATGTGTTGTCCTCAAAATAAGCTGTGCTCATTTTGTAGGATGACCCTGTTGGGAATTAAAGTGTCTCAACCTTGGTAATTCCTTGCATTATTTTGATTATATTTATTTATTCATTGCCTATGATGTAAATTAATTGTAAATTCTATATTGTTATTTTGTGGGATGTGGCACGGTGATGTGTCATCCTACATGGAAGATGACAACTTGTAATTTTGTCCTCACATGAGGAGATAGGCATCCCACTTTGTGGTAGGAATATTTTTCCATGTGTCGGCATCTTGGATGTTGTGTAAGGGAATATTGATCGTAACAGTCATGACAGACTCGCATGACGAAGTTATGACATGTAAGAGTCAGAACTAGGAGATTCTATGACAGGTGAAGACATGTGTCAAAGAGCATATTTGAAAAAGGCATCTTTGGGTGCCCCAAGGTGGACTATGACATGTTGTAAGAGAATATGCTATTTATAGCCTGTGTATGACAGATTCTCTTACAGCTATAAGTTGTAACTGCTATGACAGATTCTATGACGGTCGTAAGAGTCATAAGAGCATTTGTCATAGCCCATTTTGGAAATAGGTGACCTCTTTGGGATAGGGTCTGTGGACAAGTGTCAGAAGCATCTTACAATGTTGAGCAAGTGTCCAAAGGCATGGGTTTTGGGCCATGAGGCCAAGTTGGATGCCCATTCCAAGATAGAGGCAATTTTTCCTTGTATTTTCTATAAAAATAGGTGCTTGGAGGAGAAGATGTATTACAATTTTTATAGGTACTGTTATGGTACTGGATCATCTCCAGATACATGTCGAAGACTCCTGCAAGAGCATTGGCTCTGATTTGTATTGTAACCTTCTTTGTTTACGTAATACAGTTGAGCAGCGTTTTGGAGTGTGGGGTTTTTCGCCTGTAAGGGTTTTTCCCACGTATATCTTGTGTCTCTCTTTTTTTGTCATTCTTTCTAGTTTCTATGTTTGCTGCAATATCTCATGTTAATGATTTAAGGTTTCTGTAATAGTTAAGATAAATTTGAATTTGCACTCTCCTCCCCTCATTAGATTAGTGTAGGAAGCAATTTCTGCACACCTAGCTTCCTTTCAGTTGGTATTAGAGCCTGGCTAGTTTTTGGTTCTAGCTGCTGGGTAGGGGTTTTTTGAACTAATCTTAGGTTGAGTGGGAGTCTTGTGTAGAGTATTCTGTATCTTGTTGTAGCAAGGAGATGGTAACTACATCTAGAAGGTTAGAGGTTGAGAAATTCAATGGCACTAATTTTGAGTTGTGGAAACTCAAGATGGAGGACCTACTTGTTGATTGTGACCAATGGGAAATCGTTGATGGCACTAAACCATTGACAATGTCACAAGATGATTGGGACCTCAAAGATCAAAAGGATAAGGGTCTCATAAGACTCTATCTAGCTGACTCTATCCTATTGAATATCCATGAGGAGAAGACTGTGAAAACTCTTTGGAAGAAGCTGGGAGATGTTTATTAGGCCAAGTCCTTGGTGAACAAGCCCTTTCTAAAAAAGAAGTTGTTTTCTCTAAAGATGGAAGATGAAGGATCTATTGTGGAACATATGAATGCTTTCAACATGATCATTGCAAAGTTGACATCCGTAGGTGTGAAGATGGAGGAGGAGGATCAGTGTATGACCCTACTTTGTTCTTTGTTGGATTCGTGGGATCATCTTGTGATGGCTATTGGAAGCACCACATCCACATTCACAATGGAAGAAGTGGTATCTTTGCTGTTATCTAAAGAGATGTAGAGAAAGTCTTTTGAGGTAGCCAAAGAGGGTCTTGCGGTTCATGGAAGATCCAAAGAGAAAGGGAAGAAGAAGGATAGGAAAAGTGATAAGGGCAGATCCAAATCCAATGGAAGATCCAAATCTCCTGGAAAGTCCAAGGCTATCTGTTGGAACTGTGGTAAAACCAGGCATTTCCAAAAGGAATGCAAAGAGGAGAAGAAAAAGAGGAAGAAAGCTCCTGATTCAGATTTTGACAAGTCACAAGATGATGATGATGCCTTCATTGCAGCCCTGGCCACCCATGCATCTGATGATGTGTGGTTGATTAATTCTGGTGAATCATTCCACATGACCTCGCATTGAGACTGGTTCACAAAGTATGAAGAGTTCAATGGTGGAAGAGTCTACTTGGGTGATGACTCTCATCTAAAGATTGTTGGTCATGGAAGAGTCTCAATCCGATTCCCTGATGGATGAGTGAAGGGGATCACTGGAGTTATGCACATTCCAGGCCTTGCACAAAACCTACTTTTTGTAAGTATGTTGAATGATGTAGGTGTTTAGGTTGTCTTTTCAAAGGATGGATGCAAGATGATAAGAGGATCTATGGTGCTTGTGAAGGGTACTCAGAGGGATACTCTGTTTCAGCTGGAGGCATGCACTTCACAGTACAATAATTCTTCTGAATCAAGGAAATGAGCTGCTGTCACTTCATCCCCACCATCTGAACATGCAGTGAAGAAATCTGTTGTAATCGGTTTCGATTGTAGTTCACATGCCATGGAAGATAAGCTTCCTACTGAAAAGACTATGTTATGGCATTTGAGATATGGCCATATTGGTGAGAAGGGTCTGCATACCCTAAAAAATAAAAACCTCATTGAGGGGTTAAATGATTGTAATCTCGAGTTTGACTTTTGTAAACATTGCATTTATGGAAAGCAAAACTGTGTTTAGTTTTACTCTAGTTCTCACAAGTCTTCTAGTGTATTAGATATAATTCATTTTGATGTGTTTGGTATTGTGAATGTTCGTTCGATTTTAAAATCTATATATTTGGTATCTTTCATAGATGATTACAGTAGAAGGACATGGGTTTATTTTATCAGAAGCAAGACTGAAGTCTTTAGTTAGTTTAAGGAGTTTAAAGCATTTGCTGAAAATTAGACTTGTAAAAGGATTAAGTGTTTGAGAACTGACAATGGTGGTGAGTTTTGTTTGGCAGAGTTCTATAAGTTCTGCAAAGAGCAAGGGATTGAAAGGCATAAGACAACTCAATATACCCCATAGCAAAATAGAGTTGCAGAGAGGATGAATAGGACACTGATGGAGAAGGCTAGGAGTATGCTTAGTGGAGCAAGCCTCGAACAAAAGTTTTGGGCTGAAGCTATTGCCACTGCTTGCTATCTGGTAAATAGATCTCCTACATCAGCTCTTGTTGGCAAAACACCTGTGGAGGTGTGGTCTAGTAAGAAGCCTTCAGTAAGGCATCTTCATGTTTTTGGTTGTGAGGCATATGCACATGTGCCTAGGGAGAAATGGTCTAAGTTGGAGAACAAGGCTGTTAAATGTATTTTCATTGGCTATGGTGTCGGTGTGAAAGGATACAAGCTTTGGGATCCAGTGACTAAGAAAGTGTTGTATAGAAGAAGTGTTATCTTCAGAGAGCTAACACCTTCTTCCGTTATTCTACAACCAGAACAATTAGAAAAGAAAGAAGATGCAGTTTAGTTTCCTTCTACCGTTGAGAAGACTGAACCAACAGACCCTGTGAGGCCTGATGATGAGGAGAGCTCTAGAAGCTTTGGAAGTGAAGAAGAAGAAGAAGAAGAAAAACCTCAACCTCAACCATTGAGGAGGTCTACACAAACAAGAAAGCAACCTGACAGGTTTGGTTATTCATTACTTGATTCTAGTTGTGCTTTTGCTTTGCTTTCTAACATTGATGAGCCTAGAACCATGAAAGAGGCTATGGGCATGAAAGATGTAGGCTCCTAGAAGGAGGCCATGGAGGATGAGATGACTTCTCTAGAAAAGAACAAAACATGGGACTTGGTGCCTTTGCCTGATGGATGGAAACTTGTTGGTTGCAAATGGGTGTTCAAGAAGAAATTTGGTGCAGATGGCAGTGTTGAAAAGTACAAGGCTAAATTGGTTGTGAAGGGGTACTCACAAGTGTAGAGAATTGATTATGGTGAAATTTTCTCTCCCATTGCAAAGCTGAAATCCATTAGATTTCTATTATCTCTTGTAGCTACTTATGATTTAGAGATAGAACAGATGGATGTGAAGACAACTTTCCTTCATGGTGATTTGGAGGAAGAAATCTACATGTCACAGCCAGAGCATTATTGGTGTAGGGGTACTCCTTCAATAGCCTTCAATAGGATAAATATGCACAAGAGGGAGAAGAATAAGACTTTAATATATTTTTAGACATTTCATGTTACCATGTAGCATTTGTATGTCATTGGCAAATGTAACATTTTATGTTACATTGTATGTTTTAACATCTCTCTTCCCGAGGCTAGTATTTGACATCATGGACAATAGCAGGCAGTTGGGTTATGTGCAGGATTAAGGCAAATGTGTCATATTAACTGATGTTTTGCTGTCTTAAGCAAAACAGGTGCTGTATGATTAATTAGGGTTTCTGCTATTAACCTTGAAACAAACAAATTCCTGAAAATAGAGGAGAGGAGTAAACAAAAAGGGAGAGAGGTGGTCGAAAAGAGTTCTTCCATTTTTCCTATGAAAATGATCAATTGTATGTAGCTGAAAGGAAGGAATAGAAATTTTGTCACCCTGTGTTTTATAAATCTAGATTCTGTGTAAATTCTTAGTGTATCGCATTATTCTCTTTATATCGAATTTATTTCGTATATTATCTTTTGTATTTAATTTAATTCTTCTGTTGCCGAGATGCATGGTTAAATCCATTCCACTGGTGGATTTCTGTGAAATCAGTGGAATGGACTTGTAAAATAGTTTTCCATTTTTGTTTTGTTCTTTTGTTCGATGAGCTTGACAGAGTAGAAATTATGGAATTCATCGTAGAGGAAGTTGTCGGCGGGAAGTTCAAATGTACATTTGATGTATATACATCAATTGTATGTGGAGATAGTCTATGAATATATCACATTTGCATGTGAACTTCCTATGTATATACTGTGGAAAATGGTATGTATAAAAGTTTGTTGAGTCAAATTTGTGTTGGTCACTGAATATACAATCCCTGTATATATCGCCAATGTACTTGAGTACATTCTATGTGTATCTTGCAATCGTATGTGAAAATCCATTCCCTGTGTATATCACCAAAGTATATCAACAGACAATTCCTGTGTCTGTCGAAATTGTCTGAAAAGATACATTTCTTATGTATATGTCCATTGTATGTTATAGACAGTTTGTGAGTATATCACTATTGTATGTGAGTATCTGTTTGTGAGTATATTGCAATTGCATATCATTGTTGTATGTTGTGAAAGTGCGATGAAAATATACATTTCATAAGATACAAAAGAGGATCGGCCGAGGTGGTAGTTAGTTTGTATGATTGGGTTGTTTTTTGGCCTGCGGATACAAGGGATGACAGATAATAGTAGGTGACGAGGACTGGCGACAGGGAGTTGTCAATTGCATGTTCTAATTGTATATAACAAATGTATGTTGAAACATACAAGGGTTTGTGATACAAGTGTTAACTGGCTGCAGCAGGTAAGAGCCTTTTCAATCCACCGGGAAAAGCAAGTCAATAAATGTATATTGGAATGTACATTGTAAAAATACATTTCGAAAGATACAATGGATGACTGGCTGTGACGGTCAAAGTAGATGAAGATGCGATGGGAGATTGGCGGTAGAAGGTCAGGAATTGCATATATAAGTCGAAGTCATCGATGTGAGGAGAACCCATCGGAAAAAGTATTGGGAGTCAGAGCGAAGGCAGGGCGTCACCGATAGAAAGCACATCGGCATAAGAAAAGCATCAGGTGAACGAAATTTTGTGAAGCCGATAGTACATGTTCTTGCCGATCGGGGTGACAACTAAAAGTGTCACCGATAGAGAGTTTATCAGAATGAGTCTTATCATCAGAAGATGAGAAGAAAGCTATGCCGATGATAGGAAGTCTGAGCAATAATGATAAGTCATCAGTGTGACTGGTGCATCGGTGGGAGAATTCTTGAATGAATCGATGGTATAAGGTGTGACCGATGTATAGAAGATTTCGGTGAGACATTTGTATGTTCTTGCCAATATAGACAGAATTAACATTGTGTTTGTGTGTCCACTGTGTACCTGCTCTGCATCATAGTGGTATCAGAGCGAAGGAGTGTTCTTTGGGTAGAAGAAGAAGACAAGATGTCAGAAGGAGAAGGATCAGAAATGTACCCAACAAAGATGACCAACGTTGAGTTGACAGCCTTAGTAAGAAAGCACATAGCAGAGGGCAAAGCAGATTGAGCTCAGAATCAGGCATTGAAATAAGAACTAGAGAAGTTGAGGGACAGAGTAGAGAAAGGGGAAGAAGATTCTGGTAAGCGAGAAGATAGGGATGAAGAGGAGGTCCCTAAGTAGGAAGAGATAGAGGTTCCTGCAGACCAAAGACCCTTACTCAATGCCCTCAAGTCCATGGAAAGAAGTTCCATGGATATGAAAATAGACCTGCCAATGTTTGTAGGAAAAATGGAACCTGAATCGGTGATGGAGTGGATAGACTCCTTGAATAATTTCTTTGAGACCGAGGAAATACCAGACCACCAAAGAGTGAAGATGGCTCAGTCCAAAATGAAAGGGGCTGCATTGACTTGGTGGAATTTCATCCAAGATGACAGGGTGAAAGAGGGAAAGAACAGAGTTGCAACATGGAAGAGAATGATGGCTTTAGTGAAGGAAGCCTATGTTCCATTGGATTACAATATCCAATTACATAAGAGGAAACAAAATTTGAAGTAGAAGGAGCTAGATGTCAGCTCGTACACAGAAGAGTTCATGAAACTATGTGTAAAAACAAAGGTAAAAGAGGGTGAGGAAGAGAAGGTAGCAAGGTACCTCAATGGATTGAGGTTTAACATCCAAGAAGACCTAAATCTGCATAATCCAGATACGGTTCAGAAATGCTACCAATTGGCACTCAAAGTGGAAGAAAAATTAAAGAGAAGGCATGAGTAGAACAATAGAGGTAGAGGGAGACAACAAAGAAGAGGAAGAAGTCCTTTTAGAGGCAGAGGATTTGGATACAAAAGTGAATCCAACCAAGAGAATAGTAGAGGAGATAGTAGTCAAAATCAAGGGGGAAGTTATAATCAAAGAGGAAATTTTAGGGGTGGAAGACCACCATTTAGAGGAAGATCTCAGGGCAAAGGACCTATCAGATGTTACAACTGCAATCAAGAAGGCCATATAGCCAGTAGATGTCTAGCAAAGGCAATAAGTTCAATAGGAGAAAAGAGGATCAATCTGATCCAAGAATCTGATTGTCAAAGTGTAGCAAGCTCAAGCACTAATCAAAGTGTGAATGCTCCTATCAGTTATGGATATCCTAAGAGAGGAGAATCTTTGATGATTAGAAGAGCAATGACCACCATGAAGGTGCCCAGCAAAGAACCCCCACAAAGGAAGTCTCTCTTCAAAACTACTTGCAAGGCAGGAGGAAAGGTATGTTCTAATTGACTCTAGATCCACTAAAAATTTTGTGTCTTTTGAAATGGTAGAAAAAGGTAAGCTTAGAAGGCTGCCACATCCTTGCCCATACAAGGTCTCATGGCTCAACCAAGGTTAGCAAATAGTTGTAGAGGAATAGGCTTGGGTAGAATTTCAAATTGGCCCATACAAGGATAGGTTATTGTTTGACATTGCCAAGATGGATGCTTGCCATCTTCTATTTGGAAGACCATGGCAGTATGACTTGAAAGCATACCATGATGGAGTTAGAAACACCTATTCAATCACCAAGAATGGTAAGGTGATAGAATTACTACCATTAATGGAGAATGAGGTGGAGTCAAAAGGAAAAGAAGTCAAAGTGATGATGGTAGAAGGCAAACAATTCATGAAGGGGATAGGAGAAGAAGGAGCAGTTACATATGTTCTAATCCCTTGCCTAAAAGTAAATAAAGAACACCAGCAACAAGTCAAGGGAGAGAAGAGACAAAAATTCATAGACCCAGCTGTCCAAGAGCTATTGGACAAGTACAAAGGCATTATCTCTGATGGAATGCCAAGTTCCCTACCACCTATTAGGGACATTAGCCATTGTATAGATCTGATCCCAGGATCTACACTTCCAAACAAAGCAACATATAAGCTCACTCTAGATCAGAATGCAAAGGTAGCAAAGCAAATTGAAGAGTTGTTGGAGACATGCCTAATTGGCAAGAGTTTAAGCCCATGTGCAGTACCAGCTGTACTAGCACCAAAGAAGGAAGGCACCTGGAGACTTTACACTGATTCAAGGGTGATCAACAAGATAACCATCAGGTATAGGTTTCCAATCCCTAGGATAGAAGATTTACTTGATTGTTTAGGAGGTGCTAAATACTTCACCAAAATAGATTTAAAGAGTGGTTATCATTAGATTAGGATTAGACCTGGTGATGAATGGAAAACTACATTTAAGACCAATGAGGGGTTATATGAGTGGAAGGTCATGCCTTTTGCTTTGTTCAATGCCCCTAGTACCTTTATGAGGTTGATGAATGAGGTCTTGAGGGAATTCATGGGACAATTTGTCATAGTATATCTAGATGACATCCTAATTTTTAGTAATATGAGCGAAGAGAACCTCATCCATATAGACTTGGTTCTCTAAAAGTTACATGGAGAGCAACTAATGATCAACTTAGGTAAGTGTTTATTCATGCAGGAAGAGATCATCTACTTGGGATTTGTTATCTCACATAACAAACTGAAAATGGATCAAGAGAAGGTAAGTGCCATATTATCTTGGCCAACTCCTAAAACCTTGAGTGATGTTAGAAGTTTTCATGTCATTGGCAAATGTAACATTTTATGTTACATTGTATGTTTTAACATATCTCTTCTCGAGGCTAGTATTTGACATCATGGACAACAACAGGCAATTGGGTTATGTGCAGGATTAAGGCAAATGTGTTGTATTATCTGATGTTTTGCTGTCTTAAGCAAAACAGGTGCCGTATGATTAATTAGGGTTTTTGCTGTTAACCTTGAAACAAACAAATTCCTAAAAATAGAGGAGAGGAGTAAACAAAAAGGGAGAGAGGTGGTCGAAAAGAGGAGTTCTTCCATTTTTCCTATGAAAATGATCAATTGTATGTAGCTGAAAGGAAGGAATAGAAATTCTGTCACCTTGTGTTTTGCAAATCTGGATTCTGTGTAAATTCTTAGTGTATCGCATTATTCTTTGTATATCAAATTTATTCCGTATATTATCTATTGTATTTAATTTAATTCTTCTGTTGCCAAGATGCATGGTTAAATCCATTCCAGTGGTGGATTTTTGTGAAATCAATGGAATGGACTTGTAAAATAGTTTTCCATTTTTGTTTTGTTCTTTTGTTCGATGAGCTTGACAGAGTAGAAATTGTGGAATTCATCGCAAAGGAAGTTGTTAGCGGGAAGTTCAAATGTACATTTGATGCATATACATCAATTGTATGTGGAGACAATCTATGAATATATCGTATTTGCATGCAAACAACTTCCTGTGTATATATTGTGGAAAATGGTATGTATAAAAGTCTGTTGAGTCAAATTTGTGTTGGTCGCTGAATATACAATCCTTGTATATATCACCAATGTACTTGAGTACATTCTGTGTGTATCCTGCAATCGTATGTGAAAATCCATTGCCTATGTATATCACCAAAGTATATCAACGGACAATTCCTGTGTCTGTCAAAATTGTCTGAAAAGATACATTTCCTGTGTATATGTCCATTGTATGTTATAGACAGTTTATGAGTATATCACTATTGTATGTGAGTATCAGTTTGTGAGTATACTACAATTTCATATCACTGTTGTATGTTGTGAAAGTGCGATGAAAATATACATTTCATAAGATACAAAAGAGGACCGGCCGAGGTGGTAGTTAGTTTGTATGATTGGGTTACTTTTGGGCCTGCAGATACAAGGGATGACCGATAATAGTAGGTGACGAGGACCGGCGACAGGGAGTTGTCAATTGCATGTTCTAATTGTATATAACAAATGTATGTTGAAACATACAAGGGTTCATGATACAAGTGTTAACTGGCCGCAGCAGGTAAGAGCCTTTTCAGTCCACCAGGAAAAGCAAGTCAATAAATATATATTGGAATGTACATTGTAAACATACATTTCGAAAGATACATTGGATGACTGGTTGTGACGGTCAAAGTAGATGAAGATGCGATGGGAGATCAGCGGTAGAAGGTTAGGAATTGCATATATAAGCTGAAGTCATCGGTGTGAGGAGAACCCATCAGGAAAAGTATTGGGAGTCACAGCGAAGGCAGGGTGTCACTGATAGAAAGCACATCGACATAAGAAAAGCATCGGGTGAACGAAATTTTGTGAAGCTGATAGTACATGTTCTTGCCGATCGGGGTGACAACTGAAAGTGTCACCGATAGAGAGTTTATCGGAATGAGTCTTATCATCGAAAGATGAGAAGAAATCTATGCCGATGATAGGAAGTCTGAGCGATAGTGATAAGTCATCGGTGTGAGTGGTGCATCGGTGGGAGAATTCTTGAGTGAACCGATGGTATAAGGTGTGACCGATGTATAGAAGATTTCGGTGTGACATTTGTATGTTCTTGCTGATATAGACAGAATTAACATTGTGTTTGTGTGTCCGCTGTGTACCTGCTCTGCATCAATTACATAGAGAAAGGTAAAAAAAATTTGGTTTGTAAGCTTAAGAAGTCTTTGTATGGTTTGAAGTAGTCTCCTAGGATGTGGTACTTGAAGTTTGATGCCTTTGTGTTGCCAATTGGTTATCTGAGATCAAAATTGGATCATTGTGTGTATTATAAGTATGATGGTGATCGTATTCTCTTTGTTGCATTATATGTTGATGATATGTTGCTCATTGGGAAAGGTAAGAATATGATTTTTGATTTTAAGTCTCAGTTGGCAGCACAGTTTGAAATGAAAAATTTAGGGGCAGCCAGGTACATTCTTGGAATGGAAATCATAAGAGGAAGAACTAATAGAAGACTTTAGTTAATCCAGAGTAAGTATGTGAAGACCGTGTTGGATAGGTTTAGCATGGCAGATTGCAGACCAGTGAGTGTTCTTGTTTCATTGGGGACAAAGTTATTTGTTAGTGTTTGTCCAAAATCTCCTAGTGAGGTGGAGGACATGAGTAGAGTATCTTATGGTAGTGCTATTGGCAGTTTGATGTATGCTATGCTCTGCACAAGACTAGACATTGCCCAAGCAGTGGCAGTCCTTAGTCGGTTTATGGCTAATCTTGGACGGGTACATTGGGATGTAGTTAAGAGAGTGTTTCGATATTTGAGGGGTACTTCTGAGTATTCCGTATCTTATCATAGTAATGCTATAGGACCTCCACATTGAGTTTGTATTTGTGGATTTGTTGATTCTAATTGGGTAGGTGACATTGACAGTAGGAGATCCACCAGTGCATATGTGTTCACAACGTTTGGTGGTGCAATTAGTTGGATGAGTAAGTGACAACCTGTGGTTGCTTTGTCCACTATAGAATATGAGTATATGGTTGCAACTCATGCTTGTAAGGAAGCCATTTGGATTAAGAGATTTAAGTTTAGATATTGGTGATGATGCAAGTCAAATTACGATCAGTTGTGATAGTCACAGTGTAATTTGCGTTGCGAAGAATCTAACTTTCCATGCCAGAACAAAGCATATTGATGTACAGTTTCAATTCATGTGAGACATGGTAGAGGTGTTAGAATCTGAAAAGATTATTAATCCAGAAAACTAGTGCAAAGAATAGATATCTAAACTATGAATGCAAATGATACAAAATCAAATAGCAACACAGAGTTAGTCTCCAAGAGTAATACAAATGCTAGAAGCAAAATAGCATTAAGAGGATGCAAAAGCAAAAGATACAAAGTACAAGCTAGGTAGCATGCTTATATAGACCAGGGAGAGGGAGGAGGTGGCAACATCAACCAATGAGGAGCAACCATCTATCAGACTAAAGATAGCAAAGTATCTTCCCAAGATAGCTAATGGATGCTCACATGTAGGAAGGTGACACCTTGCAACCACTCACTTAATAAGACATGCTTTATTAACCTAAGTGAGATTAATAGAAGTGTAGGAAAAACCTAGGAATATAGGGAAAAAATAAATAACCCACTAGGAAATGAAAACCTACACTAACACCCCCCCATAAGCGAAGCTTAGGTGGATGTAGAAATGGGTCTTGACAAATCAAGCCTGATGAGGTACCCATGTACACAAAATCCCCCCCCCAAAGAGAGAGAAAAGCCCCCCCCCCAAAATAGAGAGAGAAGAGACCCCCCCAAAGTAGAGAGAGTCAGGACTCCAAGTGAGCGGAAGAAGCCCCCCAGGAGATGAAGCATCCCGCACCCCCAGCAAAGCTCGCAAATAAACTTGCTCTTAGTGAAGGGTTTGGTGAAGATATCAGCAACCTGCTCGGAAGTTGGACAGTAGAGAAGGTTGATGATGTTGCCATGGATGAGCTCCCGGATGTAGTGCATGTGGACCTTGAAGTGTTTGTTTTGCTGATGATGGACCAGATTCCGTGAGATCTGAATGGCACTATGGTTGTCACAAAATATGACTGATGGCCATCTGATCTGGATACCAAACTTAGTGAGAAGATTTTGAAGCCAAATGGCCTCAGTGGTGGTATTCACAGCCCCCCGATACTCAGCCTTAGTAGAAGATAGAGCAATAGTAGATTGCTTCTTGCTCGACCAACAAACAGGACCTGAACCAAGTGAGAAGCTGTAACCTGAAGTAGACTTGCGATCCTGAGAATCACCCACCCAATCTGAATCTGTGTAGCCCACCAAGTCAAGCTCAATGCCCACTACATAGTGAATCCCAAAATTGTGAGTACCCTGAATGTAGTGAAAGATCTGCTTGGCTGCTTTCCAGTGCAGCTCATGAGTCTCCTACATGAATCAAGAGACCATGCCTACAACATATGAAATATCAGGTCTCGTATGAGTCAGATAAATGAGACTCCCAACAGGCTGTCGATACAAAGTTCCATCAACAAGTGGAGAAGAACACTGAGCCTCAAGTTTGACTCCAGAAAGAAAGGGAGTCGAAGCAGGCTTACAGTCAGCCATATGAAACCTTGAGAGCAAGTCTAGAGCATACTTGGACTGTGTGATGGTGATCCCAGAAGAAGAATAAAAGATCTCAATCCTGAGAAAGTAATGCAACAAGCCCAAGTCAGTCATCAAAAACCTATCATGAAGGGTAGTTTTGACAGCCCCAATGGTGGATGAAGAACTCCCTGTGATCAGCAAGTCTTCAACATACAAAACTTGAAATATGAGTGAATCATCTTGCTGCAGAATGTAGACATTAGGATCAGAATGGCACTGAGTGAACCCAACTGAGAGAAGGAAGGAGTCCATCTTGGCATACCAGGCCCGAGGAGCTTGTTTGCGGCTAGAGAGAGACTTCTAAAGATGGCACACAAGTGAAGAATCCTGAATGAACCCCTGTGGTTGCTCCATGTAGATCTCCTCTTGAAGGTCACTGTGAAGAAAAGCACTTTTCATATCCATCTAGTGTACTTCCCAACGATTGGCTGCAACAATGGCAAGAACAAGTCAGATGGAATTCATTTGGGCAACTAGCACAAAAGTCTCAGAGTAGTCAATCCTAGGAACCTAAGAGAATCCTTTAGCGACCAAGTGAACCTTATGCTTGTCAACTGACCCATCTGCTAGAAATTTTGTCTGATAGATCCACTTACATCGAACAATTTCTTCCCTTAGGAAGAGGGATAAGATCCCAAGTGTGGTTCCTCACCAAGGAACTATACTCCTGCATAGTTGTATCCCACTCAGGAATACCAAAAGCCTCATGAAAAGATTGTGGATCTGAGGTAGTAGCAATGAAAACATGTGGAGCATCTTGGAACTATGAACGAGTCCACCTGGTGTCTGATGGATCCCCAACCCAATCACCTGTATACTGTAAGGTCTGTCTAGCCCAAAGTGGACCGAAAGATGGAGAATCTGGAGGTGAATCATCAACCTCTGAATGATGACTAGGAGAGGAAGGAGGTGAGTCCTCTGAATCACTCTCTGCATCAGAAGTGGAGGTAGAAGACTGCTCAAGTGAATCTGATTCATCAAAAGATCTGTCATGTATCCCAAGTGACTCCAATGTCAAGGTAGGAGTTGGAGAAGTGATAGAAAGTGAGCTCGAAGAGCCCTCCTCAAAATGAACACTCCTCTCAATGAACAACTCATGTGTAGTAGGGTGGAGCAACTGAAACCCTTCACACCATCAGGATAACCTACAAATATGCAAAGTTTGCTCTGCAGATCCAAGGCCTTGAATTTCTTTGCAGGAATGTGGGCCCATGTAGGAGAACCAAAAATTTGAAAGTTCTTAACTAATGGTTTCTGACTGCTGCAAGCTTCAAAAGGAGTGACTCCCTTTAAGGCTTGATGAGGAATACGGTTCTGGATGTAACAAGCACATTTAATGGCCTCTACCCAATACTGTGGTTCAAGAGATCTGGAGTGAATCATGTAGTTCACCATTTTCTTCAAGGACCTATTCTTTCGCTCTGCAACACCGTTCTGCTGAAGATTGTATGGAACTGAATGTTGAAAATCAATCCCCTCTGAAGTGTAAAACCTCTCAAACTGATGGTTGACATACTCACCACTATTGTCAGTGTGTAAAACTTTGATGGCTTTCCCGGATTGCTTCTCTACAAAAGTTTTGAAGTCCTGAAAATGATCAAATAGCTCTAACTTCTATTTGAGAAAGTACACCCAAGTATATCGAGAAAAGTCATCAATGAATGTGAGGACATATCGGGCCCTATTGAAAGAAGGATGCTGAAATGGACCAGCCAAATCACTGTGAACTAACTCTAGTATCCATGAAGCTCTGCATGCCTTACCTTTGTCAAACTTTTCCTTAGGATGCTTACCAAGAATGCAACCTTGGCAAACACCACCTGAAAATTGAACTGAAGGCAACCTGTGACCATGCTCTGCTGGTTGAGTTGCTGCAAGTAGCGAAAGTTAAGATGGCCAAACCACTCATGCCATAATCTACTCACATCATTAGAATGAGTGAGCAAAATAGTCAAAGGAGGATCAAGAACAAAGTGAGAAAATAGATAGAGCCATGACTGATGATCTGCTCTCCCAACTGCAACTCCAGAACCACTGTACAACTCACGAATCTCCACTGAATCAGGAGTGAACTCAACCCACTTGCCTAAACCTGTGTGAGTGATTTGGTATACCAATTGGAGATTAGTTGATAATGAGGGCACACAAAGAACATCATGGAATGTGCCATCCCCCACATCAATAGACCCTCTCACACACACCTCAATAGGAGTGTCATCACCCATCAAAATAGAAGACATAGTACATGGCTCCAAAGATGCAAGTTCTTCCTTAGATGAAGCCATGTGGTGCGAAGCACCCGAATCAAGAACCCAAGTGGATGGTGAAGAAGCAACTGCAACAAGGGCCTTGCCCTTTCCTTTCCCCTTGCTATTTTCTTTTGCCTTGTTAGACCCCTCATTAGAACTCTATTTGATAGACTCAGGAACACTGATATTATTCTTGTCAAAAATGTGTGTCAAGTGATCAATTTGTTTCTTCAGACATTTATGTTCATCATGACTGAGTCTTTTACAATAGGCACATTGGACCCTCTCTTTCTTAGGCTTGTCGCCCTTGGAAGATTGGGTCTCATTAGTTTCTTTTGAAGCAACCGATATCTGATCCTTTTCCTCCTTGCTATTCTTCTATTTCTTATCCTTACTATTGTTGTTACTACTTTGTCCTTTTTGTTCTTTTGTGCCTTGGTTGGCAGCCAAGGCATGTGACTTAGAGGACTTAAGAGTGCCCATCTGGATTAGCTTGTCCTATTCCCGAGTGAGATAGACAACAAAATCATTTAAAGATGGCATGGTGAATTGAATACCAATTGCACCCTTAGTAGCATAGAAAGTAGAAACAAACACATAATATTCTAAACTTAGCTTAGAGAGAATACTAAAAATCAGTTGTTCATCTTTCTTTTCAATTCCACATTGTTTTAACTGCAACCTTAGTGATTTCAATTTAGTGAAGAAATCCTGGATTGTGTTGAAATTGCTTGGACTTAAACTAATTAGTTCATTTTCCAACATATGACCCCTCATTGAATCTTGTGTGCCAAATAGTGTTTCTAGCTTTGTCTAGATTTCATTTGGTGTATTCAAAGACTCAATGTGAAAGAGCAAATTAGGAGAAACAGACAAACATAATGTTCCATATGCCTCATCACATTTGTTAAACCACTTAGGCTTATCTTCATCTTTAGTAGGTTCAGTTTCAAGTCCCATAGTTATCCTATTTAATCCAACTTTTCTTAAGTGAATTGTCATGTGTGATTTCCACTCAAACTAATTGTATGGAGTTAAGATGGGCACATTTGTTTGATCCATGATGAAGAAATGCCGAAAAGAAGAGAACCCAACCAAGACAACCCCCCCTTTTTACTCAATCAAATAACCCCCTAAGAAAATATGATTTGACACTTTATATTAGTGCATTTACAACTTCCACTAGTAAGAAATACTAATTGGTCTTGATTTCAATGCATTACAAAACCCTCACGAAGAGCATATGCTGAAAATACAACTTTGGCACAATACCCAGAGAAATAAATAACACCACTGCAATCTACTCAAAAAATCATGCACTTTTAAAAAATAAATCGCCTCGATACGAGGTCGTAGGTGAAAGTTATGATCCTTCGAAATTCCCAAAATGAGAACTGTGCAGTGTCATGACTGAGAATCTATAATTTCTAAAAAATCTTTGAATCAAAATTAAAAAATGTCTGCACTAGTGCATAGAACATGAAAAAATAGCTAAAATCAAAAAAAAATTGTGGGAAACAGAGTCCGGATGAGCAAGAACAGAGCATTTGAAAACTGCCTTCAAAACCACAACTACCAATGGAGAGGGGTATTGTTGTAACTTTATGAGTTTAATTCTATAAAATATACAGATTTCATGCAAAAAATAAAACATACCCAGATGGTTTTTCTATGCTATAAACAAAACCCAGAAGGCATTTTTCTTTCTGATGTACATAAGATGTTGATCCAATGTAAACATAACGCCTTTAGCAACCAAAAAATGGCATGCAAAGGCTAAATCAGCTACCTAAGACAAACAAAGGCATGTTGGAACCTGCAATATTGATTGAAAATACCAAATATGCAAGTTGGTTGTCAGATTTGAGCTTGAAACCCTGGTTCCGCAACTGTGTATGACGATCTCTAATTTTGATGAAACAAAAGCCAAATCTAACTTTATCAAGCCTCCTAGACGCGTTAGAATAGCCAAAAATGCTGTTAGTATAACCAGAAATGCTGCAATCACCCAGATTTCACAAAACACATGTGCAAACCCCAGAGATTAAAAAAATTTCTGTCAAACTTTTCTGATTCTCAAGATCATCTGAAGATGCAAGAGAAAGGCATACTAGGTTTTTAAAAAAACTATAATAATATTTATTAGCCCCCCTGAATCTCTCAAATAAAGAAACTAAAATCTATTCTTACACATATCAAAGCTCTGATACCATGTTAGAATTTGAAAAGATTATTAACCCAGAAAACTAGTACAAAGAATAGATATCTAAACTATGAATGCAAATGATATAAAATCAAAATAGCAACACAGAGTTAATCTCTAAGAGAGTAATGCAAATGCTAGAAGCAAAATAGCATTAAGAGGATGCAAAAGCAAAAGATACAAAATACAAGCTAGGTAGCATGCTTATATAGACCAGGGAGAGGGAGGAGGTGGCAACATCGACCAATGAGGAGAAACCATAAAGATAGAAAAGTATCTTCCCAAGATAGCTAATGGATGCTCACATATAGGAAGGTGACACCTTGCAACCACTCACCTAATAAGACGTGCTTTATTAACCTAAGCAAGATTAATAGAAGTGTAGGAAAAACCAAGGAATATAGGGAAAAAATAAATAACCCACTAGAAAATAAAAACCTACACTAACAAGAGGATGGGAAGGTAAATTTGGAGAAGGTAGATATTTTGAAGAATGTTGTAGATGCATTGACAAAGCCAGTGGGCACAGAGAAGTTCAGATGGTGTCCAGAGTCTATGGGCCTCTCGGCCTATGGCAGTTAAATCTTGTTATTCTATTGGCTCTTACAAGGTGTTCAACAAGTGAGAGAATGTTAGGAATTAAGGTGTATCAACATTGGTAATTCCTTGCATTATTTTGATTATATTTATTTATTCATTGCCTATGATGTAAATTAATTGTAAATTCTATATTGTCATTTTGTGGGATGTGGCACAATGATGTGTCATCCTACATGGAAGATGACAACTTGTAATTTTGTCCTCACATGAGGAGATAGGCAACCCACTTTGTGGTAGAAATATTTTGCCATGTGTTGGCATCTTGGATGTTGTGTAAGGGAATATTGACCGTAACGGTCATGACAAATTCGTATGATGAAGTTATGACATGTAAGAGTCAGAAATAGGAGATTCTATGACAGGTGAAGACATGTGTCAAAGAGCATCTTTGGAAAAAACATTTCTGGGTGCCCCAAGGTGGACTATGACATGTTGTAAGAGAATATGCTATTTATAGCTTGTGTATGATAGATTCTTGTACAACTGTAAGTTGTAACTGCTTTGATAGATTCTATGATGGTCGTAAGAGTCGTAAGAGCATCTGTCATAGCCCATTTTGGAAATAGGCGACCTCTTTGGGATGAGGTTTGTGGACAAGTGTCAGAAGTATCTTATAATGTTGACCAAGTGTCCATAGGCATGGGTTTTGGGCCATGAGGCCAAGTTGGATGCCCATTCCAAGATAAAGGCAATTTTGCCTTGTATTTTCTATAAAAATAGGTGCTTGGAGGAGATGTATTACAGTTTTTATAGGTACTGTTATGCTGCCAGATCATCTCCAGATATGAGTGTTGAAGACTCCTATAAGAGCATTGGTTTTGATTTGTATTGTAACCTTCTTTGTTTACGTAATATAGTTGAGTAGTGTTTTGGAGTGTGGGTTTTTTCACCTGTAAGGGTTTTCCCCACGTATATCTTGTGTCTCTCTTCTTTTGTCATTCTTTCTAGTTTTTGTGTTTGCTGTAATATCTTATGTTAATGGTTTAATTTTGCTGTAATAGTTAAGATAAATTTTAATTTTCACTCTCCTCCCCTCATTAGATTAGTGTAGGAAGCGATTTCCACACACCTAGCTTCCTTTCAGACCCCTACGAAACTTGTCCGTTTCGTATCCTACACTCTAAGTTCACATTTCAAGGCAAGTCTTCTTGACCTCATGTGAAGTCATCTGACACCTAAGAATAGCTTGTAACATTCCCCTAGGTTGGTTCCTTGAAGTTCATGAAATTGACTAGGTTACAAGCTCGTCAAAATATCAATTTTGACCTTTTTAGGGTGTTAGGAATTTTTCATAGTTTACATGCAAGGGCAGCCAAAAACCCCACCCTTACATGTAACTTGTTTGTCCATATGCACGGGTAGGGAAATGGATTGCCTAGACATGTTTTTAATCAGCTTTCATGCAGGAGAAGTTAGAAGTACCGCCCATGCATGTCTTGTTTTGTAACTTAAACTTTAAAGTGCATGAGCGGCCAATTCTACTCCTCATGCAAGTTATTTTGGTTTTCGACTTTTTGATGTAAGGGCGGTGATTTTCTTCGCTTGAACATCTCTAAGTTAAGTTGAGTGCATTAATGGTGCTCATGTGATGTTTTAATATGTCTCTTTTTAAACCTTTTAAATCATTTTTAATTGTTATTTTTACTTATTCATCGTCTGTGAACCCCCTTTGTGCAAATCAAAACCCTCGTGACCTCTGGCATTATCATGCATGATTTTCTACTCCAGATCTTCGCCAAAATCAAGTTGTGATTTTACCAGGTGAGTTTTGCTTGTTTTTCCCTATCGTGATATCCTTTAAGAGATCATTCTTTTCTTTTTAAATGTTGTTAGTTCTTTGGTTTATGTGCTATTTTATTTCTCTCAGAATCATTTTTGGATTCTTCGTTTTCCTTTTGAAATGGTGTTATCATTTTGAATTATAGGGTTTGTGTGTCTTAGGTTTTCAATTTTATTTTTGTTCAAAGTTTGAGTGGCAAAGATCTCCATTTGTATCTGTCAAACCCTAGATTTTAGCATAGTATGGACGGCAAAATTTGTTGTCCATACTCTGCCTTATTATGTCTTTAAATGTTGGGGTGGTCATTTTGACCTCCCACGATCTTTAATTCCCATTTGCCATTATAGCATGGGTAGTGATTTTCACCGCCGATGCATAATGGTGTTTTCATACTAGATGCATGGGTGGTGAAAATCACTGCCCATGTCATTTTTCCCTTTTGTGTCCACCTACATGTAAGGGCGATCATTTTGAATGCCCCTACACAAAACTTCAAAATGCAAGCTCTTACATGTATGAGCAGGTAATTCCCCCGCTTTCACACTTGCTTAGTTTCTTCAAAATGTAAGAGCAGCCATTTTGGCTGCTCATACATGAAAAATTTCACTCAACCTACCTGCATGTAGGGGTGGTAATTTTGACCGCCCGTGCATTAACTCTCTCAAAATTTCTTAACACTAGGAAATTCTTGAAAATAATACCCTTGACCCGCTTTCGCCTAATTTCTCAACTTACGTGCACTCTAGCCCTTTCAAGCTCGTCCCTATGATCATGGTCAACATTACGCAATTTTTCCAAAATGCCAATTTTTCCCCTAACTACGAGATCATGACTTTTTTGTAGTTTATGCAAGCAACAACTATTGTCAACACTAGTTTCAGTGATTCTTTCAAAAGCCGATGTCCAAGCCATCTTCGTCCAAAGCTAAGACAATGAAGTATAAGTATCAAGGGGTTTTCCCTATCACTGCAATACTATCAAATGTGGAGGATATTAGAGATACTGAGACAGGTCATGTCGACATGGAAGAATTTGTAGAGAGAACTAAGTAGTCAAATCCTCCCTGACACATGCAAAAAATCATTGATAGTAATATACAATTGGTGGCCTTGTTCCCGGTAGCAGCTCACAATCCTGAATTTGTACTTCAAGTGGTGAGTCACTATGATAAAGATACTAGAACTGTGACTGATTCAAAGGGGGATGTTATCATGAGACTTGATGCTGAGTTCTTTGATAAGATTTTCATGTGCCTATCCATAGAGAATGTTGGGGAAATTGACTTTGCCAAAGGTCAGAAAGAGTTTGATAAGGATGTTGAATCTACCAAGAGGCACATTAATAGAAAATGGTTGAAAACTCCTAGGAGCAATCTATCAAGATGGCCCAAAGTCCTTCCTAGAAGTGACTTTGTAGATGAGGTCAGTGACTTGATCACTTTGTTGAGCAGAATAAGAAGTCTTTCTTCTTCGTCTCAATTCCATGAGTGGATGTACCCATACATCAAAGTCATCCTCAAAGGACAACAAAAGATATTATGGGGGGAGCAAATTAGTAATGCATTACATGAACAACTACTCAAGGTCTATACCACTTTCAAATTTTATATGAACTCTTACCTAGTATATATGTAGCAGCATCAATGAGAATCTTTCCAGGCTTGACTCAAGAGGGAGATAGGAGAGTTGTGCTGGTTTTCAAGTATTATCCTCAAATTACCCTCAAAGGGTCTATTGTAAGAGGGTAAATGATGCTTTTTTTGTAGTCTTCATGTGTTTATGGGACAAGGAATTTGAGTAGAAAAGAGTATCTGATGAAGCCTGGCAAGTGGTAAATTCCTTTGGTTGTTTATTCTTGCAGTTTTCTACATTCACAGATCTGAGAGTTGGATACTATCAAGGCTATCCTCTCATGTTGCTTAGGTATCCAAGTGATAAGATGGTTTTGATGGATCTATGCAGATAGTTGATTGTTGTCCATAATAAATAGATGGAGTTGAAAAAGTCTGGGATCAAGTTTCCTGTTGAAATTGGAAGGTACTCAGTTTAATTTGTCACAAAGGCAAAAGCAACTGAAACAAAGATGCAACTTGTTACTATGAAACAATTTAAGAGGAGAGAAAACTTTGATTTCCGTAGAGTGCAAGATAAGATCAAAAGGAAATTAGTGTTTCATGTTCCCATGGTTGAGGATGTTTGGGTTGACATAAGGACCCAAAATGAGATTCGCAAGCTGGATTATAGTACTACATCTGAGTCAGAAAGAAGGACTTAGGTTAGTAGATGTTCCTGATGGCATGGAGGATGAGGGGGATGTTCTAGATCCAAAATATAATACTGAGAATATTGAGGCATCACCCCTACCAGAGATCAAATGGTTAGTGAAAGAAGAGACTTCTCTTCTGAAAAGGTTTCAACCTATCTTAGCTAATACTAATGTATGGTTGGAAAGCAAGGGTATCAGTTTAAAAGAGTTCCTTACTAGGTCAGAGACTGAGATTCATGAACAAATAGGAAAGAAGGTGGAAAATAGGACTAAGAACAAAAGTGACACTCCTTCTTCTAGGGTAACAAAGACAAGAATCAAGTTTGTTTCCAAAGGGGGAAAAGCACAAGAGGTCATATAAAGTTCTAATACTGAGGACCCAGTTTCAGACAAGATGAATGTTGATAATGTGGAGGTAGAAGATGCAGAGGAAGAGCAACAAAATGTTGAAGAACCTCAAACTGAAGATGTGGAAATGGAGGAGAAATCAGATGACGAAAAGGATGAGGAACATGAAACAAAAATAGATGTAGATCAAGAACAACCTGCTGATCCACACAAGTCTCCTCATAAAAGTGTTCCCTAGGGACCACAAGTTTCTTCTATTTTACCAAATATTCTTGTCTCTGATAATGTTCCAATTGTTTCTAATGTTCCCACTTCTCCTATTGTTGTGTCTTCTTATTCTACCCCCACTTCTGTAAAGATTTCTTTTGGAACTGTATTTGATTATGTTGGTTCACTTCCTAGTTTATCTTCCCCCTCATATGATATTGGAGAACAAACTGTGTTAGATCAATTTCTTAATATTCCTGAGAAGAATGTTGATTTTATAGGTACAATTTTTACTACCATGTCTCCAATTGTTACCATCACAGGTGTCAGTATGAATCCTATTGAGTAGACGGTTGATCCACCCCCAAGTGTAAATGTTTCCACTTTGCCTCCATGGTTATCAGCTTATACTTTGAAAAAGAAGAAGCAGGCTATTTCACCTAATGACATTGATTTGGAGAAGTTGTTGCCTTCTAAACCAAAGGCATAGAAGAAGAAGCCCAAGACTGTCTCTAGGCTTATTGATGACAAAGGAATCAGATATGTAGAGATTTCCAGGCCTCCTCCTGAGGCTACAAAATATTCTTTTGATGTGAATGATTACATGATTTCTAGGGTTGAATTGGGTAAACTTATTCATGAAGGCATCAAGCCAGATTTTCAAGTTACAACCACTTCTTTACTCAATAAATATGATGAAGAGAGAAGGGAGAAAGAGAACTACAAAGCCAAAGCTGAATAGTTAGCTGTAGTTCTTCAGAAGATCACAATGTCTTCAGAAATTGTAGAGCCTATGGCAGTCACCACTGAAAATCCTTTGATTCAGAAAGTAGAAAAGACCCATGCAAAGGGAAAGGTTGTGAAAGAATACTTGAAGAAGATGACAACACAGAGAATAGATCTGTTGAAAGCAGTTGCAGATAGAAAAAATAAAATGGGCAAAGTCAAGGCAGAACTGGATGACTTAACTCATGTTATTTCTTGAGACATTGAGTACCTAGATTCAAGTCTAGTAAAATGGGACAATATGAAGATGAAGACACTTGCTTCCCTTGGTATTGTTGAAAGCCGAGAATGATATGTTGCTACAAGAGAGGGATTAATTCATTAGAGAAATGTGTTGAAGGAGTTGATTAAAGATCTGGGGAATGCTTGAGAATTATGTGATGATAGTGATTTGGATCTTCTACATAAATTAGAGTAGCTTCCATGTAAATTGGTCGATGATGATCATCAGTTTCATCCTGCTGAAGAAATGATACAAGAATTCAATAAAATGATTCAAACAAAGTTTGAGGATAAAGCTTTCTTAGTTGCTTCAATGGATAATTTGTTGGATTATCAATGGACTCTAGATAAATTGAAAGATAAACTGAAAGAGCATGGAAAGACCACCCCCACCATCAAAGATGTTGTCACCAGAGCCCGTGTAATATCAAAAAACACTACTACCCCAGACAGCTTAGAGATGTAGATGATCATCACAATGTATGAAGGATCCACCCAGAAAGACACTGATGGAAAATGATACTTGTGATCATTGCTTTAGTTTATTTTTCCTAGTTTTGTATATGTAATTTGTAATCAGTTTTGGACATATCCCTATGTATTTTTCTAAAATGTAATTACATATGGAACATAGGAAGTCCCAAGTCAATAAGGACTCCTATTTTTGAATAAGTCAAAGTAGTTAGATTTTTCCTAAATTTTCTCAAGGTCTCTCCCTATAAATAAAGAGGGCCTCTATTGTAATTTTTATCTTTTATCTATTGCAAGGAAACTCTGACGAATTGAAAAGCAAATCAAGACTTTGTGCTTTTTTGTGAGAATCAATTATCAAATATTTATCAATATAAGAAAGCAAGTTTGATTCCAATCTTTGTCTTGGAGTTATTTGTGTTATGATAGCATTGTTCTTAAGTCTTACTATCATAATCTTCTTTGGTAATAATTGAAGTGGGGAGATTGTTTCAAGTGATTAAAGAGCGTTCTTAATTTGATTGTGATAGACTTTGTGTTATCAAATCATTTGTGAGGATTGTGTTTATGTTTGTGAGAGTAAAATAGCTTGAAGACTTTGTGCTGCAAGTTGTTGTATTCAATCTACTTATATCATTTTGGAGAAGAGTGAAGACTTTGGGCTGTATTCAACTTCAAATAATTTTATTTGCAATTAGTAAGTGAGGCAACAGAAGACTTTGTGTTTCTATGGTTTTGTGATAGTTTATAAGTTCTTTAATATCAGTTTCATTGAAATGATCATCTTGAAGTAGAAGCATCTATTCTAAAAAAAGAGAATAGGATGAAATGGAACCACCACAAATATAGTATTTAATGTGCTTAAATTTCATAAGTTATTTATTTCTAATAGTCAAGCAACTAGAGGGAACCTCCCCTTGCTGAGAGGAGAGACTTTGTCTCATCATAGCTATGGTTGATATAACCATTTTGCCGTTAGTGAGTTAACAACAAAATATTCACCCAACAAAATGTTGACCTCCTTTCTTTCTTTCTTTCTTGTTTTCCCATCTTTGCTTTATTGATTTGTTGGATATGATGCTTTCACTTGATTCCCATATGCCCTTGTTTTGATTTTGTGTTTGATGATTTTAATGCCTTATTTGTTTTCTCCATGTTTCCCCTTTTATTGGAGTACCAAGGTTTGTCATTTTAGCATGACAGTAGAACCATCCTTGAAACTCTGGCCTCTTTGTGTGTTGCATAGTAGAACTTCAACCTGCCAGGGTTTGTCATCCCCGCATGATAGTAGATTCATCCCTGACATCTTGACCTAGAGGACACTAGTGTTAGTTCGACGTGTCACAATTTTCACACTTTCAGAGTTTATCATCCTAGCATGACAATAAAAATGTCTCTGATGTTTTGAATAACTAGGGATTTGACCCGAATTTAGCCTACCCTCAACCCTACATTTATTGGGGTTGTTTCTCATGTACGTGTGAAAAGGGGATTTTATTACCATTTTTACTTAATCATTTTTACTTTTTACTTTGGCGATTTTCTTCTGGGTTCTCTGGTAATTTGGTATTGTAAGTGATATCGAGGCTATGGTGTGTCTGGAGGTGATTTATCATGATTTTCTTGCTTGCATGACTGTTCTATTAGTGTTTATTGCTTTGATCTACCTGAATTCTCTGCTGCAATACTTACCTCCATTATCAGATTTGAGACACTTCAACTTTTTTCTTGTCTCATTCTCAACCAAAGCTTTCCACTTTTTAACAGTTTCAAATACTTCTGATTTTTGTTTTAGGAAATACACCCATGTTTTCCTAGTTGCATCATCAATAAAAGTAACATAATAGCAAGAGCCACCAAGAGAAGATACCTGAGCTGGTCCCCATACATTTGAATGCACAAGCTCTAATTTCTCACTCTTCTTCTCTTTCCAACTTTGAGAAATTAGACTCCTTTTTATTTTCCATAAACATGATTTTTATAGAACTCCAAGTCAATCTGCTTCAGACCGGGAAGCAACTTTCTACAGTGAAGGATCTTCATCGCTTTCTCACTCATCTACCCAAGTCTATGGTGCCACAATTTTGTTTCTATCCTTGCAGCAAGTGTTATAACTATCTCAGTAGCAATTGTTTTGAGCAGCTAAGGTAGAATAAGTATTACTAATACACAAATATAATGTGCCTACCTTTTCACCTTTAGCGATTACTAATGCACCTTTAGTGACCTTCCAGACTTTGTCTAAAAAGGTAACTATACAACCTTCACTACCCAGTTGTCCTGCAAAGATTAAAGTCCTTCTCAAATTTGGAACATGCCTTACCTCCTATAGCAACCATTCATTTCCATTCTGCAACTTGATTTTTATTTTTCCTTTTCCAACAATCTGACAGGGTTCATCATCACCCAAATATACCTGTCCAAAATCACCTTGAACATAATCTACAAAATATTTCCTATGGGCTGTGGCATGAAATGAAGCCTCTGAATCTATTACCCAGGAATCATTAACATTGTCTAAACACAAAATTAAAGCATCCTGTAATTTATTACTTGCAACATTAGATTCCTTACTGTCATCATGTTTTCCATCTCCTAATTTGCCCTTTCGAGACTAGCAATCCTTCTTCAACTGTCTTGGCTTTCCACAGTGTCAACAATCCATTCTTCCTCTAGATTTAGATCTGCCTTTCTTTGACTTCCCTTGTGACTTCCCTCGATTTGTAGGGTTTTTTCCTCTTTCCTTTGTTGTTCCCCTGTTCTCTACAGTCAAAGCATTACCGGATGTTGAAGTCTCACATGTGCTTTTCTATTGCATTTCCTTGCTAAGGATAACAACAACAACATCATCAAATTTCAAAGTATTTGAACCAGAGACAGAGTTACTTACAACCATTACCAAGCTATTCTAGCTTTCTGGCAAAGAACATTAAACCAAGAGAGCCCTTACCTCTTCATCAAATTTCACTTTTACATAAGTTAACTAACTGGTAATCGTATTAAACTCATTTAAATGATCTGACACAGATCTACCTTCAATCATTTTCAGATTAAACAAATGCTTCATGAGAATTACCTTATTTGAGGCTAAGGGTTTTTCATACAATTTAGCCAAATCTTTCATCAGTTAATTTGTTGTCTTCACTTCTATTATATTGAATGCCACATATGGTGCCAGGCACAACCAGATGGTTCCCAGTGCCTTTCTATCCAGAAGATTCCAATCCTCATCAGTCATTGCTGCTGGTTTCTTGGCTATTCCTTCCAACGGCATCCATAAATCCTTTTGATAGAGATAATCCTCCATCTTCATCTTCCATAATTGATAGTTCTGCCCATTCAATTTATCTACCTTCAATTTACCCTCATCTGCCATTGCTCCCACTTAACCGCAAGACTCCCACTCAATTGTGAGACCTTCCTATAGACGATAATCAAACACAACCTGCTCTGATACCAGTTGTTAGGGTTTAGGCAGATCAAAGAAATAAACACTAATAATTATATGCTGATTAAATAACCCAAATATAACAATGAGGAATAACACAAAAGAGATCAACATAGAAATTTAACGTGGTTCACCCAATATGGGCTACATCCACAGAAACTTAGCCATCCAATGATTTTATTATCCAGTGCAAAAAAAATTACAATCTCGCAAATACATCGCCGTAACATACATCCTAGCCGCTTATAACAAGCTTTTTGGAAGCTTCTAGAATTAGGGTTTTGTAATGTCATTTTTCTTTTGTCAGCTAACAAAAATTAACAACTGACTACGATCATGCAAAAAGAGGGAAAACAAATTTCCCAAACCCCAGAGAGGATACATAACTATGATCAGTCGCCGCATACCAACATGTTCTTGCATCCCTTTCATCATTTCCTTGCTCTCCATTTTTCCTAGGTAGGGTTTCATGTTTTCTATGCTATTTATGACATCTTTTCCAGATTAAGGTGTTGTTGCTTTGGTTTAATTTTTGATCCATACACTTTCTAGACAATTTTGAGTCATTTTAGGGATTTTCCCATCTCTCTTTTGTTCTATCTATTAGGGTTTTTATTCTCTTTAGTATTTTCAAGTTTTTACCTATATGAATCCACTTTATGTTTTGGGATGCTTTTCGATGTTGTTCGTACTATTGTCATGGTGTCTTTCAGAGTAGTGGAGTTTTTATTCCTTTCATCCCTTTTGGACATGTTGGGTGAGTCTTTCATGATCTTTGATCCTCATCAAAAAATATTTCCAAGTCTTTTGGGATCGCGAGGTCATGGATTTTCATTTTGCATTGCCATTTTTGACATAAGTTATGAAATCTCCTTGACTCTCAATCCTCGACAGTTTGGCATGTTAATCGTTTTGGGTTTGCGATGTCAGTCTTATTCATTTTATTTTTCCATTTTGGTGTGTGTTTGAAGTTGTCTCTGATCTCTGACTCCCAACACTTTAATGTGTTTACTCTATCAGAGTTGTGAAGTCAGACTTGTTTGTTTTGCATTACTATTTAGACATAGAGTAAGGGTTATATTTGATTCCCAATTCCTGGTACTCTAGAGAATTAAAACTTTTTGGGATCATCCCATCAATTTTTCTTGTTCTTGGGTGCTCTGATGACATGAGTTATGAGTTTCCTCCAATTTTTGATCTCTGATATTTTTGACTTAGTGGCTTCTTGGGATCCGTAGGTTAGATTTATGAGTTTGTACCTATCCTACTGAAATGAGTTATGAGATCTCCCTGATCCTCAACACCTTTCATAGTATTGTCTTTTGGGTGGGTATCAAACTTTAGGGATCCCTAATGATTTGCATAGAAAACACAATTTGTTGCTTATTCCTTTGTCTTTCAAGTGAAATTATTCAAGGATATGTTTTAAATTTTGATATGTACTAACCATGATGAATTGAAGAGGATATAACTTACAATCCATGGTATGTTCTATTAGGTGGATTTGTTGTAGAAATGCAAGAGAACCCACCAACAAAAGAGATAAATCATGAGTTCAAGAAGTATCTTCCCTCATCCAAGATGTTTTAAACATACATGAAGATTGGATATATAGATCTGGGGTAGGCTGATATCCAGAAGTTCTTACAGAAGATAAATGGAGAAGGAGACAATCCTTTTAGGTTTAGTGCCTAATCTCTTCAGGATTAGCTTAGGCAGCTACATTTTTGGTATCCCTACGATCTCCTAAGCTTATTTTGGCTTGTGCACACAGGTATAATGGGAGGGAGAGGATTTATTTGGCCTTGCAAGGAAAGTGGTCCTTAATGTGGGAGCCAACATGATCGAAAAGATCTTTGGGCTCCCCAAAAATGCCAATTATGAAAATATTTCTATGAAGATAGCCTTGGATTTCTGGATCAGGAAGCCCAAGACTACAATATACCTCAATCAACATCTTCTGACTTAGAGGAAGAATCCAATTAAGATGGGACCAATACAACCCAGAAGTGAATTCAAGAAGGATGGAAAGGATATCATTGTTGAAATGTGAAGTCAGTTTGACTTATTCCAGCAACGACTAGAAGTTGACAAATTGCATGTGGAAGTGCCACTTACACTTTTATGCATGGAGATCTATCTTTATATTTGATTGGTTTTTTGCATGTGCTTTTTCATGATTACTTAAGGTTGTTGAGTTTGAATGTCAAGGCATGAGAAAAAGTTTTGTAGTAGTTGTTATGTCAGAAAATTTCCCCTTGGGGGCTTTTCCCTCTTAAGGTTTAGCTCCTGGGTCCTTAGAATGCATTTAGAGCATCTTGCATGATAATTTTGACTCCCAATGAGAAAAACTTGAAGTCTTATGGAAAATAGGACCTAGGGGGTGCTATTTTGATGATCCCTAAACACAAATAAGGGGATTCCCTAAATTTGAATGTCAGTTTTATGATCATTATTTAGGTCCTATGCCGACAGCTCAAGTTTGAATTATGAAATTTGTAGTAGGAATCTTTGTAGTTGCATATATAAGCATGTTTAGATTTTCATTTGTAAACTAGAAGATGATTGCAAACTTTAGGCATATTTGTGATATTAAGGTATTGATTATTGCAAGAGCAGAGCATTGTTATTGTGTTTGTGATTGTAGATTTGACTTCATCTTCTCATGTGATTGAAGAGCCTTCATTTATATGAGATCTACACTTCAGGGTGATATCTATTGTGTTTTCAATCATTTATCATTTGGATTTTGCCTCTATCCCACAGGGATACACACTCTTATTTGACAATGGTGTTCAGAAGACCTGAATATCTCTCTGGGGCTTGACCGAGGCAAGCCTCTAAACACCACAACCCCCTCCCACACTCCTTTGTGATTGTAGGTTACAAGTACTGAGTTTCATAGAGTGGAGTTGCATAAAGGAGGTTGCAGATGACAAGGATTTAGGATTTGAAAGAAAGAGGACAAAGATAAACATTTCGGGACAAGGGCGCTAGTGCCAATGTCCTCCATCTTTTTCGAGGCAGAAATGGAAGATACAGTGAAGATCAATGTTGAAAGGAGATTTAGATTCTGTGATGAAAACTATACCTTGGACTAGGGCACTAGTTCCAGTGTCCCCGACTATTCCACATTCTGGACTTAGAAAAATAGTGAGTTAATAATCTCTGTCCTTCACCTTGGTGTAAAAGGATTTGTCGTAATTCATTAATTTGCTTATTGTTTTTCTTATTTAGGGTTTTAAGAGTAATTGAGAATTAAATTAAGATATTGTTTGATACATCTAAACTTCCAAATCATTCCAAGTGGCAGCCCAACCTAATAGGTGATTGCTCTCACTTAGTGGAGATTCAACTCGGTTGATATGCCCTTGAATGTTTGGTGAGAAGGAAGGATTTGCCTTTGAAACCTAAACCAAAATATTTCCCCCCTTTTTAACCCTAAACATTTTGGTGAACCCGTGTTTTTGGACTTGTTACACATTGCTGAGTGTTGTGTGATAGATTTGCATTCATTCATTTTATTGCATTCAAAAAATTACAAAAAAAAAAAAAAAAATTTCAAAAATTTCTAAAAAATTGTATTCTAGGGTTTACATTTTCACATAATTTGCATTAATTTAGTTGCATTTCATTTAATTTCTTATTTTTCATTAAATCTAAAATTTATTTTTCATCATACATTTATTGCATTTGAAAAATTACAAAAAAATTGGAAAATTTGAAAAATTAAAAAAAAATTGGCATCTTAGGCTTGCATTTTAGCATAATTTGAATTAATTGGCATTTAATTTCATTAAATTTCTGTCATTATCATTAGATCTGATTTAAATTACATAAATTCATCATTTAGTATTCAATTGCGTTGCATTTTCATGCTTAATTTGTCAAAAATTGCTTGAAATTGTGCATTTTTCATAAAAATCTAGTTTTGCATTAGCTAGGGTTTGTAGTCAAAATATTGTTTTAGATTTTACTACCCTTTTCAAATACTCATTAGGACTTATTTCTAATTGTAGTGTTTCGTCATAGTGGTTTTCTTGCAAAATTTCATGTCTAGGGTTTGTAAACCTTGCATTTTCACTAAATTGGGCCTTATTGTCTCTCTAGAATTGCATTACAAGCATATTGTGAGGGATTTTGCTGCATTAATTGGCTGTTATCAGGGTTATTATCTTCTGCCCATCCTCAAATTACTTACAATAGCCTTCCTATTAGGCATTTGCATTGAAAATTTGTGAAAATTTGCATATTTTAGGTGTATTTTCACTAGGTTTTGATTTGTCATCACTCTAGATTTGCATAAAAGGCATGTTGTGAAAGATTTTATTGCATCATTGGGCTGTTATTAGACATATTATTTTCTATCCCTCTTGAAATTCCTTACAACACCTATTCTTTCATTCATTTGCATTGAAAAAAGTTGAAAAATCAAGCATTTTAGGTCATATTCATACATACTTTTGCATTGGTTACTTGCATAAGTGTTGAAAACATTTTAAACTCTGATTTGGCATTCATTTGAAAACATGCACATGGCTTCTCAAGACAACAATAATGCTAGGCTTCCTCCTAGGCCTTATTTGAAAAGACGAGCCCCTAAACTTGAAATAACATTTACACCTCATGACAAAGAAATGGTAGATACTAAAGGGCCTCTTTACATTATAGTGAAAATAATGGAAATACATGTGGATGGAACACTTATAGACCCTAATTTCATGACTAATGTGGTTACGGAAGAGTTTCTTTTTAAACATGATTTGGCACAAAATTATTATCAACCGTCAGATTTGAGAATTAAAACACATAATGGAGCTTTAATGAAAACATTTGGAATGATAAACTTATTGGTCTCGGTCTATGACAAGGCCATGGATATGTTATTTGATGTCATCCCCTTATTTGACCTCTTCCATGTAAAACTAGGACATCCATGGCTTAAGGCTATGAATGTCATCCCTTCAACTATTCACAAATGCTTAAAATTCCCTTTGCATGGAGAAATCCATACTATCCATCGTAATTTATATCAACCTCCAGCTAAGAGCAAGAATTTCACTCTTGATTACTTTTGGCCTCAACTTGACACAGACCCTAAGCCATGAAGAGACCAATCTTTCTTAAACTATAGATGATACAAAGCAAACCAACTAGCTAGAGTGGTCAGGCCTCCTTTACAAACAATGAGGGAAGAACAATATGCATTTGAAGATCCCATTAGAGCAAAAGGAAAATTAAAAAATGACAAAAGAATAACACAAGACTATTATGACTATGATGAAATAACTAGCATGATCGAAGTGGATAAGGGAAAGTTTCATAACTCATCTTGTCCATGAAAAGATGGTATCTATGCTAAGGTCCCTCCCCTATCATCCTTACAAGGATTAAGAGGTTTTCATCGACAACAAAACATTCCACCAAGACGAATGAAATTTGAACATGTTGCTTCCTCCTCTAATGTGCAAAACCCTATGGAAAAACATGACAATGCCTTTGAAGAGATAAGTGGTAAGACAAGAAGGAATGGACAAGCAAGAGAAAGGAGCAAGAGAAGACAAGATTTTTCCCAATGAATTGCAACTAACCAAGAAAACATTCAACCTAACATCAAATCAAACTTAGACAAACTTGACATTGAAAAACCTAAAGACAAGAACAAAAGTTGGGCTATGGTACCTTACACACCTCTTTCCTCTAGCATTCAAGATTGGGAAGAGGATGATTTGCTCGTCGACAACCCTTAGATTGGTTGTCCCTACAGGTAAGTATTTCTAACCCTTTACCTCCATGTTGTGTTTCCCCTGTGATGTGTTATGTGTTGTTTAGGCCACCTAGGATGACCCTTGATTCTCTTGTAAGGTCAAGGATACCAGGAGACTGCCTCTGTTGTGACCATTCTTCTATTTGTATCATCATTCTTCTATATTGCTTCTCCTCTATTTTTAATTGTTGTGTGTTGTGTCTTATGGACATAGTGTTGCGGTTGGTGACTTGGGAGCACCCTCCTATGTGACTATCCCTAAGGCACTTGTTTCTCCTCTCTTGATTTATTGTTTGCCTTCTAGTGGTTCTATCTAGCTGGTGGATGATGAAAAACATATAATACTGATACAGACCTAGTGTCCCTTCAGTGAGAAATAAAAAAATGGACCTAGTCCATACATGACGACGGGGTTGATATATATTATCTGACACTTGGCTAGTAGAATCACTGCATGTGATCTTGATGTTGTTTTATCACACTTACAAAACATAACAATACTACTGCTCTGTGCACTTTATCTATCTTGGATCTTGTTTTTCCTTGGCTAGATCTCTATGTGAATGATCATATGCATTGTTGTTTATCATTATTATATGGATGGTAACAACTTTTCTTATAGGAAATTATGTGTTTGTGGGAACATTTGGTGATCGTAAGGCACATGTCACCTCTGGGGGGCATGGGCTTTGCGAGAGCTCGTGTTTCCTTCTGAGTTTTCTTCCTACCTTAACATGCTTGATATCGGTACATGATATCAAGGGGCATATATAAGGTAAGCTGTCTGATTTAGATACTAGCAAAGTGTGTTTGTAAAGATTGAAATCTATTGCAATCATTTAAGCCCTCTGCGGAGGCGGGATATCATGCATATCCTTTTTATTTTAAGCCCTTTGTGGAGGTGGGGATGGTGTATTTCTCAAGGAGATTGCACATCCTATCATTTTTTAAAAATCCTCTGAGGAGGCGGGGTGGATCTGAGACTATCCTAACCCTTAAGCATGTCTTTGGTGATTGTTGTGGTGAAGCCCAGTCATCGATTTGTGCCTGTAATGTGCCTAAGATGGTTGTGAACCTAGCAATAAGTTTCTTCCATTGCTTGTCTGCCATGTTTTCTCTGTGTCTTCCATGTGTGTGTGTATGGCGTGTTTTTTCCCAAGCATAGTTTCAAGACCGGTGACGATGAGATTTTCCTATGCTTTGGGATTTGTATGGCATGTTTGTTCTCAAGTGTAGTTTCAATACTAGTGACGATGAGCCCCTCCTACACTTTGAGATTTGTTTGGCATGTCTGTTGCCCCTTTTGTAGTTTCAAGACTGGTGGTGATGAGCTCCTCCTACATTTGGGTTGTGTGTTTACTTTCCTTATACTTGCGTTTGCATTTCATATATGAGAAAATGAAAATGAAAAAGAAAATAATCACTGTATTCACTATATTCATTATGTTTTGTGTGTCTTCAATGTTGTCTTCTCCATGTTTTGTGTGCTTGTTACTGTCTTCAACGTGTTTGGCGTGTCTTCACCATGCTTGGCGTGTTTGCTGTGTTTTTTGACCATACTTTAATGCATGTATTGGCCTTGTGTTTATACATATATTAAAGTGGGGGCTAAATGTTATGTTGGAAAATGTCCCCTTCGGGGCTTTTCCCTCTTAAGGTTTAGCTCCTAGGTCCTTAGAATGCATTTAGAGCATCTTGCATGATAATTTTGACTCCTGATGAGAAAGCCCTAAAATCTTATGGCAAATAGGACCTAAGGAGTGCTATTTTGATGATCCCTGAACAAAAATAAGGGGGTGGACTTGGTTGCTAGCACCCTAGTCCTGCCCCATTTGGGTCTGCCCTAAATTTTAATGTCATTTTTATGACCATTATTTAGGTCCTATGCTGACATCTCAAGTTTGAATTATGAAATTCTTAGCGGGAATCTTTGTAGTTGCATAAATAAGCATGTTTAGGTTTTCATTTGTAAACTAGAAGATGATTGTGAACTTTAGGCATATTTGTGATTTCAAGGTATTCATTGTTGCAAGAGCAGAGCATTGTTATTGTGTTTGTGATTGCAAGTTTGACTTCATCTTCTCATGTGATTAAAGAGCTTTCATTTATGTGAGATCTACACTTCAGGGTGATATCTATTGTGTTTTTAATCATTTATCATTTGGATTTTGCCTCTATCCCATAGGGATACACACTCTTATCTAACAACAGTGTTCGGAAGACTTGAATGTCTCTCTGAGGCTTGACCAAGGCAAGCCTCTAAACACCACAACCCCCTCCCACATTCCTTTATGATTGCAGGTTACAGGTACCAATTTTTGTGGAGTGGAGTTGCAGAAAGGAGGTTGCAGATGACAAGGATTTAGGATCTAAAAGAAAGAGGACATAGGTGAACATTTTAGGACAAGGGCGCTAGTGCCAGTGTCCTCCATCTTTTCTGAGGTAGAAACATAAGATACAATGCATATCAGTGTCGAAAGGAGATTTAGATTCTGTGATGAAAACTTTACCTTGAACTAGGGCGCTAGTGCTAGTGTCCTTGACTGTTCTGCATTCCAGAAAAATAGTGAGATAATAATCTCTATCCTTCACCTTGGTCTGAAAGGATTTGCTGTAATTCATTAATTTGCTTACTATTTTGCTTATTTAGGGTTTTAAGAGTAATTGATCCTTAAATTGAGATATTGTTTGATACATCTGAACTTCCACATCATTCTAAATGGCAGCCCAAACTGATAGGTGATTGCTCTTGCTTAGTGGAGATTCAACTCAGTTGATATGCCCTTGAATGTTTGGTGAGAAGGGAGGATTTGCCTTTGAAACCTAAACCAAAACATTTCCCCCCCTTTTAACCCTAAACAACTGTGAATTTTCTTCTGAGAATAAAATTGAGAGATCTTTGCCTGTGGTTTTTTCCTGATACATTACTAGGGTTTCCACATAAATCTATGTTGTCTATTTTGTGCTTTTATTGCTAATTCACTGTTATTTCAATTCTGCACTACTTATTTTTCTAACAATCATTACCCTTCTCAGTAGAGTATTTGGTCTCGACATAGCTAAGGAGTAGATTCCCTAGATGTGCATGTTCTGCACCAGAATAATTGATGGGAAAAGGATAGACTGGGGCACTTTTCTTAGTGACACTATTCATGAACATCTATCTGAGGTGATTGAGTTTAAGTAGTTTTACATGAATTCATATGTAGTCTACCTTCTAGCCTATTAGTATAATTTTCTAGGATTGTAGTAGGTTGGTTCCCTCCAATTGGGAGGAACCAAGGTTTATGATCATTTCCTACAACTAGCTTGATTAGAGAGAATTAGAAAAAATATTGTTTGGTTAATGATGCATTTTTCCATGTAGTCATTTGGGGGTTGGAGAATGACTATGCTAAGAGACTATCCATGAAATCCACCGATGAAATGAACAAGTGGGAAACTGGTTCATATAGTTCAGGACCTTCACATATATCAAAGTGGCTAGTTTTCACAAACCCCCATACAAATTACCAAGGTATCCTAGTGATAGGATAATGTTGTTGGAGATTTGCAAGTAGTTGATGGAAGTATACAAATTGATTGCAGGTAAACACAAATCAAGCTTTCAGTTCCCCATTAAGGTTGGGGAGTATTCTTACCTTAATATGATTAATACTAAAACTACAGAGGTAGAAATGGCTCCTATACCTCTAGACATGTCTGATCACATAAGAAATAGGTATGATCCTATTGGTAAAACAAACCCCTTGATAAGGAGTTTGTACAAACATTAGATAGCACTGGAAGATCATTGGGTAGATTTCCTTGATGATCATGAGGTCTGAATGAGGGACTATTTTAGAATGTTTGTGCATATGGCCAAGGCCTTGAACATAGGGAAGATCTCTAAGGGGATTAAAGAAGAAGGAAAGGTATTAGACCCTTCCTATGATAAAAATAATACTTAATAATCCTTTTGAGGATATTGATTGGGATTTAGTGGAAGATTACTGCATTGATAATAGGGTAAAAGTTCTAATTGATAGGACCTTGGGATGGTTGAAGAGGCCCTATGCAATGGTTGATCCATACCTAACCTCCAAGGACTATAAATATTAGAAAAAGAAGAATGTTGAGAAAGGAGAGTCTTCTTTGCCTCCTAAAGCAAAGACTATAGTAGAAGCAACCAGGTAGGAAGAACCAAGAGAAACTAGGGCTGCCACTGCTACTAAAGAGAAAGAGAAAGACAAGATGGTTGATGTTCGATCAAGTGAGGATGAAGAGGAGAATGAGCCCTTATTTCAAATAAAGAGAATAAGTGCCTAACCCCCTCCTACTGATTGGCCCACTTTTGAAGGAGTGACCATCACATCTCTTGCCTCTTCCACACATCCATCTTCTTTGCCTACCTAGACTACCACTCCCTTATCCACACCCATTTCTTCATCACCCACTCAAACAAATGCACAAGTTCTTTCTTCTCCTCCATCAACCCAAAACTCCATCCACTCAGGTGTCTCAACCACCTCTACAATCACAAACCTCCACTTCTCCACCTCCCTCTCAACCCCCTCAGATCATAATTTTACCACCACCACTCCTCCACCACTTATTGCCACACGTTCTCCACAGGAAGAAATCCCATCAACCTCTCAAGATATTGAAAAAGAGAAAACCTTAGAGGATGATAATAAGTAGGAGGCAGAGGTGGGTGTAGCTAAAGAATTCCCCACTCCATAGGTAAATGTTGAGAATTTGAATTGGCTAGTGTAGGATATTTCTTCCCCTCCAATTGATCAGGATGAAGAGCTACTAGAATTAGGGGAATTTATTTTTTGACTCCTTCGTCCTCTCCACACCATTCACCTAACTCTACTCCAATGAAGAAAAATGCCTCTACTCCTCCCACTGTGAGCACAATATTTGTATATATAGGGCTACCGACATGGTTAAACATGGTCATTGAGAAGAGGAAAAGGACATATGTAGAAGAAGAAGAGGACCTCTCAACTATGGTTGAAGTGTCCAAGGCTCAAACAAATTTGAAAAGAGCCAGGACCCTTTCAACCTTAACCACGGATGCCTAGGGAGAAAGGATAGCCCAGGTTGCCACACCATTGGTGGATAAGGAGGAATGTCTAATGGCACCTAGAGATTACAATATACAACAATTTAACCTTGGCTTCCATACAAGGGAAGGAGAGAAACAAACATTGTAGGGAAAAGCGTTTGTCATCCTAGAAAGGATGAGGAAAGATGAAGTGATGAAGGAAGAATTGAAGAAGTAGGTGGGATAACTGACTACATACATTACTCATTTGGTTGGCCCAGTTGACTCAAGTGCTTCTATAATAGCTATAATGGAGGCTCTACAAAAAGATAGCTTGCTTGTAGATCCTACAAGAATCCTCCCTACTACCACTGCATTGAAAGACTCATTAGAAGCTTTAGGTAGTAAGATAATTAAGGAAGCAATGAAAAACTATCACACCATCAGTAATGAGGCAAATAAATCACAAGAATTAGAGAGTTCTGTTGATGAGGAACTATTAGTGTGGGAGGATTACCTCCCAACTTTGCAGAGGATGAAGGATATCCCTTCAAGTGAGATTTTTTGCCTTGGCATTTTTGACAAAGATGATCAAGGAATTATAATTGAATGCTTGCAAGCAAGTAAGCTGAGGGTGAAGGTACTGTAGAAATACAAAGATAAGATTAAGGAAAAGAGAGAGGCTGTAGATGGAAGCATGACCAAGATTGAAAGATTCATTGAGTCCATCCCTTGCACCTTCAAGGATAGATCTTTGGTAGTCTTTCCTATAGCCAGGATTGTTAAGGAGTTCACAAACTCTCTTCACCAACAACTAACTGAACATGGTATTGATGAGTTGATGAGACTCAAGGATACATTCAAGGTCTTTCAAGGGTAGATGAATGACTTCATAGATCTTCATAGAAAGATCAATCAATGTTTTCTCAGTGGATAAAGGTGAAGTGTCATCAAGGGCTAAATCAGAATGCTAGAGGCAATCCTCAATTTCAATAGCTATTTTCCTGGAGGGGCTTAATATCCTTGTTCTTCACTACCTTGCTTTGTTTCTATTCTTTCTAAAGATGTAATAACTCAATTCAACACAAGTTGGATTGATATAGTTGGCCTGAAGCCAACACTTTTGTAAGTAATATTTTTTTTTGTAATGTTGGCAGCCTTGGCATAATTACATGGCTGACCCAACCTTGAATTTTGAAACAAGCACACAAGTTATAAATAGGTCCTGTCCTACTGGGCCAACCTGTTTATGAAGTTAATAAGACATCACCTCTATAAAAGAGGAAGTTTCACTTGGTTTTAGAGGGGGGAATTCGATATTTTGTAGCAAGACCACAATTTTTATAATTTTGATAAGGCATGTAAGTGGTAAACTGTAACACATTTGTTGCATGTGGGAATCTTGTTGTCAAATGTAATCTACCAATTTTGGTGCCCATTAATAGAAAACTATCTGGTCTTCTCTATTTTACTTCCATTTGGTGGTCATGTATTTGTATCTTCATTTGTGTTTAATTCATCTTGGTGAGATATGAGCTTAAATATTATATCTTTACATGAGATGGAGGGATAAAATTTGATTACTGTGCATGTAATATGATGTTTTCATACTTTTCATCCTTTGGTAATTCTTTAGACTTTTGCATCTGATATGTTTATGATTGTGTGAAATATTGGTTATTGCATTTCAGGTTAATTTAATCTCATCAGGTTTGTTAAGTATAGTGGAACAAATACATAGGATGTCCATTTTCATTTTGTTTATTTTCTCATAACCTGAACTTCCTTTTGCATTTTCTTTATAACTAGTTAGCTTAGGATTAGACTTAGGAAATTCAAATCCAAAGATTACATTTGTCTATATAGGGACTCCAATAACCAAGACCAACAAATAAATTTGTCTGTCAAGAGACTCTATCTATTTGGTCCAGATTCATCTTACTAGCAGAGGCCACTTCAACAAACATTCACATAGACCACTAAGCTACTCCAACACACTGAGACCCAACAAACATGGACCTTGGAGGCAATTAACCTTTTTAGGAGAAGTAGAGTGATCTTCATTCTACTTAGAGTTGATGGGTTGAAGCACCCCTAAATGACACTCTAGGGGAACACTAGAGCAAAGCACTAGAGTCCCAAAAAAGTGCTAGAGTCCTAGATTTACATTGTAGTCTTGTTTTGTGCTATTGTCCTTGAGCCTTTAGACAATAGACACTTCTTAAAATTTTTTGGAGAAACTTTCTATACACAAGATGTTCCCCTTAGTCTTATGATTCTTCCCATATGTTCATATTGATAGCCATGATGTAGTTTTGAAGTTATTACCACTTTTTCTTTGGAAGCATGCTTCACATGGTGTCAATTGGCTGTCGCTATTCTCAGTGGAGGTTGTGATGCCCCTAGTAGATCTCCTTCTTGGCTAAGATGTTCCTTATGCTTGGTGTTTTTGTTGTTGGTGCCTTCTTCATCAACCTTGACTCTAAGACATACCACTTTGTAGAAGTCTCTATAGTCTAGTGGGGTTTGATCCTTTCAAATGACTTTGGAATTTAGTATTTGGTTGTGGAGGAAAATCATTTGAATATCATCAATTATCTCTTGAAATCTCATAAACCTTGTTGGTCCATTAATCATATCATTGGTGATGCCCTTGGTTTTCTTAAATCTTACTTGAAGTTAAATTTGCCCATATTTATTAGGATGGGAATGATATGGTTGATTTCTTTGCCAATTAGGGGGTGCTACATGAAGGTTAGTCTAGGTGGGTTGAGGGTGAGGACCTCCCCCATGGTGCTAATTTTCTTATCCAAAATGAAATCCCTTTGACTTCATGTGGGTTCTTTTTCCACACCCTTTTTAGTTGGTCTTTTAAATTATTTTGGGTTGGATTATCCTTTTAATTATGTGGAAATCTCTCATTGCTTTGAGAATCTTCTTTCTCCTTTTCTTCAATCAGTATTTTGCAGTGACCCCATTTTAGAGTTTAGCAATTATCCACTATTGTCTAGGTGTTGTAGATTTTTAAATCTATGTATGGGGATAGGAATAGGGTGGAGACTATATCTTGTGATGAGTTTAAGAATAATAGTGTGGTATGTTAAATTCTTAAGAAGGGCATATTCTTGAATTTTATGGAGAGGGTTAATGGATATGACCCCACCTTGTAAGTTTATTTCACCAAAAATTGGAACACTAGGGTGGTGAAAATGTGAGGAATTGAGATGGAGATCACGAAAGATTTGCTCACCCAAGGCACAAAGATGTCTGTAGAGGGTAGGCTGATCTATAAGGACATGGGGGAATAAGGTTGAATTGTCATTTTCCTTCTTAATTGGAAAGGATTAACTCACAAAATTATAGTTTGGTTATTCTTGGGAGTCTCTTCCCCATCCTTGAGATGATGTTGCACAACAAATGGTAATGTACGTTACTTTGGAGGGCTATTTCTAGGTCATTTATTATTTTATTTATCTTTTCTGAATCAATTTTGTCATAATATGTGTTAGCTTTCCATTCTTCTTTCTATATTATTTGAAATATTCATTGTTAGAATCTAAGAGGGGAGTGATTTCCTTACCCTTGTACCAATTCCTTATTCTAATGTTAACTAACCATCCCTTATTGTTAAAGCCTCCTCCCTCCCTATTCCCTAGTCGGAAAGAGTCCAATCCTCCCCTTGTTTCCTAGCATCGTATGAAGAAAAATAAGCTCTATCCTACTCTTTTACATACTCATCCCCCCTTGGTTAACTTAGAAAGAGATAAGTTTGTGGAAGTGGATTATGAAAAAGAGGTGGTGGAAACTTTGACTAGCAGAAAATCTAAGAAGAAGGCCTTTTTATTTTTTGAGAATTTTCAATGTCTTGAGTTTCTAGGGGTTGAGGGATTATGCCTTGGCCCCTCCTCTAGCCCTACTAGCTTCTCCTATCACCCCACCTCTTCCATTGATGATGTGGCTTCCATTGGGGAACCTGGTGGTTGATAAAACTAGTGGCATGGAGAAATAAATTTTAATCCACTATAATAATTTGAAGTGGGTTTTTCTAGAGATTACTAGAACAAATACTAGCATATTTATATTAAATATAATATATCTAAAGTATGCCGAGAGATATCCTTCTCGAGGCACCTAATGTTAGGATTAGTGATTTAAAAAAAAGGTGCCTCGAGAAGGATATCTCTTGGCATACTTTAGATATATTATATTTAATATAAATATGCTAGTAGCAACCGGAGCTACAAGCCTAACTCTAACACTAATTATAATATATTAAAACATATTATATTAGATGTATCTTTTATAATATATCTAATATATTATATAATATAATAATATATTATATTAAATCCAACTCTATCCCTAAATCTAACCCTAACCCTAACCCTCACCCTAACCTTTATTCAAACCCTAAGCATAGCTCTAATTTTAACCCTAAGGTTGATCCTTATTGCAACCTTATCCCTAAGCTTAATACTAAACTTAACCCTAATTGTAACCCTAACCTTAGTTTAATTCTAACATTAACCCTAATTATAGTTGTAACCCTAATTGTAACCCTAACCCTAACCCCAACCCTAAACCCTAAACCTAATCCTAATTTTAAAGTTAACCCTAACCATAATGCTTATTCTAACCCTAAACATAGCTCTAATTTTAACCCTAACCCTAATCCTAACTCTAACCCTAACCTTAATACTAACCTTAACCCTAACTCTAATTTGAACCCTAATCCTAATTGTAACTCTGATTATTACCTTAATTGTAATAGTAAGCCACCTTAATTCTAACCCTAATTCTAATAGGAACAATAACCCTAATTCTAATCATAACGTTGATCTACCCTACTCCAACCCTAATTTTAAATCTAACAATAACCATAATTCTAACCCTTAAGTTAATCCTAATTCTAACTATGATTTTAACCATAACTCTAACCTGAATTCTAACCCTAACTCTAGCCCTAACCCTTTCTATAACTCTAATGCTTACCCTAAACCCTAAACCGAATCCTAATTTTAAAGCTAACCATAACCATAACCCTTATTCTAACCCTAAACATAGCTTTAATTTTAACCCTAACCCTAACTCTAACCCTAAGCTTAACTATAATTTGAAACCTAACCCTAACCTTAATACTAACCTTAACCCTAGTTGAACTCTAACCCTAACTCCAATAGTAACCAACCTTAATTCTAACCCTAATTCTAATAAGAACCCTAACCCTAACCTAATTATAATCACAACACTGATTCTACCCTAACGATAACCCTAATTTTAAATCTAACCCTAACCCTAAATCTAACCCTAATCCTAACCTTTATTCAAACCCTAAGCATAGCTATAATTTTAACCCTAAGGCTGATCCTAATTGCAACCTTATCCCTAAGCTTAATATTGAACTTAGCCCTGATTGTAACCCTAACCCTAAGTTTAATTGTAACATTAACCCTAATTATAATTGTAACCCTAATTGTAACCCTAACCCTAACCCCAACCCTAAACCCTAAACCCTAAACCTAATCCTAATTTTAAATCTAACCCTAACCATAACCCTTATTCTAACTCTAAACATAGCTCTAATTTTAACCCTAATCCTAACTCTAACCCTAAGCTTGACTATAATTCAAAACCTAACCCTAACCTTAATACTAACCTTAACCCTAATTGAAATCTAACCCTAACTCTAATTTGAACCCTAATCCTAATTGTAACTCTGATTCATACCTTAATTGTAATAGTAAGCCACCTTAATTCTAACCCTAATTCTAATAGGAACCCTAACCCTAATTCTAATAATAACCCTGATTCTACCCTACTCTAACCCTAATTTTAAATCTAACAATAACCCTAATTCTAATCATAACCTTGATTCTACCTTAACTATAACCCTAATTTTAAATCTAACAATAATCCTAATTCTAACTACAATTTTAACCATAACCCTAACTTGAAATCTAAACCTAACTCTAGCCCTAACCCTAACTGTAACTCTAATGCTTACCCTAATTTAATAATCCTAATTCTAACTCTGACCCTAACCTTAATTTCAACCCTAACCCTAATTATAACCCTAACCTTATTCTAACATTAATCTTAATTCTAATCCTAACCCTAACCCTAATTCTAATTGTAATTCTAACCCCTATCCTAACCCTAATTCTAACTACAATTCCAACCCTAACTCTAATTTTGACCCTAACCCTAACCCTAACCCTAATTCTAGCATTAACCCTAATTATATTTGTAACCCTAACCCTATCCATAACTATAATTGTAACCCTAACCCTAATTCTAACTCTAACCCTAACCCTAATTCTAACCCTAACCCTAAACATAGCTCTAATTTTAACCCTAACCCTAACTCTAACCCTACCCCTGACTATAATTCAACCCCTAACCCTAACCTTAATACTAACCTTAACCCTAATTGTAACTCTAACCCTGTCTCTAATTCTAACATTAACCCTAATTACGGTTAAAAATTAAAAATAGGCATAAATTAATTAACTCAATTAATTCAAATAATCAAAAAATAAATTAAAAAGATTAGGTTAATTAATTAGAATTAACTCAATTAACATAGAATTAATTCGGTTAATTAATTAATTATAATTAATTGAAATTAATTAGAATTAACTCAATTAACTTAAATAACCAAAAAACAAATTAAAAAGATTAAAAATTTAAGAAATAAATATTAAAAGAAAAAGAAATAAATGACCAAATTAAATATAAAATAAATGAAAATATTAAAAATACACTTTTCACTCTTACACATTACTAAATATTATATTTAAAACTTTCTAGTATATTGAAATAAATCAAAAATACTTTTTCATTTTCTCCTAAATTGATTTTGCCTAAAAAAGTTTTCCTAAAATCAAAATAATTAATTCAAAAACCAATTTATTTAAGGTACAATTAAATAAAAAAACAAAACCAAAAAACTAAAAGACAAATTAAAAAGATAAATATATATATCACAAGGGTAGATTAATAAGTTAGAATATTTGATTCATAGATTCATTTAATAATTATTATTTTATGATTTTAATAAATTAACACTATTGATATTAATAAAAATATTCTATTTCTAGTGATCATTATTTTTATTTAAATTATGATCATTAGGAATAGAATATTTAAATTTTAATATAAACAAATAAAAACAAACAAATTCTAGTTAATTCAAGCCTTCCTACTTTAACTCAGACTTATAAATGAAACTTACTATAACAAATTTTCCTACCTACTATACCTCTTTACCCTAATATCATTTGCATATGCATGTTTATTATTTTTTGGATTTTTCATAACCATGTTTATTGTTTTTCTATTTATTTTTTTTTCATATGCATGTTTATTGTTTTTCTAGTACAGAAAATTACCCTAATATCATTCTCATATTCATGTTTATTCTGTTTTGTGTAGGTACAGAAAATTACCCTAATATCATTCTCATATTCATGTTTATTATTTTTTTGGTTTTGTGCAGGTATAGAAAATTATCCTAATATCATTCTCATATGCAATGTTTATTTTTTTCTAGATTTTTCATAAACATGTTTATTGTTTTTCTATTTTTTTTTTTCATATGCATGTTTATTGTTTTTCTAGTTCTGTGCAGGTATAGAAAAAGAAAATAAGCACAGTTATGGATTCAGAAAAATGCATGAGGGATTTCACAGGGACAATTATATGCATAATAATTATATATATTTGCATGTATATATACAAAGTTGTATATATATATCCTCAGAGAGCAACAAAGATTTTTATATGTTTGAATGTTCTTACTGCATGTTACATGCATTAAAATTTATAATAAGTAAATTTAATAAAATTCCATAAATTTCTTTTTATTTAATTTCATTTCTTATTTAAAATTTAGTTATGATCATAATTTATTATCTAAACTTCTAACAAACGTTAATTAAATTTTATTAACTAAGTCAATAAGATTATATTAATATTATTAAATTTTATTAACTAAGTCAATTAAGTAAACTTCTAACAACACTTGTATTAAATAAATATTATATCCCTATATGGAAACTTAAGATAGACTAATTATAGGTCAATTAATGATGTCACTCTACAATATTCATTTCTAATAATTTTTCCACACCTTAATTAATAACTTAATAACATTTAATTGGAATATATCTATTTCCATTAAAATATTTCAAGATTATATAATAATTACTACAAACTAACTTAGATTGATAACCTTTGCCATAAAATTCCTATAACCTAAGAATTAAAACATAACAAATATTCAAATAACCTAAATAAATATTAAATATAAAATGAATGAAAATATTAAAAATACACTTTTCACTCTTACACATTACTAAAAATTATACTTAAAACTTTCTAATATATTGAAATATAGCAAAAATACTTTTTCATTTTCTCCTAAATTGATTTTGCCTAAAAAGTTTTCCTAAAATTAAAATAATTAATTCAAAAACCAATTAATTTAAGCTACCTATTAAATTAAAAAACAAAACCAAAAAACCAAAAAACAAATTAAAAAGATATATATCTATATCACAAGGTTAGAGTAATAAGTTAGAATATTGAATGGGTAACCATGGTAATTAAAACTAGGAAGATTGTGGGGACTATTTTTAGGAGTTTTCTTTATTTGGCATTGGCAATCTTTATTTATTTTAAATTTATATTTAAATTTTCATTTGCAATTTATTTTGATTTTTTTGGGTTTATATTTACGACCAAAAATGAGTGCTCTCATCTCCACCCCCACTACAACTGTAGTACTGGAGCCGCAAGCCTAATTCTAACACTAATTATAATATATTAAAACATATTATATTAGATATATCTTTTATAATATATCTAATATATTATTATAATATATTATTTTATATAATAATATATTATATTAAATCCAACTCTATCCCTAAATCTAACCCTAACCCTAACCCTCACCCTAACCTTTATTCAAACCCTAAGCATAGCTCTAATTTTAACCCTAAGGTTGATCCTAATTGCAACCTTATCCCTAAGCTTAATACTAAACTTAACCCTAATTGTAACCCTAACCTTAAGTTTAATTCTAACATTAACCCTAATTATAGTTATAACCCTAACCCTAACCCCAACCCTAAACCCTAAATCTAATCCTAATTTTAAAGGTAACCCTAACCATAACGCTTATTCTAACCCTAAACATAGCTCTAATTTTAACCCTAACCCTAACCCTAACCCTAATCCTAACTCTAACCCTAAGCTTGACTATAATTGAAAACCTAACCCTAACCTTAATACTAACCTTAACCCTAATTGAACTTTAACCCTAACTCTAATTTGAACCCTAATCCTAATTGTAACTCTGATTATTACCTTAATTGTAATAGTAAGCCACCTTAATTCTAACCCTAATTCTAATCATAACGTTGATCTACCCTACTCTAACCCTAATTTTAAATCTAACAATAACCCTAATTCTAACCCTTAAGTTAATCCTAATTCTAACTATGATTTTAACCATAACTCTAACCTGAATTCTAACCCTAACTATAGCCCTAACCCTTTCTGTAACTCTAATGCTTACCCTAAACCCTAAACCTAATCCTAATTTTAAAGCTAACCATAACCATAACCCTTATTCTAACCCTAAACATAGCTTTAATTTTAACCCTAACCCTAACTCTAACCCTAAGCTTGATTATAATTTGAAACCTAACCCTAACCTTAATACTAAGCTCCCTAACTCCAATAGTAACCAACCTTAATTCTAACCCTAATTCTAATAAGAACCCTAACCCTAACCTAATTATAATCACAACACTGATTCTACCCTAACGATAACCCTAATTTAAATCTAACCCTAACCCTAAATCTAACCCTAATCCTAACCTTTATTCAAACCCTAAGGCTGATCCTAATTGCAATCTTATCCCTAAGCTTAATACTAAACTTAGCCCTGATTGTATCCCTAACCCTAAGTTTAATTGTAACATTAACCCTAATTATAATTGTAACCCTAATTGTAGCCCTAACCCTAACCCCAACCCTAAACCCTAAACCCTAAACCTAATCCTAATTTTAAATCTAACCCTAACCATAACCCTTATTCTAACTCTAAACATACCTCTAATTTTGACCCTAACCCTAAGCTTGACTAGAATTCAAAACCTAACCCTAACCTTAATACTAACCTTAACCCTAATTAAAATCTAACCCTAACTCTAATTTGAACCCTAATCCTAATTGTAACTCTGATTCATATCTTAATTGTAATAATAAGCCACCTTAATTCTAACCCTAATTCTAATAATAACCCTAATTCTACCCTACTCTAACCCTAATTTTAAATCTAACAATAACCCTAATTCTAATCATAACCTTGATTCTACCTTAACTATAACCCTAATTTTAAATCTAACAATAATCCTAATTCTAACTACAATTTTAACCATAACCCTAACTTGAAATCTAAACCTAACTCTAGCCCTAACCCTAACTGTAACTCTAATGCTTGCCCTAATTTAATAATCCTAATTCTAACTCTGACCCTAACCTTAATTTCAACCCTAACCCTAATTATAACCCTAACCTTATTCTAACATTAATCTTAATTCTAATCCTAACCCTAACCCTAATTCTAATTGTAATTCTAACCCCTATCCTAACCCTAATTCTAACTACAATTCCAACCCTAACTCTAATTTGACCCTAACCCTAATTCTAGCATTAACCCTAATTATATTTGTAACCCTAACCCTAACCCTAACTATAATTGTAACCCTAACCCTAATTGTAACTCTAACCCTAACCCTAATTCTAACCCTAACCCTAAACATAGCTCTAATTTTAACCCTAACCCTAACCCTAACTCTAACCCTACCCCTGATTATAATTCAACCCCTAACCCTAACCTTAATACTAACCTTAACCCTAATTGTAACCCTAACCCTATCTCTAATTCTAACATTAACCCTAATTACGGTTAAAAATTAAAAATAGACATAAATTAATTAACTCAGTTAATTCAAATAATTAAAAAATAAATTAAAAAGATTAGGTTAATTAATTAATTATAATTAATTGCAATTAATTAGAATTAACTCAATTAACTTAAATAACCAAAAAACAAATTAAAAAGATTAAAAATTTAAGAAATAAATATTAAAAGAAAAAGAAATAAATGACCAAATTAAATATAAAATAAATGAAAATATTAAAAATACACTTTTCACTCTTACACATTACTAAATATTATATTTAAAACTTTCTAGTATATTGAAATAAATCAAAAATACTTTTTCATTTTCTCCTAAATTGATTTTGCCTAAAAAAGTTTTCCTAAAATCAAAATAATTAATTCAAAAACCAATTTATTTAAGGTACAATTAAATATAAAAACAAAATAAAAAAACTAAAAAACAAATTAAAAAGATAAATATATATATCACAAGGGTAGATTAATAAGTTAGAATAGTTGATTCATAAATTCATTTAATAATTATTATTTTATGATTTTAATAAATTAACACTATTGATATTAATAAAAATATTCTATTCCTAGTGATCATTATTTTTATTTAAATTATGATTAGGAATAGAATATTTAAATTTTAATATAAATAAATAAAAACAAACAAATTCTAGTTAATTCAAACCTTCCTAGTTTAACTTAGACTTATAAATGAAACTTACTATAACAAATTTTCCTACCTACTATACCTCTTTACCCTACTATCATTTGCATATGCATGTTTATTATTTTTTGGATTTTTCATAACCATGTTTATTGTTTTTCTGGTTTTTTTTTTCATATGCATGTTTATTGTTTTTTTGGTACAAAAAATTACCCTATCATTCTCATATTCATGTTTATTATTTTTCTATTTTTGTGCAGGTACAAAAAATTACCCTAATATCATTCTCATATTCATGTTTATTATTTTTTTGGTTTTGTGCAGGTACAAAAAATTATCCTAATATCATTCTCATATGCAATGTTTATTTTTTTTCTAGATTTTTCATAAACATATTTATTGTTTTTCTGTTTTTTGTTTATTGTTTTTCTAGTTTTGTGCAAGTATAGAAAAAGAGAATAAGCACAGTTATGGATTCAGAAAAATGCATGACGGATTTCACAGGGACAATTATATGCATAATAGCAAAGATTTTTATATGTTTGAATGTTCTTACTGCATGTTACATGCATTAAAATTTATAATAAGTAAATTTAATAAAATTCCATAAATTTCTTTTTATTTAATTTCATTTCTTATTTAAAATTTAGTTATGATCATAATTTATTAACTAAACTTCTAACAAACGTTAATTAAATTTTATTAACTAAGTCAATAAGATTATATTAATATTATTAAATTTTATTAACTAAGTCAATTAAGTAAACTTCTAACAACACTTGTATTAAATGAATATTATATCCCTATATGGAAACTTAAGATAGACTAATTATAGGTCAATTAATGATGTCACTCTACAATATTCATTTCTAATAATTTTTCCACACCTTAATTAATAACTTAATAACATTTAATTGGAATATATCTATTTCCATTAAAATATTTCAAGATTATATAATAATTACTACAAACTAACTTAGATTGATAACCTTTGCCATAAAATTCCTATAACCTAAGAATTAAAACATAACAAATATTCAAATAACCTAAATAAATATTAAATATAAAATGAATGAAAATATTAAAAATACACTTTTCACTCTTACACATTACTAAAAGTTATATTTAAAACTTTCTAATATATTGAAATATATCAAAAATACTTTTTCATTTTCTCCTAAATTGATTTTGCCTAAAATTTTTTCCTAAAATTAAAATAATTAATTCAAAAACCAATTAATTTAAGCTATCTATTAAATTAAAAAACAAAACCAAAAAACCAAAAAACAAATTAAAAAGATAAATATCTATAAAAAACAAATTAAAAAGATATATATCTATATCACAAGGTTAGAGTAATAAGTTAGAATATTTGAAAAGGTAACCATGGTAATTAAAACCAGGAAGATTGTGAGGACTATTTTTAGGAGTTTTCTTTATTTGGAGTTGGCAATCTTTATTTATTTTAAATTTATATTTAATTTTTCATTTGCAATTTATTTTGATTTTTTTGGGTTTATATTTACGACCAAAAATGAGTGCTCTCATCTCCACCCCCGCTACAACTGTAGTTTGCCTCTCGGCAAAATTAAAACTTCTCTTCTTGCCAAGAAAATGGTGGTGAACCCATGATTTTGTAGGAAGGAAACAAGATAAATGTGGAAAATTGGAAGGCTTTAGATGAGATCTATTGACTTAAAGAGGTGAACACCAAATAGGATGATAAGTTGAGGCACATGGGAAATGAAATGGAGGATATAAAAACATTTGTAAAATGTTGTGGACATAAGTAGAATGAGAATTTAGAACAATTCCAAGGGTGTAAATATGCTCCAAGAATGCCTTAGTGTAACATGCCATCTCATATTACTTGCAATTACACAAACAATTTACTAAGAAAGTAAAAGAACATGATAAACATGAGTGATTTTTTTTTTAATCATTTGCATAATTACAAAGAAATAAAATCATATCTTTTCTGAATAATTTTTTCAACCTTGAAAGACAATATATTCAAAGATAAATCATAATGAAAACATTTCAATTTACATTTATAAATAAGTTGCACTTGGCAAAAGGAATAATTTTACATCATAAGTCATAACATAAAGTGTATTGCATCTGGAATCTTGATATATCTATCTCACAAGTCTCAACAAGTTTTCTGCTACAGAGGGAGAGCATCATCTGAGTGCTTTACCTCCAACCATAGACCAGTGGTCCCTTGCACATCTTCCTTCCTAGAAGTGACCCTACCCTTCACAAAGAGTATAGACATTGGTGTAGTCACGGTAGGAGGGTTCACAAAATGAACTATCTGGACCATGCAACAAGAGTAAACACAATGAAAACAACTCAAAGAAATAGAGCAAGTGTAGATTCAGTCACTCAGTATATCATAGAATTTAAAATAGAGATCTGCCAGCAACATGTGGGCTTATAATTAGGGCTCACAAGCCTGATTACATACATGTGCAAGATAAAGCTTTGAAGCTCCTTCACACAAAATCTAAACTATAGAATATGAATCAATTGCTCACTCCTTTCCTAAGGATCTATTACATCTTTATATATCATTTCTGTACCAATAGATTCCTCCACATTGGCCAAGGAAGGTCACAAACTCCAATGAAGAGCTATAACGTGTTCATAGATAGGTCAGACCTAAATGCATAGAACACTTCCTCAAATGAATGGAACAACATGCGGAAGGTTGGCCACAAACCACAAAACATTGAATGATGTGTCAATGAGATCCACAAGTCAAGGAATGATCCACAAGCCTTCTCCTTCAGCTGGTTATCAGGAACTTTTAGAATGCTCTGTTATGAGAAAATAGTCAACTTCTGATAGCGATATCTTTTCGGTAACTGATCCAAATGCTCTAAATTCTTGATATGTTGTAGATGAATGAATGTAAATGCTAAGTCCAGATCTGCAAGATGTGAAATGCAAAAACTAGGTCACAAGTTGAGAACTGCTACTGACTAAACTGCCTGAACTAAACTGGAAAATGAAAGAACTGAAATACAAATGTTTTTGGTTGATGCAAGATTTCTCTTGAACCAGGGATGCTTTTGCATCAGACATCTGGGGTTATTGAAAAAGTGAGTCCCTCACTTTGCTAAGGCTAGGGGAGAACCAAGACGGTCCACATCAGCTTGATAAATCCAAGATGAATCTTCTTCTGGTTTGCCTTTCCACTTCACAAGGTATTCTTTATATTGTCTTCCTCTAGTGCTGCATCCACTTCTGTTGTCCAAAATGTCTTCAATCTGTTTCGATGCTTGTTGTGGTAACTGCTTCTTTAGGTCTTCTTCCATGCTATCACTAAACTTTGCTTCATGATACTGATAAAGATTTGTAATGTTGAAAATAGGTGAAATACCCAATGTCTTTGGTAATTCCACTTCATATGCATTTCCTGAATCAAATTTCCTAAGTATCGTACAAGATCCAAACTTCTACATCTTTAACTTGTTATATGTCCCAACTGGAAATCTTTCTTTTCTTAACTGCACCATTACTTCATTTCCAACTTCAAATTCCTTATGTCTTCTCTTCTCATCTGCTTTCTCCTTGTACTTACTATTCATGTCCTCCAAATGCTTCTTCAACTGATTATGCACTGTCTTCATATGATTTGCAAATTCTTCTGCTTCTACACTCCTCTTTTCTTCTGTACTGATGTCTCTCAATTCTGCAATTCAACTAGGATTCACTCTGGTAACAATCTCAAAAGGTGTTCTTCCGATACTCCTATTCACCAAATTATTGTATGCAAACTCTGCTTGTGAAAGAATCAAGTCCCAACTTCTGGATTTATCTCCAACCAAACATCTCAACAAGTTTCCCAAACTCCTATTCACTACCTCTATCTGTCCATCTGTCTGTGGATGAAAAGTAGAACTGAACTTTAAATCTATCTTCATCTTCTTCCAAAGTGTCTTCCAAAATGAACCAACAAACTTTGTGTCTCTGTCTGTAACTATACTCTTAGGTAATCCATGCAATCTCACAATCTCCTTGAAAAATAGGTCAACTACGTGCACTACATCAGTTGTCTTCTTACAAGGTATGAAATGAGCCATCTTTGAAAATCTATCAACCACTACAAATATTGAATCATATCCTCTCTGTGTCTTAGGTAATCCCATTACAAAATCCATGCTTATGTCTTCCCAAGGTCTCTCCGACACTCTCAAAGGTTATACAATCCAACGTTCTGACTACTCCCTTTTGCAACTTGACAAACTCTATAACTCTGCACAAATCTCTGAACATCCTTGTGTATTTGAGGCCAAAAGTAATTTTCACGTACCAAAGCTACGGTCTTATCAATGCCAAAATGTCCTGCCAATCCACCACTATGCTTCTCCTTGATCAAATTATCTCTCATTGAACTTCTAGGTATATATAACTAACTTCCTTTGAACAACATATCTTCTTGAATGAAATAGTCCAACCACTTACTTCTATTTGTCACAATAGGTTCCTTACATGCTCTCCAAGGTTTTGCAAAATTAGTGTCTCCCTCATACATATTCTTCAATTCATCAAAACCCAACACTTCAACTCTCATCTCTATCAACAAGTTTCTTCTTCTACTCAAGGCATCAACAACTTTATTTGATTTACCACTCTTATGCTTCAACACAAAAGTATAACTCTGCACGAACTCTACCCATCTCATATGTCTGTTATTCAACTTTCCCTGACTATTCAGATACTGCAAAGCTTGATGATCTATATACAACACAAACTCCTTAGGCAACAAGTAATGTCTCCACTTCTTCAAGGATTGAATTATGGCGTAGAACTCTTGATCATAAACTGAATATCTTTTCCTTGTATCATTCAACTTCTCACTAAAATATGCTACAGGTCTACCTTCTTGACTTAACACTGCTCCAATTGTATTTCCACTAGCATCGCAATCAACTTGAAATACCTTATTGAAATCAGGTAATACCAAAACAGGTTGCTCTGTTACTTTCAATTTCAATAACTCAAAACTTTTATCTGCTCCTAATGTCCACTTGAAATCCTTTCTGTCACCTCTCATTGTCTCTGTCATAAGGTTACAAACTGAACTAAAATTTCTGATGAACTTCTGGTAGAAACTAGCCAAACCATGAAATGATCTAACCTCTCCAATGCTCTTTGGTGTAGGCCATCAATAATTGCTTTTACTTTCTCAAGGTCCATCTTCAATCCTTGTACAAAAATTACAAATCCTAGATATACCAATTCTTCCTTCATGAAACTACACTTCTTGATGTTTATCAACAATTTCTCTTCTCTCAACCTCTGCAAAACTTGTCTAATATGCAACAAATGTTCCTCTTTTGTCCTACTGAAAATCAGAATATCACCCAAGTACACAATCACAAACTTACCCAAGAATTTTTTCAAGACCTCATTCATCAACCTCATGAAAGTACTCGGTGCATTTGTCAATCTAGAAGGCATCACTAACCACTCATACAATCCTTCATTTGTCTTAAAAGCAGTATTCCATTCATCTCCTTCTCTGATTTTGATTTGATGGTATCCACTTTTCAAGTCTATTTTTATGAAATATCTTGCTCCACTCAAACAATCCATGATATCATCCATTCTAGGTAAAGGGAATCTATACTTAACTATGATCTTGTTTATTGCTCTAGAGATAGTACACATTCTCCATTCTCCATCCTTCTTAGGTGCTAGCATTGCAGGTACTGCACAAGGACTCAAGCTTTCTTTGATCAAACCTTTCCTCAATAACTCCTGTATCTATCTATTTAGTTCTTCATTCTCTACCGATGTCATTCTATGTGCTGCTTTGTTAGGCAAACTTGCTCCCGGTATAAGATCCATGTGATGACTGATACTTCTTATAGTTGGTAATCCTTCAGGTACATTATCTGATATGATGTCTTCATACTCTATCAGCAACTCTCTTATCTCCTCTAGTTCAGTCTCTCTCTTCAATATTTCAGGCTTCTTAGGAATCAAGGCATAACACATACTTTCCTATTTCAAACCATCAAAAAATTTCCTTCCATCTACCAAACAGATTCTAGCATTCCCACATACCACATTTTTAGGATCATCTTCTAAAGCAATCAAAGTAATTCTTTTCCCATTTGCTGTTATAGTATATGTATTCTTTCTTCCATCATGCATATCTTTTCTATCATACTGCCAAGGTCTACCCAACAAGATATGACAAACATCCATAGGCATAATATCACACAAGACTTCATCATGATAAGATCCAATATGAAATTTCACCAAACATCGTTCACTCACCAGTACCTTATGATCATCCTGAATCCATGCTATCTGATAGGGATTAGGGTGTTTCAACCTTTCCAACTTCAGCTTAGTCACCATCTCCTCTGAAACTAGGTTATCTAAACTACCACTATCAATTACAACTTTACAACACTTACCTCCTGATTTGCATTTAGTTCTAAACAAACTTTTCTTTTATGATGGTTTCTCATTTGTCTCTACTTGAAATAGTGCTCTCCTCATCACCAATGATTCTCCTTTCTCCAAATTTCCAACTAAACAAGGTGATGGAATAGGTTCTTCAACATAGGATTCTCTCCCACTATTCTCTATCTTCTTGCTTGTACTACCCTAATTACATTCAAATGCTCTATGTCCTTCACCTCCACACTTGAAACAAGTACCTTTGAATGTCTTCTTATCAAATCATCTTCCTTCTCTTTTGTATCCTTCATTCTGGTATGCACTAGGGTTTCCTCTTCGATAAAAATTTGTGTCATCTATTCGGTAAGCATTGTTATCTCTATCATCCTTTCTAACCAGGCTGTCAAACTTGTTCTACTCCACAAATGATCTCTCATATTCAGAAAATGATCTTCCCTTCTGAAATTTACCTCCTCTGCCTCTCTATCTCTAATCATGCTTCTTATTCAGATTTTCTTCAACTTTCAGGGCAAATTGATATGCTTCTTCCAAAGATGTCATCCTTACTAAACTTAGTTCTTCTTGAATGTTCAATCTCAGTCCATTGATAGATCTAGCAACTTTATCCTTTCTTGCTTCACTATGTCTTGTTCTTATGATCATCTTATGAAATTCTTCAGTATACTCCTTCACAGATTTCTCCTTTTGTCTCAGGTTTTGCAATCTTTTCAACAATTCCAACTCATAGTCAGTAGGTATGAATTGATTTTTCAACTTTGTAATCTTTTCTTTTCCTCTTCTGTTTCTTTCCAACTGAACTTCTTTCCACCATATAGAAGCATGTCCTTTCAACTTTGTCTTTAAAAATTTCACCTTCTCCAAACCTTCAATCTCCTCATATTCAAAGTATTCTTCCATGTCATTTAAAAGTATTCTTCCAGTCCCACTTTGTAATCTTTTCTTTTCCTCTTCTATTTCTTTCCAACTGAACTTCTTTCCACCATATAGAAGCATGTCCTTTCAACTTTGTCTTTAAAAATTTCACCTTCTCCAAACCTTCAATCTCCTCATATTCAAAGTATTCTTCCATGTCATTTATCTAGTCAATCATCTCTTCAGGGTTCAAATTACTAGTATAGTTCAGAACATCAACTCTAGGTCTCTTTCCAATCTTGGAAATAGCTCACAACATCCTTATCTGATCTGATTCTTCTTCTTCATCACCTCCTAGGGTTTCGCTAGTGTGTTCATTAGATTGAAATTCTTCCTCATCATCACTTTCAACATTAGGTCTCAGTGTCAATCCTCTTTTCCTATCTTCTTCAACAACATCCAAATAGATTCACATTATTCTCATCAATTCCATCATCTCATTCATTCTATTAGCCATTGTACCAATAGGGGGAACTCTTCGCGACGGCATCTTCCTAGGATCAAGTGCAAACTACCTCAGGTTCGGCGATCGGGCTAGAAGTGACAACTACCTCTCAATCAATGATCGATTGCACACAAGTAACCTACATCAGATCGGTGATCTGCTTACAACAAGATCTTACAGAATCCCCTTCACCATTTTTCTCCAAAGAATCAAACTTTTTCTCTGATACCACTTGGTACAGTCACGGTAGGAGGGTTCACAGAATGAACTATCCAGACCATGTAGCAAGAGTAAACACAATGGAAACAACTCAAAGAAATAAAGCAAGTGCATATTTAGTCACTCAGTATATCATAGAATTCAAAATAGAGATCCACCGGCAACATGTGGGCTTACAATTAGGGCTCAAAGGCCTGATTACATACATGCACAAGATAAATCTTTGAAGATCCTTTGCACAAAATCTAAACTATAGAATATGAATCAATTGCTCACTCCTTTCCTAAGGATCTATGACATCTTTATATATCATTTCTGGACCAATAGTTTCCTCTACATCAGCCAAGGAAGGTCACAAACTCCAATGAAGAGTTGTAACATGTTCATAGATAGGTCGGACCTAAATGCATATAACACTTCCTCAAATGAATGGAACAACATACAGACCCTTGGAGAAGGTCAGCCACAAACCATAGAACATTGAATTATGTGTCAATGGGATCTGCAAGTCAAGGACCAATCCGCAAGCCTTCTCCTTTAGCTAGTTATCAGGAACTGTTAGAATGCTCTGCTATGAGAAAACAATCAACTTCTGATAGTGATATCTTTCTAGTAACTGATCCAAATGCTCTGAATTCTTGATATGTTGTAGATGAATGAATGTAGATACTAAGTCCAGATTTGTAAGATGTGAAATGCCAAAACCAAACCACAAGCTAAGAACTACTACTGACTGAACTACCTGAACTAAACTAGAAAATGAAAGAACCGAAATGTAAACAAACTGAAATGCAAATGTCTTTGGTTGATGCAAGATTTCTCTTGAACCAGGGATGCTCCTGCATCATACATAAAGAACCAACAGGTATCCATATGAGTTCTAGTGTTGTGTCTTATGTAACTCAATCGACCATACAACTCTAGACAATCTTCTAGCTAAGTATGATCATTCTGACAGGTCACACCATCTAGACACGGTGAATTGACTAATGCATACAAAGACAAATGCATCACTTTGGACAAAGTTTCTATATAAATATATGATTGCAATAAATGTAGTCATGTGTTCACACACCTCTAACTTGACTTGGAAACTACCTCATCCTACAGTTTGACTTGCTTGACTGGTAACTCTAGACATAAATTGTCTTGATTGAACTCAGGTCTTAGTCAATATAACTTAGAATTTGATCCTTAATCTAGGATATATCAACAATATGGAGGTTTAGATGATTTTAACCTCTCAAAGAGTCCCTAGTTGCATTATTTTAATATCAGTTTCCATGACTTTCTGTCATTCTACTCAATGACTCAAAGATTAAGCACTCTTGTGCTATATGTCAAGTTTCAACTCTATCAAGAGATCATTTAAATTTATTAAGGGGATACTTAAACTCTTATTTGATTTATACTATCTTGATCTATGGTTTCTCGACCATTTATCATCAACCATAATATACAATAGATTAAAACAATGTCATAACCAACTTGAGAGTTTTAAGTTCTCTAAACCCTTCTGGGTTGATTCTAGGGTTTAACTTCTTTATCACAAAATCATTGGTGTATCAAATACTCCAAAAGTAAAAGTTTATAATATAGAAACAAAAACTTATATTCTTTTATAGACCACTTGAACATTTTTTGAATTCACATCTCTCATATTATGTTAAAACATAGAACATGAGGTATATACTCATTAATACAAGATTCTTAATGAATACTTTCATTATTTTATCTAATCCTTCAACTAATTCACTCTTTGAGTCTGCAATAATAACAATACAATATCTTTGACCTCTTGGTCTTCTTAAGTCCATCGACCTTTCGATATTGAAAATATTATGAACTCTTGTGAACCATCCTTTTAGTTTAATAATAATACCTATCATGTTGTAGATTGCATATGTGATATAATATCACCATACTTGGTGTTTTTAACAATACCAATATCATTTCTACATATTTTAAAATAAGTGTTTACTATCACAAAATATTTGATAGAATACCATAACACTTAAACATATAAATCTTGGAAAATAAAAACCTATCTTTTTCTTAACTTTCAAACTTGCTTCTAGGTTAATACTAAAGTTTTCTACAAGTTAGACTCAACTCTTATAAATAACTTGCCTTGTTATACCACTGCGATAGTAGAAAAATAATGACAATTGAATATAGATCTCAAAAACTCCTCCTTAAGCATCTTGTTCATTAGCATATGTGATGAGTCATCTAACAAGTAGAGAGAATCACAAACAATGCCAAGGTGATTATGTGATGGAGTTGAATCATAATATATACATAATAGTTTGGATTGAGAAGAAGGTGTATAACACCAAACCATTTCCCAAACTGCTACATGAAAATGTAGATACGTCTGCTAGTATACATTATCTAACAAAACCTAGACTTAAGTCTACTAAGCAGCAAAATTTAAATACAAATATTCTCGATGATACTACATTGGCATGACAGTGAGTTCACTTTGTAAAATTTCTCTGTGTTTGACAAAGTATCAAATTTTTCTATGAGTTTGAGGATATTGATCTATGGTAAGAAGATTATTCTTCAAATTATTCCCTCTGGAAACTACAGTATTCCACTATTTCTACTATACGGTTTTAATAGTCATAGAAATGTTATTACTTTAACAACAATCAGATTCTATAGCCTCTTCTTTTGGAGTGCTATATTGAAGTAATTGCTTTGTTTTCATAACTCTAATGCTTGCTCTACGAAAAATTACTTTAACAACAATCGGATTCTATAGCCTCTGCTTTTTTGAGTGCTATATTGAAGTAATTGCATTGTTTTCATAACTCTAATTCTTGCTCTATGAAAATACAACTTTGTAAAAAATACAAAAAATAAATATTGTAGATAAAGAATAATATACTCATTTAAATGAGACACTCTTTTCTCTATGATGTCAGTTTCAAAAACCTATATAGTTCCTCTTTTATACCTCTACTACCCATGCTCTAGTTATGTTTTCTTCTATGTTTTCCTTGCTCCCTCACCATGGATCACCCATATAGCCAAACTATCTCTATGGTAAAAGATAACTAAACTCTATGGAGTCTCACCAATTCTTGCCCCACAGATTCTTGCACCCTATCACTCCATGTTAAACACAATCTTAAGTTTATCTCTGGAATTGGAGTCACTATCCAATAGGTCATAACCAACACATGTCATTAACATCGACAATATAGCCTTTTAAAAGGCTTCACTCTCCACAATGTCATGGATTTCTCCTGCATATATGCCTGGTTTCAGTCTTAGTGGCATGCAAATAATGATAAAGGAGTAACTGGTCATTATGACCACTCCTAACTGATCAATAGCTTCACGATATTCTCCAAAACCAACGTAGAGAAAAAGAGGGGTCGAGCATCATAACTAGCATGAAGTGGTTTACATTGATTATCAACTTAACCACGTATCCTTTAAAATGTCTACATAGTATGAGTTTAAAGTTTAGACCATATATATATAACAACATAATATTTGAGTATACAACATATACTCATGTTGTTTCTAGCATATGATAAGGTATGAGAATGGGGTTGAGGTATTCTCCCCCTCCCTATCTTACATAAATGCCAAAATAGACAAAAATAACATGTTAGGATCCCAATCAAAAATTCAAATAATAAAATAGTTTAACTATTATCGACTATTTCTTGTTGATGGTCACATATTGTCCTGACTTAGTTTTTGACAAAACCTATGCTTAATGGAGTTAATTGACAATTGACAATTTGTCGAGTCAAAACCAAACTTAGACTATTTGGCCAAACATGACTTACCAAACTCAATGAAGGTTCACTAAACTATGCAAGCATGAGACTTAGATGGCAACAACTTGCTCTTATCCATACATCTACTCACTTCTCTCCAATGATGCTCTTCCTCTCTTCTCGAAGGGTGGAAAAACCTATTTCCTGGTTACAACTTATGATCACCAAACTGGGATTAGTGTATCATTAGTCAATTCATAAACCTTATGAAATCATAACATCTTTTAATCACATGTATAAATTCTAAAATATATAAACATTAATTCATGATATCATTGATTTATCCTAACATTTTCACATAACATCAAATCATTAATTCATGCAAAATTATCTACTAATTATGTACAAGTAAAAAGTAAAACATAGCCAAAATTTGGGGTGTGACACTTGTTGATCACAAAGAATACTGAGAGGGGGGGTGAATCGGTATTCTGTAAAACTTTTGTTTCACATATTTATTAATCCATTTACCAAATTCAATAACATGAAAGAAAAACAAACATAAGAAGAGTAGCCACAAAGTCATAACACATAGACACAAGAATTTTTACATGGAAAACCCAAAAAGGGAAAAACCACGATGAGTGTTAGCTCACAATATACTATGATATCAAAATTGGATTACATGAAGGCTCACTGTCCAAGGACTAACTGTCCAAAAGAAGTGCTCACTGCAATAGGCTCAGTACCAAAAGAAGAGAATATAAGGTAGAGAAGGAATGGTTCACTGCCAGGAGAAGACTACTACAAGTGTATCTATAGAATGTTGAGGTGCAGTTCCATTTATAGCTCAGTATACAGACTCAAATGTCTTCATAATGTCTGCCCTGCTTTTTCTACTCTGCTTCATATATACTCTATTCTTCTGCCCTCACTATCCTTTTCTGGTCAACAAATTGTCTTAGATCAAACACACATCAAATTCACACCACACACACACATCCTTTCATCCATCCAATGCCAAAATCTATTGAGTATATATATTTGCATCAAGAATTTCCTCAAACTAGGTCAGCATGCAAAAGATAAAGCTTGTATATTCAAGTTATTCCTTGTCGGCTTGTTATTATGCCCAAACAACAATGCGGACCCAATCAATCATGCAAGACTCTTCATATGAGTCTAGACCTATTATAGAACCACTTGGATTAATGATTCCAATCATATACTTTCACCGCATATCGATCTAACATGACTGTCGGCTTAACCCTTAAGTGCACACTTGACTAATTCAACTGTCATACCATAACCTTCAATGCAGACCATATGAGACTTTGGAAAATATAGGAAACATCCATCATAGATCTCTTATCATACCTTTAGAACTGCATGTCATGATAATCTTCTTCTGCAAAATACAGATCTCAGAACTATTGTTTTGTCATAGTGAAATATTGTCAGACTGGAAGCCGATATTGGAGAACTTGTCGAATATGATCTAATGAATTTCAAGTGCTGCAAATCTGTAGTTAGATGCTTATGGCATGTGTCTACATTGCCTTAGAACTACAAATCAAAATATTCAATAGTGGAAGAATGCGGACCAAAATACTCAGGTACTCTACACTGTTTCTTCCTTAACTCCGTTTCCCAGACTTAGATATTTCACCATAGAACTTCCGGAGGAAATTAGGACTTGAACACTGAATTATGACATCACTAGATAGTTGTGAGTAACATACCAGAACCACATAACATGTTCTTCAACTACGGAGGAGTATCAACTGAATTTCTATCATTGTCTTGATACCTTGTTAGTACTTAGTCTATTTTGGCTAAGTTAGTCTTTCCGGACCAAAAGGCTATGCACAACTTTGTCATAGGAACTGTTCTAAGTCATGTCTGATTGTTGCCATCAATGACAACATTAAGTCTCCATCATACCAGCAGTGTCTCTTGACTATGTTGCCAATAATCTCCCCCTTTGGCATTGATGACAACACTTAGTGAAAAATGCTTATATGCTCCCCCTTACTATATACACTCTATTTTCCTTCTTCCCTTGAGATGTTTTGGCCATTTTTTCACTGGATCTTCTTCTCCCCCTTTGACATCAATGGAAAAGGTGTATGTACAAGTAGCAAAATTGTGTCAAAATTTCAAAAATGTCATACTCTGCCACATATGTACAAGTACAATCTTTAACTCAATTAATTAGTTGTAGGAGGAAGAATATCATTATAAATGGTCTTTAGCAGAGTTGACTCTCCATCCCATCTATTCTTTGCACTTTCCAAAATTTGAATATGACCATTTATTAGAAAAACTAATTTGTCTGCTTTCTGCAAATCTGAAGGTGTATCAATTATTGCTTGTACTTTCAAGGCTTATGCTGCAAGATTAGTGATTGAATCTACTTTAGGACTTATCAGCCCTCTTAGCTAGCACAATCTATTTTTAACTTCTTCCCTCTTATTCATCAGATTGCTTGTCTTTATGGATATTTACAACCTATATCTCTTTACTACTTATTGATTTAGCTGCCGGATCATATGACTTAGATATATCTGGCAATTTGAGTTCTAGACCCTTAGTTTTTTCTTCTAACTCCTTAGTAACTTCTGGCCATGATAAGAAAAATTTGTATATATCATATGATTCTTTGATAGCCTTTTCTATACTTTTGATTTTATTGTTTAGCAACATTTTATCATTTTCAATCATGGTCTTTAGTTTTGCTAACCTCTTCTCATTATATTCTTTTCTAACTTTTATTTCTGCAGACTTTTCAAATGACTCAAAATGTGTACTTACTGATTTTATCAGACCTTTGTGCTGATTAGTTGATATGAAGGCATCAACTTCTCCAGGATGCCAGATGCTTCACCAATGAGTTCATTGTCATGTATATGTGACTTTAGCATCTCTTCTTGTGCCTTTTCTTGGAAAATTGATACTAGTTTAAATTTATGCACAAGAGACATTGAGGCCAAATTTATTGATTCTTGTAGAAGCTCAAACTCATCCAAAACTTGTTGTTTCTCCAAAAATTCTTTGACAGAATCAATTGGAGCAGCAACGTCTCTTGTCATTTCTTTAGGCACTTCTTCTTGATTCTATTCTAGTGGTTCTAGATCCATAGCCTCATGTTCATCAATATTTGTTTAGGTGCAGGGCTCTTCTTAGCTTGTTCAAGTTCTTGATCATCAACTTTGTTCTGCTAATTAGTCTTCTCCTTGTCAGTTGTATCCAAATCATCAGTAGTAGGGGCTTGATCTTATTTTTCCTTTATCCCTTCATTATTTTTATCGAGCCCTTGATCTAGGCTGACCTCCAAAATAGATGTATCATCTCCAACATTTGTTTCTTCATTATCATATGTGGTTGGGAGATGAAATTCCTTCAATACTCTCAAAGTGATTTCCTCAGTCTCGTTAACTACCTTCTCAATGTCATCTGACATGAGAGTGTTCATTCTCCTCTTTGTTCTAAATTTTCCATGAATCGCTTTGGAGACTTTTGCCTTTTCTTCTGGGGTGATTTTAGGACATAGCTTTATTAGTGTATGTTCTCTAAGCTCAATGTCCTTGGCCATAATGACTTCTTTCCTTGCAGACATTATACTTCCCAAGCTATCTGGGAGATCAATAATTATCTCAATAAGGGCTTTATTGTATATGTCCTTGAGTATTTGATGACAACACTCTCAATGATGTTTTTATCTGCATCATCATAGTCATCATATAGTTAGGCAATAGGTTTTAGATTGCCATCAACTATAATGGTCTTCAATATATCCTCTAGACTCATTATAGCCTATACTTTCATAGAATTTGCCTTCTTCTCCTTCATACTTCCTTTCACCTTTTCGGAGGGCTTCCCTTGACCAGTACTAGAGGATTTTTCTAATTTAACCTTCATCTTTTGACTTCTTCATTTGATTCTATTTCCTCCTCATCAACTCCTATGCTCACATGCATTATTTTAGCTTTTATCTTCTTTCTCTTATGAATTGTTGTAGGGGCTTCCATACTTACAGAGGGTGTGGGACCAAAGGACATAGATGCAACTTCTCTCGAGGTAGAACCTCTAGTTCTTCTTTTAGTTACTGTTGGGTTCTCAGGTTTCCTCTTAGGCTCTTCCAGAGCTTTAACCAGTTCACTTTCCTTCTTTTCTCTTGTTGCCCTATCTGTTTGAGCTTTTGCTCTTGCTTTTGAGATTTTTTCCTTTGTAAATCCCTAACTTTGGGCATATTCTTCAGCTCTTTTCCTTGCCTTCTTCTGAATTTTTGGCATTGTCTGTTCAACATGGACTTTTAGTGACAACTCATCATAGGTCCCAAATCTTTCTTCTTTGGGGTCCCTAGGTTTTCTTAACATATGTTGGGCATAATTATCTAGTATTTTTCCATCTACTTCATACCCCATTGGCATAATCTAGACTGTTCTAGACTCAACAACCTCCATCATGCATTGGTCTTTTGTTACAATGAAGCATATGTCATTCTTGTATTTTTCAACAATTCCCTTGGGAATCCTTTCCCTAGATTGCATAATTCTTTGGAAGTTATTGAAATAGCCCCATAGGGTTGTATTTTGTTTGTCATAGTTTCCTATGCCACTTAGATGATCTCTAATTTGCACTGCAATAGGTTGACTATTTAACCAGAACAAGTTCTTCATACTTGGTAATTCTTGCATGTAGTAGAAAAATAAGCAGATGATCAACGTACCAAATTTAAAGAGATATTTGCCCTCTTTTGTCTTCTTCAGATTCTCCATTAATTGTTGTCGTAGTAATTCACATAGGTAATAGTCTACATTCTCCTTAATCATCTGATAAGTACTGTATATAGCAGTACCAGAGACAGAGTTCTCTCAGTTGGTGAAATAGATCTTATATCCAATTACTATTGATGCGAACCTCACTGCATGGTCTATAATATCATTAACTGTTAATGCCATCTTGTCAAATTGGGCTCCGGTTGCTTCTATCACAATGTTATTTTTCATAGATTTTAATAAGGGTATGCTACTGGTAGAATTTAGTCCTTTTATAGCCGTAATCGCATCCTTGGTGATCTTAAAGAGTTTCCCAAGCCACATGAATTCATCGTGGATCCTGCTCAACATGCACCACACCCATTCATCTTCTGCAAATGTTGGGAAGTCTCTATACTGTATGAATTTCTTCTCTTCCAAATCCTTATACTCTTTCTTCAACTCAAATTTGTCACGACTTAGATGCTTTAGATATAAATCTGAGAACCTACTATCTCCATGCTCCTCTAGGGAAACATGAATGTAAGCCCTAACATCCTCTACATGCATTACTCCATGTGGTTTAACTGAAAATGCACCCATTGGATCGACTTCTATTGATTTGAATGGATGTTTCTTGAATTTCATCCGAGCTCACTCAGTGATATCAACAACTTATGGAGTTTCCATTTTTGGAAAGATTTAAACAAATTCACAATAGGGTTTCAACTGTAAATAACTTTTTATGCCGAAATAGGGTTTTCTTTACTTGGATAACTCTGATTTGCTTTGAATCTCTGGAGACCGTTGATATCACTTAGAATTCTTCTTCAGTTTCTCTTAGACACTTGATAGTTTGAATGCAAAGTGAATTGTCTATCGAATGAGCTCCTTTTTAACCCTTATTATGATAACCTAGTCATCATAAATGCTTGTTCTCTGAAAGTTGTCAAACTCTTCACTGTAGAATAAAGTTGATTAGGATTGCTCCACAATGCTCTGCATTTGAACCTTTTCTTCTGGAATTTCTTTCAAAATATCTGTCATATAAATCTTTTTATCATATCGTCATGCCAAATCCCAGCACTAACTATCTAGCTAGGGGGGATTAGGATTTTCAATATAGCTCCCCTTGAGCCAGAGCTCCCAATTTACTTCCTAGAGGAAGTATCTACACCAGAAGCTGGTGCAGACCGATCCTTGACTTCAATCACATCATTTTTGATCCAAATTTTGCCCATCTCTTTCTTGGTTTCGACTGTATCAATTTTACTCTTTTCTTTATCTTCGCTTTGCTCTGTTTTCTTCTCTCTAGCACAGTAGTTTCTTTTCTTGCTTTTGAATTTTTTTTCTATATGTCCAGGTTTGTTGCAATTGTAGCACACAATATTCCTCTATCCTTGATTTCTTGATATGCATTGGTTAGCCATATGACCAAACCTATTGCATGCAAAGCATTTTCCATTTAAGGATTGAGTGTTCCTTACATTTTTGAAACCATTCCTCATTACACTCCTACATTCACTTGCCATGTGACTAATTCTTTTGCAGTTGAAACATTGACTAGAGAAAGATGGAGTATTTTGATTCATTCTACTCCTACACTGAGTAGCCCTATGACCAAACTTATTGCATTTAAAACAATAAACATTGAAAGATGGATACCTTTGAGCATTTGGCTACCTGACTAGAGGTCTTCTAGGTCTGCCTCTCTGATTCCAGAACTGGTTGCCTTTATTTTTCCTCATCTCAATATTTTCATGGCCTAATTTAGAACTTTCTCCTTTTTCAAATCCCAAGCCTTGATTGTCATCTAGACTCTTTTGACTTTCAATCAAATCCTCAAGCTTTGTAGAACTTATTTTAAATTTTTCTTTATAGCTCTTAGCTGCTTCCAGATTAAATTTTAGAAGTAACACATCTTTTCCCAATTTTTCACATTCCTCAGACTTATCCTTCACAACTTGATTTAGATACTCCTCAACTTTTGTTTTTTCTTCAACCATCATTGATAGACTATCTATGCATTCATGTGCTTATTTTAGTTGCTCACTTAACTCCTTCCTTTTTTCCTGGGACTTCTTGATTTGCTCCTTTAGTTTCATAATGCAATCATCAACTTCTTTGATATTCTCCATTAAATATTTGATATCTACTTCAGACTTGTCAAGATCTTCAAGAGAAGCTTGAAGTTGTTCATTGTTGACATATATACAATCACCAATTTTAATGTTACCTAGGTGACTTCTTCAAGAGAACTGAAATACCTTTTTTCTACCATGTGTACACCTTCCCAGATCTTCCTCAAGTTGTTAAGCTTCTGTTACCAACAAAGTATGCACCCTAGTGCTAAGCTAGCAACTTAGCCACCTGTTGATACATGGGAACACTCCTAGGCCCATGGGTTGCCTAAAACTTTGAGTGAACCTCCAGAGAATGCTGGTTCCTTTTGCTTGATCACCTAGATCTTGATCAATCGTACTTATTTTGAAGGAAAAGAGTAAGAAAAAGACTGGAAATAACTTACTACTAAGGTGATGCACCAAAATATATTTATTTTAGACTCTAGACTAATGTTTTGACATACAACTAATCAATGTTCAGTTGTTTATGCACAACACAAGTGTTTGACATACCTATGTATAAGTATTTTATTTAAAGGTCTACATTTCTTTCAGTTTTAGAAAGGAAGAAAGTATGTTTCCTTCACAAACTAACATCTATTTGAACTATGACACAACTAATAACCTACATAAATATATCTTTTTTTCTTGAGAATGATGGAAATAAGACACTCATTTAAGGATTTGCATAAAAAAATCACAAAAATGCCATCAATTACCTTACACACACAACTAGGACAGAAACTTTAAAGGCCAAAATGCTTGCTTTTATTGATAGAAGATGTGTTTTCAATAGCACATATGTCTAAAAATTCTTTGTTTTCTTGAAAATGTGTTACAACATTGTTGTCATACAACTAAAACTGAATTACAATCTCTGATTTCTGAGTTACAGTACTAATTTTCTACTGTTCTAAGGCAAAAAACATGAGAGAACTGAGAAAAAACTAAGTCCAAGGGTCCTATTTCTCATCACAAACATTAGAGATAATATAGGACATGTTTTTGACTTAGTTTGAATGCTCAAAAAATGGTAAACCTACTTTAGACGTCCAAGAAGAGTCCTCATCTGACTTGGTCTTCAAAAGCTGATTTGGTCTTCAACAAGCTCCTAGAAATGTGCTCCAACTATTGGAAAGTCTCCTAGATGCTTGGGAGGAGGTTTAATTTCACCCTATATTCTTGCAACTTCCCTTGAAGAGTCTTTACTAGCTATCCTTGCTTTCCAAACTACTCAAATTGCTCCATGAATGCATTAACACCTTGCAAACTACCCCTACTTGTTCATTACTTCTCCATTTTCCATTTTACCCATGAAATAGGACATGTGTTTATACTATTTGAAAGATCCACTAGCACTCTTGGGTGTATGGAAAGAAATATGGCATTTTTGGAGACCTCAAACTGCCTCAAACTACCTCTTAAAGGCTCCAAAACACCCGTCCCTTCATTTATGACCCCTGTAGCATCATCTTGAGGATGAAAACTGGCTATAGATACCATTTTATTGAGTTTTTTAGGCTCTACAAATTTAGTAATTTATGTCTTGGAAAATAATCTCTGTCACAAAGTACCATTTCATTAGGATACACATTGTCTTTCAATTTGTTTTTGAAGTAATAAATCCCCTTGTTTCCTTGTTGGATAATGAGATTGTGATAGTCATGTCACTGTATTTGATGGTATCTTCTATGTGCCTCCACATGATTAATTACAGTCCTCTTAAGGTTTAATGACTATGAAGCTTTTCAAGATTGTTTTCTCATTGTTGATAGACCTTGTTGTACCTTATACTATTCTAAGTCCTCTTGACTATTTGACTATTAATCTATGCTTTGAACCTCTGTGTTCTTTTTTTAGGACAATCCCTTTATAACCTTTGCATCATGCATAACACTACATCTTCCTCTACACCTTGTTTACCAGTTCTATGATCTTCTTACTTGGTTGACTGTTTTCATGCCTAAAACTATTCCATGATATCAATACATGCATCTCAAGTAGGTCTTTAGTGACTGTAGTTCAACCTGTACTAACTGCATGTCCATCCTGTTGACAGTCATTTAAGACTGCTCTAGGATTGTATAATCATCATCTCCTTGTCCTTGATGGATTGTACCTTGTCTTTGCTTTGTATCCTTTGACTTGTTTCCTAACTGATTTGTTGTCTTTATGACTCATTTAGGTGACTGCTCCTCTATCTTTTATCATGTACTGTTCTTAGTCAACCAATGATAGCTCCTTTTCTTTTTGGTGGCCTTTTTGGTATGACAAAATGTTGTCCCAGCTTCTAAATTGAGAGTGCACCTTTCATAAGGAATGATTGCTCGATATGAAACCCTTACCTTTGTTATGTTGCTATGACAGTCTCCTTACAAGGTATAAATGCATTGAAAAAAGGTTTGATCAAAACAAACATCATTGTCCTTTTATTAAATATCTCCTATTCCCTTAGAATGCACTTTGACATAACAATCTTCAATGTCCAACTGCTCCTCCACATCCTTGACTATCCACTGAGATAGACCTCTTGACAATCATGATTGCTCATGGATTGAACTATGCCCTCTAAAAGACAACTCATTGTGTACACTCTTTGCTTATATTTTGACTCAGATCTGTAGACTTCATGGTGGCTTCAAACAATCCTAAACTGTTTCTATACCATTTTTGCAGACATAAAGTCATACCCTACCTTTGATAAGCTCTATCCATTATGAAAACACTGCTCTAGATTATCTTCATGCTAGTTCAACATGCTTCCTTTTTAAACACTCCAGTATGCTCTTCAAAACTAGACTGCACACTACCCTCTTTTTACTATTCTCTGACTACTCTTGTTCATGTCTCTTTCTCTAATTTTCAATGGGCCAAACATGTATGGGGCTGATGCTGCTATGAGGAAATGTAGACCTGGTTGGATAATGTAGACCTCTTGGCAAGACTTAGAAAGATAATGCAAACCTACAATATTTTACTAACATAGTGTTGACTTCTCTTATCTACACACAAATATTGCCATGTCCTTATCAGTCACTTTGTCTTTTTTGGCTTTATCTACATACTGACCCATCATAGTAGTTTTCTTTTTTATTTTTCTATTAAGATCTTGTCACTTTTTTTCACTTATGACTATCCTTTCCATACCGTGGACTATTCTTCATTGTCTTCTGCAACACTGTCCACTGTGTAGACTTTTTGGCATCCTCGTGAACTATTATATGCCAATAGTGATTATTTTTCCTTGCTTCAAGATTGATCTATCACGGTCTTTGTGATTGTTTTATCTCTTTAGAACCTACTACCCTTTATTGACTGTCCTATTTCAAATTCTTGTATGTTGCCTTGACATGACTATGATTGTCATAGTCTATTACCCCAAAACACTATCAAACCCCCTTGAAACGCTTGGTAGACCCTTGCAAAATGTTCACAGAGCTATAGTCTACCATATGGACTCCTATAAGGCTCTCAGAGGCTTGGCAGGGTGCGTATGATCTTATGAAATGATGTGCAGATCTCAAACTCCTTTGACAATATTCACAACCATTAAAGCATGTTCCTACAAGGAGTTAACATTTTGTAGACCTTTAACTAAGATAATGATGCAGGTCTCTAACTCTTTTGATAGCCCTGTTGATTATGATGTGAGACCCTTAAACCTTTGTCTTAAGATCCCCTTGTTGCAAGTATGTGCCTAAATGGTGTTGTCATTGATGTCAATGTATCAGTGTTGTCATTGGAGGCAATTGTGCTCTTGTTTTGATTCTTTCTTGTAATGAGTTAGATGCTTTGTATTTGCCTATGTAAGTGTTGGAAATCTTGATATTGAGGATATTGAGAAAATTTGCTCCTTCGGTAGAAATAGTATGTTGCAGAATATATTTGTCTACAGAAGAACAGTCCAACAGATTGCTCCACATTTCCTGTAGAATGAATATCTTTGTCTACAAATTGGAAGTTATTTATAGGCATGTCTAAAGATGCTATATTCCAAGTTTGAGCCTCCAGTATGAAGATTTGAGTGAGTTATGTTCACTAGAGTAAAAGATGCTTTTTCTTAGTATTCATTGGTGACAAGGAGAATGTATTATGCTCCACATTCCTCCGCATTGAAGTATTTTGATCTGTGGTTCTAGAGTGAGATGATGTTATTTTCCTTCAACTTTAATGGTTCATGATCTGGTGGTCCGCAAGCAATCTTTTCCTTATGATAGTAGCTGACAGTGTTGTTTAAGAGCTCCGGTTTGAAGAATCTTTTTGACAGAGTGGTTAAAGGTTGTATGGTTGTTCCCGATGATTTCAATGTGCTTGTGGATGTCTCTTGATCATGTTCCTACCTTTGGATTGGTCCACAAAGAGAAATTTGGATCAAAGATAAAGACTATTCTTGAAAGTCTTAATGTGAACACCAGTCTTGCCTAACTTGGTTACTTTCACTAATTGTGGAGATGCATTGAAGATTGTAGTAGTATATTGTGGTGTGGAAGATTGTATTTGAGTCCTAGCTAAGGCATTGTGTGATCCACATACATTGTTACATCCTTCCCTTAGCAAATTTTTGTATTAGGTCTAGACCTATTTTCTATGTATGTTTGTAATGTCAACCTTGGAGATTGCTCCAATAGTTCATGAATGTAATGCTGACCTTGATGTACATTCCAAGGTTGATGAGTTGTATAAAAACATATAATGTAGTTGCGAAAAGTGTGGAAGGGAGAAAATGAAAAGATAAGTGTGAAGGTGTAAAAGAGAAGAGAAAAGGAGATATATTGTGCTTCAATGGAACTAAACTTAGGCATGGAGTAGATGCTATCAAATCAGTTCACCAATCTTGGCAGTGAGCCATGCCTTGGCAGTGAACCGATCTTGGCAGTGAGCCTAAACATTTGCAGTGAGCATTTTGGACAGTGAGCCCTAAGGCAGTGAGACTCTAGTTTTTGGTATTGTTATAACTTATATATTTATTTGGGCTAATACCCACTGTGGTTTTTCCCTTATAGGGTTTTCCACGTAAAATTCTGGTGTCTCATGTGTTGATTGTGTTGTTGTGTTAAGTTTTTCAATTCATGCTTTCATTGTTAAATCTGAATAACAACAATCAAGTGTTTGATGACTTAATGTTAATAAGAGGTTAAAGTATTGGAGACAACTGATTCACCCCCCTCTTAGTTGTTTGGTGCATTTCAACAATTGGTATCAGAGCAGGTTCCTCAAAAGAAAGCCTAACAGCTTGAGGAAGACCTAGGATGTCTTTTAAGAAGGAAACTCCACAGTTTGATGGGATAAATTATGCTCTATGGAAGGTATGAAATAAAATCCATCTCCTTTGTCTTGGTTATAAAGTGTGGAAAGTGGCATAAACAAAATATACCATGCCTCCAAATGGTTTGACAAATGAAGATGAAATCAAAGAATATGAGTTGAATATAAAAGCTAGAGATGCCCTGTTAAGTGCCTTGAAGGAAACTGAGTTGATAAAAGTCATGGATCTAGAATCTACAAATGAAGTTTGGGAAAAGTTGAAAAATCTGTATGAAGGAGATGATTTTGTAAAGGAAGCCAAGTTGCACGGCATGAAAGAGAAATATGAGGGTTTAAAGATGAATGAAGACAAAAACATAACAACCTTCATGCAAAAGGTTGATGAACTTGTCAATGGAATAAAAGGTATGGGAGGAACCATTGGTGAGAAGGAAGTTGTGATGAAAATTCTTAGGTCACTACCAAAATCCTATAGTCACAAGGTAGTTGCAATTGAAGAATTAATTATTGTAAAAATTGTTGACAAGGATCAATTACTTGGAAAGCTTACAGCCTTTGAGATGAGAGAATTTGGTGATGCTCTGCCAACAGTTGAGACTGCTTTTAAAGGTACTTCTGAAGAGGTCTCCAGAGCTAAAAAATACAAAGTGAAGCCTATTGATGACTTTGATGAAATTGAAGCTAACTTTGTTGACAGATTGCAAAGAGGTTCTGGTAAGTTCAAAGGAAAATTACCTTTCAAATGTTTTTCATGTGGTAAAGTTGGTCATTATGCTTCTAGATGTCCTGAAAGAATTGAAAGGAATAGAAAAAGATTTGAGAACAGGCCTAGAGCTCCAAAGAAATGCTATTATGTTAGAGATTTTGATGATGAAGGGCTGACTAATGATGAATTTGGTGATGTTAGTACTAGTGCAAATGAATACTTGTTTATTGCTATTAAAGAAGAACCTATGTCTACTAATTCGGCTAGCTGTGTGAAGGAAGAAAAACCAGTGGAAGAAAGTGCTTTGGTTGGTCAGGTTGAGAAAGATAAGGATGAATGTATTATTGATAGTGGTTGCTCACATCACATGATCGGTGACAAAAGTAAGTTTCTAAGTTTGGAAAAGTATGATGGAGGATTGGTTAGGTTTGGAGACAAAGCAGCTGGTAAGATTTGTGGAAAAGGATCTATTTCTTTTGATGGACAGCACAATATTGATAATGTCCTATATGTGAAGGGTTTGAAGCATAATCTTTTGACAAAGGTTATGATCTGAGATTCAAAGACAATGGGTGCAAGATCATGGAATTGGAAGAAGAGGTCTACATTGAGCAATCAGAAGGATTTCAATTATCAAAACAAGGTGATATGGTGTACAGATTGAAGAAGGCCTTGTATGGACTGAAACAAGCACCCAGAGCCTGGTATGCATGGTTAGACAAGTATTTGTTGCAATTAGGGTTTATTTAAGGCACTGCTGACAGCGATATGTATTTCAAAATTAATGATAATGAGATCCTGATTGTTGTAGTGTTTGTTAATGACATTATCTTTGGAGGCAATGAAGGTATGTGCCTAAAGTTTGCAGGTGAAATGCAAAATGAGTTTGAGATGTCTATGTTTGGTGAAATAAATTTCTTTTTGGGTTTGTAAATTAACCAATCAGATAAAGGAATCTTCATATCTCAGTCTAAGTATGTGAAAGAGTTGTTGAAGAAGTTTGGGATGGAAGACTCTAAACCGGTATGTACTCCCATGGTGACTGGCTACAAGTTGAGCAAAACTGATGAATCACCCAAGACTAATCAGAAAAAGAATAGATCGATGATTGGAGGATTGCTTTATCTAACTCAAACCAGACCTAATATTATGCATGTAGTTTGTCTTGTTCTAAGATTTCAAGCAGATCCAAGAGAGTCACATGTGATGGCAGTAAAGAGAATCTTGAGGTATTTAAAAGGCACACTAGATCATGGCTTATGGTATCCAAAGGATAATGATTTCACTCTCAGTGCTTATACAAATGTTGATTGGGCCATAGATGTTGATGATAGGAAGAGTACAAGTGGAGCTGATTTCTTTTTGGGTAATAGATTGTTTTCATGGCTGAGCAAGAAGCAAGATTCAATCTCTTTGTCAACTATAGAAGCATAGTATATTGCAGCAACATGTTGTTGTACTCAAGTGTTATGGATGAAGCAGACATTGAAGGACAGAGGAGTTATGTATGAAGATCCAGTTGCAATCTTCTATGACAATACAAGTGCTATAAACATTTCAAGGAATCTAGTGATGTATTCAAGAACAAAGCATATATCTATAAGATATCACTTTCTAAGAGAAAAAGTGATAGAGAATGAAGTAAAATTGGAATATGCCTCCACAAAGGATCAGATTGCTGATATTTTCAGTAAGCCTCTGCCTAAGGATACTTTTGAGTATCTTAGAGAAAAGTTAGGGGTCATTACTCTTCTTGGTCTGAACTAAGATGCATAGGAATGCATTAGTCCAGAAGTGCTCAAAGTCTCATTTTTTGATCTGGATTGATGTTTTGAGAGATACCTCTCAGGGGGAGTAGCTAGATGTTACTGGTATAAGTTCTTTATAAATAAAGTATTGATAACAGAGAAAGTTCAGTTGGATCAAAGTAGCAAAATGCAAGTATGTACCCTTTACCATTGATGTCAAAGGGGGAGAGAAATCATGTGAAAAACTTAGATAAGAAAGAGTGCAGATGTGTAAAGAGAAAGGAGGAGAATCTTGTCTTGATGGTCTTTACAATTTGTCACATCATATGTTGCCATCAATGACAAAGGGTGAGATTGTTTCAAGTATTTGACTAATCAGTGTTGTCATTGATGTCAACATATCAGTGTTGTCATTGGTGCCAACTGTGCTCTTGTTTTTATGCTTTCTTGTAATGAGTTAGTTTTCCTATGTAAGTGTTGGAAATGTAGATATTGAGGATATTGAGAAAATTTGCTCCTCTAGTAGAAACAATATGTTGTAGAGTATCTTTGTCTATAGAAGAACAATCCAACAGATTGCTCCGCATTTCCTAAAGAATAAATATATTTATCTATAGATTAGAATTTATTTAGAGGCATGTCTGAAGATGCTATGTTCGAAGTGTGAGCCTCTAGTATGAAGATTTGAGTGAGTTATGTTCACCAGAATGTAAACAGTTTTTTTTGTATATTTGGTGGTGACAGGGAGAATGTATTATGCTCTACATTGAAGTATTTTGTTATGTGGTTCTAGAGTTAAGTTTGAGATGATGTTATGTGCCTTCAACTTTAATGGTTCGTGATTTGGTGGTCTGCAAGCGATCTTTTCCTTATGACAGTAACTGACAGTGTTGTTTATGAGCTCCAGTTTGAAAAATCTTTCTGACAAAGTGGTTAGAGGTTGTGCAATTGTTCTTGATGATTTCAATGTGCTTGTGGATGTCTCTTGATCATGTTCCTACCTTTGGATTGGTCCACAAAGAGAAATTTGGAACGTAGATAAAGACTGTTCTCGAAAGTTTTAAAGTGAACACCAGTCTTGGACGACTTGGTTGCTTTCACTATTTACAGAAATGCATTAAAGATTGTAGTAGCATGTTGTGGCATGGAAGATTGTATTTGAGTCCCAGCTAAGGTGTAGTGTGATCCACATACACCTTTACATCCTTCCCTTAGCATATTTTTGTATTAGGTCCAGACCTATTTCTATGTATGTTTGTAAATGCTGACCTTGGACTTTGCTCCAATGGTTGATGAATGTAATGCTGACCTTGATGTATATTCCAAGGTTGATAAGTTGTATAAAAAAATGTAATGTAGTTGTGAAAAAGATATCTGAGGGCAAAAATGAAATGATAGGTGTGAAGGTGTAAGAAGAGCAGAGCAGAGGTGTTTTATTGTGCTTCAATGGAATTAAACTCAGGCATGACGTAAATTCTATCAAATCAGTTCACCAATCTTTGGTAGTGATCCTGTTGAAATACACCAGACAACTGAGAGGGGGGGGTGAATCAGTTGTCACAAAAACTTAGCTTCATATGAACATCAAACCATCAACAACTTAATTGTTTATAATAAGATTTAATCATGAAAGCATAAAACCATAATCCTAATCATAAACACACATCCAACACAGTAGACAACAAATTTTTATGTGGAAAACCTTAAAAGGGAAAAACCATGGTGGGTGTTAGCCCACAGAAATATATGAGTTATAACAATACCAAAAAATAGAGGCTCACTGCCTACAGGGCTCACTGCCCAAATTGCTCACTGCAAAGAATGGCTCACTACCAAAGTGGTGAACTGATTAAGTAGCATCTACTCCATGCCAAGATTTAGTTCCATTGAAGCACAATATAACTTCTCTGCTCTGCTCTTTCATACCTTCACACTTATCTCTTCATATTCACATGCTCACACTTTTTCACAACTCTATTACTTGCTTTTATACAATTCATCAACCTTGGAATGTACATCAAGGTCGGCATTACATTCATCAACCATTGGAACATTCTCCAAGGCCAGTATTACAAAACATACACAGAAATAGGTCTAGACCTATTAAAAAATTAACTAAGGAAAGATGAAGAGAAGTATGATGAACATGCCATGCCTTAGCTGGGACTCAAATGCAATCCTCCACGCCACAACATGCTTCTACAATCTTCAATGCATCTCTGCAAATAGTGAAAACAACCAAGTCGGCCAAGACTGGAGTTAACACTAGGTTTTCTAAGAACATTCTTCTTTCACAATCCACACTTCTCTTTGTAGACAAATCCAAAGTTAGGAACATGATTAGGAGACATTCACAAGCACATTGTAATCACCAAGAATAACCGTACAATCTCTAACCACTCTATCAAAAAGATTTTTCAAATCAAAGCACAAGAACAACACTGTCAACTATTGTCATAAAGAAAGGATAGCTTGTGGACTGCCAAATCATGAACCATTGGAGTTGAAGGAACTTAACATTATTTAAGACTCATCTCTAGAACCACAGATCAAAATACTTCAATGTGGAGGAATGCAAAGCATAACACTTTCTCCCTGTCTTTGCCAAACATATAGAAAAAGTTGTTTTCACTCTAGTGAACATAACTCACTCAATTCTTCATATCGGATGCTCAAACTTAGAACATAGAATCTTTAGATGGACTTCTAAATTACTTTGAATCCATAGACAAAGATATTCATTCTACAGAAAATGCAGAGCATTCTTCTGGACTATTTTTTTGTATGCAATACATTGTTTCCACTGTAACTCACCGTTTCTACCGGAGAGACTAATTTTCTTAGAATCCACAACATCAAGATTACTTACATAAGTAAATACAAAGTGTCTTACTCATTACAAGAAAATAACAAGATAGGAGCACAATTGACACCAATGACAACACAGATATGTTGACATCAATGACAACACAGATATGTTGACATCAATGACAACACCGATTAGGCACATACTTGCAACAATCTCCCCCTTTGTCATTGATGGCAACATATGATGTGAAAAACTATAAAGACCATCAAGACACAATTCTCCCCTTTCTCTTTACACATCTGTACTTCTTTTCTAGTTCTAAGTTTTTCACATGATTTCTCCCGCCCTTTGACATCAATGGCAAAGGGCACATACTTGCACTCTACTACTCTGATCAAATTTGAACTATTGCAACCAACTCTTTTGTCATCATTCAGCTACTCCCCCTGAGAGGTAGCTCTCAGAACATCAATCCAGATCAAAGAATGAATCTTTGGTCACCACTGGACTGATGCATTCCTTTGCATCTTAGTTCAGAGCTAGAGGGGTAATGACCCCTAATTTTTCCTTAAGATACTCAAAAGTTTCTTTAGGCAGAGGCTTAGTGAAAATATTTGCAATCTGATCTTTTATGGACACATATATAAGGTATCACTTTTTTAGGGAAAATGTGACATAGAATAAATTTAAGTTGGAATATATATATATATATATATATATATATATATATATATTGTACTTGAATGCATCACTTGATTCTTGGAAATATTTATGGCACTTGTATTGTCACACAAGATTACAATTGGATCTTCATAAACTCTTATATCCTTCAAAGTCTGTTTCATCCATAACACTTAAGTACAACAACATTTTGCTGCAATATACTCTACTTCTATAGTTGACAATGAGATTGAATCATGTGTCTTGCTTAGCCATGAAACCAATCTATTTTCCAAGAAGAAAGCACCTCCAATTGTACTTTTTATGTCATCAAGTTGTCCTGCCCAATCAGCATTTGTATAAGTACTGAGAGTAAAATCATTATCCTTTGGATACCATAAGCCATGATCTGAAGTGCCTTTCAAATACCTTAGGATTCTCTTTACTACCATCACATGTGATTCTCTTGGATCAGCTTGAAATCTTGCAACAAGACAAACTACATGCATAATATCAAGTTTGGTTTGAGTTAGATAAAGTAATCCTCCAATCATGGATCTATACGTTTTCTAATCAGTCTTGGGTGATTCATCAGTTTTTCTCAATTTGCAGTTAGTCACATGGGAGTACATAACAGTTTAGGGTCTTCCATCCCAAACTTCTTTAACAACTCTTTTGCATACTTAGACTGAGATATGAAGATTCCTTTATCTAATTGATTGATTTGCAGACCTAGAAAGAAATTCATCTCACCAAACATAGACATCTCAAACTCTTTCTACTTTTCACCAGCAAATTTCATACACATACCTTCATTTCCACCAAAGATGATATCATCAACAAAGACTTCAACAATCAAAATTTGATCACCATTAATCTTGAAATAAAGATTACTATTAGCAGTGCCTTTACTAAATCCTAACTACAATAAGTACTTATCCAACCTTGCATACCATGCTCTAGGAGCTTGCTTGAGTCCATATAATGCTTTCTTCAACCTGCATACCATATCACCTTAATTTGATAGTTGGAATCCTTTCGGTTGCTCAATGTAGACTTCCTCTTCTAACTCCCCATTTAGGAATGCAGACTTCACATCCATCTAATACACTTTGAAATCTTTGTGAGCTGCAAATTCCAGAAACATTCTGATTGCTTCAATCCAAGCTACTAGAGCAAAAGTCTCTTCAAAATATATCCTTTCAATTTGAGAATATCCTTTGCACACAAGCCTTGCTTTATTCCTTACTACTTCTACATTTTCATTCAACTTATTCTTGAAGACCCATTCGGTTCCAATGATATTTTTGTCAGTAGGTCTAGGAACTAATTCCCAAGTTTCATTCTTCTCTATCTGCATTAGTTCTTCTTCCATTGCCTTAACCCAATTTTCATCATTGCAGGCTTCATTCAAAGTTTTTGGTTCAACTATAGAGAGTAGACAATAATTCACTTGTTCTTCTGTAGCTCTTTTCCTTGTTAGTACTCCTTTCTATTTGTCTCCAATAATTTGATCTTCAGAGTGATTGATTCTTACATACCTAGGAGTTTTAGCAATTTCTAGAGCCTTTTCTTCTTCACTTTGATTGTCTTCTTGGTCAAATTTTTCTTCATTAGTTATATCAGTAGGTTCATCTAACTCATAGCCACTCTGAACTGATGTTTTTCCTTGGCCTTCATCCACTTTCACATTTGCACTCTCCACAATCTTCTTCAACTTTTTGTTGTAGCACCAATAGGCCTTACTCTTGGTAGAGTATCCATGGAAGATTCCTTCATCACATCTTGCATCAAATTTCCCTAGGTCTTCATCTCTTCTGATATATCATTTGCTTCCAAAGACTTTGAAATATCTTACTATTGGAATTCTTCCATACCATAATTCATAGGGGGTTTTAGTGCCATTACCTTTCACTTGAACTCTATTTTGAATGTAGACAACAGTATGTATGGCTTCTTTCTAGAAGACTTCTGGTAGCTTCTTGAACTATCCTATTCTTCCTTTCCACAACTCCATTTTGCTGAGAAGTTCTAGGTGCAGACAACTATCTTTTTATTCCTTGCTCTTCACAGAAAATGTTGAATTCATTTGATGTGAACTCACCTCCTCTATCAGACCTCAAGCATTTGATTTTAAGTTCTATTTCATTTTCAACCATTGCTTTGAAGGATTTGAACTTCTCTAGGGCTTCTAATTTGTCTCTTAGAAAAGAAACCCAAGTCATTCTAGAATAATTATCAATAAGCAACATGAAGTACCTGTCACCTTGCAGACTTCTTATCCTTGTAGGACCACATAGATCTGTATGAATTAGATCCAACAAACTGATAGAGAACTTCTCTTTACTCTTGAAACTTGTTCTTGTTTGATTCCCCAACTGACATTCCTTGCAAATAGTATTAGAGGGTTTTACAGGTTTTGGTAGATCTCTTACATTCTATCCTGAAGTTATCTTTACTAGATTATCAAAATTTATATGACACAATGTTCTATGCCACAACCAACTTTCATCTGCTTGGGCTAATAAATATAATCATTAGTTCCTCTTAATTGATAGATGTTACCTCTGGTCTTCTTACTAGTAGCAATCATAGTTCCAGAGCTTTCCATTATCTTACATCCATTGTCTTTGAATCTCAGATCATAGCCTTTGTCACACATCTGACCAATACTCAAAAGATTATTCTTTAAACCCTTCACATAAAGAACATTTTTAGTGTTATGCTTTCCATCAAATGAAATACGTCCCTTTCCACAAATCTTACCAGCTGCATTGTCTCCAAACCTAACCAGTCCTCCATCATATTTTTCCAAACTTACAAACTTACTTTTGTCACTGGTCATGTGATGTGAGCATCTACTATCAATAATCCATTTGTCCTTCCTGAACAACCAAAGCACTTTCTTCCACTAGTTTTTCTTCCTTCATACAGCTAGCAAGATTAGTAGACATAGGTTCTTCTTTAATAGCAATAAAAAAACATTCATTAGTACTAGCATCATTAGATTCATCATCCGTCACACCATCATCATCAAAAACTCTAACATAGTAGCATTTCTTTGGAGCTCTAGGCCTATTCTCAAATCTTTTTCTATTCCTTTCAATTCTTTTAGGACATCTGGAAGCATAATGACTTACTTTACCACATGAGAAAAATTTGAAAGGTAATTTGCCTTTGAACTTACCGGAACCTCTTTGCAGTCTATCAACAAAGTTGGCTTCAATTTCATCAAGATCATCATCAGGTTCTACCTTGTATTTTTCTTCTCTGGAGATCTTTTCTGAAGCACTAGCTTTGACAGTAGTTTCTACTTTTAGCAGAGCATCACCAAACTCTCTCATTACAAAAGCAGTAATCTTACCAAGCAACTGATCCTTATCGATCTTTTTCATTGTCATTATTTCTTCAATTGCAGCTACCTTGTGTGCATAGGATTTAGGTAATGACCTAAGAATTTTCATCACAACTTCAGTTTCATCAACAGTTCCTCCCATACCTTTGATTCTAGTAACAAGTTCATCAACCTTTTGCATGAAGGATGTTATGTTTTCATCTTCTCCCATTTTAAGACCTTCATATTTGGCTTTCAGTCCCTACAATTTGGCACTCTTTACAGAATCATCTCCTTCATACAGATTACTCAGCTTATCCCATACTTCTTTAGCATACTCATAATCCATGACCTTTATTAAACCAGAGTTAGTTAGTGCACTTAATAGAGCATCTCTAGCTTTTATATTCACCTCATATTCTTTGACTTCACCTTCAGTTATTAGACCATTCTTCGGCATCGCATATTCAGTTTGTTTTGCTTGCCATACTTTATAACCAATGCAAAGCAGATGGATTTTCATGCGAATCTTCCAAGTTGCATAATTCATCCCATCAAACTATGGAGCTTCCTTCTTGTAAGACATCCTGGATCTACCTCAAGCTGTTAAGCTTACCACCGAGGAACCCTGCTCTGATACTAATTGTTGAAATACATTAGACAACTGAGAGGAGGGGGGTGAATCATTTGTCACAAAAACTTAGCTTCATATGAACATCAAACCATGAACAACTTAATTGCTTATAATCACATTTAATCATGAAATCATAAAACCATAAGCCTAATCATAAAAACACATCCAACATAGTAGACACCAGATTTTTACGTGGAAAACCCTAAAAGGGAAAAACCACGGTGGGTGTTAGCCCACAGAAATATATGAGTTATAATAATACCGAAAAACAAAGGCTTAATGCCTACAAGGCTCACTATAAAGAATGGCTCACTACCAGAGGGTGGCTCACTTCCAAGGGGTGGCTCACTGCCAAAGTGGTGAACTGATTAAGTAGCATCTACTCCATGCCAGGATTCAGTTCCATTGAAGCATAATATAACTTCTTTGCTCAGCTCTTTCACACCTTCACACTTATCTCTTCATATTCACATGCTCACACTTTTTTGCAACTTTATTACATGCTTTTATACAATTCATCAACTACATTCATCAACCATTGGAACATTCTCCAAGGTCGGTATCACATAACATACACAGAAATAGGTCTAGACCTATTACAAAATTTAGCTAAGGAAAGATGAAGAGAAGTATGATGAACACGTCACACCTTAGCTGGGACTCAAACACAATCCTCCATGCCACAACATGCTTCTACAATCTTCAATGCATTTCTGTAAATAGTGAAAACAACCAAGTCAGCCAAGACTAGAATTAACACTAGGTTTTTGAAGAACATTCCTCTTTCACGATCCACACTTCTCTTTGGGGACCAATCCAAAGGTAGGAACATGATCAAGAGACATCCACAAGGACATTGTAATCACCAGGAACAACCACACAATCTCTAACCACTCTGTCAAGAAGATTCTTCAAACTAGATCACAAGAACAACACTGTCATCTACTGTCATAAAGAAAGGATAGCTTGCAGACTACCAAATCACGAACCATTGGAGTTGAAGGCATTTAACATCATCTCAAACTTATCTCTAGAACCATAGATCAAAATACCTCAATGCAAAGGAATGCGGAGCATAACACTTTCTCCCTGTCTTTGCCAAACATATGAAAAAAGTTGTTTTCACTCTGGTGAACATAACTCACTCAATTATTCATAGCAGAGGCTCAAACTTGAAACATAGCATCTTCAGATGGACTTCTAAATAAATTCCAATCCGTAGACAAAGATATTCATTTTACAAAAAATGTGGAGCATTCTTCTAGACTGTTCTTTTGTATGTAGTACACTGTTTCCACTGTAACTAACTGTTTCTACTGGAGAGGCTAATTTTCTCAATATCCTCAACATCAAGATTACTTACATAAGTAAATACAAAGCATCTTACTCATTACAAGTAAACAACAAGATAGGAGCACAGTTGACACCAATGACAACACATATATGTTGACATCAATGATAACACCGATTAGGCACATACTTGCAAAAAAGCCACCCCTTAACAGTGAGCCGATCCTGGTAGTGAACCCTAACATTGGTAGTGAGCCAACCTTAGCAGTGAGCCCCAACATTTGTAGCGAGCATTTTGGGTAGTGAGCCTCTAATTTTTAGTATTGCTATAACTTATTTATTTTTGTGGGCTAACACCCACTGTGGTTTTTCCCTTATAGGGGTTTCCATGTAAAAATTCTGGTGTCTCATGTGTTATTATGTTGAGCTTCTTGTTTTATGCTTTCATGCTTAATCTTATTAACAATGGTTAAGAATTAGATGTGTTGATATTCATAAGTGGTTAAATTTTTGTGACAACTGATTCACCCCCCCTCTTAGTTGTCCTATGCATTTCAACAATTGGTATCAAAACAGGTTCCTCGAAAGAAAGCCTAACAACTTGAGGAAGATCCACGATGTCTTTTAAGAAGGAAGCTCCACAGTTTGATGGGACAAATTATGCTCTATGGAAGGTATGAATGAAAAGCCATCTCCTTTGTCTTTGTTATAAAGTGTGGAAATCTGCAGAGACAAAATATACCATGCCTCAAAATGGTTTGACAACTGAAGATGAAATCAAAGAATATGAGTTGAATATAAAAGCTAGAGATGCACTGTTAAGTGCCTTGACTGGCAATGAATTGATAAAAGTCATGGATCTAGAATCTAAAAATGAAGTTTGGGAAAAGTTGAAAAATATGTATGAAGGAGATGATTCTATAAAAGAAGCCAAGTTGCAAGGCTTGAAAGTGAAATATGAGGGTTTAAAGATGAATGAAGATTGTTGTACCCAACCAAATTTTTTTTTGCTTCATTAAGGCATTTTGAAACAAGTCTAGAAAATTTTTCGTCAAAAAGTCAAAAAAGCAAAATTTCTATTTTTAGAAATTTCTAAAAATAGATGTCGAGTTAGGTTTTCTGGGTTTCTTGAGATATGGATGTTGGCAAAACTTTGTAAAAATAGAATCTCCAACTCAGGTGTCATGCTCGATTCTCACTGGTCGATTTTCCTTCACGATCGGCGTGGTTCAGATGGAATCTTCAAACGACCAAGTTTTCTCTACTGGGTCATTTTTTATTTTTCACAAGGTGAAGCATGAGCTTGAAAGTCATCAACATAGAAAATTTCACCTACCAAATCTCTTCGACGAGTTTCCAATGTTGTTTCAATGATGCAAAACTGACAAACAATCGTCGACTCGACGATGCACTCAAAACGATGCAAGATGGATTCAAGGTGAATGGAAAAGCTGGAAAATCATAAAAATGGCTAAGTCTGGTGAAACTGGGTGCCCCAGGAGGCTTGGGGTGCCCATCCTCTCCTGTGTTAGTTTTTTTCACGTTTTTCAAGAAACGTCGAAAATGCTTCCGTCAGCGCTTTTTTGGTTGGTCAAACTTGGTCAAATGATGTCAAAAGTCAGTCAAAGCTAGGATTTCATCACAGCTATGTTCAGACTACTTAGATCATCCTCCCTCCTGCCTCGACAGTCATCAGAATGACCGAAATCAAAGATCGAACAGGAGCCGTCGGCACGGAAATCGAGAAAAGGTACAAAATTGAAAATTTTTGAAAATTTTTCTAAGTGTTGACAAATTGGGAGCCCCTAGAGGCTTGGGGCACCCATCCTCACTAGTGTTAGATTATTTTTCATGTTTTTCTTGAAAAACGTGAATCTCCTTCCGTCGGCCCGCTCTGGTTCAGTGTTGATCAGTTTGGCACATTTTTTGAGGCGAACAAAAGGTACAATTAGCTCAATTTTCATCAGGCTTGCATATTTGTTAGATCATTAGACTCATTTTCATCCCATTTGTTAGAAATTGATAGCCAAATAGGGGTCCTGTGCCTCCAAAATGCGCACGCAAATGAAGAAATTGAAAAAACTAAAAAAATGGCTAAGTGTTGGGAAATTGGGCGCCCCAGGAGGCTTGGGGTGCCCATCTTGAGCAGTGTTAGAATATTTTTGTGTTTTCAGTGTTTTTCGACATGCCTTGTTACCAATCTTCGCCCTTTGGCAGTTTCCGGAAGGTCAAACTTGGTCAAACGATGTCAGATCGTCGAACGGAGGCAGGGGATGGAATCTCAGTTGATCAACCTCCAAAATGTCAGGATCAGTTAGCTTTTTCAGTTCATGATGACATTTCCCTGCCTTGTTGAGGTCAGAGATAGGCCATATTTGAGTCAAAACAAGTGTTGAAGTGTCAAAAATGAAGAAAATTTTGTTAACACTTCTTCCAACTTGCGCATTCGATGACATAATCAAAGAAGATATTTTTTGTCATCTTGCACATGAAGCCATAGGCTCCTACAAAATAGGGATTCCTCCTATTCGAAGACATCCACTTGGATTTATGCTTTAAAAGTTGCTTTCTTCATGGATGAGGATGAAGTTTTCTTCTCACACAAGTAAAGCTGCTTTTTTGACCAAAAGATTTATAAAGACAAGCTTTGGGCTTCTTTATTTCATTTTCTTTTGTAGGTTGCATCTAGAGGAAAGATTTTATTTTTCTTTCAATGAAGATTCGAAGACCCAAACTAGGTGCTTTTTCAGTTTTCTTCATAGATTCGGGTTGAGGAAGAAGAGGCTTGCTTTTTCAGGGTCCTTATTTCAAGGAGATCATTTTTTAGAAATTCGACCAGAGCTTTTTCAATTTTCATCGAGATGGGTCCATCTAGATTAACATTCTCTTGAAGATTAGGAGTTGTGCTTTTTTTCAGGAAACTACTTTTTTCCTACTTTTTCGAGAAAATCTTTGCTTTTTCAAAATCTGACAATTTGGGTTGCTTAGAAACGGAATTATCTACAAAACCCATGTGCCAGCTTTTTTAGCTCACACTCTACTTTTTCTAAAAATTAGCAAACAATTTTCAGCCATCTGTTCAATACTTTTTCCAACATAGGCGTGTTCATAGTCGATTTTCAAATCTTCCAATATGCAGTACTCTCCAACACAAATCAGGCACAAAATAGCATTGGTTCATGATTACCTAAAAACTTGTGAAACAGACTTGCATAAAGTGCTTCCAGTAATCAATTTACACTCCTTGGAGGATGCAGGAAATAATGCCATCAGGAATCTTGGACACTCCAGTTTGCTTGTAGTGGCATCCTTTCCTATCACCGTGTAAAGTATCGAGTTCGTGATTGCTTGTGTGATGCATTACAACTCAGTCACAAAAGAAATTCAGTCAGGTGATGGACGTGTGCTCTACAGCTTGAGGCCAAACGACATTGAAAAGTGTTTTACAATACCTATTTGGAGAGAGAACTTAACTGTTTCACTTGAAGAATGCAAGAGGGTTTGGAACAATGATAAAGAAAAATACAGAAAAAAAGATTGGTTAGAGGTGGTTGAAAGAAAAGCATAATGTTATGCCAAAGAATGTTGGACGTGGAGAATTCAAGGAGGAGCATGCAATAATGATTACTCTGCTAAGTCGTATCATGGGTCAAGCAGATGAAAACAAATTTCAGCCTTGGATGTTTTACATCATGTCCCAGATTGTTGACGGAACCGAATTCTATGATTGGTCGGCACTAATCAGTGATTGTCTCCACCAACAAATAATTGATTTCCAAAGGGCTCATGAATTCCATATGATATCATACCTTGTGTATTTGATGGCTTTTTAAGGTCAATTCAGAGGTTTGAATGTTGTTGGAACTCTGGGTACTCAACATGTGTATCACCATTTCCCACAGTTAGAGATCTCTCAAGCTGAACGACATTACAGGCAAGTGAATGATGCATTCTTGACGCATGCAGTGCGAGACATGGACAAGGAGTTGCATATACGGTTTTATGTAGAGGCTAGAATAGCAATGGCAGAATGGGCTGATTGGTTTATCCAATTTCCTACTTTTTCCTACATCAGGGTATATGGCTTCTCAGGAGAGCTAGCCATGTTGCCGCGATATCCTACAGACGAAATAACATTTATGGAATTTTTGAGGCAAGCTTATCAAGTGCATACATTTTTGCGTAGCAGACGTAAGACTGCCTTCAATTTTCCACTTGGGATGAGTATTTACAGATGTAGATCTAGAGAAGATGCCAAGGCAATCGGTAATAAATCATCTAGATATGGTCTTAAGTTTTTTGACAGGAGATCTTCATATGATCCCCGTGGTGTTTATGCATCACATCTTAGTCAGAATTGTACACACAAGTTTGCAGTTGAAGACTTCTGGGCCAATTGTGCTGATGAGTATGAAGTGCGAGGACGCAGTTACAGCAGGTTCACTCTTCAGCAAATGTCTGATATCTTATCAGAAGACATAGAGGGTTTGACAGAGAGTGGTGAAGTTCTACTTCCCACATATTTCAGAGACCAAATTGAGCAACAACCATTGCCGCTAGTTAATTGGTCAGTAAAAGAGAGTACTTCCATTGAGGAGAGAACAAGTCGAGTGGTTAAAAATAGTTTGATATTCTTGAAGACTAAGTGGAAGGATGATATTCCAGTAGCAGAGCCACCAGTTGTGCAACCATCAGAGCCTTCCACTTCCAAGCCAAAACAAAGAGTAAAATCTATGAGTGTTCTCCCAGAGGGAACAAAAATGGCAAAGTTAAAGAGGAAAAAAGATGAGTCTCCAGCTCATGTCCAATAGGAACATCCACTAGTTGAACCAGAAGCTCCTGTTGAAACAACGCCATATGTTGAAGTGTTACCTTTAGATCATGTATCTCCACCTTCTTCACCAATCCCTTCTCCTATTCACATAGATTCAGAGCCAGGTTCACCGGTTCGCAACTTTGATGCAAGCATTGATTCATCAGGAGCTGATGAGGCGAGAACCGAGTTTCCAAGAGAGGATGGCTCATCCTGGCTTGAAAACATTCTAGGAAGGAAGAGAAGAAAGCCCTCATATCAGCTGGACTTAACAAATCTAAAAAGCATCTATCAAGACACACCAGACAAGCAACTGAAGAAGCAGATTCACGTTGAGAAGAATGTGGATGGAGAAATAATTCTTGAGACTGCAACACCTCCAGAAAATAGAAGTGCTAATGATGTCGAGGTTGATGACTTCACAGTTGTTAAAGCTAACCTTGGCAGAAGTACTTGCCATACAGATGCCAATCTCTTTGAGGTTGCAGTGGATAGCTTAAAGGAAAGGGTGTTGAGAGATGAGGAAGATAGGGCAGCTCTCAAAGCTGAAGTTCGATAGTTGTGGCAATACATTTCCAACCTTTTCCATGGCACTTCACAGGTTGATTTGCTTCTTCCACCGAGTCTTGGATCACCAGCCAATCAATGGCATTTCAGTAAGTTGGTCCTCTATGGGAGGCACATGGACAATTGGGTAGAAGAATTTGTGACTAAAGGGAGAGTTGTACTTGTAGAGCTTTATCAGTTGAAGTACAACACTCATGATTTACATCAACGCATACAGGGGTCATAGCAGATCATGGCATAAAATAGACTGGTGTTTGAGATCATTATCTCTGACTTGAAGATTGCACTTGATATTGTTGATTCAGCTGAAGATAAGAAGATAGTTTCTACTTGGAAAGCGCAATATCTTTTCACAGTAAAAACTTATGACAGTATGATTTCAGAGTTGACAGAATGGAAAGAAAAGGTAATCGGCATCCTCAAGTTTGTCAGATCCTTTGTCTCTCAGATCCTGTGTTCATATGAGAAAGAAGATGGTACCCTGTACGACCTCGGTGAAGTGCAAGTAGAGTTCCAGACTCTCGTCCGCAACAACTTTAATGATGATATCAATGCCAGCAAGATGAGTCATCTTGCTGCAATGACAGTGAAATTTGACAAGGCTGCGGGTGAAGTTCATGAATTTCTTCAGATGGTTGCTAATGGTGAAGAAATGTTAGAGAATCAGAATACTGTTCTAGAGAGTATCAGTGTTCCTAGCAGAGATGTGGTCACTCACTTTTTAGAAGATATTGTTTCCCAGAATATCAACAGATGACATCACCAAAAAGCTAGAATATTGATGAGGATGCATTCCAAAATAAAGCAGCTTTAAATCAGATGCTTTTTGTTTTAAAGCATGTGCTTTTATCCTAAGCTCATCCATTCTATATTTAGAAAGAAATCACCTTGTGATAGTTGGAATCTTTTTTGCTTTAAAGCAGATTGCTTTAAAGCATTTTTTTATTGTATCTTTGTCTTAGAATAGTAATAAAGCTTGCGAGTTGGCAAGTTAGGTTTAATCAAGGAGATTTTAGGGTTCCCTACTCCTTTGATTTTAGTATAAATAAGGGCATCCTTGCCCATTATTTGTAATGGTAGTTGTGATAGCAAATTTGCTATGCCTATTATAGCCTGCAAATCTTGATATTCCAAGTGTCTGTTCACTTTGTGTTCAGTGTTCTCCGATGTTTGATCGCTTACTGTATGCCTACCTTTTGCTACAGTATTGCTGTCCTGGAGTTGTATTAAACTTTCTGATATTGAATAGAAGTCTCATGCCTACTTTTCTCTGATATTCTATATCGATTCATCAAGTTTTCGTCGTCAGATGTGTAGCTTTTGCAGCTTTCATTTTCAGCTTTCATCATTAAAGTACTCTTAGTCTTGTCGTGTCAATCTAGAGGAAAACTACTTGAGTTTTTGTGTTAACAATCATTCCCCATTCACTTTCAACTTCATTTGCTCTGAATTTACTCAGGAGGTTGAAAGCGTCATTAGTCTATGCTAGTTGTAGTAGAAGTTTTATTAAAAAGGAAAAAACCTCTTCTGCAGTGTTTAGAGTTTTATAACCTTGTGCTCTACAGCTGAGAATCAAAAAGAAGATAGGCGAGGTTTCACTTAATTTATCTTTTTAGTGAACATCAACAAGAAAGGGAACTCCCCCTTCCAATAGGAGAGCAGTTTATCTGTGCATAGCTGTCCGTTTCCAAATCGCATACCAGAGGTGCGAATTGAAACACCAACAAAGATGAAAACATGATAGCCTTCATGCAAAGGGTTGATGAACTTGTCAATGGAATAAAAGGTATGGGAGGAACCATTGGTGAGAAGGAAGTTGTGATGAATATTCTTAGGTCACTACTAAAATCCTATAGTCACAAGGTAGCTGCAATTGAAGAATTAATGACTATAAAAACTGTCAACAAGGATCAATTGCTTGGAAAGCTTACATACTTTGAGATGACAAAATTTGGTGATGCTCTGCCAAAAGTTGAGATTGCTTTCAAAGCCAGTACTTTCGAAAAGATCTCCAGAGATGAAAAATACAAAGTGGAGCCTATTGATGACTTTGATGAAATTGAAGCTAACTTTCTTGATAGATTTCAAAGAGGTTCTGGTAAGTTTAAAGGCAAATTACCTTTCAAATGTTTTTCATGTGTTAAAGTTGGTCATTCTGATTCTAGATGTCTTGAAAGAATTGAAAGGAATAGAAAAAGATTTAAAAACAAGCCTAGAGCTCCAAAGAAATGCTACTATGTTAGGGATCTTGATGATGGTGTGACTAATGATGAATCTGATGATGCTAGTACTAGTACAAATGACTGTTTGTTTATTTCTATTAAAGAAGAACCTATGTCTACTAATCCTGCTAGCTATGTGAAGGAAGAAAAACTAGTGGAAGAAAGTGCTTTGGCTATTCAGGTTGAGAAAGATAAGGATGAATGGATTATTGATAATGGATTCTCACATCACATGACCAGTAACAAAAGTAAGTTTGTGAGTTTGGAAAATTATGATGGAGGACTGGTTAGGTTTTGAGACAAAGCAACTGGTAAGATTTGTGGAAAAGGATCTATTTCTTTTGATGCAAAGCACAATACTGATAATGTCCTATATGTGAAGGGTTTGAAGCATAATCTTTTGAGTGTTGGTTAGATGTGTGACAAAGGTTATGATCTAAGATTCAAGGACAATGGGTTCAAGATCATGGAAAGCTCCGAAACAATGATTTCTATTGTTAAGAAGACTAGAGGTAACATTTACCAATTAAGAGGAACTAATGATTATTGTTTATTGGCCTAAAAAGATAAGAGTTGGTTGTGGCATAGAAGGATGTGTCATATCAATTTTGATAATTTGGTGAAGATAAGTTCTGCACAGGCTGTAAGAGATCTGCCTAAACTTGTGAAGCCAGCCAACACCATTTGCAAGGAGTGTCAAATTGAGAAACAAACAAAAACAAGTTTCAAAAGCAAAGAACAATTCTCTGTTGGATTGCTGGAGCTAGTACATATAGACTTGTGTGGTCCCAAAAGAACAAGAAGTCTACAAGGTGACATGTATTTTATGTTACTTATTGATGACTATTCTAGAATGACTTGGGTCACCTTTCTAAAAGAAAAATCTGAAGCTCTAGACAAGTTCAAAGTTTTCAAGGCAATGGTTGAGAATGAGTTAGAGTCAAGAATCAAATGCTTAAGGTTTGATAGAGGACATGAGTTCACATCAAAGGAATTCAATATTTTTTGTGAAGAACAAGGGATAAAGAGACAATTGTCTACACCCAAGACTCCTCAGCAAAATGAAATTGTTGAAAGGAAAAATAGGACAATTCAAGAATCTACCAGGACTATGTTAAAGGAAGATGACCTACCAGAAGTATACTAGAGAGAAGCCATACATACTGCTGTGTACATCCTAAATAGAGTTCAAGTGAAAGGTAATAGTTCTAAAACTCCTTTTGAATTATGGTATGGAAGGGCTCCTATAGTGAAGTAGTTCAAAGTTTTCAGAAGAAAATATTATATCAGAAGAGATGAAGAACTAGTCAAGTTTGATGCTAGATGTGACGAAGGAATTTTGCTTGGTTACTCTACCAAGAGTAAGGCTTACCGGTGCTACAATAGGAGACTAAATAAGATTGTTGAGAGTGCTAATGTGAAGGTAGATGAAGGCAAAGAAAGAATATAAGATTTGAGTTGCTATGAACTAGATGAACTTGTGATTATAGTAAATGAAGAAAAAGTTGAGCAAGAAGACAGTCAGGATGAAGAAGAGGCTCTAGAAAATGTTGTTAAGACTCCCAGGTATGTAAGGATTAATCATTCTAAAGATTAGATTATAGGTGACAAAAACAAAGGTGTGCTGACAAGAAAAAGAGTTGCAGAAGAACAAATGAATTACTATCTACTTTTAAAAGTTGAACCAAAAACTATGAGTGAAGCTTGCAATGATGAAAATTGTGTAAAAGCCATGAAAGAAGAACTGATTCAGATTAAGAAGATTCAAACTTGGGAATTGGTTCCTAGACCTGCTGATAAGATTGTCATTGGACCTAAATGGGTTTTCAGAAACAAGATGAATGAAAATGGAGAAGTTGTCAGAAACAAAGCAAGATTGGTATGCAAAGGATACTCTCAAGTTGAAGGAATAGATTTTGAAGAGACCTATGCTCCTATGGCAAGAATTGAAGCAATTAGAATGTTTTTGGCATTTGCAGCATTCAAATACTTCAAAGTGTATCAGATGGATTTTAAGTCCGTATTCTTGAATGGTGAATTGGAAGAAGAGGTCTACATTGAGCAATCAGAAGGATTTCAATTATCAAAACAAGGTGATATGGTGTGCAGATTGAAGAAGGCCTTGTATGGACTAAAACAAGCACCTAGAGCATGGTATACACAATTAGACAAATATTTGTTGCAATTAGGGTTTAGTAAAGGCACTACTGACAGCAAACTGTATTTCAAAATCAATGATAATCAGATCCTAATTGTTGTAGTCTTTGTTGATGACATTATCTTTGGAGGCAATGAAGGTATGTGCATGAAGTTTGTAGGTGAAATGCAAAATGAGTTTGAGATGTCTATGTTTGGTGAAATGAATTTCTTTTTGGGTATGCAAATTAATCAATCCGATAAATGAATCTTCATATCTCAGTCTAAGTATGTGAAAGAGTTGTTGAAGAAGTTTGGGATGGAAGACTCCAAACTGATATGTACTCCCATGGTGACTGGCTGCAAGTTGAGAAAAACTGATGAATCACCCAAGACTGATCAGAAAAAGTATAGATCCATGATTGGAGGATTACTTTATCTAACTCAAACCAGACCTAATATTATGCATGCAGTTTGTCTTGTTCTAAGATTTCAAGCAGATCCAAGAGAGTCACATGTGATGGTAGTAAAGAGAATCTTGAGGTATTTAAAAGGCACACCAGATCATGGCTTATGGTATTTAATGGATAATGATTTCACTCTCAATTCTTATACTCATGCTGATTGGGCCGGAGACGTTCATGATAGAAAAAGTACAAGTGGAGGTGCTTTCTTTTTAGGTAATAGATCAGTTTCATGGCTAAGTAAGAAGCAAGATTCAATCTCTTTGTCAACTACAAAAGCAAAATATATTGCAGAAGCATGCTATTGTACTCAAGTGTTATGTATGAAGCATACATTGAAGGACATAGGAGTTGTGTATGAAGATCCAGTTGCAATCTTCTGTGATAATACAAGTGCTATAAACATTTCAAAGAATCTAGTGATGCACTCAAGAACAAAGCATATATCTATAAGGTATCACTTTCTAAGAGAAAAACTAACAGAGAATGAAGTAAAATTGGAACACGTGTCCCCAAAGGATCAGATTGGAGATATTTTCACTAAGCCTCTGCCTAAGGATACTTTTGAGTATCTCAGAGAAAAGTTAGGGGTCATTACCCCTCCTGGTCTGAACTAAGATGCATAAGAATGCATTAGTCCAGAAGTGATCAACATCTCATTCTTTGATCTGGATTGATGTTTTGAGAGCTACCTCTCAGGGGGAGTAGCTAGATGTTACCAGTATAAGTTCTTGATAAAGAAAGTATTGATAACAAAAAAAGTTCAATTGGATTAGGGCAGTAGAATGCAAGTATGTGCCCTTTGCCATTGATGTCAAAGGGGGAGAGAAATCATGTGAAAAAATTAGAAGAAAGAGTACAGATGTGTAAATAGAAAGGGGGAGAGTCTTGTATTGATGGTCTTTACAATTTTTCACATCATCTGTTGCCATCAATGACAAAGGGGGAGATTGTTGCAAGTATGTGCCTAACCGATGTTGTCATTGATGTCAACATATCAGTGTTGTCAACTATGCTCTTGTTTTAATGCTTTCTTGTTATGAGTTAGATTCTTTGTATTTGCCTATGGAAGTGTTGGAAATTCTGATATTGGGGATATTGAGAAAATTTGCTCCTCCGGTAGAAACAATATGTTGCAGAGTATCTCTAGAGAAGAACAATCTAGCAGATTGCTCCACATTTCCTATAGAATAAATATCTTTTTCTATGGATTGGAATTTATTTAGAGGCATGTCTAAAGATGCTATGTTCCAAGTGTGAGCCTCCAGTATGAAGATTTGAATGAGTTATGTTCACCAGAACGGAAATATTTTTTTTGTATATTTGGTGGTGATAGGGAGAATGTATTATGCTCCAAATTGAAATATTTTGTTCTACGGTTCTAGAGTTAAGTATGAGATGATGTTATGTGCCTTTGACTTTAATGGTTCATGATTTGGTGGTCCACAAGTGATCTTTTCCTTATGACAATAGCTGATAGTGTTGTTTATGAGCTCCAATTTGAAGATCTTTCTGACATAGTGGTTAGAGGTTGTGTGGTTGTTCTTGATGATTTCAATGTGCTTGTGGATGTCTCATGATCATGTTCCTACCTTTGGATTGGTCCGCAAAGAGAAATTTGGATCGTAGATAAAGACTGTTCTCAAAAGTCTTAAAGTGAACACCAATCTTGGCTGACTTGGTTGATTTCACTATTTGTGGAGATGCATTGAAGATTGTAGTAGCATGTTGTGGCATGGAAGATTTAATTTGAATCCTAGCTAAGGTGTAGTATGATCTACATACACTTTTACATCCTTCCTTAGTATATTTTTGTATTAGGTCCAAACCTATTTCTATGTATGTTTGTAAATGTTGACCTTGGAGTTTGTTCCAATGATTGATGAATGTCATGCCAAACTTGATGTACATTCCAAGGTTGATGAGTTGTATAAAAACATGTAATGTAGTTGTGAAAAAGATATCCGAGTGCGAAAATGAAAAGATAGGTGCAAAGGTGTAAGAAGAGCAGAGCAGAGATGTTATATTGTGCTTCAATGAAACTAAACTTAGGCATGAAGTAGATGTTATCAAATCAGTTCACCAATCTTTGGTAGTGAGCCACCCCTTGGCAGTGAGCCGATCTTGGTAGTGAGCCCTAACATTGGCAGTGAGTCGATCTTGGCAGTGAGCATTTTGGGCAGTGAGCCTCTAATTTTCATTATTTCTATAACTTATTAATTTTTGTGGGCTAACACCCACCGTGGTTTTTCCCTTATAGGGTTTTCCACGTAAAAATTCTGGTGTCTCATGTGTTTTGTGTTGAGCTTCTTATTTTTATGCTTTCATCATTAATCTTAATAACAGTGATTAAGAATTGGATGTGTTGATATTCATAAGTGGTTAAAGATTTGTGAAAACTGATTCACCCCCCTATCAGTTGTCCCGTGCATTTCAACAGAACTAATGAAACCTACAACTTGTTAAAGAAACCCTAGAAGAGGCATAGAAACACAAAAGAAGACCTAAACCCAAAAGAGGTAACCCTAACCCAGACTTAACCTCATGAAAACTCAAACCTTGCCCCTCAAACTCTCAACAAGCGTTGAAAATGATTTCCCTCCAACACTTGTATGGCACTTATGAGAACCTTAAGGTTAAATGGGCATGGGAAACTTTTCCTAAAAGACTAATAAAGTAATTTTGGTCTATTCAACATGCATGCAACGTTTAAACTCCTCTTGTGCAAGTGGAAAAGTTTTAATTTACCTTTAATATTGCATTTTTCATGCTAAGAAATGTGGGAGGGGTCTTTTAGGACGTGATGGAAATGAGTTTTGGACAAAATTAACATCTTTAAAACAATTTACATGCCTTTCATGACCTTTAAGGAGTTCAAGGTAAAATTTACTAATCAATAAAGTGATTCAAAGAGGGATAAATTACCTCATAAACCAAAAGCCAAAACCTCAAACTAGGATATGAAGCCCTAAAGACCTCCAAGAGACCTTTGGTGACCTTTTGAGCTTTATTGGGCAAAAAATGTCAACATTTTTGGAGACCTCTACTTGAGTTTTTCCTACTAAAACTTGCAAGACTAGCCGCCTTCATTATCTATTGGGCTATAGAGTCATCAAAGACTAGAAACACAACCTAGGATAGACCTAGAACATTGTTGCAACACTTCAAGATAGCAATACACACAACTAAAACACACCTAAAACTACCCAAAAAAGCAAATGTGCATGAGCACTTGGAGGAATTGAAAAACTCCTAAAACCTATGTGCAAAAACACTTATTGACCCAAAACTACTAAACTAATATGTACAAAAGACATCATACCTCAAAAGCAAAGCTTGAGGTGTATCCCATTGACTAGGATAGGTAGAACTTCTCCTTCCATGTTGGCTAGCTGAAAGGCATTATGCTACTTGCACTGAAAAATGATGAAAGGGCCACTCCAAAAAGAGTCAAACTTGGAGTGTTTCCCAGGCCTGCTCTTTAGCTCATCCCACTTGAGGACAATATCACCTTCCTTGAAGATTCTAGGGGCTACTTTCTTGTCAAAAGACCTCTTAACTTGTGCTTGATGAAACTCCATTGTCTTCATGGCATTGTCTCTTATATCTTCCAACTCTACTAGTTGTGCCAACCTTGTTACCATTGGATCTTCTTCCAACATTTCCAACTGATTGATCAAATCAAGAGCTAGGAGCTCAACTAAAATAGGCAACCTTGCTTCCTTACCATAAACCAGCAAGTAAGGTGAGTTCCCAATTGACCTTTTAGGGGTGATTCTATGAGTCCATAAAGCCGATTTTAGTTTAGTATGCCAAGATCTCTGATTATCCTCAATAGTTCTTTTGATAATTCTGATCAAATTTTTGTTTGTGGACTCAGCTAGTCCATTGCCCTGAGGATAATAGTTAGAGAATGTGCTAAAAAAGATACCATTCTTCATAGCCCACTCACTAATCTTAGTTCCAATAAAAGCTAAAGCATTATCAGAGATAATAGAATCAGGAATACCAAAATTTGTCACTAAATCTTCATAGCAGTTTAGGAGAACACTTTCATTAGCCTCATTCAATGCTATGGATTTGGTCCATCTAGTGAAATACTCAGTGGATATGAGTACCCACTTGTACCCTGTACTAGAAGGAGGATTAATGGCTCCAATGAAGTCAATACCCCCTTTCATGAATGGTTGTTCAACCTGGATAGGCTGCAAAGGAAGGGTTGCCAACCTCTCTTTACCTATGACGAAAGCACATTTCTTACATTTTCTTACCCATGCATGTGCATCCTTAAACAAATTAGGCCAAAAATAGCCTGCCTTCATTATCTTCAATGTTGTTGTTCTAGGTGCAAAATGTCCACTAGCTAAACCATCATGAAATTCTTGCAAAACTTGTTCAACTTGGTTAGCATCAATACATCTTAACAACACACCATTGAAATCCTTCTTGAAAAGTATGTCATTCAAAAGCACATACGATATAGATTGAAGCCTAAAATACCTTCTTTTAGCCTTGTCCAAACCTTGTGGACACTCATCAATTTGAAGAAAAAATGTCATATCTTGTACCCAACTTGAAGGATTATTAGGTGTAGCTATTTGGAAGTCATCTTGGTAGACTAGGATAGCCTCTTCAACCTCTTCTTTACTGTTCCCAGAATCTCCAGCTAGCTGTTCACACATACCTTTCCCTCTTACCAACTTTGTTACCTTGATTTCAATGTCATATTCCATGACCTTTGTAACCCAACTAGCTCTCTTCTCACCCAAGTCTTTTCTTAACAAGAATTTATTGACACTAGGATGAGCAACCAACAACTTCACTTTATTATTAGAGAGCACATGTCTAAATATTTTCACACTGATTACAATGGCAAGTACATTTTTCTCAAGAAAAGTGTACCTTAACTCAATCATTTAGTCCTTGACTGAAAAATGCAATAGGCTATTTCGAGCCATCATCATTATGTTGAACCAACACAGATGAGATACTATCAATGTTACCATATGCATACAACACAAAATCTTTAGAAAAATTAGGATTTAGGAGGGTAGGAGCCAATGCTATTGCTTCCTTTAATTCTTCAAAACTCCTTTTACCTTCCTTTGTCCAGTTGAAAGACAAATTCTTCTTCAACATAGATGTTAGAGGCTTCAACAACTCAGCACAATCAGGTATAAACCTTCTAACAAAGTTGATCCTACCAAGGAAACTTTGCAGCCCCTTCTTATGTGTTGGTAAAGGAAGAGCCAAAATAGAACTTACCCTCTCAGGATCAATAGTAATACCATGTTTAGAGATAATATAACCCAGTAACTTCCCTTCATGAACATCAAACACACATTTTTTAGGATTTAGAGAAACACCAAATTCTTTACATCTTTCAAAAATTTGCCTTAAAAGATTTAGATGATCTTTTGCTTCCTTGGAATAAATTGTGATATCATCTAAATAAACTAGCACTATTTTTTAGATTAAGCTCTGAAAAGCCATATCGATGGCTCTTTGAAAAATTGCACCAGCATTGGACAAACCAAAAGGCGTCTTCTTGTAGGCCATGGTACCCCATTTTCTGGTGAAGGTTGTCTTATATTGGTCTTCTTCCTTGACTTATATTTGATTATAACCATAAAAGCCATGAAGCAAAGAAAACGTCCCTGAACCTGAAACTACTTGAAGTATTTGTTACATGGAAGGTAAAGGGTAATGGTCTTTGAGTGAGGCTCGGTTAAGGACTCTAAAGTCTACACATAGCCTAATCTCACCATTCTTTTTCCTTACATGAACTAAGTTTGACAACCATGAAGTATGCTTGATAGGAAAGATTATGACACTCTCAATCAACTTATCTAGCTCTTTCTTCATTAGGACCTCTAGCTTAGGATTCAATGGTCATTGCTTTTGCTTTATTGGTTTGGAATTTAGCTCAAGTTCTATAGTATGTTGGGCAAGATTGGGGACAAAGCCTTTCAAATCAAAATATTGCCATGCAAAGATATCACTAAACTCTTGACAAAGTAAGATACAAGTTTTCTTTTCTTCATTGGTATATATCTTGCCAAGTTTGAGGAGCTTACCTTTGAAGATTTCAACCTCCAAATAGTGTTCTTGGTTAATTTGAATGCTGGTTTTTTCCTTTCTTACTTTGTCATCTGAATTAAAGATGGACTCCAAAGTGACCAATCCTTTGGGTAACTTGATAGTTTTTAGCTGTATGACTTGGTTCTCATACTGTTGTCAGAATCTCTCTTGGTTTCCAGCTGAAAACTCAGCCTCTTCCCTTAAGAAGTTTACAATCTATTGATCACTCTCAAAAACTTGCCAAAAAACATGGTTATTAAGAATAGATGGCCTAACAATAACATTCACATACTGCTATTTACTAGTATCATTCATGCCACTTGGAATACCATACTGTACACCTATAGCAGCAAACCTATTGGCATGTTTATTCTTACTTTTGGGAATGGACAATAGATTGAATGCATCAAATTGTTCTATCAAATCCCATACTCTATGTTTGTAACATTTTAATGCATCATTTTTGGTGATATGAAGGCCTCTTACCTAGTTAACAATAAGTTCACTATCACCGAATACTTGGAGACAACTGATTTTCCTCTTCCTTGCCCACAATAGACCATGAACCAATGATTCATACTTTGCTGTATTATTCGTACAGCTAAAAGAAAACCTAAAAGAGGAATAATACTTCTCACCTTTAGGAGACACAAGTAAACAACCTCTTCCAGCACCATTTCTGCTCCTTGAGCCATCAAAAAACAACTTCCAAATATTATTAACTTGCTGGTTTGACTTTTGTTCATCACCCTTTACTAGTTTAGGCACTAAAGAATCAGATTCATGCATCAAATAAACACCAAAACCAACCTCTTCTAGCTGTTTGCTTGGATCATTTTGACTATTCTCTATTGCTCACTCATCCAAAACTATGTCAGGTATGCCATCTACTTGAGTATCTAATTGCTTAGCTACAAGATGATCATCATGATAAAAAATAGAACAATTAGCATTTATGGTAGTGGGTACATAAGGCTCAATATGGTCTTTTGCAATGGGCTCTGATTTGATGGTGACCTTTGTGCTATATCTAGTCCTAAAAAGCATGTGGGACCAATATGAAGACAAGTACCCACCTATCTTGGTAGTAAAATCCCTAGACAGACATATGGAAAAGTATGGAGGCAACTCAATAATGTAGATATCTTGAGGAATGGAGAAGTTTGGGCATGCATGCAATATTAAGATCAAGCTTTTGATGACTCTAACTGTGTTAACAAAAGTACCATCCAGCTTGTTGCAAGTATGTACCTAATCGGTGTTGTCATTGATGTCAACATATTGTCATTGGTGTCAACTATATACTATTCCATTACTTGTTTAGAAGACTTGTATGTTTAGGATATTGAGAAAATTTGTCTCTCTGGAAGAAACAAGTCAGCCATAGAGAAGTGCAGTATAGACAATGAGTTGTATGCTGAAGAATAGTGTGGTAAACTGTTCCGCATTTGTTCCTTCTTGAAGATCGTGATATGTGGATTGGAGGTAAGTTAGAGGTATGTCTAAGGATACTACATTTCAGGTCTAAGCCATCTGCATGAAGATCTAAGTGAGTTGTGATCACCAGAGTGAAGCCTACTTTTTCTGTAAGTTCAGTTGAGACAGGAAGACAATATTTGGCTCTGCATTCCTCCACAAGAAAGTATTTTTCTATACGGTTCTAGAGGGAAGTATGGGATGATGATAAGTTCCTATAGTTGCAATGGTTCATGGTTTGGTGGTTTGCAAGATATCTTTCTTTTATGACAGTTGAAGATAGTAAAGTTCATGTACTCTGGTGAGAAGATTCCTATGAATAAAGTGGTTAAGGTTTGTGTGGTTGCTCTTGATGATTATAGCATGCTTGTGGATGTCTCCTAATCATGTTCCTATCTAGACTTTGTTCTGTGTTAAGAAATTGAGATGGCGTGTAAAGATTGTTCCCAGATAATGTAGCATGTAACCAGTCTTGGCTGACCTGATTGATCCTCGTGATTGCAGAAATCTCTAGAAGATTGTGGAAGCATATTGTGGCATGGAAGATCATGTTTGAGTCCTAGCTAAGGCATGACATGATCCACATTTCATTCCCTTTGCATGATGTTGCAATATGTCAGGACCTATTTTGTAAATGTTTGTAATACCGACCTTGGAGATTGTTCCAATGGTTGATGTCAACCTTGATGATGATTCCGAGGTTGATGTAGTGTATAAATACCTATAGCTAAGTCGTGGAAAAGTTGTCCTTGAGCGAAAATGAGAATATATTAAGAAAGGTCCAAAGGTAGAGTAGAGAAGAGGCAGAGGAAAGAAGAGGAAGAGCAGAGCAGAGGAAGAGCAAGGTAGAGGAAGAGCAGGGTAGAGGAAGAGCAGAGTTGAGGAATTGTTTATTCACAATAAAGAAAGGTATTGATTGTGGCAGTTAATCTGGTAGTAAGCCACTAGTAGAGTTTAACAACCCTTAGGGTAATCTTGCTAGGTTTAGGGTTGAGGCAGTGAGCCTACTAGACCTAGTTGTTCTTCATGGCAGTAAGCCAGTATGTTTGGGCCCGTGGGGTGACCAAGCCTAAACATCACTATTTCAATATTACAATATATATTGAGGGTTAATCCTCTACATGGTTTTTACCCACCTTGGGGTTTTCCATGTAAATCTGGTGTCTCTTGTGTTTGATGTTGCTTCTGTGGTTAAGTTTCTGATTTCATGCTCTCATTGTTAAATCATAATAATTGTGGATAAGTGATGAATGTTTGATTGCAGAAAGAGTTTAAGTTTTTGTGATAATTGATTCACCCCCCCTCTCAGTTGTCTGGTGCATATCAACAATTGGTATTAGAGCCAAGTTCCTCTGAAGAAATTTTAACAGCTTAAGGAAGATCCAAAATGTCTTACAAGAAGGAAGCGCCACATTTTGATAGAATTAATTATGTTTTCTAGAAGGCTCAGATGAAAAGTCATGTTCTTTCTCTTGGTATCAAAGTTTGGAAAGCTATAGAAATAGAATACTCCATACCTCAAAATGGTCTGACGACTGAAGATGAAATCAAAGAATATGAGATTAATATCAAGGCAAGGGATGCTCTGCTAAGCTCATTAATTGACTCAATACTGACGAAAGTGGTTGATCTTGAAACTGTAAATAAGGTATGGGAAAAGTTGAAAAATCTGTATGAAGGAGATGACTCTGTGAAGGAAGCCAAGCTACAAAGTTTGAAAGTGAAATATGAAAGCTTGAAGATGAATAATGATGAAAACATATCAACATTTATGCAAAGAGTTGATGAACTTGTTATCACCTAGATTTGCACCCTTGCTTGCAGTTGTGAAACTTCAGCAATCTGGAGTAACATGGGAATGATCTCTAAGTGTGGGACTTTGCTAAATGAGATCAGATCTCCGGAGAAGGCCCGCTTCCTTGCTTGATTATCACCTAAAACTACTAAACTTTGAGGGGAAAAGGGAGAAGGAAAGCTTTAAAATAAAGATGAAACAACAAAACATGAAACATAAAAGGGTGATGCACCAGATAGATTAAAAGAGACTTCCACAACACTAAGAAAGTGCACAATATAATCAGATACAACAAGTAAACATACACAAATTAGATGATTCTAGCAGAGGTAAGGTGCAATAGGGTTAAGAGGAACAGAATGTTCACGGACAACCTTATGCAAATTCACACAGAACTGGAAAATCAGCAAAGGAGGTAAAATAACTTGCATATATCCAATGAAAGGCAAGGTTACAGTGGTAGAAAAAGCTCTGTTTGGAAACAAAAAAAGCCTCTATGCCAAAAAATTTCCAATCTTATTTTCATCATAAGCCTCCGCTTATATAGCATTTCAATCTAACCTAAGTCGGTTACAAAATTCGCTTAGAGAGCTGCCACCAAAAAAAAAAATCTGTGAAGGGACATCCAATTGCAAGGAGTAATGGTGTCAAATATATGGAATTGATGCAGATGGAAGATATTTTCAGTCTTCAATACAAGATGCTTCCTCTTTGTGCAGCAATGAATGCAAGAAATATCTGCATCTGCCCTAAAATGGTCGTTGAAATGTCCCTTCAGCCAAATATGCAAATCCAGATCATGTACCTCTGCTTTTGGTGCTTAAACTCCTCTTTGAAATTGCCCCCCGAATATGCACCTAGATCTGCATATAATGCGGGCCCCTACCTTTTTGAATCGGCCTTTGTATACTTCTCCTTATGAGGGATATGATGGTGATGTCACCATCATGGATACTTGGGGTGATATTTGGAGAACGGGGTGATATTTGGAGGAAAGGTGATATTTCAAATATCAGGGTGATATTTGGAGATTGGGGTGATATTACAAATATCAGGGTGATATTTGGAGGAAAGGTGATATTAGGAGATCGGGGTGATATTAGGAGATCGGGGTGATATTACAAATATCAAGGTGATATTTGGAGGAAAGGTGATATTAGGAAATCGGGGTGATATTACAAATATCGACCGATGTTTGGAAAATGACCCGATGTGTGAAATATCACCCGATGTTTTGGGATATGACCCGATGTGTGAAAAAATTAGGTTTGACTAGAACATTGACCATACATAACTTCCTTATTTTAACGAATTTCAGGGTGATGTAAAAAGCAAACTTGCCTACTTTTTCAAGCTCTTTCACATGGTAAGCTTCTTCAGGAAAGATTTAGACCTTGAGATTTGGGTTCAGACTTCAAGATCACAAATATAGCTTACATTGGGGATATGCACACTGACTGATGCTGCTTGAATTATTTGATTCCGACTAGAGGAAAATAGGTCAGCAAAACTTATTACAGGGATAAAAGCCATAGGTGGAACTCTTGATGAAAAGGAAATTGTCACGAAAATACTCAGATCTTTGCCCAAGTCCTACTGTCACAAGGTGGCCACAATTAAAGAATTCATGCAAGTAAAAATAGTTAACAGGGATTAGTTGCTTGGTAAGCTTATTTCTTTTGAGATGAGGGAGTTAGATGATTCTTTGCAAAAAGTTGAGTCTGCCTTCAACTCTAGTATTCCTGGAAGTACTTCCAGATCAGAAAAGTATAAGGTAGAATCCAATGATGAGATAGATGAAGTTGAAGCCAACTTTGTGGACATGCTACAAGGAGGATCCGGTAAGTATAAAGGCAAATTACCTTTCAAATGGTTTTCCTATGGCAAAGTAGTTCATTTTGCTTCTAGATGTCCTGAAAGAATTGAAAGAAATAGAAGAAGATATGAGAATAGGCCTAGAACCCAAAAGAAGTGTTATTATGTTGAAGATTTTGATGATGATGAAGGAGTATTAGATAATGGTGAACCAGATAATGCTAATTCATCTATAAATGAATGCTTATTCATTGCTATTAAGGAAGATATTGTGTCTACTAATTCTTCTAGCTATATGAAGGAAGAAAAACTAGTGGAAAGTGCTTTGGCTGCTCAGGTCATCAAGGACAAAGATGAATGGGTTATTGATAGTGGTTTCTCTCACCACATGACTGGTGACAAAAGTAAGTTTGTATGTTTGGAATGATATGATGGTGGACTACTTAGCTTTGGAGATGACACAGCTGGTAGGATTTGTGGAAAAGGATCTATTTCTTTTGATGGCAAGCATAATACTGAAGATGTCTTGTATGTGAAAGGATTAAAGAATAATCTTCTGAGTGTGGGTCAGATGTGTGACAAGGGCTATGACTTAAGCTTTAAGGATAATAGATGCAAGATCAGGGAAAGCTCTAGAACAATCATTGCAATTGGTAAGAAGACTAGAGGTAATATATATCACTTGAAAGGAACCAAGAAATATTGCTTGTTGACTCAGATTGATGAAAGTTGGTTATGGCATAGAAGGTTGTATCACGTAAATTTTGATAATATTATGAAGATAAGTATTGCACAGATTGTTAGAGATTTGCCTAAGCTTGTGAAGCCTGCTAATCCAGTTTGCAAGGAGTGTCAATTTGGGAAATAGACAATAATAAGTTTCAAAAGCAAGGATCAATCAGTTGGAGGACTACTTGAGCTAGTGTATATAGATTTATGTGGACCTACCAGAGTAAGAAGTTTGGAAGGAGACAGGTATTTCATGCTGCTCATTGATGATTATTCCAGAATGACTTGGGCCACCTTTTTGAAAGAGAAAGCTGAAGCTCTAGATAAATTCAAGGCATTTAAGGCAATGGTTGAAAATGAGATGGATTTGAAAATCAAATGTTTGAGATCTGATAGAGGAGGATAGTTCACATCAAATGAGTTCAATTTCTTTTCTAAAGAACATGGAATAAAGAGATAGTTATCTGCAGCCAGAACTCCACAACAAAATGAAGTTGTTGAAAGGAAAAATAGAACAATTCAAGAAGATGCTAGAACCATGATGAAGGAATCTCATCTTCCAGAAGCATATTGGAGAGAGGTAATTCACACCTTAGTATATATCCTAAACAGAGTTCAAGTAAAAGGTAACAGTTCAAAAACTCCCTATGAATTATGACATGGTAGAGTCCCTACTATGAAATATTTCAAAGTCTTTGGTAGAAAATGTTATATCAAAAGAGAAGAAGATTTAGGCAAGTTTGATGCTAGATGTGATGAAGGAATTTTTCTTGGTTATTCCACCAAGAGTAAGGCCTACCAGTGCCATAATAAGACGCTGAATAAAATCATTGAAAGGGCAAATGTCAAAGTTGATGAGTGTAAAGAAAGGTCTTCAAAACCAAGTGGATATGAGTCAGATGATCCAGATGTTTCAGAAGTGGTGCAACATGAAGACATCACAGATGAAAAAGAACAAGCTCCCGTAAGTGCTACAAAAAATCCAAGGTATGTAAGAATCAGTCATTCTAAAAATTAAATCCTAGGAGATAAGAGCAAAGGGATCTTAACCAAAAGAAAAGCTGTAGAAGAACAAGTAAATTTATGTCTGATTTCTAATATCGAACCTGAAACTGTGGATGAGGCATGCAAAGATGAGAATTGGATAAAGGCCATGGAAGAAGAATTGATGCAGATAGAGAAGAATCAGACTTGGGATCTTGTTTTCAGACCAGCATACAAGAATGTAATTGGTACAAAGTGGGTCTTCAGAAACGAAATGAATGAGAATGGTGAAGTGGTAAGAAACAAAGCAAGATTGGTATGCAAAGGATAGGCTCAGGTTGAAGGAATAGACTTTGAAGAAACTTTTGCTCCAGTAGCAAGGATTAAAGCAATAAGGATGTTTCTAGCCTTTGTAACATACAAAGATTTCAAGGTTTATCAAATGGATGTGAAGTCTGCCTTCCTAAATGGAGAGTTGGAAGAGGAAGTCTATATTGAACAACCGGAAGGATTTTGGTCATCAGAACAAGGGGACATGGTATGCAGATTGAAAAAAACACTGTATGGATTGAAGCAAGCTCCCAGGGCATGGTATACATGGTTGAACAGGTACCTAATACATATAAGGTTCAGTAAAGGTATGACAGATAGTAACCTCTACTTCAAGATCAATGATGAACAAACTCTGATTGTTGCAGTTTTTGTTGATGATATTATTTTTGGAGGCAATGAAGGTATGTGCTCAGTTTTTGCTAGAGAATTACAAAGTGAATTTGAAATGTCCATGTTTGGTGAGATGAACTTCTTTTTAGGTTTGCAAATAAGTCAATCAGATAAGGGTATCTTCATTTCTTAGTCTAAGTATGTGAAAGAGTTGTTAAAGAAATCTAGAATGGAAGACTCTAAACCAGTATGCACACCTATGATAATTGGTTGTAAGTTGAGAAAAGATGATAACTCACCCTTGGTAGACCAAAAAAAGTATAGATCTATGATTGGAGGATTACTTTATCTGACTCAAACCATACCTAACATAATGTATGTAGTGTGTCTTGTGACAAGATTTCAAGCAGAACCCAAGGAATCACATGTGATGGCAGTCAAGAGAATTCTAAGATATTTAAAAGGTACAATAGATTGTGGCTTGTGGTACCTCAAGGATAGTGACTTTGTTCTCAGTGCATATACTAATATAGATTGGGCTGGAGATGTTGATGATAGAAAAAGTACAAGTGGAGGTACATTCTTCTTGGGAAAAAGATTAGTATCTTGGTTGAGCAAGAAATAGGATTCAATATCCCTATCTACTGCAGAGGCAAAATACATTGTAGTAGCATGCAGTTGCACTCAAGTGTTATGGATGAAGTAGACTTTGAAGGACATCAAAGTTTTGTATGAATAACCTATTGCAATCTTTTATGACAACAAAAGTGCCATAAACATATCAAAGAACCTAGTGATGCATTCAAGGACCAAGCACATATCCATTAGGTATCATTTTTTGAGAGAAAAGGTGACAGAGAATGAAGTGAAGTTGGAGTATGTTTCGACCAATGATCAAATTGCAAACATTTTTACCAAGCCTTTGCCCAAGGATACTTTTGAGTATCTCAGAGAAAAGTTAGGGGTCATCACCTCTCCTACTCTAAACTAAGATGCACAATGGTACATTAGTCCAAAGGTGTTCAAAGGTCTGGATTGATGCTTTCTAGGGATACTTCTAAGGGGGAGTAGTTATAAAGTTTAGAGGAGAGATTAGATCAGAGCAGAAGAGTACAAGTATGTGCCCTTTGCCATTGATGTCAAAGGGGGAGAGAAGTCATGTGAAAAACTTAGAGTGCAGATGTGTAAGAGAATGGGGGAGAATCTTGGAGAAAGAAAGAGTGTAGATGTGTAAAGAGAAAGGGGGAGATCTTGTCTTGATGGCTATTGCAATTTTTCACATCATATGTTGCCATCAATGACAAAGGGGGAGATTGTTGCAAGTATGTGCCTAGTCGGTGTTGTCATTGATGTCAACATATTGTCATTGGTGTCAATTGTATCCTATTCAGTTACTTGTTTAGAAGACTTGTATGTTGAGGATATTGAGAAAATTAGCCTCTCCAGACGAAACAAGTCAGCCACAGAGAAGTGTAATACAGACAGTGAGTTGTATGTTGAAGAATAGTCCGGTAAACTGCTCCACATTTGTTCCTTCTTGAAGATCATGGTCTGTGGATTGGAAGTAAGTTAGAGGTATGTCTAAGGATGCTACATTTCAAGTCTGAGCCATTTGCATGAAGATCTAGGTGAGTTGTGTTCACCAAAGTGAAGCTTACTTTTTTTGTAAGTTCAGTTGAGACAGGAAGATAGTATTTGGCTCCACATTCCTCCGCAAGAAAATATTTTTCTGTGTAGTTCTAGAGGGAAGTCTAGGATGATGCTAAGTGCCTACAGTTGCAATGGTTCGTGGTTTGGTGGTTTGCAAGCTATCTTTCTTTTATGATAGTTGAAGACAGTAAAGTTCATGTACTCCGGTGAGAAGATTCCTATGAATAAAGTGGTTAAGGTTCATACGGTTTCTCCTCATGATTATAGCATGGTTGTGGATGTCTCCTAATCATGTTCCTATCTAGACTTTGGTTTGCATTAGGAAATTGAGATGGTGTGTGAAGATTGTTCTGAGATAACGTAGCATGTAACCAGTCTTGGCTGACCTGGTTGATCCCAGTGATTACGAAGATCTCTAGAAGATTGTGGAAGTGTGTTGTGGCATGGAAGATCATGTTTGAGTCCTGGCTAAGGCATGACGTGATCCACATTTCATTCCCTTTGCATGATGTTGCAATAGGTTAGGACCTATTTTGTAAATATTTGTAATACTAACCTTGGAGATTGTTCCAATGGTTGATGTCGACCTTGATGATGATTCCAAGGTTGATGTAGTGTATATATACCTATAGCCGAGTCATGGAAAAGTTGCCCTTGAGCAAAAATGAGAATATATTAAGAAAGGTCCAAAGGCAAAGTAGAGAAGAGGCAGAGGAAAGAAGAGGAAGAGCAGAGCAGAGGAAGAGCAAGGCAAAGGAAGAGCAGAGCTGAGGAATTGTTTATTCACAATAAAGAAAGGTGTTGATCATGGTAGTGAATCTGGCAGTAAGCCACCAGTAGGGTTTAACAGCCCTCAAGGTTTAACAACCCTTATTGTAATCTTGCTAGGTTTAGGGTTGAGGCAGTGAGCCTGCTAGACCTAGTTGTTCTTCATGGAAGTAAGCTAGTATGTTTAGGCCTGTGGGGTGAACAAGCCTAAACATCACTATTTCAAGATTGCAAGATATATTGAGAGTTAATCCTCTCTGCAGTTTTTCCCCACCTTGGGGTTTTCCACGTAAATATGGTGTCTCTTGTGTTTGATGTTGCTTTTGTGGTTAAGTTTCTGATTTCATGCTCTCATTGTTAAATCATAATAATTGTGGATAAGTGATGAATGTTTAATTGTAGAAGTGTTTAAGTTTTTGTGACAATTGATTCACCTCCCCTCTTAGTTGTTTGGTGCATATCAACATAGCTATACTACCCCTTTTTCAAGTGGTTGATATTCTATTCCCAACTTGTCAACTATTTGTTTGGGCATAACCGAAATACTAGCTTTTGAATCTATCATACAAGTATGGACTAGGTGGTCTCCAATGATTAAAGACACATAGAAAGGGGGTGGCTTGACCTCTTTTGGTGGCTATTCGGTACTATTCTTGGAGTCATTTGTAAGTACAACATTGGATTGTTCACTAGTAGAGTCACTAGATACACTAAGTTTTGACAAAGCTGATTGGAGAAGATCCTTTTGCCCAAGAATGGCTAATGAATCCCACATTGACATAGTAACATTAGCTTTCTTCATATGCTCAAGAATACTAAAAGTAGGAGTACTTACTTTGCTTTGGTCTTTAGGAACAATAATTTCTCCTTGAAAAGATGTTGGTTGCACTAAATCGTTAGGCTGCTACTTGTTTGTTGCAGCCTGGTTTTGTGCTAGAATGTGAATATTTTATCCATTAGATGGCCCAACAACTCCTTGGCTAACATTTGACACTTGTTTAGCTTGAAAAGAGCCACTATCAGCTTGTTTTCCACCATCAACAAACATCTTTTTTGACCTTGTGTTGTCTGCAATAGAGTTATAGGACTGATTTGGTGCTTGAGAATTGTTCATTCTACAAAACTCTTCTCTCTAAAAGTTCATGAGAGACACGTCACCTTGCATATCTCCATGTGTGGGTGGTGTTTGTTCAGCTGCATCAAGCATTGGATTTTGTTGAGTAGCAATAGCACTTTGAACTATAAGATCTTGATTGATCACACCATTCATGCACGTATCCTGGTTGTGAGGTAGGTAGCAGAGAAAACACCACTCTAGTTCTTGTGCTAAGTTATTTTGTATTGGTACCAACTCTCTGGAAGTGCTTGCAACATTACAATTTTAAGGTTGGTATGGCCAAGCATTCAAGGTTTACCTTTGACCTTGAGGGTTTGATTGATATTGAGGTCTATTAGGCTGATAAGGAGCTTGGTATGGGGCTTGATAAGTCTATAATTTTGGTTTTTCTGCCTCTTTAGGTTCACTAACTTATTACCAAAGCTCTATAAGAGGCCTTTTATCTCTTGAAACTCAGAAGATGGAGTAGGAGTGGCCTTTTCTTGACTAAAAGACTGGTTATTTTCTGCTGGTAACGTAGGGGCAATAGGTATAGCAGCCAAATGTGGTATTTACAAAGGCATGGAAGGTTGAATATCTAGAAATATAGGCATAGGGGGTCTAGGTGCTATCTTACCAGCTTGGATAAGATTGTTTTCAACCCTTACTGCAATGTCAAATGCAGCTGGTAGTGAAGTAGCTCCCATGGATTGTATCATAACATAAATGTCACTGTTAAGTGCCTTCAAATAATAAAGAAAAGCATGCTCTGTAGAAGGTCTTACCATGGCAGGAATTATGTTTCATGTCTTCTGGAAATAGAAGTTGAAGTTCGTCATTTACTCTTGAGGAGCTCTCTTGATGGTGCTCAACTGTTCTACCAAAGACAAATGGTCTGATTTGTCCTCAAACTACTTGAAAAGAAGCTCTCCAAGCTAATCCCATGAGCCTATTGAGTTCACTGCCAAACCTCTAAAACACTATAATACTTTGCCTTTGAAAGAGGCTACCAACAATATGAGATCTACATTTTGTTGAGTGACATGATGCACATCACATAAGTTTGCCACATCCTTAATGTGCTCAATGGGTGTAGTTTGGGCCTCTCTTGAGATAAAGGGTAAACCTCTAAGAGCTACCACCGGGATGTCATCATGCTGTGCCAAGTTCAAACGGGCTGCCTTGATTAAATGGCACAAAAAATTGGTTCCTAGGAGCTGCCATTTGTGTTATATAGGTTTGATTTCTTGCAAGATGAGCTGCAACTCTCACAGGAGGTGGAGTTGACTAAGATTTCCTTGTTGAATGGTGAGTTCTCCTACTAGGTCTGCCCTATCTCCTAGGAGGAGATAGCTGCAAGTACTCAAATGAACTTGCACTCCTCGTTTGTATCCTTCTCATAAGCTGTTACAACACTAGTTTTGCTAAATTTCCACACTTAGAGTCACCAGATATGTAGATTTCATCCTCTTAAAGGTCTGAAAATTACTCGTTGCATATCAAAACTAGCAATAAAATGTATTCTTTGAACTATTTTGATTCAAATAGTCCCATCGAGTGTGCCAAAAATTGTTGTCACATAGGATTGTACCCTGAATGCTAAGCTCTAAAACTCAGCAATCCCGTGCAACATGGGGACATCCTTAGGCCTATGGGTTGCCTAAGATGAGGATGAGCCTCCAGATTATGGGTTGGTTCCTTTTGAAAACCTCCTAAAATTTGCTGGCTTGTTTGGAAAAGGGATAGAAAACTAAAAATTAAAGCTTAAACTTTAAACTAGGAGGTGATTCACCAATGATAAAGGACCTTGTACTCACTATTCTCACTCACAATTCTCTCAAAACAACTCTATTTTATGCACAACTCAAACTTTTGAGCAACTTATGCAAAAGTGTTTCAATGGAAGGTTTTGTTTTAGGTTTTATTTGAAGGAAAACACGTGTTTTCACAACTTTAAGCACTAAAAACAATAAACACAGCCTATGACCTACATTACTTGTTCATATCCTTGCATAAAATTATTACAAATGAGACCTACTCCAAGGATTTAATGCTTAAATCACAAGAAACTAGCTCAAATAATTCACAATATCATTCATAGACAAAATTTTGAGAAGGCAAACTTGCTGATTTTATTGATAAAAGGAGTTTGCTTGTACAATTTTGAAGAATGTATAAAAATAAACTAATTTGCTGCTACTAACTAAGTTACAATGCTTCTCTTTGCATAAGGCAAAAGAGGAAATAAAGAACTCCCCTAAAAAAGGAAGAAAGAAGAAGCCTTATAGAAAAAAAAACTTCTTTGTGACTAAAAGAGAAGACTGAAGACAAACTAATTGTCTCATCTTCTTGAAATCTCCTCCACTATACACGATGAAACACCTTTTTGGTCGTGCAAAAGAGAAAAACGTATAAAAAGGGGCTTAGAGCTACTCCAAACTAGTTGTGAATAGGCTAAAAACTTGCCTCCACTGATGCCACACCTATGTGGGGAATTGAACTGATTTGGAACTACCAAAAACCCCCCTTTTTAGGCCCATAACTAAGTGTTAATACACTTTGCATGATGTGTCTCCTTTGATGTAGTTTCTTCGGAGATATAGGAAATGCCTCAACAACTCTAGAGCTACTCTGTATAAATAGGAAAATCATTAATGGATGGTCTCCAAAGCATGAAGACACATTTATTACCTTGATACAACCTTAGATAACCTACACAAAAAATTTCAAGGTGTTTGGATCAGTATAACTTGAATTTTAACATTTCAGTCCTGTTGAAAACTAGTTTTTTCAACATTTTTCCATGTCTAGGTCTGTATTTTTGAGTTTTCTCTCTCTTCATGTATAGTATGAATATGAGACCACTTGTAAAAGTTATAAAATATCCAAAAACACATTCAATCTAAGCCTCATAGGTTTTGGAGCTTTAAAACCCAAGTTATGATCTTTTTTGTGCACCTAGGAACTCCCAGGGCAGCAGGCATACTTGTTTAGTAAAATTTTCATATTTTGAGTTCTGGAGGGTCCCAAGAGCTATTTTTTTATTGGGACTGTATTGATCTCCTTTACAACCCCCAATAGTTGTTTAGGTAGGTTCAATTCTAAAATTTACCCATATTTGCAATTTTTAGGTCTGCAGAGTTGTCTTGTAGCTGTGTGCATGGTTGTAGATGCATTTTCACTCTTTCTTGATGATTGGAACATGTATGGATGAATCCTTGGGGATTGGAGGACTGTATTATTCCCCTTTTCAACCTTCATTAGGTATTATAATCCATGCAATCGTTCCACCAAGATACCACATTAGATTTGGGAGCATTTTAAGCTTGAAAAAAATAGTTTTTTAAGAGATCTGAGCTATTCCTGCACATTGTGAGCATTTTTTGAGTTCCTTATGGATGTAGAACCCCTGAGAGAGTATTATGAGGCTAAAAAATCCATGCATATTCTTCCTCATACCTTCAAACTATAAAAAAATTGATTTTTTGCCTTTCAAATGCTTAAAAATGCACTTCAATCTCCTTGCATTCACATTGGACAATCAAGAGGCCTTCAAAACTATTATAGATGCATGCATGGTGACCCAAATTGTTGTATATGCATGCATCATGACCCAAACCCCTTGATTCAAGGCATTAAACTTGTTCTCTTCCTCCATAAACGTGTCATTCTTCATTTAACCATTAATTTCTCCCTTTATTTCTGTCATTTATGCCTTGGATGCTTTAAAATTTCAAATGGTCAATCAAGAAGTAGCTATTGGGGATAATATCTATCTATTAATCTCTATGGAACTCTCATGTATAGAAGAGAATAATGCAAAATCAAATTTAATTTTGGCAAAAATACCTTAACTTTTGCAATTAGAGCCTCAAACTATTTAACTTTTACAATTAGAGCCTCAAAATGTTTAACTTTTGCAATTAGTCTCCTAGCCTACAGAAAAGACCTCATTGTGACTTCACTAGGCATATTATCATTAATGAAAGGATGACTATAAATTGAAAGACCTTATGAACTTAAACATACCTAATGAAGGAAACAATGGTGACTAAAAAATTGTCAACAACTTCTTCCAAGGAACCTTGCTTTGATACCAATTATTGATCACAAAGAATACTGAGAGGAGGGGGGGTGAATCAATATTCTGTAAAACTTTTCTTTCACATATTTATTAATCCATTTACCAAATTCAATAACATGAAAGAAAAAAAAATGTAAGAAGAGAAACCACAAAGTCATAACACATAGACACTAGGATTTTTACGTGGAAAACCCAAAAAGGGAAAAACCACGGTGAGTGTTAGCTCATAATATATTATGATATCAAAATTGAATTACTTGAAGGCTCACTGCCTAAGGACTCACTATCCAAAATAAGTGCTCACTGCAATAGGCTCACTACCAAAAGAAGAGAATAGAAGGTAGAGAATGAATGGCTCACTACTAGGAGAAGACTGCTACAAGTGCATCTATAGAATATTGAGGTGCAGTTCCATTTATAGCTCAATATATAGACTCAAATGTCTTCATAATGTCTGCCCTACTTTTTCTGCTCTGCTTCACATATACTTTGTTCCTCTATTCTCACTATCCTTTTCTGGTCACAAAATTGTCTTAGATCACACACACACCCTTTCATCCATCCAATGCCAAAATCTATCGAGTAGATATATCGGCATCAAGAATTTCCTCAAACTAGGTCGGCATGCAAAAGATAAAGCTGTATATTCAAGTTATACCTTGTCGGCCTATTATTGTGCCCAAACAACAATGTGGACCCAATCAATCATGCAAGACTCTTCATATGAGTTTGGACCTATTATAGAACCACTTGGATTAATGATTCCAATCATATACCTTCACCACATATCGATCTAACATGATTGTTGGCTTAACCCTTAAGTGCACACTTGACTAATTTAATTGTCATACCATAACCTTCAATGTGGACCATATGAGGCTCTAGAAAATATAGCCAACATCCATCATAGATCTCTAGTCATACATTTAGAACTGTAGGTCATGATAATCCTCTTCTGCAAAATGTGGATCTCAGAACTATTGTTCTATCATAGTGAAATACTATTAGACTGGAAGCCGATACTAGAGAACTTGTCGAATATGATCTAATGAACTTCAAGCACTACAAATATGGATTTAGATGCTTATGACATGTGTCTACATTGCCTTAGAACTATAAATCAAAATATTCAACATTGGAGGAATGCAGACCAAAATACTCAGGTACTCTACACTGTTTCTGAGTTAACTCTATTTCCCAGACTTAGATATTTCACCATAGAACTTCTGGAGGAAATCATGACTTGAACACTGAATCATGACATCACTAGATAGTTGTGAGTAACATACCAGAAACTCACAACATGATCTTTAATTGTGGAGGAATATCAACTGAATTTCTATCACTATCTTGATACCCTGTCAGTACTTAGTCAATTTTGGCTAAGTTAGTCTTTCCAAACCAAAAGGCTATGCACAACTTTGTCATAGGAGTTGTTCTAAGTCATGTCTGATTGTTGCCATCAATGACAACATCAAGTCTCCATCATACCATCAGTGTCTCTTGACTATGTTGCAAACAACACTTAGACCTCAAGCCCTAGTTGAATAGGATGATCCTAGTGCCAGGACTTGAAACTAAAGAAATATACAAAAGGAGACTCAGGTGGTGGATGACATCAAATTTATTGAGAAATAATTAGATTTCTTAGAATAATAATGGGATTTCATGGTGGCCTTGAACTTTCTCTAATCCTTCTTTGATAAATGCCTACTACACCTCTACTACATTAGTGTTGTGTTTTTCTCTTCTTGCTACTTTGAATGAGACCTTCCCTCTAGGAATATGTTTTGCTTACTCTTCATTGTTTTTCTCTAATGTATTGTTGTTGTATCATTGTATCTTGAGTTTTTTCTTGTAAAAGAGATGGGCCCCCTTTCAAAACGCTTCTTTACCCCTAATAAAAAACTATTTAGATATTATCTAGATTCTATATATGTTTACTAAATCTCAATATTTTTCTAAATACATGTATACATCCCCTAAGATATCTTTAAATCTAATAGATTTTTAAAGAAATTAAAAAATATATAACAAGGAAAAAATAAAAGAAATAAGCCTAAGTTAATTTAACTATATCTAATGCAAAAATTAAACAATCCAACACTAAACCATGATTAATTGCATTAGTCAACACATAACTACTTAAATACAATAATGTGATCTTCAAAGAAAACTTAACCATTCTAACTTAGCATTTGAGACCACCATATAAACATGTATATATCATGAATATTAAAATTCACACTTCACTATAACTTCTACTCTATGTCTCATCAAATGCTTATAACTGAATTAGAGATATATTCTTTATCCATCCTCACTTAGTTTAGAAACCATGAAAATGAGAAAATAAATTATATTTGAGTATTGATAACTATTGACCATTTTATGGTCACCATAAAAATAGTTTAGTACCTAGATTAGTCTCTACTCAATGGTTAAATTTTAATATAAAATGAGATGTGGCAGCCAGTAGAGAAAAGGAATTCAGAAAATTAATGCAATAGCATTTGGCATAGCAACATATTTATCCCTCAATAATCAAAGGAAAATGAAAATGAATGAGAAGCTGGAGCAGGGGAAAATCCAAATATAAAATCAACATGAAGTGTGCAACATTCTCCAGTGTGGAAAAAATAATTTAATATAAATTTGGGTTTCATTTCCAAAGTGAGCGGCCACCATTATATTAAGAAAGATCAATGATTTGTGGGAGTTTCCAAGGCTTGGAAAGGAAAGTAAAAAGTAAAGTAGCACCATTGGCTTGACTTTCCAACTTAGTAAAAGGAAAACAAATATTTAAATGCACAAAGAATGGTGAGTTATGGGTGTTGGAGAAACCAAGATCAACCAGTAAGAACTAGAATCACTTCCACAAGATAAATTGCTCAAAATAAGATATTAACATATATTTAATTTAAGTTAAGTAAAAAATTATAATATGCCTTGTATATAAATAGGCATGAAAGAGGAGGTAGGAAGGTGGAATCAATGATTGACTACCCCTCAAAAGATGAAACGATTATCTACTCAAATGACATGTGTTTGAGCAAGTGGAAAATATGCATGCATTAAGTGTCTTCAAAAGATGAGGACACATGTCTCAACCATATGAGATGAGACAAACTCCTAAAAGTTCCTAAGTAGAGACTTAAGCATAGTGTGAATATGACCTAGTCAATCTAGATAGGTAAAAGCTATTTTCACACTAACCCCCCGTTAAGTGAAACTTAGGGAGAAGTGATACAATGATGATGGGTCCTGACTACTAGGCCATGATAGGTACCCATGTACAAAAAATTTTATAATAAGTGGAGTAAAGGAGAAAACCCTCTGGGAAAAACCCCTCTCAAAAAGAGAAATGATACATGATAAAATTGTACAAGTGAATAAGAAGAGGATAGGAGGACTCAACATGAACCCCCAAGGACTAATTCTAACACTGTACAATATATGTTCCCCCCATAAGAGAGAAAAGAGGAGAAGGTCAATGTGACCCCCTGAGAAAATGTGAAGGAATAAACTCCATGTGAAGTAAATCTTCTTCCCAAAACTGATATGAGAAGGGAAACCATGAAACCTCCCCTCAAAATGCCTCCTGTAGTGCTGATAGAAGCTTGACACTAGATGCTAAAGATGATCCATGAATGGTGAACCACATTTCTCCCATTGGAAAAAAAAATAAACCATAGAAATGTGCAAATAATCTTCCCATTTCATATAGCAACATTTAGGAAGAAGAATGAAAGTCTTTGAATTGTGCACATGATCCAAAGACTGAGATGATGCCCATGATGTCTTCAAATGCTGCTCAAAGATCTCCAAGCCAATGCTATCATGTGAAAAATGTTGATAAGATGAATTAGGTACCATAAAAGATTCAAGAACAGGAACCATGGATGTATGGTGATAGCTAGACAAATCATAATTTGATACTACTACAGATGATGTCAAAATAGATGATGACTAAGTCAGTTATGTGGACTCATGAATATCTACAAAATTATCACAATAGATGTTGTTGTAGGCAAAGCAAGAACAATAATATCCGAAGAAGACAATGGTGATGCAACTTCATCAAAGCTATCATCAAATAGAAGACAAATGCCCTCAATGATGTCTTCCAAATCTGTGATGCAGGACTCTACAAACAGAGATGAAATATCTGGTAGATATGCATCCCAAACTGGTAGATTTGGAATAACAATAGAAATATCCCAGTGTAGAGAATCGTTGGAACCCATACATGAGTCAACTCAGGATTTAGAGGTAGCATCAGGTGATGGTGGAAATGACATCTTAATGCAAGTTAATAGACTAGATTGTTCATCTCCAAATGATGGTGTCTCACAAGATGGCTAAGTAAGACTAGATGTTCTTTCTACAAGTGCTTTATAATGATCTATAATAATACAATAATCATGAATAATTTGTTTCATTTCATCCCTTTGATGATGAATACATTCTTCTGTTGTAAGTCATTTCATCCCATAATATCCACATTTGATTTTCTATTTATTATGAGATTTATTGATAATACTCAAATGGAAGGGATCATGTGTGAGAAACATGATCAAATTGGCGTAATAGTCAAAGGAGAAATGAAATATTGCATCCCCCAAAATGATTAGTACAGTAACATAGCCCCCTCCCAAAAAAAATACAAGGAAAAAATTATAATTGTGCAAGTTTGGAAGCCAAATCATCCGTTTATAACACACGAAGATTTTTACAAATTTTTGAAATAAAGGCTTACCAAAACTTAATTTGACTTGTACTAGTGAATTCCTTGCGAAATTCTAATAACTTTCAAGAAAAAGTTTGCAATTTTTTGATAATTAGGGTAAAAGTTATGCCCCATCAAAAATTGCACTTATAATTGATTTTAGAGGCCAAAAAACTAGTCTAAATAGAAAAATTTACAAAAATAAACTTCACCATAGTGAAGTTGATGGAAATACCTTTTTGTGGACTACAATTTTATAAAATTTTGACACTTAGTTTGCAAGTTACAAAAAAATGAAAACATAGCCCTTCTAGGACTATTGGTGGACCAAGGGGTGGCCAGGCTGCTGCCTAGTGGTGGCCTAGTGGCTAGCTGGTGGTACCCTAGTGAAAGCTTGGTGGATCCCCAAATTGGCTAAATAGAGGATAAGTCAAGGGCGTAGAGGCCTAAAAAATAGCCATTTTAGTGGCAGACTAGGTAGAAAATGCCAAACAATTTGCAAGTAAGCCAAACTTTGTAGAAGAGGATTGAAGTGATCCTTAGATTGGGTTCAATAGGAATGTTGAGAGTAGGGCAATGAGTTTGTTGTGAGGGTGGCCAAGCTAAGAGGTGAAAAAGCCTTCATGTTGAGGGAGCCTAGCTTCTTCAGGGCTGATCCATCAAATGTAGAGATCAGGGCTCAAAAGGACCATAAAAATTTTGAAGGGTCTGTTGAAGGGGCCATTGAGCCTGGTGTCCAAAACATTCACCTTTGCGGTCGAAAACATGGCTGAAGGGGCCTATGAAACGATCATCGACTAGGCCAAAACACCTGAAGCAAGAAGCTTGGTATAGGAAAGCAGTCGGGTCGAGCATGAAACACCAAAGAATTTGGCCAATGAGGCCCAAAATTGGGGTCAACAAGGTTAACTTGTGGAGCCAAACACTAAACTAGGAATGTGAGGAGTGGGATAAGGGTTGAACAAACTAGGGATGATCCAAGCAATGATGTAAAATAGGGTCTGATCTAGCATGAAGCAGGGGTTGAGTGGCCAGGAAGGAGGTCGAGGATCCTAGAAACCTACACACAAAACTTTAATCAACCCAAAATGACCATTTGTAGGGGCAAATTTGCCCTCTGCAAAAGGATTTTCCTTTTTTTGTAAAAAATCTATACAAGTACGAAAATGGCCATACGACCGTACTTTACCATGGGTGAGGTAAATTTTTTTTACAAAAAAACACTTATGCCAAAATTTTCCAAATGAAGGGTAATCTTTATTGTCTCAGGCCTTTTGAACTCAACAATGAAGTTCATTTGGCTCCACGACAAAATCTTGACAAGGCTAGGTGTGGAATTCACTCAAAATGGGAAGGGTTTTACTAGCATGGCTTTCATACCATGTTGGATTAGCCAAGATCAACCAATAATAACTAGAATCACTTCCACAAGATAAATTGCATAAAATAAGCCAATAATATATATTCAAAAGTTAAGTAAAAATTTACAATATGCCTTGTATAAATAGGCATAAAAGAGGAGGTAGGAAGGTAGCAATCAACGACTGACTACCCCTTGAAAGGTGCAACACTTATCTACTCAAATGACATGTGTTTGAACAAGTGGCAAGTATGCATGCATTAGGTTTCTTCAAAAGATGAGGACACATGTCTCAACCATATGAGATGAGACAAACTCCTAAAAGTCTTTAAGAGGAGACTTAAGCATAGTGTGAATAGGACCTAGTCATTCTAGATAGGTAAAAGTTATTTTCACACTAACAATGTGAAGTATAAAAATGAAACCACAACATTATTTTAAGATATCAAATGAAGTGTTGGGACCCGCAAATAACTTTCCAATATTTTATAATGCTTGGGCATTATTTAATATTTAGCCACTATTGATTTGTTTTCATCCACCAGTTTGCAAGAGTTGCAAAGGCTTTCCAAGGGAAAATACAAAATAAATGCATGCTATTGGTTGAAGTCTCCAACATATCAAAGAGAATAATATTTAAATATTGGTGGGAATAAATGAAAGCTATGGGTTCAGGTGATTAAATGAAAAATTATGTCATTTTTTATATGACAAATGAAGTGTTGGGGCCCACAAATATCTTTCCAATATTTAAATAATACTTATGTATTATTAATATTTCCACAAAAGCAATAAAGACTTCACTGCCAATTTATACTCCAAGAAATTAAAGGTATTTAATATTATTTTAATCAATTTGATTAAAATAGTCATCTATGGGAGTCCGCTATAGCACAAAGGGAAAATGTCAGAGATAAGCCCTGCCATTCACTAGAGGGTTGCGACGCAACATATTTAATATTTATTTAATCATCTGATTAAAATAATTACTCAAAAACTAGTCCATAGGCCAAAGTCACTCTGCCAAAGTTTGCAACTAGTCAAGCTAACTATTCAAATCAAGCTCTAGCACTCCAAAGGCTTTCCCAGGAATTTAAGTTGCATTGTTTAATTAATATTAAAGTTTACTTTAGTATTAAAATATTATGGTAAAAATCATTTACAGAGAAATATTTGAGAAAGAAAAATCAAGAGGGTAAATGTTAATTATTTTAATATTCCAAATGTCACAAATTAAAAGCATAAGTAAAAAGAGGTAAAGTAAAGTTGTAGGTAAAGAATTTCATACATAGGAAGAGAAGAAGGGAAAATCAATTACACAAAAAATAAAAAAGAGGGATATTATTAAATAGAAGTGGTTGCATTTATTTTCTGTATGGAAATAATTTATTTAAAAGGCAAAGTGTGCAACAAAATAAATGTAAAGCAATAAAAGAAAAATCTTTCACAGGAGGTGAAGTGTGCAACAAATAATATAAGTGTTGGCACAACTATTTTTATAGGGAAATAAATTGGGAATCAAATGAGTTAATTGTTTTGTTAGAGATCTTTATGACTTGATTTTTGAAATATTTTGAGAAGAGTGTTCTTACAAAGAATGTCAGAAAATTAATGAGCTACTAGCATCTACAATGAAGCATTAAAGGCTATAGTCTCATCTCACCTGCTACAAACTCCCCCCTCTTTCTTTTCCCTCTTATTTTCTATCCTATTCTATATACACCTCAGAGATGGTTGTTGGATGTTGGTTGGGATATATTTTACAATAGCCCTATGCTATTGTGGTTTTTCTAGTCATTTCGAGAAGGATTGGGTGAATGTTTCTAGGAAAAGCTGGCTATCTTGTGCTTCTATGAGCCTATAGGTTGCTATATTGCTCTCTCTATAACCTCATGATGGTCAATAAAAATGATTAATTTTCCTTTACCTCTTGTGTTGTTATTGGGTGTGTTTATTTTGGGGACTGGGATGTGATTATTTTTGGTTCTTCTTCTTTGTCTAGAAATGTTCTTTTTCTTTCCTCCATCCTTTTGTTGTTTGGCTCTAGGGGAACCTCTATATTTGTTTCTATTAATGAGTTAAAATTTGAACTGTACATAATCTTAAAATCATATTGTGACATTAAATTATGAGGCTTCTACTACATAAGCTCTGACTCATCATTGGTGTGCACAAAGTACTGTGATTGTTGTGTGTACTCTTAGTCTCATTATTGTTGATTATGATATTGTGAGTTGCTAAGATTTGGTCAGATGGTGGTAGGGTTCCTACTCTTGGCTTATGGCCTTTTATGCCTTCTATATTTTACTTTCAACATGTTTCCCTTTTCCATTTTCCCCTTTAGTTAGAGTTAGCTTGGAGTAAGCAGGGAACCAACCCTAGCTCTGGAGATTTGTCTGTAGGTCACGTCTCACATTTACAAAAATTTCCATTGTTGGTGATCACATCTAGTGAAGTGATTTTGTACACCAAAACCTCAACTGCACAAAAAAGATTGTCAACAATAACTACCAAGTCAAATAAAAGTATAAATAGGTTTCCAACATTCAACTAGTTCAAATCTAGGACTTTTATAAGTGAATTCCTAGTAAATAAGTAAATACAAGAATTAAATCCCATATAGTTTTAACTGAAATCATTTAAAACATAATAGAATTAATAGCAAAAGTCTTTATTTTAGCAAGATATTTCATCAATAGGTGTCCTCATGGAATCCACATGTCGCAAGTATCTAGGTCTTTAGTTATGTACCAAGCTAGAGATTTAGTAGCCATCTCTACTATTCATGTTTGTTAGTTTATGGAGATGGTATGTTAATTGATGATCCTCATCAGTAATAATGTCTTAACCACTTATTTCAAATTACTTGACATGTTGTGTAGGTTTTCATAAAATATTTAAAATGAATTATTAATTCTTTCTATCATGGCACTAGTCTTCATGACAAGTTCTATTATGGCTTGCCCTCCTTTGTTTCTTATAGATTCTAATTCTTCTAAAAAACCTTCTTAAATTCATCTAATTTGGTTTGGAATACCCCTTTACTCACTCATTCTCCTTGATCATCCAATGTTCTTTTGTTAACAATGTGTATGAATTGAAAATTTAGCTTTTTAACCTCTTTTGTTATCTTGCTTGATTTTCTTTAGTCTCCGTCAATTGTCTTTGAATTTCTTCTTGGGAATCTTCAAAAAATGACATAGAATTGTATCTCTTAGACTACCACCATAGTAATGATTCTTGGACCAACATCCTTTTTAACCTATTCACTCAATACTATCTAATTCATCAAGCCCTTCACTTTTTCTTCCTTATCTTTGAATTTTTTGTAACCTTTCCAATATACACTTGCAATTTCTTATCAAAATTCTAAAATTGATATAATTAGTGCAATTGGCTAACCACTTCTTTCAAGTCAATTTATATGGGATTTCAATCACCCTTAGTTTCAATTCTTTGTTTCCATTAATAAAAAGTTGCACCTGATCGACTACCACATCTAACATTGCTTTGATAATTGATGGTCTCTCCTCTAGATATCCTTTTATTTCTTAGAAATTATAAAAGTTTCTTTCTTAGATACCATAATAACCTAACAACTTGATGATTTTTCATTTCTTTTTAGCAACCTCTTAACTTTCTTGTTCCCTTACCATATTCAACTTGAGTCAAAATTTCCTCAATTTACATCTCTAGATTTTATTGGACCATTATTGTTGGCTAATAAATCACATCCATTGTGTATCCAAGGTTCATGGTGTTACCATTTGCATGACATTCTCAATATTTATGACTAGGATCTTTTCATAAATTGTGGTAGTAATAATAAGAGCAACTATAGTGTTTTAAATAAACATTTGGGGATGTGAGACCTATGAGGTTTTGAAAGTTGTAGATATAAAGTTTCTAAGGTGTAGAATAATTATGTTTTGTACTTAGCGTGGCGTAGAAAACATGGAAAACATTGAACTATTTGGTAAAGATGTAAACATGGAAAACAATAAAAATATAGATGGGTTAGTATTAGGTATGAGGGTAAAGTCAATGATATTAATGGTAATGGCATTTGAAAAGGATTGGAATCCACTATAGAAACTAGAAACTTAAATGATGTGGATAGTGAACAAATAGAAGTCTTAAATATTGACACTTTTGATGTACTTTGTTAAGAACTTGATGAAATACTAGAAAAATTTAAAGCATGAGAGACCAAATCAAGCATGGACAAAGATTGAGCTATATTAGAAGTTATTGACACACTCAATCCTATACAAATGGGGATTTTGGGTAGGCATACTTGTATAGGCAAACCCATACAAAGCATAATAGTTAACATATTAGTAGTAGAAGATAGGATGGTTGAAACTAGAGTGCATAATGAAATGGCTAGTGAATATGAAATTATAGGTGCAATAGATGATGCCTCTCCTATGAAAATATCTAAGGCGAGCCTTCTAAATTTTCTACTCTCTTTGCTTCAAAATAATTTTGAGAAATTTATAACTAATCTTTTTCAATACTTCTTGTCTAAGACCTTTTTTTTATCATATTTCCTTACTAGGATTGCCTTATAAGCTATCCATTCTTGGACAAATCACTTTTTGTCTCCATGAAGCAACTTAGCATAAATTTCTACCAAAAATTTCATTTTGTTGATGGGAGATCTCAAATCTAGCTCATCTTCATCCCATCGTAATACAAAATCCCTTAACTTACTCATGGTGTCTTCATTATACATTCTATGTAAATGATATTTATCTATATTTGGAATCTTATCATGTATATACATTATATTCTTCACTCTTTTATGTGCTAGAAATTGTTTAAATTTTCCTTCTAGATCATAGTACATATGTGGTCACCAGTCAAATCCAAAAGCCTTGATCAATTCACCAATCTTGGATTTACATGAAAGATTATAAATTTCTCCCATCAAATAAAATAGATTAGAAGGTATGCTTCCCATCTCCTTACTCAAGTTTTAAGCCACTTAATTTGCTAATTAGTAATAATTTTTTTCTTAGCTATTTTTGACAAAACATGCATTGGGACTTTGTGTAGACCAATGTGACTACCTTTGATTGAAATAATAGTATGACTTGGTTAGATCCACCATGCTATATTTTTTCTCTCTTTTATCTCATGTGCCAAGCCTAGATTCATCCTAGGCATAGGCTTATTATGAATCTTCTCATGTACAACTAGGTAAGAATTTTCACTGATTATAATAATCTCATCTTCATATCTGTGGGCATGCAAGTTTGTAAATATCATTTGAATAAGGACCTTTGAAAATAGTGTCCAGTTGCTCATTAGAGGAGAAAATTTCACTATAGCACAGGCGGTTTCTATTAGATAATAATCCATGTAAAAATATTTCCTGATCTAAGCTTTTAAAAATTACTTCCACAAAGATTAGTAATCAACTCTCCATAATTTAGAATCACTAGTTTCTCTAGATTATATGTAGTAAAGGTACCCATGTAGCATCTAAGTGCACAAAATCCTTTTGGTTGAATAACTTACACATCAAAATTATGGTTTGTAAATGATGTCATTTGGAAATAAATATAGCATAGTTTGAAATACTCTTTAATCTTGACAAATCCACTTTATGACCACCACATCTTCTAAAACTCCATAAGCATCATTTTCTTTGGACCATTTATTTTCCATAGTTGCATCATACCTTAGGATAGGCTCTAACTAATTCAACATACTTTGAAAGGCTTTTCCATTCACAAATATGACATACTGCTTGTCAACATTTCTAATAGCGTCATGTTTTCTATGATAAAAAACCTAAATATATTTTCTAACAAGTCTCTACATAGGAAGGCATTAGACTTTCCTATTACTCTATGAAAGTATGAGGCTTGGACTCTTTTGGAATTGGTTACCACATTGCATTTGTCTTTTTCCCAATTCTTAAAGAAATAATAGATGGAATTGGATCCTAGAGACCTATGTGAATGTGGCAAGGTGTTTGTGTATTCAAGTATTCTGGCCACCATTCTCCTACTTTGATACAAGCTCACAATTGAATGGATTTTCTCCTTTCTTAGAATCCAGGTTTAATTTCTTGCCTTATGAATTCTTAATGAATTTCCCATCTCTATAACCTCCAAATATATAAATTCATGAATCAAATTAATACATACTTTCATTAAATCTCCCCAAGAGATTTCATAACATATCTTATTCATAAATGCACTATTAGTCAAAATGACATTTTAATTAAATCTTGTTAGTAAATGGTGCTCTTTAAAATTAATCATCATTTAAATCACTGCCACATACCTTTAAGTACAATACTTGAGATGTTATTTCTTGTTTTCATTGTAAGACATGTCAAGGAAAATAGTTTTAAAATAAGCATGTCCATAAATACCTACAAGAATCCTTGAATCTATCAAACTTTTTGGACTCATGTTTATACTTTTATAATCATTTATACAAAACCAAATTTTAGTCAAGGATTTCCTATTATCACGTTGGGATGCACTAAAGCTCCCTAACATTCTAGACTTCTCAAGATTCATCCTTTGGATGCAAATTTGTTTTTAACCCAAACTTCACAATTAATTTGGTGCCAGTAGATATGTAGGCTTCTTCAAACTTCAAGAACCAAACATGACCTTCCATTTACCTTGATTTAATCAATGATTATGGGATGAAGGGGTTCATCGAACACGATAACTAACTACTTGTGACAAAAAATAATTGACTCCTATGTTGGACACCTAGAAATGAGTAATAAATGACAAATGGTGACCCATGAAGGTGATTGTTGGGCTTCTCCAAGTTGGGCACTTGGAAAGAGGTCATTTTGGGCACTAAAATGAGTTGTCTCTTCATTTCCAAGTCCAACATCCAAGGGTTATGACTATTGGGTGTTTGAAAGGGGGTGTGTCTCATGTTTCTCTTCCTAGGTAATTTTCTATAAATTAGAGCTTTGGGATGAAGATGAGACATGTCGAGTTGTATGCTTTTGTTGAGAGTTCACAAGTACATAGGTGTTGTTAGATAGAAGACAAGGAAGGCATGAAGGATGTGTGATGTATTTATACTATTACATTTGAAGATAATATATACTTGGCCTCTCTTCTTGGTGGAGTTGTTTCCATTTAAGGGTTTCTCCATGTACACATTATGTTATGTGATGATCTCATGTAGTTTGTTGATTTCTTATATTGTTGATTTTTATGTTCTAAATCTAATTTTGGTATTCTACAATTAAGCACATTTGATTGATGGTATTTTCAATGAACAAGAAGTCTTAATTTCAGATTTCCATATTGTAGTAGTTTACCTTTCTTTCCCAACATTTGGTATTAGAGCCTAGCTAGTTTTGGTGTCTATGGGTGAAAGATTTTTTGGGCTACAGTGAGAGTTCTGGTTAATTTTGTTTTACAAATCTATGTGTAGAAGCCATGGATTCATCTACATCTTAGATAGATGTTGATAAATTTAATGGATCTAATTATGAGGATCTCCTAGAAAAGAGAGATTAATGGATAATGACAACAAAGGAACAACAACTTGATAAAATTGATCAAGACACATGGCACAAGATGGATAAGAAAGCATGAGAGACAATCTAGCTTTATCTTGTAAACTTTGTCCTTTTAAATGTATTAAAAGATCCTACTGCTTATTCCCTATTGAAAATGATAGGTAAAATTTATCAATTTAAAAGTCTTTTGAACAAGTTATACTTGAAAATAAAGTTGTTTTCTCTAAAAAAAGAAGGAAGGAGAATTGATAGTTGAGCATTTAAATTCATTTAATTTTATTTTGAGTCAATTAGCCTCTATAGATGTTAAGATAACTGAATAAGATAAGTTCATTATGCTTCTATATTATTTGCCTAAGTCATGGGAGAGTATGATTATTTCAATTAGTGCTAATCTAATAGATCACATGATGGATTCCCTTGTTGTAACTCTATTGACATAGAAAATGAGGAAGAAAGTTAATATGGATAGTTCATTAGAGGATATTTATGTGAAGGGGAAGTCCAAGGAAATAGGAGGATCTAAGGGAGACAAAAAGGCTCCTAAAGAGAAGTCTATGTCTCAAGGCCGATCTAAAACTCCTAGAAAGAATAGAGTGAAGTGTTGAGATTATAGTAAAAGGGGACATGTGAAGGACAATTGTAGGAATAAGAAGAAAAAATGGTATTCCTCCATGAAAAACTCTTTGGATGAGGGTATTGAAAGATTGTATTTTTCACAATATTATGTCTGATGATTATTGGTTGGTTGACTCAGGATGCTCATACCACATGACTCCTCACAAGGAGTAGTTCTCCTCATATAAGACATATGATGGTTCATATTTGATAGTTGGATAGGGAAAGGTATGGCTATATTTCAATGATGGGAGGATAAATAATCTCTCAGGTGTTTTGTATATTCTTGGATTGGTGAGAAATTTAATTTTTGTATCTAAGTCAAAGGATTTGAGAATCACATGTAACATTTGATAAGGCAGGTTGTAGGTTGGTAAGAGGAAAATCGGTGGTAGTGAAAGGGTCAAGAACGAGAAACTTGTTTAAGCTAAATGCAACTATTGTTTGTAATTCCACCTATGTAACTTTAAAATATAAAAATACATGTATGTTGTAACATTATAAGTTGTGCCACATAAGTGAAAAAGGATTAAAGACTATAATTAAGAAAAAATTGGTTAATGATTTTTCCTATTCTAATGAGTATTTTGATTTTTGTGAAGATTGTGTGTTTGGGAAATAAAATAGATCATATTTTCCTTTAGGTAATTATAAAGAAAAGACAAAGTTAGAAATCATTCATATGGATGTGCTTGGTCTTGTGGATGTTGGTTCTATTGGTAAATCTTAGTATTTTGTGACCTTCATTGATGATGCCTCAAGATTCACCTAGATTTACTTTATGAAACATAAATATGAAGTTTTGACGAAGTTTAAATAATTTAAATCCTTGCAAAGAAGCAATAAGATTGTAAGATAAAGGTTTTGAGATTTCATAATTGAGGGGAATATTGTTCTAAAGAATTTGATGAGTTTTGCAAGAATGTAGGTATAATCAAGAAAAAGACTACTCCATACACACATCAACAAAATGGGGTGGTAGAAAGGATGAATCAGATCTTGATGGAAAGAGCCAGATGTATGTTAAGTGGTATATATTTGGATATATGCTTTTGCAAAGAAGCTGTGAATATTGTTTGTTACTTGATAAACAAATCTCCTTGTAAAGTTCTTGATTTGGCACCATATAAATTGTGGATGGGTAAGAAACCTTCTATTTCACATTTAAGGGTTTCTAGCTATGCCTAAATAAAAGAGGTCTAAATTGGATCTAAAAGCACAAAATTCCATCTTCATTGGATATGGTGAGAATGTTAAGGGTTACAAACTTTGGAATCCACCAACCTTGAAAGTTGTCTATTCTAAAGATGTGATTTTCATAGAGATTAGAGCTATTTTTGTTACTAAACAACCAAAAGATAAATAAAGGACAAAGACAATGCAATTGAAGAAAGACGATGCACATGTGTAAGAAAAAAATGGTTTTGAGGATGGAGAGGAATAAGAGGCTTCAAGTGGGAGTTTTGAGAGAGATGAAGAGGTTAGGCCTGATGACCTTGAAGAAGTTGAGCAGGTAGAACAAGAGCAAGAATCCCTTACTCCACCCTTGAGAAGATCCACAAGACACCAAAATCCTATTGATAGGTATATCCCACTAGATTTATCTTGTGTATTTTCTTTGTTAAGTATTGATGAGGAACCTATATCCTACAAAGAATCTATTCTTTTAGATGATAGTGAGTTTTGGAAGCAATTCATGTAGGAGGAGATGATGTATCTAGATTCATGTGACACCTAGGATCTTGTTCATTTGCCAAAGAAAGGAAATCCATTGGTTGTAAATGGTCTTGTAAGAATAAATTTGGAGTAGATGATTCATTAGAGAGGTACAAGGCCAAACTAATAGCCAAGGGCTACTCCTAGAGAGACGGGGTTGATTTTGTTGAAATATTATCTCCTATTGCTAAATTATCCTTAATTAAACTTATTTTATCCATAGTTACTAATGATTTTGAAATAAAACAAATGGATGTTAAATCTACATTTTTGCATGGGGATTTGAAAGAGAAAATTTATATCTAACAACCTAAAGGTTTTGAGGTAAAAGGGAAGGAACACTTGGTTTATAGGTTTAAATGGTCTCCTTATAGTTTAAAATAATCACACTAGATGTGGTGTCAAAAATTTGACTCAATTGTGTTGAAATTGGGTTTGCAAGAGGTGAGAAGGATCACTGTATTTACATTAGATGTATTTATGATCATATTCTAATTATTGCCTTGTATGTAAATGATATGTTGTTTTTTAGTAACACCAAGGATATGATTAGTGAGTTAAAAGATCAACTTTTAGGTACATTGAGATGAAAGATCTAGGTGTAGAAAGATAAACATTAGGTATAGAAATTAGGAGGGATTGTGAACACAAAAACATTTGGTTGTCATAAAGTAAGTACGTGAATATTATTTTGTAGAGATTCAATATGCAGGACTGTGAGCTAGTTAGAATTCATTTATCGGTTGGCACTAATATTAATTTAGATATGTGTCCCAAATGTGAGGATGATCTTAAGGATATGTCTAATGATTCATACACTAGTGCGGTTGGTAGCCTAATGCATGAAATGGTTTATACTAGGTTAGATATTGCCCAAGCAATGGGAGTATTGAGTAGGTTTATGTCTAACCTTGGTAAAGAGCATTAGAATTATGTGAAGATGTGGTACTTCTAATTATTATTTGGTTCATTCTATTACTAATAGTGTGGATAAGATATTGGACATATAGGGCTTTTGATTTAGATTGGGTCAGTGATTTGGATAGTTGGAGGGCCACTAATAGCCATGTTTTTACTTTGTTTGGTGGTGTAGTGAGTTGGATGAGTAAAAGGTATCCTATGATACTTTCTTTATCCACCACTGAGGTAGAGTATATAGATGCTATCAATGTCTCCAAGGAGGAAATCTGGTTACAATGATTGTGTATAGGTATTGGTTTTGATTGCAAGAAAATTTAGATAAGTTGTGACAATGAGAGTGCAATTTGTTTAGTGAAGAATCCAATGTTTCATGTTCAGACAAAGCATGTGGATGTTTAGTACAATTTTTTTAAAGAAATGATTTCAAATGGATAGGTTATTTTGATGAAGGTTGAAACTTAGAAGAATGTTATAGATTCTATTACCAATTTTGTGAGCATGGAAAAGTTCTCTTGGTGTAGGAAGGCCATGGGCTTCATTTCTTGTACTTAATTCATTTTATTTGTGTTCCTATGATTGTATTTACAATGTATGATGTCAAGTGAGAGAATATAAAGATTAAGGTGCCATAAACCTTGTAAATCCTATTTCATTTATTTTGTTCCAACATTCTTGTTAAGGTGTCTAGGCACCTAGGGTGCTACAAGAAAATAATTTGTAAGAAGTTCCACTTGTAGTTTGCAACTGCATTAAAAAGAAATGAAGGGGGTTTATTGATAGTGGTAACTAACTACTTGTGATAAAAATTAATTAATTCCTATGTTGGACACCTAGAAAGGAGCACCTAAATGACAAATGGTGACCCATTAAGGTGACTATTGAACTTCCCCAAGTTGGGTGCTTGGAAAGAGGTCATTTTGGGTGCCAAAATAGGTTGTCTCTTCATTTTCAAGGAGCATCCAAGGGTTGTGAACATTTGGCTTTTGCAAGGGGCTATGCCTCTTGTTTATCTTCCTAATTTTCTATAATTTAGAGCTTTGGGATGAAGATGGGACATGTTGAGTTGTATGCTTTTGTTGAGAGTTCATAGGTAGACAGTGAAAGGAAAGCAAAGTGTGGAATATGCCTTCCTAATACTAATCTTCAAAGAGAGACAAAAATTTACAAAAAAATGTAATTACAGTTCATTTAAGATGCACAAACAAGAATAATAGAATAAACAACAAAGATTGAAAACCAAATTTTACGTGGGAAAACCCTTATGGGAAAAAAACCCACACACCAAAGTAGAGATCTCTTGTATTATAGTAAAACGTAAATTACATACAAGTTATAGAGCTATCCTCTTTCAGGTGTCAATTCATAGAATGAATTTGGTAGCATTAAGTACAATTCACTCTCAAATCATCATCATACACATTCAATGCATTACTACATTATGTTATATTATAGACTTCACACAAGCATTTCAGGAAGCCCATCGTTTCAACTTCCACACTAGATAGAACTGTTACAAACTATTTGAACTATCTTGAATCATCATTTCAAGTCTTTACCGCGCCATCGTAGTCACCTTAGACTAACCTCTGCGGGATGGCAGGACACACCGCAACACCACAAGCTTGTTTACTATCCATTGCGGGGCTGCAGGGTATACCACATTGCCACAGACAATCTTACTGGTTGTCACGAGACCGCGGGGTATACTGCACTGCCATAAGCAAGAGTCAACCACTGTCGTGGGGTGGTGGTATGACCTGCACACCCACCAGCCTCTCTAGTCACTGTTGTAGGGTAAGTCCCGCTCTCCTGCTGGCACCTTCCATGGACCACTCCGGGGTGGTGGGGTAACTTCTGTGCTACTGCAAGTCTCTTTGTGAATAACTGTGGGGTGGCAGTAACATTGCACTATTGCAAGCTAACTTTTAGACTCCCACGGGATGGCAGTAAACACTGTCAACCAGCACCTCTCTTATTTGCATCTTGCGGTACTGCAGTAAAGCCTCAAAAGCATAACCTTGGAAGTCTGAGTCTGATGGCTACTAAGCTAGGGTTTTAACAGTGAGTTTGAGACACACATTCTCAACATTCTCTCACTTGATGAAGAACTCACTAAACCCCCTTCCAATGCTTAAAGTCACTGAACATTCTAGGCCCTAAGGCCCATCAAACTGGTACACCACTTGAACTTATCTGTGCTCACAAGCTTCGTCAATGCATCAACAACATTTACTAGAGTATCAACCTTTTCTAGACTAACCTTTCTATCCTCCACCATATCATGAACAAAGTGGTATTGCATGTCAATATGTTTCATCTTGGCATGGAAAGTTGGATTTTTTGCCAAACAAATGGCACTCTAACTGTCACAGCAAATAACAATCTTCCCTACATCAAAACCAATATCTGAACACAGTCTTCTAATCCAAATAGCTTCCTTACAGGCATGAGTTGCTGCCATGTACTCATCCTCCGTAGTGGATAAAGTGACTATTCCCCGCTGCTTGCTTATCTAGCTAACTGCACCACCAAACAAAGTGAATACATATCCAATGGTGGATCTTCTGCTGTCAATTTCCCCTACCCAATCAGAATCCACATATCCACAAATGCTAACTGAACTTTAAGATTTAGTAGAGTAACCATGATAACACTATTGATAGTAAGGAATACTGAGAGGGGAGGTGCATCAGTATTCCACAAAACCACTTCTTAGCAAGCTTATTAATTCAAATTCCAAAATTAATAATATGAATATAAAATAAGCATAGGAATAGCAACCATAAAGACATAACACATGAACACTAGGATTTTTATGTGGAAAACCCAAAAAGGGAAAAACCACGGTGAGTGTTAACTCACAATATATTATTATAGCACAATACCAGATTACAAGAAGGCTCATTGCCTTAGGGCTCACTACCCAAATAGGCTCATTGCCTAGAGAAAGAAAGAAGAAAAAAGAATGGCTCACTACCAAGTTGAACTGATCAAATTGCATCTACACGTGCTTCATTATAGCTCCAATGAAGTACAAAAATACTATCTCAAAACTCTTCATCTTTGACTGCTCTGTTTCACTGCTCTACTTTTACATAAGAACAAGATCTCTCTTCTTCTGCTCTTGTTGCTTCCACAAAATCACCTTACTTCACATGTCAGACATTCACATTCACATCACACTTATCAAACACAAGTTTAATCCCATATATATATCTGCAACACTTAACAACTTCAAGTTAGGTTAGCTTGCTAGGATGAAACATGTAGTTATACAATGTGTAGCTTGTCAGCCTAAAGCATTTACCAAAATACTTTGCGAACTAAGACAATACTTTGAAATACATTCTTATATGTCATCTCATACTATAAGATCACTTAGGATATGATCCTAGTCACTAGATTCTTAAACACACAAATCCCAGTATTAGGTCAGCTTCACAAACTAATTGCCACAGACTCAAATCAGTTGTCAAATCATAACTTTCAATGCAGATAACAAAACTTCTTCAAATTCACAACTAAGACTCTTTAGGCATCCCCAAGCTTATCCTCATAACCACAAAGAATAATATCTATTACCAAAGAAATGCAGATCAAATCAAACTGACATTTTGTCCTATTTAAGAATGTTCTCTGCTAAGCCAGACTTATACTTTTTGAAACTATGCTTCTGGAGATGATCAGAGGATGAATCTTTGGATTTGGGATCATCTAAGTATTAGTAACATATTACCAAAACCGCAAGACAAGATCTTCAACTACGGACCAATGCAGACCATAATATTGTAGTTCTGCAGTCCTCTCTATATTCTGTCAACACTTAGCCAAAATGCCTAATTCTTCTTTCTGAACTAGAATTATTTGTATACTTGACTTCATGAGGATTACTATAACCTCACAACCCTTTTGAATCCTTGATGCTTGTTGCCAAATCCATTTGGTCTACCCAAGTGAAGTCTCTTTGCCTTGTTGCCATCAATGACAACACTTAGATATTCAACAAAGCAGTGTCTCTTGCCAACAATCTAAACCTTTGGCATTAATGGCAACACTCAGTGAAAAATGCTTGTGTTTCTTCCCCTTGCTCTGTACACTCTATTTTTCTATTCTCCTTTAGATGTATGCTTAGTTTTCACTAGTTTTCCTCTTCCCCTTTGACATCAATGGCAAAGGTGTGTGTTCAAGCGAAATTGTGTCAAAAATTCTTCAAAACTGTCATATTCTGCCGCATATATACAGGTACACATTTCTATCTCAATTTATGGATGAAGGTAGAATATCATTATAGATAGTCTTTATCAGAGCTATCTCTCCTTTCCATCTATTCCTTACACTCTCTAAAATATGGATATGGCCATTTATCAGAAAAACTAGCTTCTCTATCTTCTGCACATCTGAAGGTGCATCAATTAATGCTTGTGATTTCAAGGCTTCTTCTGCCAGATTAATCATGGAATCTATTTTTGGACTTATTAGCCCCCTTAGCTGGCACAATCTATCTTTGAATTCTTCTCTTTTCTTCATCAGAGTACTCAAATCATTGTGAATATTTGCAACCTGTGTTTCTTTGGTATTTATTGGTTCAACTGCCAGATTATATGCCTTGGAGATATTAAGCAGTCTGAGCTCCAAGTCCTTGATTTTATCTTTTAATTCCTTTGTAACTTCTAGCCAAGCAAAATTTGTATATTTTACAAGCTTCATCAATGGCACTCTGTATGCCTTTTATTCCATTATCTAACAGAGTTTTATCTTTTGCTATCATAGCCTTTAACTCAACCAATCTCTTCTCATCAAACTCTTTTCTAACTTTTGCTTTTGCAGATTTTTTGAAAGATTCAAAATGTGTACTTACAGAGTTTAATAGACCCTTGAGATGATCAATGGAGGATAATGAGGTATCCTTTTGAAATGTTGGCATCATTTTCTACAAAATGTTGGATGCATCATTGATCAATTTACTTTCTTAGATATGTGATTTAAGCATTTCTTCCTATGCTTTGGCTTGAACAATTGATCCTAGCTTGAATTTCTACATAGGTGACATAGAGGCCAAATTAATTGGTCCTTGAAGAAGTTTAGACTCATCTAGATCCTATTGTCCCTCAGAATCAACTAAGACAATTGCAGTGTCTCTTGCTCTAGCAGATGCTTCTTCTTGACTTTGTTCTAGAGGATCCATATCTATGTTCTCTTGTTGATCAATTTTTTGCTCCAGTGCAGGGCTCCTTACCTATTCTTTATTCTTCCCAACATCAGCCTTTTGCTCAAGAGGAATTTCATATTTTCCTTGATTTGTCATATTGAATGTATCAAAATTAGGGGCTTGATCATGCTCGTCTAGATCCTATTGTCCCTCAGAATCAACTAAGACAATTGCAGTGTCTCTTGCTCTAGCAGATGCTTCTTCTTGACTTTGTTCCAGAGGATCCATATCTATGTTCTCTTGTTGATCAATGTTTTGCTCCAATGCAGGGCTCCTTACCTATTCTTTATTCTTCCCAACATCAGCCTTTTGCTCAAGAGGAATTTCATATTTGTCTTGATTTGTCATATTGAATGTATCAAAATTAGGGGCTTGATCATTCTTATCTGGTCCTTGATCCTGGCTTGTCTCCAGTACATATGTATCTTCATCATTTGCTCCTTCATTGAAATAAATGGTAGGGAGATTAAATTCATTCAATGTGTTTAGAGTGATTTCTTTAATTTCCTTTACCACTTTTTCAATATCCCCTCCCATAAGAGCATTCATTCTTCTTTTTGACCTGAATTTGTTGTGAATTGCTTTGGAGATTTTCACCTTTTCCTTTGGAGTGATTTCTAGACATAGTTTTTTATTAATGAGTGTTCTCTAAGCTCAACATCCTTTGCCATGGCCGCTTCCTTTCTTGCAGTCATTATACTTGCCAGAGTATGTAGTACATCAGTAATTATCTCAATTAGTGCCTTGTTGTAGATGTTTAGGTATTCTACAATAGCAGTCTCAATGATTCTCTTATCCCGATCATTATATTCATCATACAATTGTGCAATGGGTTTCAGATTGCCATCCACTGTTATGGCTTTGAGAACATCTTGAAGGCTTATAGTTGCTTCTTCTATCTAAGGTACATCTCACTTTTGCTTTTTCTCAGGTTTACCCTTACCAGAGGGTTTCTTTTTGTTGGTTCCGAAGGCTTTTGTAGCCTCAGTTTTCATGTTCTTTACTTCTTCATCTGACTCTATTTCTTCTTCATCAACTGCAATGCTTACATGCATTCTTTTTGCCTTGGTTTTCTTTCTTTTGTGACTTGTGACATGAGTTTCCACACTTGCAGATGTTGATATGCACCGGACAACTGAGAGGGGTGGGGGGTGAATCAATTGTCACAAAAACTTAAACACTTTCTACAATTTAAACATTCATCACTTATCCACAATTATTATGATTTAACCATGAGTGCATGAAATCAGAAACTTAACCATAGATACAACATCAAACACAAGAGACAACAGATTTACATGGAAAACCCCAAGGTGGGGAAAAACCACGGAGAGGATTAACTCTCAATATATATTGCAATCTTGACATAATGATGTTCAGGCTTGGTTACTCCACGGGCCTAAACATACTAGCTTACTGCCATGAAGAACAACTAGATCTAGCAGGCTCACTGCCTCAACCCTAAACCTAGAAAGATTACAATAAGGGTTGTTAAACCCTGAGGGCTATTAAACCCTACTAGTGGCTTACTGCCAGACTCACTGCCATGATCAACACCTTTCTGTATTGTAAATAACAATTCCTTTGCTTTGCTCTTCCTCTGCTTTGCTTTTCTTCTCCTTTCCTCTGCCTTTGGACCTTTCTTAATATCTTTTCATTTTCACTCAAGGACACCTTTTCACCAACTCAACTATAAGTATTTATACACTACAACCTTGGAATGATCATCAAGGTCGGCATCACAATCATCAACCATTGGAACAATCTCCAAGGTCAGTATTACCAACATTTACAAAATAGGTCCTAACCTATTGCAACATCAAGCAAAGGGAATGAAATGTAGATCACACCATGCCTTAGCTAGGACTCAAACATGATCTTCCAATCCACAACACACTTCCACAATCTTCTAGAGATCTCCGCAACCACTGGGATCAACCAGGTCAGCCAAGATTGGTTACATACTACATTATCTAGGAACAATCTTCACACACCATCTTAATTTCTTAACGCAGACCAAAGTCTAGAGAGGAACATGATTAGGAGACATCCACAAGCACACTATAATCATCAGGAGCAACCGTACAAAACTTAACCACTTTATCCATAGGAATCTTCTCATCGAAACACATGAACTTCACTGTCTTCAACTACCATAAAAGAAAGATAGCTTGCGGACCACCAAACCATGAACCATTGCCATTGTAAGCACTTATCATCATCCCAGACTTCCCTCTAGACCCACAGAGCCAAATACTTTATTGCAGATGAATGTGGAGCAGAATACTTTCTTCCTATCCCAATTGATCTTACAGAAAAAGCAGGTTTCAGTCTGGTGAATACAAGTAACTGATATCTTTATGTGGATGGCTCAAACCTGGCATGTAGCATCCTTAGACATATCTCTAACTTACTTCCAATCTACAGGCTGCAATCTTCAAGTAGAAATAAATGCAGAGCAGTTTACCAGACTATTCTTCAGCATACAACTCACTATTTGTACTGCACTTCTCTTTAACTCACTTGTTTCTTCTGGAGAGGCTAATTTTCTTAATATCCTCAATATACAAGCCTTCTAAACAAGATATAGTTGACACTAATGACAACAAGGATATGTTGACATCAATGATAACACTAATTAGGCACATACTTGCAATAATCTCCCCCTTTGTCATTGATGGCAACATATGATGTGAAAAACTGCAACAACCATCAAGACAAGATTCTCCCCCTTTCTCTTTACACACCTGCACTTCTTTCTTTCTCCAAAATTCTCCCCCTTTATTTTACACATCTACACTCTGTTTAGAGAAAAATTGGATTTGTTAATGTTCTCATGTTTAGATGTTTAAATCCGCCTCTCCACTATACATTCAAGGATCTAGGGTCGAGCGACAAGCACTATCATACCCTAGGTCACTTGCAGATTTAGGGAAACTTGGATTAGGGAATTTAATTATTAATTTTCCTTCTCTTATGTCCAATTAACCATTAAAACCCTAATTATGCAAATACAACAACAAATTGATGAATGATGAAAAAAGCTCTTGCAAACAGGAGTAAAATACCAAATCACAGAATACCTGTTTTCGGGTTTCCAAAGCAGAATAGTTAGGGACACTGGAGTGGGTGCCTAAGTCCACGGTACTGGTTTCTTCATAGAATTCAGACCTCCTTCCGACACTGATTAGCCCTATAACTTCTATTCCTGAAACTCAGATGAGGAGGACACTAGAGCGAGCACCCAAGTCCTAGAAGTGCTCATGTGTTCTTTTCTTCAGATCCTAAATCCTTGATGCCTGCCAATCCTTCCTATAACTCCACTTTTCCCAAATGCGACACCTGTAATCTGCAATCACAAGACCTGGTTTGGGGGTTGTGGTGTTTAGAGGCTTGTCTTAGTCAAGCCCCGGAGGACACTTAAGTCTCCGAACACCGTTGTCAAATAAAGAGTGTGTGTCCTTGTGAGGCAGAGGCAAAAACCAAAGGAATCAATGATGAAAACACAATATTATGTCACCTTGTAGTGAAGCTCTCATGGGAGGAAGATTCTCTTCATGCCATGAGGAAATTAATGCTCAAATATGTAAATATCAACACACAAAACACACAAGTCTACTCTTGCAAAACAATAGAAAGCCTTGAATCACCTTGAGAACACTTGAACATCACAATTGCCATCTAGTTTCTAAATGAATGCCTAAGCATGCTTATATATGCAACCACAAGCACTCCCGCCAAGATTTTAAAAATCAAAACTTGCCGTGTTGGCAAAAGGACCAAATAATGGTCATAAACTGACACCCAGAAATTAGGGCTACCCCAAAAATAGGGCAGGACTAGGGCACGAGCACCCAAGTCCTCCCCCCCATTTTGGGTTGGGTACAACTCAAGGGGTCCACCTAGGTCCAATTTTCCATGGAAGCTAGGTCTCATTCCATCGGGATGCCAAAATATGAACTAAGATGTCCTAAATGCATACTAAAGACTCGGGAGCTAAACCTTATGAGGGAAAAGGCCCCAAGGGGACATTTTCTGACATTATATTTAGCTCCCACTTTAATGTATGTATAAATGCAAGGCCAATAGATGCATTAAATTAAGGTCACAAACACAACAAACACACCAAGCACATAGAAGACATGCCAATCACATAGAAGACAGTAATAGGCATGCAAAACACGGAGAAGACAGTTATAGTCACGCAGAACACAGAGAAGACAGTCAATGCATAAAAGACACATTAATGCATGGAAGATAGAAATGATATATTTTCTTTTCTTTTTCTCATATATATGAAATGCAAATGCAAGTATTGGAAATTAAACAAACCTCCCATAATATAGGATGCACTCATCAAGTCAGTCTTTAGATTGTATATGGGGTAACACACACGCAAGACACACAAAACTTCCCAAAATGCAGGATGCACTCATCGAACAAGTCTTTGGACTGCATATGGGGCAACAAACACACACACTTGAAGAAACAGAGAAAACATGGCAAACAAGCGATGGAGTGTACCTATTTCTAGGTCCAACACCATCTTAGGCACATTACAAGCACACACCAATGATAATCACCAAAGACATGCTTAAGGGTTGAGTTAGTAATAGAACCACTCCCCACCTCCGTAGAGGATTTTTGAAAATGCAACCCCTCCTGCGTCACGGAGACGCCTTATAGTGAAAAGGAAGCATGGCATACCACCCCACCTATGTCACGAAGATGCCTTATAGTGAAAAGGAGGTATGAGCTCAAAAGTATACAACTCCACCCGCATCACAGAGATGCCTTATGGTGAAAAGGAGGTACACACAATAGATAGATTGATTGATTGCAAACAAACTTAGGATGCAGGAAGTACTCATCGTACTAGCCTAGACCTGAGGACAAGCACATTGCTAACATCTACAATAGACAACTTACCTTATATGCCCCCACCTTAAGGTGGTTGATATCATGCATCAATATCAAGCACGTTAAGGTAGGAAGAAAACACAGAAGGGAGCACTGACTTTCACAAAGCCCACGCCCCTTGGAGGTGACATGTACTTATGATCTCCAAATGTTCCCACAAACACATCCCTGCAAGAAACATGTTAGTGTCTACAAGATCATGATAAACAACAACATCAATGCATATGATTAACCACACAAAGAGCCAAGGTTATACAACAAATTTGGATTTTGAGGATAACTGTGGGGCTATATCACGAAGCTCTCCAAATTGAGTACTGCCAAGGCTAGATTCAAAGGCAAGCAAAGGTGCACAGAGCAGCAGTATTGTTAAGGTTTGTAAATGCGATAGAAACATCATGAAATTCACTACGTGGAAAGCATGAGTGCTTCCACTAGCCAAGCATCAGATAAGATATAAAACCCAATCATCATATTAGGAACTAAGTCCATTTTTTGATTGCTCTCGAAAGGGACACTAGGTCCGCATCAGTATAAATGTTTTTCGTCATCCACCCACTAGGTAGAAACACTAAAGGAAGGGAAACAATAAATAAGAGAGGAGAAACAAGTGTCTTAGGGATAGTCATGTAGGAGGGTGCCCCTAGGTCACCAACCATGATGCTATGTCCATAAGACACAACACATAACAATGAAATTAGAGAGAGGCAATATAGAAGATTGATGATACAAATAGAAGAAGGTCACAATAGAGGCGGTCTCCTGGTATCTCGAACCTTACGAGAGAATCCAAGGTCATCCCAGGAGGCCTAAACAACACATAACACATCACAGGGGAAGCACATCACAAGAGAGATAAAGGGTTAGAGATACTTACCTGTAGGGAGTTTCTCACTAGAGGTTATCAACAATCAAATCATTCTCTTCCCAATCATAAACATAAGGTACAATTGTCAAGTCTCTGTCATTAATCTTTTGTTCATTCTTAAATGCTTCTTGGTTTGACTCAATGTTAGGAGGAATATTTTCTTTTTGGAGTTCATTAGTGTGCATATTCGCTATCCTCTTAGGTGGTGGGAGAAGCAAATTATTTTGAGTGATCTCAACATCCATCCTTGAGGGATTTAATGTGAGGGACTTCTCCTCATCTACTAGTGTTACATCCTTAGTGATGTCCAAATGACTTGAATATTCAAACAAAGGAGGGACATTAAAGGTCTTCACTTCCTTAGTGAAATCCAAAGTGTATGAACAATCAACTAAAGGAACAAGGTTGCTAGGATGATCCATAGAGGTTTCATGCTCTAGTGTAGGATTTTGATTATTGTTAAATGAATGCTCATTGTCTACCCACAGAATGTTCTTTGTTAAAGGGAGATCTTTATTCACTAATGCTTCATATTGGCCAGGGAGAGAAGTGGAATTACTAAAGCTATCCCCTGTCTTCTCATCTAAGGTTCTTGAATGTTCTATGGAATCATTATCAGTGTTTTCATGAGTATTCCTAGAGATGAATTTAGTTAAATCTTCTAATATCGAAGGATATGATCCTATTAATAAAGTGAAGCTACTAAAATCATGTGGATAACAAAGTAATTGCAATTCATATGTAGAACATATAGAAGCATCAATACCCCTTACAGAAGCTATGTGCTCTAGAACATGAGGATTCTCATTAGTGAAATTAGAGAAATTTTCAAGATCTAGGATATACTCATGCAAAGATTTCATAGATGAATAACATGAAGATGCCATAATGATATGCAAAATCAGATTTTGAAAGCTTTTCAAAATTGGTGCAAAGGACAAGTGCGAAACTATATGCAAAAATAGCCTAAAATGCTTGGTTTTTCATACTTTTTCAATGCAAATGAATGAAACAAAGGGTGATGTAAGAATTTAAGTCAAGGGAAGAAAGTTATATGTCTAATATTAGTCCAAAACAGCAATATTATCCTTCTCAACACAATCTTGATGTGATTTCAAGTTAATGCCAAGTCAAAATATAGTGAAAATAGGTCAAAATAGGCACTTTTTTCACCAAAACTCAATGTAAAAATCATAACAAAGGGTGTTGTGAGGAAAATGATGATGGAAAGAAAATAATATTGGTAATAACAGCCACTTAGTGTCAAAATTCCCAACACAACACACTTTTAGTGCCACTTAAGGTAAAACCCTATTGAAAATATAGCAAAAATAGGCTATTTTTCACGGTTTTTCAATTCCAAGACCTAGCAAAGGAGGTGTTGTAAGGAATTTTAGGAGGTACAAAAAATAATATCAATGATATAAGTCACCTCAGTCCATAAAATTTATCAAAACATGCTTGGAGTGCAAACTAGGTCAAACCATAGGGCAAAAATAACCAAAATGTGTAGTTTTTCACCGAATTTTCACTACAAGAGCCCACTAAAAGGGTGTTGTGAATCTTTTTATGAGGGGAAGAAAATTATTACCCTGATAATAGAAAATTAATGCAAAAATACCTTTCACAACACACCTATGGTGCAAGTTTGGAGAGTCAATAAGGCCAAATTTAGTGAAAACCGTTATTTTCGAAGCCCTAGGTTTGAAATCTTGGGACAAAATGCTATAAAAATGTTTTAGAGTCTGATTTATGATTAAATTGACTTACTCTCATATCTAAAAATGATTTTCAAGCCTTAATATGCAAAATGCCAATGCAAATCTAATGAAAATGCATGAAAATTGCTAGTTTTTGTTGAAATTTTCTATGCAAAAATGCAAATATTTTAAATCTAAATGCAAATTTAAACTAAAATACAAAACTATAGACAAATGTTAATTTTAATGAGCCTCTAAAATTAGTAGAAAAATATGAGAAAAAGATTTTGCCTAATAACCCTAGATTTTGGAATTACTAGGTTATATAAAATTGTCAAAATTTCCACAAAACCCTAGCAATTAAATGATGAAAATGTAATGCAAATTTTTGAATTTTTAGATTTCTATGTAGTTTATATCAGATCTGATGAAAAAATCATGAATTAGGAAAATTTAGAAAGAATTGATGCAATTTAGTAAGCCAAACAATGCAATTTTTTTGAATTTTCCTCAATGCAATAAAATGAATGACTATATGAATGAATGAAATCAATCCAATCTGAAGACACACACTCAACAAGTTGCAATTTAAGTCCAAAAATAGGGGTTCACCAAAATATTTAGAGGAAAATCAGATTTGTTAATGTTCTCATGTTTAGATGTTTAAATCTGCCTCTCCACTATACATTCAAGGATCTAGGGTCGAGTGATGAGCACTATCATACCCTAGGTCACTTGAAGATGTAAGGAAAATTGGATTAGAGAATTTAATTATTAATTTTCCTTCTCTTATTTCCAATTAACCTTTAAAACCCTAATTATGCAAATACGACAACAAATTGACGAATGACAGAAAAAGCTCTTACAGACAGGAGTAAAATACCAAATCATAGAATACCTATTTTTAGGGTTCTGAAGTGGAATAGTTAGGGACACTAGAGTGGGCACCCAAGTCCAGGGTACTAGTTTCTTTGTGGAATCCAGACCTCCTTCTGACACTGATCAGCCTTGTAACTTCTATTTCCTGAAACTCGGATGAGGAGGACACTAGAGTGAGTGCCCAAGTCCTAGAAGTGCTCCTATGTCCTTTTCTTCAGATCCTGAATCCTTGATGCCTACCAATCCTTCTTGTAACTCCACTTTTCCCAAATGCGACACCTGTAATTTCCAATCATAAGACTTGGTTTGGGGGTTTTGGTGTTTAGAGGCTTGCCTCAGTCAAGTCCCGAAGGACACTTAAGTCTCCAAACATTGTTGTCAGATAAAGAGTGTGTGCCCTTATGAGACAGAGGTAAAAACTAAAGGAATCAATGAAGAAAACACAATATTATGTCACCTTGTAGTGAAGCTCTCATGGGAGGAAGATGCCCTTCATGCCATGAGGAAATTGATGCTCAAATCTGCAAATATCAACACACAAAACACACAAGTCTACTCTCACAATACAATAGAAAGCCTTGAATCACCTTGAGAATACTTGAACATCACAATTGCCATCTAGTTTCTAAATGAATGCCTAAGCATGCTTATAAATACAACTACAAGCACTCCCGCCAAGATTTTAAAAATTAAAACTTACCGTGTCAGCAAAAGGACCAAATAACGGTCATAAACTGACACCTAGAAATTAGGGCTGCCCCAAAATAGGGCAGGACTAGGGCGCGGGTGCCCAAGTCCTCCCCCCTATTTTGGGCAGGGTACAGCTCAAGGGGTCCACCTAGGTCCAATTTTCCATGGAACCTAGGTGTCATTCCATCAGGATGCCAAAATATGAACTAAGATGTCTTAAATGCATACTAAAGACCCAGGAGCTAAACCTTATGAGGGAAAATCCCCCAAGGGGACATTTTTTGACATTACACACTCTAAGTTTTTCACATGACTTCTCTCCCCCTTTGACATCAATGGCAAAGGGCATATACTTGCACTCTTCTTCTTTGATCTAATCTCTCTTCTGAACTCTGTGACTACCCCCCCTTAGAAGTAGCCCTAAAAAACCATCAATCTGGACCTCTGAACACCTCTAGACTGATGTAGTATTGTGTATCTTCGTTTAGGGAAAGAGGGGTGATGACCCCTAACTTTTCTCTGAGATATTCAAAAGTATCCTTAGGCAAAGGCTTGGTTAAAATGTCTGCAATCTGATCCTTGGTAGAAACATACTCCAACTTGATTTCATCCTCTGTCACTTTTTCTCTTAGAAAATGATACCTAATGGATATGTGCTTGGTCCTTGAATGCATCACTAGGTTCTTTGATACATTTATGGCACTTCTGTTGTCACAAAATATTGCAATAGGTTCTTCATACACAACTTTGATGTCCTTCAAAGTCTTCTTCATCCATAACACTTGAGTGCAACTGCATGCTGCTGCAATGTATTTTGTCTCTATAGTAGATAGGGATATTGAATCATATTTCTTGCTTAGCCAAGATACTAATCTTTTTCCCAAGAAGAATGCACCTCCACTTGTACTTTTTCTATCATCCACATCTCTAGCCTAATCTGCATCAGCATATGCACTGAGAGTAAAGTCACAGTCCTTAGGGTACCACAAACCATAATCTATTGTGCCTTTTAAATATCTTAGAATTCTTTTGACTACCATCACATGTGATTCCTTGGGTTTTGCCTGAAATCTTGCCACAATACACATTGCATGCATTATGTCAGGTTTCGTTTGAGTCAGATAAAGTAATCCTCCAATCATAGATCTATACTTTTTCTGGTCTGCCATGGGTGAGATATCATCTTTGTTCAATTTACAACCAGTTATCATAGGTGTGCATACTAGTTTAGAGTCTTCCATCCCAAATTTTTTTAACAACTCTTTCACATACTTAGACTGAGAAATGAAGATACACTTATCTAATTGACTTATTTGTAGACCTACAAAGAAGTTCATCTCTCCAAACATAGACATTTCAAATTCACTTTACATTTCTCCAGCAAAAACTGAGCACATACCTTCATTGCCTCCAAAAACAATATCATCAACAAAAATTGCAACAATCAGGGTTTGTTCATCATTGATCTTGAAGTAGAGATTACTATCTATAGTACCTTTATTGAATCCTATCTATATCAGGTACCTGTCCAACCATGCATACCATGCCCTGGAAGATTGTTTTAATCCATACAAAGCTTTCTTCAATTTGCATACTATGTCCCCTTGTTCTATTGACTGAAATCCTTCCAGTTTAATATACACTTCCTCTTCCAACTCTCCATTTAAGAAGGCAGACTTCACAGCCATTTGATAAACCTTGAAATATTTGTATGCTACAAAAGCTAGAAATATCTTTATTTCTTCAATCCTTGTTACTGGAGAAAAAGTTTCTTCAAAGTCTATTCCTTCAACTTGAGTGTATCCTTTGCACACCAACCTTGCTTTGTTTCTTACCACTTCACCATTCTCATTCATTTTGTTTCTGAAGACCCACTTTGTACCAATTACATTCTTGTTTGCTGGTCTCGAAACAAGATCCCAAGTCTGATTCTTCTCTATTTGCATCAATTCCTCTTCCATAGCCTTTATCCAATTCTCATCTTTGCAAGCCTCATCCACAATTTTAGGTTCAATCTTATAAATCAAACAGAACTATACTTGTTCTTCTGCAGCTTTTCTTCTGGTTAAGATCCCTTTGCTCTTATCTCCTACGATTTGATTTTTAGAATGACTGATTCTTACATATCTTGGAGTTTTGGTAGCACTTACCAGAGCTTATTCTTCTTCATCTGTGTTGTCTTCATGCTGCACCACTTCTGAAACATTTGGATCATCTGACTCATATCCACTTGATTCTGAAGACCTTTTCTTACATTCATCAACTTTTACATTTGCACTTTCAATGATCTTATTCAGCCTCTTATTATAGCACCGATAGGCTTTACTCTTGGTGGAGTAACCAAGGAAGATTCCTTCATCACATCTAGCATCAAACTTACCTAATCTTCTCTTTTGATACAACATCTGTTACCAAAAACTTTGAAATATTTCACAGTAGGAACTCTACCATGCCACAATTCATAGGGAGTTTTTGAACTATTACCTTTTACTTGGACTCTGTTTAGGATATATACTTCAGTGTGGATTGCCTCTCTCCAATATGCTTCTAGAAGATGAGCTTCCTTCATCATGGTTCTAGCAGCTTCTTGAACTATTCTATTTTTCCTTTCAACAACTCCATTTTGTTGTGGAGTTCTGGGCGTAGATAGCTGTCTTTTTATTCCATGTTTTTCACAAAAGAAATTGAATTCATTTCATGTGAACTCTCCTCCTCTATCAGACCTCAAGCGTTTGATTTTCAAATCCATCTCATTTTCAACCATTGCCTTAAATGCCTTGAATTTAGCTAGAGCTTCATCTTTCTCTTTCAAAAAGGTGACCCAAGTCATTCTAGAATAATCATCAATGAGTAGCATGAAATACCTATCTCCTTGCAAACTTCTTACTCTGGTAGGTCCACACAAATCTGTATGCACTAGCTCAAGTAGTCCTCCAACTGATTGGTCCTTGCTTTTGAAACTTGTTCTTGTTTGTTTCCCAAATTGACACTCCTTGCAAACTGGATTAGCAAGCTTCACAAGCTTAGGCAAATCTCTAACAATCTGTATAGTACTTATCTTCATAATATTATCAAAATTTATGTGACACAACCTTCTATGCCATAACTAACTCTTATCAATTTGAGTCAACAAGCAATAGTTTTTGGTTCCTTTCAAGTGATAGATATTACCTCTGGTCTTCTTACCAGTTGCAATGACTGTTCTGGAGCTTTCCCTGATCTTGCATCCATTATCCTTGAAGCTTAAGTCATATCCCTTATCACACATCTGACCCACACTCAGAAGATTGTGCTTTAATCCTTTCACATACAAGACATCTTCAGTATTATGCTTTCCATCAAAAGAAATAGATCCTTTTCCACAAATCCTACCAGTTGTATCATCTCCAAACCTAACCAGTCCACCATCATATCTTTGCAAACTGACAAACTTACTTTTGTCACTAGTCATGTGGTGAGAGCAACCACTATCAATAACCCATTCATCCTTGTCCTTAATGACCTGTGTAGCCAAAGCACTTTCCACTAGTTTTTCTTCCTTCACACAGCTAGGAGAATTAGTAGACACAAGATCTTCCTTAATAGTGATGAACAAGCATTCATTTACAAAGGAACTAGCATTATCTGGTTCACCATTATATGATACTCCATCATCATCAAAATATTCAACATAATAACACTTCTTTTGGGTCCTAGGCCTGTTCTCATATCTTCTTCTATTTCTATCAATTCTTTCAGGACATCTGGAAGAAAAATGACCTAGTTTACCACAGGAAAACCATTTGAAAGGAAGTTTGCCTTTATACTTACTAGATCCTCTTTGCACTCTATCCACAAAGTTGGCTTCAACTTCATCTAACTCATCATCAGATTCTACCTTATACTTTTCTAATCTAAAATTACTTCCAGGAGTACTGGCTTTGAAGGCCGTCTCAACTTTCGGTAGAGCATCATCTAACTCCCTCATTTCAAAAGCAGTAAGCTTACCAAGCAACTAATCCCTGTTAATGGTTTTTACTTGCATGAATTCTTCAATCATGACTACCTTGTGACATTAGGACTTGGGTAGAGATCTGAGAATTTTCATAACAATTTCCTTTTCTTCAAGAGCTCCACCTATGGCTTTTATCCCTATAATGAGTTCATCAACTCTTTACATAAAAGCTGATATGTTTTCATCATTATTCATCTTCAAGCTTTCATATTTCACTTTCAGAATTTTTAACTTGGCTTCCTTCACAAAATCATCTCCTTCATACAAATTTTTCAACTTTTCCCATACCTTATTTACAGTCTCAAGATCCACCACTTTCATCAATATTGAGTTAGTTAATGAGCTTAGCAGAGCATCCTTTGCCTTGATATCTATCCCATATTCTTTGATTTCATCTTCAGTTGTTAGACCATTTTGAGGTATGGTGTATTTTGTTTCAGCAGCTTTCCAAACTTTGTAACCAAGAGAAAGAAGATGGCTTTTCATCCGAGCCTTCTAGAGAACATAATTCATTCCATCAAAATGTAGTACTTCCTTCTTTTAAGACATTTTGGATCTTCCTCAAGCTATTAAACTTTCTTCAGAGGAACTTGGATTTGATACCAATTGTTGATATGCGCTGGACAACTGAGAGGGGGGGTCGGTGAATCAGTTGTCACAAAAACTTACACTTTCTGCAATTTAAACATTCATCACTTATCCACAATTATTATGATTTAACCATGAGTGCATGAAATAAGAAACTTAACCATAGATACAACATCAAACACAAGAGACACCAAATTTACGTGGAAAATCCTAAGATGGGGAAAAACCACGGAGAGGATTAACTCTCAATATATATTGCAATCTTGAAATAATGATGTTCAGGCTTGGTCACTCCATGGGCCTAAACATACTGGCTTACTGCCATAAAGAACAACTAGATCTAGTAGGCTCACTACTTCAACCCTAAACCTAGAAAGATTACAATAAGGGTTGTTAAACCCTGAGGGCTATTAAAACCTACTGGTGGCTTACTGCCAGACTCACTGCCATGATCAACACCTTTCTGTATTGTGAATAACAATTCCTCTGCTCTGCTTTTCTTCTCCTTTCCTCTACCTCTTCTCTACTCTTCCTTTGGACCTTTATTAATATCTTTTCATTTTCACTCAAGGACACCTTTTCCATGACTCAACTATAAGTATTTATACACTACATCAACTTGGAATGATCATCAAGGTTAGCATCACAATCATCAACCATTGGAACAATCTCCAAGGTCAGTATTACAAACATTTACAAAATAGGTCCTAACCTATTGCAACATCATGCAAAGGGAATAAAATGTGGATCATGCCATGCCTTAGATGGGACTCAAACATGATCTTTCATGCCACAACATGATTCCACAATGTTCCAGAGATCTCTGCAATCACTAGGATCAACCATGTCGGCCAAGACTGGTTACATGCTACATTATCTAGGAACAATCTTCACACACCATTTCAATTTCTTAATGTAGACCAAAGTCCAGATAGGAACATGATTAGGAGACATCCACAAGCACACTATAATCATTAGGAGCAAACGCACGAACCTTAACCACTTTATCCATAGGAATCTTCTCACTAGAACACATGAACTTCACTATCTTCAACTGCCATAAAAGAAAGATAGCTTGTAGACCACCAAACCATGAACCATTGCCACTATAAGCACTTATCATCATCCCAGACTTCCCTCTATAACCACAAAGCCAAATACTTTATTGTGGAGGAATGCGGAGCAGAATACTTTCTTCCTGTCCTAATTGATCTTACAGAAGAAGCAGGTTTCACGCTAGTGAATACAACTCACTGAGATCTTCATGCAGATGGCTCAAACCTGAAATGTAGCATTCTCAGACATATCTCTAACTTACATCCAATCTGCAAACCGTGATCTTCAAGTAGAAATAAATGCGGAGTAGTTTACCGGACTGTTCTTCAGCATATAACTCACTGTCTGTACTGCACTTCTCTGTAACTCACTTGTTTCTTCTGGAGAGGCTAATTTTCTCAATATCCTCAACATACAAGTCTTCTAAACAAGATACAATTGACACTAATGACAACAAGGATATGTTGACATCAATGACAACACTGATTAGGCACATACTTGCAAGAACAGATGGTATGGAACCAAAGGGAATAGTTGCAGCTTCTTCAGACGTAGATCCTCTGGTTCTTCTTCTTGATGCTTTGTTTTGTCTGGTTTACTCTTGGGTTCTTCTAGATTTTTTACTAGTTCACTTTTTCTCTTTTCTTTTCCTTCCTTATTAGCTCGTGCTTTTTCTCTTGCCTTTTCCACTTATTCTTTTGTGAAGCCTTGTCTTAGGGCAAAATCCTCTGCTACTCTCCAAATTGTCTTGGAGATCTCTGGTTTCCTTACCTCAACAAAGATTTTAGCATGCAATTCCTCATAAGTCACAAATCTTTCTTCATTGGGATCTCTAGGTTTACTTAACACATGTTGGGCGTAATTTTCCAATATTCCTCCATCTACCTCATATCCCATAGGCATAACCTAAACCGTTCTGGGCTCAATGGCCTCCATTAAACATTGACCTTTTGTTACAATAAAATAGATAGTATCTTTGTATTTTTCAACACTTGCTCTAGGGATTCTTTCCCTAGATTGCATTGACTTCTGGAAGTTTTTGAAGTAGCCCCATAGGGCTGTATTCTAGGCATCAATATTACCTATGCTATTAAGATGATTTCTAACTTGAATTGTAGTAGGTTTATCACTCGTCCAGAGTAGATTCTTCATACCTGGCAACTCTTGCATGAAGTAGAAGAACAAATAGATAATCAACGTACCATACTTGAATGGATATTTTTGTTGTTTGATCTTCCTTAAATTTTCCATCATTTGTTGATGGAGTAGTTCACAAAGATCATACTCTGCATCTTCTTTAACCATCTCAAATGCTATGTAGATTGTTGTACCGATGACTAAATTCTCCCGGTTTGAGAAATAAACATTGTATCCAATAACCATGGATGCAAATCTTACCACATGGTCTTCAATGTCATTGATTGTTAGTACCCTTTTGTCAAATTTTGCTCTAGTGGCCACCATTACTATATCATTCTTCACAGCTTTCAACAATGGTAATGATCTAGTGGAGCTTAATCTAGTTACTGCCATTATAGCATCTTTTGTGATCTTGAAAGGTCTATCAAACCACATGAATTCATCATGAACCCTTCTTAATACATACCGGACCCATTCATCCTCAACGAATGTTAGGAAATCAATGTACTGAATGAATTTCTTTGTTTCCAGTGCCTTGTATTTATTCTTCAAATCATAATCCTCACCGCACAAGTGATTTATAAATAGATCTGTGAGTTTACTTTTTCCATGTTCTTCTAGGGAAACATGAATATAAGCCCTAACATCCTCTGCATGCAAAACTCCATGTGGAACATCTGAAAATGCACCCATTTGATTGACTTCAATTGATTTGAATGGGTGTTTCTTGAATTTTGGTTGGGGTCACTCAGTGATATCCACTACTTATGGTGTTGCCATTTCTATGAATACTCAAGAAAATTTGGGAAAGGGTTTCAAATGGAAAATACCTCTTTGACCTGATCTGGGTTGAACTTGATCTTGTCTTGAAATGCTTTGGAGAATGCTATAGTCATTTTGAATCTTGCTTTGGTTTGCCTTGGACACTTTAGAGCTTAGAATGAAAAATGATTTTTCCTTCAGATACAACTCCTTTTAACCCTTGCATGCCGAAACCTAAGTGTCATTAATGCTATTTTTCAACAAGTTTTTAAGCAGTTCTCTGATACTCACAGTCAATCCAAATTGCTCCACAATCCTTCGTATTGGATCTTCTTCTACTGGAATTTTTTTTAGAAGTTTTCTCATAAGATTATTCACAACATACCTTAGTACCAAATTCCAGTACTAACTTTCTAGTTGGGGGTTTTGGCTTTTCAACATAGCTCCCCCTGATCTAGAACACCCAATTTACTTCCTGGAGGAAGTATCTACACTAGATGCTAGTGCAAATCCATCCTTAACTTGAATTACTTCTTTCTTGATCTAGATCTTGTCCATTTCTTTCTTAGTTTCAACTGGATCAATTTTTTCTTTTCCCTTATCATTTCTCTACTCTGTTTTCCTTTCTTCAGCATAGTAATTTCTTTTCACATTCTTGCTTCTGCAAAATATTGTAACATGTCCAAATTTGTTGCAATTGTAGCACACAATGTTTCCTTGTCCTTGATTCCTTCCTCTGAATGAATTCATCCTTGATCTGCATTGATTAGCTATGTGTCCAAATCTATTGCATGCAAAACATCTTCCATTGAATGATTGAGTATTCTTTAGATTCTGAAAGCCATTTCTTACCAGACTTCTACATTCATTTGATCTATGACCAATTTTATTTGAATTGAAACATTGACCAGAGAATGATGGAACATTCTGATTTATTCTACTTCTACACTGAGTAGCTTTATGACCAAACTTTGGAACCATAGAGCATAATATCTATTACCGGAGAAATGCAGATCAAATCAAACTAACATTTTGTCCTATTTAAGAATGTTCTTTGCTAAGCTAGACTTATGCTTTTTGAAACTATTCTTCCAGAGATGATCAGAAGATGAATCTTTAGATTTGGGATCATCTAAGGATTAGTAACATCTTACTAGAACTCCAAGTCAAGATCTTCAACTGCAGACCAATGCGGACCATAATATTGTAGTTCTGCAGTCCTCTCTATATTCTGCCAACACTTAGCCAAAATGCCTAAGTCTTCTTTTTGGACCAGAATTCTTTGTATACTTGACTTCATGAGGATTACTATAAACTCACAACCCTTTTGAATCCTTGATGCTTGTTGCCAAATCCATTTGGTCTACTAGAGTGAAGTCTCTTTGCCTTGTTGCCATCAATGACAACACTTAGATATTCAACAAAGCAGTGTCTCTTGCCAACAAACATAAGGCATACTTAGAATTACCCTTCAAATACCTAAAAACTCTCTTCATATCATCCCAATGTGTCCTTCCTAGATTAGCCATAAACCAACTAACCACTCCCACTGCTTGGGCAATGACTGGCTTGGTATAGACCATTGTATACATTAAACTGCCAACAGCACTTGCATAAGGCACCCTGGTCATGTCCTCCATCTCAGTAGGAGATTTTGGGCAATCCTTAATAGAAAGTTTCATTCCCTACAACACTGGAACAACTAACTTCTTGCAATCTATCATATTAAACCTCTCTAGGATAGAATTTATATACTTGATCTGGCTGAGCCAAAGTTTTCTATTTCCCCTATCCCTTCTGATTTCCATCCCTAGAATATACCTTGTTGCACCTAGATCTTTCATTTCAAACTATGTTGACAATTGATATTTTAATTCTTAAATCATACCCTTACTATTCCCAATGAACAACATATCATCCACATACAGGGCAATAATAAGTAGATGACCATTTTTAGATTTAAAATAAACATAATGATTAGACTTTGATCTCACAAACCCCAAAGACAATACATAGGTATCAAACTTCTGGTACCACAGTCTAGGTGATTGCTTCAAACCATACAGAGATTTCTTTAATTTGTAAACCAGGTTTTCCTTACCTTTTTCAACAAAGTCTTCTGGTTGGGACATATAAATCTCTTCCTTCAAATCACCATGAAGAAACAATGTCTTCACATTCATTTGCTCAATTTCTAAGTCATATGCTGCGATAAGTGACAACAGAAATTTGATAGACGTTGTAACATTGAAAAATGTCCCCTTGGGGGCTTTTCCCTCATAAGGTTTAGTTCCCGGGTCTTTAGCATGCATTTAGGACATTTTAGTTCATATTTTAGCATCTCGATGGAAGAGACCTAGGTTCCATGGCAAATTGGACCCAGGTGGACCCCTTGAGTTGTACACTGCCCAAAATAGGGGGGGAGGACATGGGCACCTGTGCCCTAGTCCTGCCCTATTTTGGGGCAGCCCTAATTTTTGGGTGTCGGTTTGTGACCGTTATTTGGTCCTTTTGCCGACACGGTAAGTTTTGATTTTTAAAATCTTGGCAGGAGTGCTTGTAGTTGCATATATAAGCATGTTTAGCATTCATTTGTAAACTAGATGATTACTAGCAAGCTATTGTGTTATCAAGGTGATTCAAGGCTTTCATTGTGTTACAAGAGCAGACTTGTGTGTTTTGTGTGTTGATATTTACAAATTTGAGCATCTATTTCCTCATGGAATGAAGAGCATCTTCCTCCCATGAGAGCTTCACTACAAGGTGATATAATACTGTGTTTTCATCATTGATTCCTTTGGATTTTACCTTTGCTTCACAAGGGCATGGACTCTTTATTTGATAACAGTGTTTGGAGACTTAAGTGTCCTTCAGAGCTTGATTGAGGCAAGCCTCTAAACACCACACCCCCCAAACCAAGTCTTGTGATTGCAGGTTACAGGTGTCATATTTGGGAAAAGTGGAGTTTTAGGAAGGATTGGCAGGCATCAAGGATTCAAGATCTAAAGAAAAGTAGGACACAGGAGCACTTCCAAGACTTGGGCACTCGCTCTAGTGTCCTCTGCATCTAAGTTTTGGGAAACAGAAGTTACAGGGCTGATCAGTGTCAGAAGGAGGTCTGGATCCTGCGAAGAAACTGGTACCTTGGACTAGGGTGCCCACTCCAGTGTCCCTGACTATTCCGCTTCGGAGCCTTGAAAATAGGTACTCTGTGATTTGGTATTTTACTCCTTTTTACAAGAGCTTTTTCCATTATTCATCAATTTGTTGCCGTATTTGCATAATTAGGGTTTTAATAGTCAATTGGGATTGATAATTAAATTCCCTAATCCAAGTTTAGCTACATTTGCAAGTGACCTAGGGTATGATAGTGATCATCACTCGAGCCTAGATCCTTGAATGTATAGTGGAGAGACGGATTTAAACATCTAAAATCTAGAACATTAACAAATCCAATTTTCCCTTAAACAAACATCAACTTAGCTATAGGAGAAAATATTTCTCCATAGTCAATCCCCTCCACCTAGGAATATCCATTCATGACCAACCTTGCTTTATGCTTCTCAACATTGCCATTAAGACCAATCTTGTTTTTAAACACCCATTTACATCCAATAGGCTTTCGACCTTCAAGAAAAGGTACCGGATCCCATGTTTTATTCTTCTTCAATGACACCATTTCCTCATTCATGGCTTCCAACCGAGAATCTGAATCAGACATACCCATAGCCTCTCTAATAGTCCTAGGCTCATCAGTGTTAGCAATCAAAGCATAGGCACAACTGGAATCCAACATAGAATAACCAAACCTTTCAGGTTTCTTCTCACGTGTAGACCTCCTCACTGGCTAAGGCTGAGGTTCTTCTTCTTGTTCAGAACTTTTAGATATGCTTGAGCTCTCCTCACTAACAAGTCCACTAGGAGTATGTAGTTCCTCCTTATCTGGAGTAAGAGGAATTTCAACTACCTCGTTGTTTTTTTCTTCTTTCACCTTTGGATGTAGATCAACTATAGAAGGTTTCATCTCATGAAAGATCACACTTCTTCTATACAACACCTTCTCTATAACTAGGTTCCAAAGCTTGTACCCTTTCACACCAATTCCATTACTGATGAAGATACTATTGGAGTATAGGACAACATTGAGAGGGGGGGTGAATCAGTGTTGTCTAATTTTAAAATCTTTTGCACCTTTTTAATTTACAAGACAGAGAATAAAGGAGACATCAATAATCTATCAAATTCATATGCATAGGGATGATGATGAATAGAGTGAATAGGACCTTATGTGTAAAACATTATAAAACACACACATACAGACAAATCATAACACAAGGATTATTGGAGTGGAAAACCCTCATGGGGTAGAAAAACCACTCAAAATTGCTTCATTGGCTTATTCACAACCTCACTGGTTACAAATAGGTCTCACTGACCAAGGAAGCTTCACTAGCTTTACAAAATGCCTCACTGGCATACATTGTGCCTCACTAGCTGATACAAGTGTGCATAAGAAAACAAATTAGTTCAGGGGGTTACCCTATTTCACTCCATCACAAAACATTATTCCTCCCTTAACCTTCACTTGACAAACTTTCTTTCAATTACAATCTATTCAACCTGATAAAGAATCCATATCAAAACTTGCAAAATACAATCTCTGCAAATTACCATCTCAAGACACATTATACAAGCTCCTAAATTGATCAAGTATAAAAAAAATTTACTCTGCAACAATCATCTGATTCCTTTATCTGTAATAGCTCCATTAACTTTTGTATGTTGTCATCTCTGCACATGAACATAACAATTCCTTCACAAAGACATTGAAAACAATTATCTCTGCATCTGCATATTTCTCTTATACATTGAAAATCATCTCCACATCATAATTTATCTTCATTCTTCAAGACATACTAATATTCATTGAATCCTCCACATTCTTCATTAAAATCACAAAAACCATACTTTTCTCTTTTCACATACAAGAGTTTGTATCTTCATTCTTTCATATTTCAGTACCTGCAAAAATAAAATCATATTCATGCAAAACCATTCAAATTCTTCTTTCTCTTCATTTTCAAACATATCTCCAATCTGTTCATCTTCTTTCATTTTAAATCCATCTTTTTGCAATAAAGATTTCTTATCTGCAAGAAGACCTTTCATATTCCTTTTCAAAACTCTTCAATACTTTCAATCTACAATTTTTGTCTTGAATAAATATCACAACGAACCTGCAATAAAAATATATTGACCTTTCACTTTTATTTCTCTTCAATCATCTCATCAAATCATCTTCCATTTCTTTTTCAATACCTCACACAAAAAATAATGTCTTCAAAATTCCATCAATAAAATCTATCAATGAATTAATCACTCTGCCCCTAAAAAGAATAAAAAATTCTATCTTTGGACCCCATTCTCCATCTTCTAAAGATAGAAAAAGAAGGAATTTAAAAATCCTTTTAAACTTCACCCAATGTGAAACATCGCCCTTCTTATTATAAAACAATAAAAGATTCTCCTTTATCTCTTCTGCCACGACATGTATTAAAAAAGAAAGGAATCTCTTTAAAATCTCACAAAAAGATCTTCTAAAAAACATCTTTAAAAATCCCCAAAAATCTGCCTTGTAATCGGGCTAAAAATACCCTTCTTTCTGCAGTCATAAGAAGTGACACTCACAGACCCATCAAATTTTGAATACAAGGCAGAAGACCTAAGTTTGAACATCAGCCTTTGATCTTCTACACCGCACACTTTCATCTTTTAAATGTAACCTTTGATCTTTTATTGGCACCCATTGCTCTTATGAGGTAACCTACTAAGCCGGTAGAAGCATTAGAGGGGGTCAGTTAAGGTATGGCTGCGACCCCTCAATGTTGTCACTTAAGTGACAAACCACCTGCAATAGTAGGTTAGTGAACTAATATAACAAAAAGTGCAATTCAATGATGACGGTTGAATTTAGAAATTTTGAAATGTCACTTAAACCAATTTAGCCTTTGATAAATGCTAAAACTATCATCCATTACACATATTTGATAATGAAGACCTCCTGACTACTAAATGCCACTGTCACTTTAATTCCTACTACTAGAATCTACAAACACCTCTTTCATTGATCAATATTATCATTAACAACACAAATCAACTATTAGGTTTGACAAATATTGAATTAGGACATGTATTAAATCATGGCATGAACCTTATGTTCAACCTCCTAGCACAGTAACCCCATTAAGTGAATCATGAAGAATGTCAGCATGTCAACAACATCGCAAAGAAAATGATCAACACTTTGTGTTCATTCTGACAAGAAGTAACTTTTTCAATGTGACCATAATTGGTGCAGGGCACCTAGAAGCACCTTGGTTCCTAAAGTCATTTTAATTGCATTTTTTTTAAAGTTGTGCATCAGGTGGTATCAGAGCCATCAAAGAGATGGGAGATAGAGAAGAAGAGGAGGAAATTCCTCAAAAGGTGACAAATGCCGAATTGGCAAAGATAGTAAGAGAGCAAGCAGCCAAGAACAGAAGGATGGAGGCTGAGATAGAGAAGTTGAAGAAAGACAAAGACAAGAAGAAAAAGCCAGAGGTCATCTTGGATTCAGATGAAGAGGATCAAGATGAGGAAAAAGAAGTGCCTATGGAAGAGCCACAAGGAAGCATGTCAGAGAGACAATTCCTAGATGCACTTGGAAAGTTGAGTAGGAAGGACACTAAGGCAGACTTACCTATGTTTCCTGGTAAGATGAATCCAGAGGAGTGCCTTGATTGGATAGAGGCAATGGAGAACTATTTTGAATGTGAAGAAGTGGTAGAAAATCAGAAAGTGAGGATTGCCAAGTTAAGAATGAAAGGGCCAGCCTTAAGTTGGTGGAACTTCGTTCAAAATGAGAGGATAGAAGATGATAGAAACCCCATCTCTACATGGAGGAAGATGGTACTTGAAATCAAGAAGTAATTTGTCCCTGAAGACTATGAAGTCAACTTGCACAAGAAGTTATGTAACTTGAGACAGAAGGACATGGATGTGAGCACCTACACGGAGGAGTTTCACAAGATGACATTGAAGTCCAAAATGCCTGAGAATGAAAAATAGAAGCTTGCAAGGTATCTTAATGGCCTCAAGTTCTCCATTCAAGATGAATTAACTCTCTTTAACCTGGAGACAGTCCATAAGTGCTTTCAAATGGCACTGAGGATTGAGGATAAGTAGAGAAGAAAAGGGGATTTTAATAGCAGCAGCAGAGGCAGAGGAAATCAGAACTTTAGGGGCAGGGGCAGATTCCAAAATAGAGAAAATTTTCCAAGACCCGAGGGTGGTAGATTTAAAGAACGCAGTCAAGGGGCTGCTGACAGAGATAATGCTGATAAGGGTCAGTTTAGGGGCAGAGGAAATGGCAGAGGGAGAAGTGGAGGTAGAGGTCCCAATGTGTTTACTGGAAGGTGTTTCTCTTGTAATCAGATTGGACATCAGTCCTTTAGGTGCCCAGAGAAGATGGGAAACACTGCTGCAAATCAGAAAGATAGAAGGGTGCAAATCCTTCAAGAAGAGGACTATCAAAGCACCACAAGTTATCAAACAGCATCTTCCAAGTCTACAGCACCTGAGAGTGGAGAATGCATCATGTTTAATAGATCCCTCATCATGCCAGCCACCAAGGAACAGCCCCAAAGAAACAACTTGTTCAGAACCACTTGCAAGGTGAAAGGAAAAGTTTGCACAGTAATAGTAGATTGAGGTTCTTCTAAAAATTTGGCTTCTAATGAAATGGTGACTAAGTTAGGATTGGAAAGAATGCCTCATCCTAACCCCTATAGAGTCTTTTGGCTAACCAAGGAACAACAAATTGTGGTGAAAGAGCAATGTTGGGTTGAATTCAAGATAGGTGAATATCATGATAAGGTTCTTTGTGAGATAGTGGATATGGATGCATGCCACCTTCTTCTTGGAAGGCCTTGGCAACATGACACAAGTGCCCAACATGATGGTAAGCAAAATGTGATTTATTTGTCCAAAAATGGTGAAAAGTTTACAATGACTCCTTTGATTGATGATACCAAAGAGAAGGGCATTTCTAGTTCAGTTATGTTGGTAGGTGAAAAAGAGTCTTTGGCTAACCTCAAGGGAGAGAAAGTGCCATGCTTTGCAGTGGTCATCAAACCCAAGGATGTGAATCCCAAGAATGTCAAAGTGCAGAAACCTCTTAGAAGGATTGGACCAAAGGAAGTGGAAGAACTATTGGAAAAGTTTTATGATGTGATAGCCGATGAGAGTAAGGATGCCCTTCCACCAAAGAGGGAGATTAGTCATTGCATTGATCTCATCCTTGGATCCACCCTACCAAACCAAGCAGCCTACAAGTTGACTCCAGAGCAAAATGCTGAAGTGGCAAGACAAATCCAAGACTTGTTGGATAGAGGGCTTATCAGGAGGAGTATTAGCCCATGTGCAGTACTTGCAGTACTTGCACCCAAGAAGGAAGGAACATGGAGACTATGCACTGATTCCAGGGCCATCAACAAGATCACTATCAGGTATAGATTTCCAATGCCTAGAATAGAAGATTTAATGGATTGCTTGGGTAGGGCTAAGTACTTTACCAAGATAGATCTAAAAAGTGGTTATCACCAAATCAGGATAAGGGAGGGGGATGAGTGGAAAACTGCCTTCAAAACCAATGAAGGACTATTTGAATGGGTTGTCATGCCTTTTGGCTTGGCAAATGCACCAAGAATCTTCATGAGATTGATGAATGAGGTGCTAAAACCTTTCCTTAACAAGTTTATTGTTGTGTATTTGGATGATATACTGATTTTTAGTGACAGCAAGGAAGATCACATAAGACATATCCATCAAGTGCTCAAGAGGCTTCAAGAGGAGAAGTTGAGAATCAACCTTGACAAATGTGTCTTCCTACAAGAAGAGTTGGTATTCTTGGGGTTTGTCATCTCCAAGGGCAGCCTAAAAATGGATCCAAGTAAGGTTGAAGCCATTCTTAATTGGCCAACACCTACAACAACCTCTAAGGTAAGGAGTTTCCATGGTTTGTGTAGCTTTTATAGAAAGTTCATTAGAGGGTTTAGTGGCATTTGTGCTCCACTTGTTGACTCCATAAAAGGGGGCAAGAAATGTGTGTTTGTATGGACAAATGAGGCTAACCAAGCCTTTGAACTATTAAAGAAAAAAATATCAGAACAACTGGTCCTTGTTCTTCCTGATTTTGACAAGGTTTTTGTGGTAGAGTGTGATGCAAGTAAGAGGGTTGTAGGGGGAGTCTTAAGTCAAGATGGGAGGCCTATAGCCTTCTTTAGTGAGAAGTTAAATGAGGCAAAATAAAACTACTCCACCTATGATCTAGAGTTATATGCCATGGTTCAGTCATTGAGGAAATGGAGACACTACTTATTGCCAAAGGAATTTATAGTTTTTACTGATAACCATGCATTGAGCTTCTTGAACAGGCAGCATAAGTTAAACCACAGACATGTCAAGTGGATGGAGTACATCCAAGCATACACCGTCTCCGTAAAACACAAGAAAGGAGTGGCCAATAAGGTAGCCGATGCCTTAAGTAGGAGGAATCTTGTTGTGCAAACTATTCAGTTGGAAAGTACAGGTATTCATGCCATCAAAGATTAGTATGTAGCAGATGAAGACTTCAAAGAGCCATACCTATCTTGCAAGGCCATGACAGGAAGGTATAACACTGATTTTTCTGATTTTTTGTTACAAGATGGATATCTTTTCAAGGGTAGCATGTTGTGTATCCCAAGGGGGTCTATTAGAGAGAACATTATCAAGGAAAAGCATTGTGGCAGCATGTCAGGCCACTTTGGTATTGACAAGGCCCTAGAATTGGTTAGGAGATACTATTTTTGGCCCAAGTTGCCAACTGATGTAAGGAAGTTTGTTGAAACTTGTCAAATTTGCCAAAGAGCAAAGGGGCATACATCAAATGTAGGTTTATACACTCCTCTACCCATTCCTTCAAAGCCTTGGGATTCCATAAGCATGGATTTTGTACTTGGTTTGCCTAGGACCAAGAATGGACATGATAGCATCTTTGTGGTTGTTGATAGGTTCTCAAAAATGGCTCACTTCATCCCATGTAAAACCACACATGATGCCTCACACATAGCAGGTCTTTTCTTCAAGGAAATAGTCAAATTACATGGTTTACCTTTGCCAGTCATCTCAGACAGAGACCCCAAGTTCATAGGACACTTCTAGAGGACACTTTGGAAGAGACTAGGTACAAACTTGTCATTATCATCTGCGTATCACCCTCAGTCTGATGGACAAATAGAGGTGATTAATAGGTCACTTGGTAACCTCCTAAGATGCCTAACAAAGGAGCAGGGTGCTAGTTGGGATTCAATTTTGGCTCAGGCAGATTTCTCATACAATGACACTATCAATAGAAGCACTGGCCTGTCTCCTTTCCAAATTGTCTATGGCACTCACCCAAGGGATATTTTGGAACTTAGGGAGGTTAAAGGACTAGAAAATAGCAGTGCCTTGGCTAAAGACTTCGTTCAAGTCATGAAAGATGTCCATGAACAAGTACAACAGAAATTGCTATCCACTTCTCAGAAGTACAAACAGTTTGCTGATAGGAAAAGAAGGGATTTGTAGTTCAAAGAAGGGGATTTGGTAATGGTCCATCTAAATAAGGAGAGGCTCCCTGCTGGTAAACATACCAAGCTACTCTTGAAGAAGATTGGGCCTTGTGAAGTGCTCAAGAAATGTGGAGAAAATGCCTATAAAATCAGATTTCCAGATGGCATTGCTTTGTCTCCAATTTTTAATGTTTCAGATCTTTATCCCTATAAAGCAACTGATCCTCAGATTGTTGTTGAAGAAGACCAAACTGATCAGACACTCCAGGAACTGATTCCTTCATCTCCTGATTAGATTGAGTGCATTTTGGATAAGAGGATTGCAAAACAAACCAGGAGGCACACCTATCATGAATACTTGGTGAAGTGGCTAAACAAACCTCAAGAGGATGCCACTTGGATGAGCAGAGTAGACATTAAGAAGGCAGGTTTCACATTTGACAACATTCCAACTCAAGAGACTTGAGTTCTATTTGACAGTGGGTGTATGGTGTAGGGCACCTAGGAGCACCTTGGTTCCTAAAGTCATTTTGATTGCATTTTTTTTTGAAAGTTGTGGTTTTGTTTCTAATAAGGCTTTAGCCATGATTATATGGTCCTTTTTGTGTGGTCAAGATGATTGAGGTGACCATATAAACCTCAATCATGCTTAGTCCATCTGGACCCTTGTTGAGCCACTTAGGCCTAGTAGGCCTAATGTTGGTTTTGAGTTTGTTTGGGTGATTCTAGTGTTTTAACATGTTGTAGGAAGTAGGATGGTGGTTTTGATTCCTTTGGACAAGCAAACCCAATCGCCATTCTTGTGAAAAGGCAAAAATACCATAGAGTAAAATGTTGCCAATAGTGTCAATGACACATTCGCCAGTTCTGAACCATTTTTGGTGGTTGAATGTGGTTGGAGAAGTTAGACACCAATTGGGATCAGTTTAAAAACATTGTAATTCACTCCTGTATGGCAGAGGAGGTCTGGTATGGAGTTTTGGGGCATTGAAACCACAAAAAATAGTCATTTTTCCTGCTTTTCTTACTGTGTATGGCCTGTACGGACTTGTCAAGTGTGTAAATGTTATTTTTTTTAAAGTGCTTGGAGTCAGGGTTCGTATGCAACTAGTTTGAGGTCTTGAAGTGGTCAGGGTTAAAATATATTGAATTTTCTTTCAAGACTGGTCTAGAAACCTTATTTTCTAGGGTTTGTCATAGAAATCCAGCCCTAGAATGCATTCCCACCAGTGAAAATTCATATAAACTGGTGAAATGTAGGCTAGGGATGTACTCTATAGGATTCCAAAAGCATTTGGCTAGGAGATGTTGTTTTCAAATTTTAAGGTGATGCCCTAGGTCAAGTATTTCCTTGTATTTGACCAAATTCATGCTATTTGAGGTTGTAGATGACAGAATCCTGATAGGGTGAGTGAATGAATGATGGTTTTGAGTTGTTTAGGCATGATAGAGACATTCCAAATTTTTTCCCCTGATCTATGCACCCAATTTTGAGTACTTGCTTTGTAACCTAGCCCTAAATTGATCAATTCAGCCTAGAGACCTAATGAGTGTTCTAGATTGCTGGAGTAGAGTTGGAACATGAGACTTGGGAGTTTGATAGGGTCCCATAAAGGGTATCTAAAACCATCATTTACTTGCCTGGTCATTTGGGATTTTGTCAAGTTTTGATGAGAAAACCTAGTTTGGAGGGCTAGTAGCCTTACTAGTCAAAGTATAGGTTGGAGAGTTTTGGGAAGTTGGGGATCAAACCAACTGCATAGAAGGTGTTTGTTGATATGTCTTAAGGTGTTGGAGAAGCCTTAGGGGTTGGACAATAGTCTAGACATCAAATCCTTCATATGCCTTGAATGTGCCTTTAGTTGGTTAGGAGGTTGAAGGCTAGTTGAAGTGGGTGACTGGGCAAAGGACAATAAAGTAAACCCTTGTGTGTTGCTTCCCTTGTGCCACTCTGCATCAATAATACAATTCTTGATGTATGAGAAGATGAAAACATAAAACATATCTAACCTCCTGATCATGTATCACAAGACACTGACATGATCTGATTCCTTGATGTCTTGTATTGATATAATCCCATAATGAAGTTTTCTGCTGTGAATGACAACTACACCTCAAAGAATCAAGTCAACCAATGAACACAAAAGCATCTTGACATATCCTGAGCATGAATATAATACAACCTCAAAGCACATGAAGTCTTGAACAAGATGAAGTAACATATCAACTCAATTTCTGAATTATCATCTTGACACAAAGCAACACAGATCCTAATATAAGGACATCATATTATGTGAACTCTTGCTATGAGAGCATAAGCATCATGAAACAACAAATGCTTAGATGAGAACCCAAACCTTCTTCACATCCTTCATATAAACTGATGACATCACCTGACCATTGACATCACATGTCACATTGTCATCACCCTAAATTCACTTTAACCATGAAGATCATGATGAACTTCTGAAACATTTTGCCATATGAAGACAAACATCAAATCCATGTATGATTTAACTTTCACTATGATGTACCCTACATCATCAATTCAACACCTTTTTGACATCAATGACAATCAATCTCCATCAGATACATTTTACAGCCTTGTTTTCTAGTTTAGATATTTTTTCACTAGGCACATATGCATACGCCTCACAGCCAAAGAATTTAATGTGTCTCAAAGAGGGCTTCTTACCAAACCATGCTTCCATAGGTGTCTTGTCCATGAGCGCCAAAGTGGTAGATTGATTAATCAAGTAACATGTTGTAGCTACAACCTTAGCCTAGAACTTCTGTTCCAGACCAACACTACTTAACATACTTCTCACCCTTTCCATTAGTGTTCTATTCATCCTTTCTGCAACTCCATTTCAATGTGGAGTGTAAGGAGTCATCCTATGTCTTTTAATTCCATGATCTCTTTGCAAAACTTATCGAAATCTATAGAACAAAACTCACTACCATTATCTATCCTCAAACACTTAATTTTTCTACCAGTCTAATTTTCAACCAAGGTTTTTAATTCATTAAATCAAATGAAAACTTTAGTTTTACTTCTAAGAAAATAAACAAATGTCCTTCTCGAATAATCATCTATGAACGAAACAAAATACATAGATTTTGATAATGAAGGAACATTAACTGGACTAAATAAATCAGAATGAATATAATCTAGAATTCCAAAGATTTATGAGGACTAGAATAAAATGAAACACGGTGTTGCTTTCCATATATGCAATGTTTGCAAAAATCAAACTCAAGATTACAATCATCATGCCCCCCAACCAGACTTTTATTTTTAAAGGCCTTTAAGCCTTTTTCACCAATGTGGCTGAGTCTCTTATGCCACAACATTGTCCTCTCCACTGGGAGCTTCATCTCCAAAGAATTAGCACCCACATAAAAAACATCCTCCTTCTCTAGATTATTAGATTTACTTGACTTTGTAGAAGCACTATTACATTAGACTGCATGTGCATCCAGCTTATACAGAGTGCCAATTCGTGCACCCTTAGCCAACACCGTAGAGTCTCTAGTCATTCTACAAATACCATTCAAGAAAGAGACTTCTACAGTAGTATCATTAAGCTTACTTATAGAAAGTAAATTAAGAGCTAGACCTGGTATATGCATTACACCATCAGTTCCCTTCACTCTTCCATCAAGAAACCAAATTCTGACTCTTCCACAGCCAACAATTTCTAGGTGAGAATCGTCACCTAGATACACCCTTCCACCAACATACTTTTTGTATTTTGAGAACCAATCCCTATGAGAGGTCATGTGAAAGGATGCACCTGAGTCAATCAGCCAAACATCATCTGATGCCTAAGTTGCCAAGGCTGCTATGAAGGCATCTTCATCACTCTAAGAAGAATAATTATCAGAAGAGTTGTCGTTCTTATTCTTCTTCTCCTCTTTACAATCTTTCTTGATGTGTCCAGTTTGCCCACAGTTCTAGCATTTCATCTTGGACTTTTTACCAAGAGACTTTGATCTCCCCTGTGACTTGGATTTAGACTTCTTGTCTTTCTTCTTGCCTTTCTCCTTTGTTCTACCTTGAACAACAAGGGCCTCCTTGGCCATCTCAGAATATTTCCTCCGCATTTCTTCTAACAATAGCGAAGCAACCACATCTTCCATCTTGAAAATGGTTGTTGTACTCCTAATAGCCATTACTAGGTGATCCCATGTGTCGGGAAACAAACACAACTAGAGCATGCAATGATCCTTGTCTTCTATCTTCACACCCACAGATGCCAACTGAGCAATGATCATGTTAAATGCATTCAAATAATCTAGAATGGATGTGCCTTCCTCCATCTTCAAATAATATAGCTTCTTCCTCAGAAGTAACTTATTTACTAGGGATTTCCCTTGATAAATGTCACCAAGCTTTTTCCATATAAGTTTTACTGTATTTTCTTCATGGACATTCAAGAGAACTGAATCAGCCAAGCATAGTCTGATCAGACCCTTGGCTTTCTGGTCCATTGCATCATAGTCATCTTGCGAGGTTGCTAATGGTTTATTAGAGGACACTATAGTCCACAACTCTTGATCTACGAGTAAATCTTCCATTTTGAGTTTCCACAACTCTAAGTTGCCACCATTAAACTTCTCAATCTCTATTCTTCCAGATGTGCTTGCCATCTTAAAACTGCAACAAGATTTCAAACTAGATTTATTTGCAAAACTCCCACTAAACAAGATCAGCACAAAAAATCCATCTTACCCACAAGGACAACAAAGCTGGCCAAGCCCTTATACTAACTGAAAGGAAAACAGAGTGCAGAATGCGCTTTCCTAATACTAATCTTCAAGGAGAGAGATACAAAAAATTACAAAACTTTGCAATTATAGTTCATTTAAGATGCACAAACAAGATAATAGAATAAACAACAAAGATTGAACACCATATTTTATGTGGGAAAACCCTTACAGGAAAGAAACCCACACACCAAAGAAGAGATCTCTTGTATTACAGTAAAACATAAATAACATACAAGTTACAGAGCTATGCTCTTTTAGGTGTCGATTCACAGAACGAATCCAACAACATTAAGTACAATTCAATCTTGAATCATCATCATACACATTCAATGCATTACTGCATTAAATGTTATATTATAGACTTCACACAAGCATTTCAGGAAGCCCATCGTTTCAACTTCCACACCAGACAAAACTGTTACAAACTATTTGAACTGTCTTGAATCATCGTTTCCAGTCTTTACCATGCCACCACAGTCACCTTAGACTAATATTTGTGGGATGGTGGGACACACCACAACACCACAGGCTTGTTACTATCCATCATGTGGCCATAGGCAATCTTATGGGCTATCACGGGACCGTGGGGTATACCGCACTACCATAGGCAAGAGTCAACCACCGTCACGGGGTGGCGGTATGACCCACACACCCGCCAGCCTACCCAGTCACTATCGTAGGGTGGTAGGGTAACTCCTTCTCTCCCTCTGGCACCTTCCACAGACCACTGTGGGGTGGTGGGGTAACTCCCGCACTACCGCAAGTCTCTTTGTGAACAACTACAAGGTGGCGGTAACATTGCACTACCGCAAGCTAACTTCCAGACTCCCGTGGGATGGTGGTAAACACCACTAGCCCACACCTCTCTTATCTGCATCCTACATTACTGCGGTAAAGCCCTAAAAGCATAACCTTGGAAGTCTGAGTCTCATGGCTATTGAGCTAGGGTTTTAACAGTGAGTTTGAGACACACATTCTCAACACACAGGTGCTGTCAAATAGAAGACAAGGAAGGAGTAAAGGAGGTGTGTTGTATATGTAATCATGTATTTGAAGATAATACATATGTGGCCTCTCTTCTTGATGAAGTTTTTCCCTTTAATGGTTTCTCCACATACATATTGTGTTATGTGATGATCTCATGTGGTTTGTTGATTTCTAATGTTGCTAATTTTTTGTCCTAAATTTGAATTTGGCATTGTAAAATTAAGCACATTTGATCAAGATGATATTTTAAATGAACAAGAAGTCTTAATTTTAGATTTGCAAACATATTTCATATTTCCATATTATAGTAGTTTACGTTCTTTCCTAATAGATCCATTGGAGATCTCAGACACCTCAAACTAAAATTCAAAGCCATAGACATGAAAAATAGTAAAACTTATAAATGATACATATGGTGGGTTTGGAGATGAAGCAAACCAAAGCCAAATATCTATTTACATGAAAAAATTGAAGCCCTTAGACCACTCAAGCATCTCAAAGTTTTCAGAGCTTTAAGATTTTTGTAATTAGTGTATGGTTCTACTACACTTATATATTCAATCAAGATTTATAGAAAATAAAATTAAAAAACACTTCAATGAAAATATTGAAATAAGCAAGCTTGCTGTGTTTCAAAGACTTAGTAAAATTTTGAAAAAAAGGGATGTTTTATTTTCTTCAAAAAATTAGGACAATTTGTATAGGCAATAATGAGTATATCAAAGTGTGATCCAAAAATAGGTGTGATTTTGAAATTCTTAGTATATATAGTAGAAAGACATGTACCAACCAAAAACTATGGAAGGATGCATAAAAAGACAAACTCAAAAGAGATAAAATATGATCTAGAATTATTATCCGAGAATTGCTATATTGGGTTGCACAATAAGGTCAATGTTAGTGTAGATATATTTATGGATCATAGACCATGATTTGTCATGATCAATAAGGAATGAATAAAATATGTGATGCAACCTTCTCCATTGAATGTAGTGTAAATAGTTAAAATATGAAGGATATGCTCGTGGGGTGGAGTGAGACCTAAATATTGAGGAAAAAGGAAAAAAAAATTAACATGTTGATATTTGTGAAGCAAAATGATTGAAGAGGTTTTTGGTGGTAGAAGCAATACTAAAACTAGAGGAGAACAAACTATGCTAAGGTGAGAGTTATCATTTAATCTAACTAATATGCTTGTAATACATATAAAAAATATATTGAACTATGGTAACAAGATAAAACATTCTACAACAATACACATATTGAATTGTTTGTAAGTAATATCATTAGCTAAATGATTATAGTAACATGTCCTTTATGAAACATCCTTGATATGAGCCCGTATATCCGAGTCTGTGCAAGCACAAGGTTGGGTCAGTTGTCCCCATCCTCTCTAAGAGGACACTTGTCATGGGTACAAAGTATTGAGCAAGAGATTGAATGAACACATATATAATTAATAAGGCTATGGGTATATATGCAAATTTGTTGTTTACAACCTTTTTGCCCAAAGTAACACTACCTAGGATGAGGAATTAAGGAAATAATATTGTGAAAATAGATATTATTATTAGCACAAGGCTCAACTTAAAGGAAACATATTTACAAGGCTATTATCTCTTGAAGGAGATTATAAATGCTTTAGACAAGTCAAACCAATCCTGTGCATAAATTTCAAACCTAAGAGAACTTAATCAAACTTGTGTATTAAATATTGAGACTTGAGAGAACTCACACAAAACTAAAGTTTATGTAATCAAAATTGCCATTGTAATATTTTTGGATTTTAGGATAAAAAATATGATCTTAAAAGAGGCACTATGAAACATTATATATTCTTAGAGAGTTTAATTCTAAAGATTTTTATATTCCTAAAGACACATAAGTTTAAATTTAGTAGGAGTGTCAATGGACCTTTGGTCTACTAGTGAAGTTTCAAATGGTTCTGAATGAGCCCACTAGGAATCAAGTCTTGCTAAGTGCAAGGCCCCACCACTATAAGGGATGAGCCCAGGATCGTGCCCCATATGACTTTGGCGGAATGGATACCCCTCAACCCTTGATTCTTAGCTGAAGAGGTTTTAGTCTAAAGCTTGTGTTCTCATATCGGGTAGTTAAACTATTCTTTGGGTTTGATATAAAACCCTCCAAAAAAAATCTAGCAAGGATGGGAAATACATGCCTAATATAAAAATAATATAAATTTAATAGAAAAATAAATCCCATTAAAATCTTCCACTTAAAAATTACATACACTTAATTATTTACCTAGAAATAACCTTAAAAACTACTTATTTCTTTACCTTTAATAATATCAAAATACCCATTAAAAACTTCAGCATAAAAATTTCACTCTCTTAATGTTTCACTTGGTAGTAACCTTAAAAACTATTTATTTCTTTACCTTTTAATAATATCTTGTGAAAAGTAAACTTCATAAAATACTAGTAAAAGCACCAAAGGTGCTATCAAATGGCCGATAGGCACAAATATTTATAGGCCTATCACCAAATAGTATATATTTATATTTTGATATGCACATTGTAATTGTTATTTGTATGTTTTGGCCATTTTGATATGCATAGTGTAACTATTCTTTGTAACATATCATCATGATTTGATTAGTTGATCATTTTAATTCTAATTCAACTCTCTTTTTAAAATAATACCTTTTGAAGTATGCCTTAGAAACATGTGTTTGATGAATGTTGTAAAAAAAAATCACGAACTCTACAATGCAGATTTATGATACCAATCTTGCATCCTACAGAATTTGAGATATCCTAATTCTAACCCTAGTCATAATTCTAACCCTAATTCTTTCCCTAACCTTAACCCTAAGTCTAATTCTAACCCTAAGCCTAACTTTAACCCTAACCTAACCCTAATTCTAACCCTAACTCTAAGCCTAATTCTAACCCTAACCCTAATCCTAATTCTTCTAATGCTAGGGCTAACCATAAATCTATTTTTAACCCTAACCCTAATCTTAATTCTTCTAATGCTAGGGCTAACCTTAATCCTAACTATAAATCTAACCCTAACCCTATTTCTAATTTTAACCCTAAACCTAACCCTAATTCTAACCCTAATCCCATTTTTAATCCTAATCCTAACCCTAACAATAATCTTAATGAATGTTGGCATTCACTCTATGTATATGCACATGTGTGTGTATGTGTGAAAAGTTAATTTTGGCACACTTTGTCTAAGTGTGTGTGTGTGTGTTTGAACTAACTTTGATGTTCAATGTGTGTTTGTGGCTTTGAAAGTTAACTTTGGCATTCACTGTGTGTATGAATGAATGTTGGCATTCACTCTATATGCATGCACATGTGTGTGTGTGTGTGTGTGTGTGTGTGTGTGTGTGTGTGTGTGTGTGTGTGTGTGTGAAAAGTTAATTTTGGCATTCACTTTTTTTGAAGTGCACGTGTGTGTGTCTGAACCCTAAACCTAACAAAAATACTTTGATGTTCACTTTATGTGAATAATATTACAAAAATACTTTCAAACTTCAATGTTCACTTAGTATTTTTTAACTGACTTTGGTTTTCATTATGTGTGCATAGTTTTGAAAGTTAACTTTGGCCTTCATTCTATGTGCATGCACACGCTTGTGTTTGTGTGAAAAGTTAATTTTGGCTTTCACTTTGTTTGAAGTGCATGTGTGTGAGTGAAACGTTAATTTTGGCATTCACTTTGTTTGAAGTACATATGTCTCTGTGTGTGAAAAGTAAAATTTGACATTCTCTTTTTCTAAAGTGTGTGTATGTATGTGAAAAGTAAATTTTAGCATTCACTTTGTAATACTGCACATATGGTTTCTTTTCTTTTCATACTCTTATTTTCCTTCTTGGCCAAATCCCTCCCCATCATATGTGACATCTTCAACATAGAAGACTTGGACAACACTTTCCATCTTTGTCAAAGCACAATTTAACTCTGACATGAAATCTAACATCTTGTTAATTGGACCCACACACACAAACATCATTTCTCCACGAAGTAGCGCCTCTTTTGCCTATCATCACAACACAAATTATGAAAGCAGAGGATAAAGATCTTATGAAACAATATTTATAACATTATTCTCCATAATCTCAATCCATTTAATTTGAAGAAAACATCTTCTCTTGCATTCTACTTTTAAATATTTCTAGTAGGATTTCCTTTGGAAACTCCATGTAAGCATTTCTGGAATATTTCTAGCATACACAAGCATTTTACTCTCAAACAAATTTATTTTGTGGGGCTAGCTACACTCTAACTAAAAAGAAGGAAAGAAAGTTTAAATAAAAACCTCAAATTATCACAAACTCTAGAATTAAAAGAGAAAAGGTAGAAGAAAATTTTGCATTGTGGTTCGTGTTGTTCTTCTTAGTATTCAAATGTATGAGTGGAATACTTAGAAATCTAGACTCTATTGCCCAATATTTAAAAGAAAATGTTTCTCATTGTACTCAAATACATTTGTAATTCTATAATCAATGCATTGGTTGATGTCACTCATCTTTACAAAGAACATAAACATTCAACTACTGTCAAAACATAATTTTGTTCCTTATAAGCACACCCATAGTAAGTAAACACCAGGAATTTAATACATAGAACATAGACATTCAATTACAGTCCACAAAAAATTCTCTTACTTATAAACCCAACCATTCTAAAATAGGTTTTAAAAAAAAATATCAACACCAACAAGTCCATTTTGTGCATGTCCAGCAATGATTGCAAACGAGGAGACCACATCTTAGAATTAACAATAAATAACAATAATAAATATATTTAATAAGGAAATAATGGGTGAAATATGTTTATATGAGAAATTCCACTAAAAACTGACTTAGCAAATTGAATCTAAACATAAGTTTAAAGATATTCTTCATAAATTATAATTAAGATATAGATGTTTTCGATACAAGTATTCACTTTTCCAATAAATGCCAAATAATCATTCATAATCACAAGAACATCTCTTCCATAAGGTGGAAAGTTCTTCCTTAGCTCTATTACCTTGTTCGGACCACAAGCCATAACTAAATGTCGATATTAGTTCCACATAATCCATCAAATCATAGCAAATAGAATATACTAGCCTAAGGAGCTGACCTAATGTCTTGGGGGCTCATCTTTGATGGCCTTGCCTACTTACATGAAGCGCAGAGACATCTAGTGTCTCTAGTTCAAGAACTGGAACTTATACTCAATATGAACAAGCTCATTAGAAAAAACAATTCCTTAAGGGATAGATAGTTAATCTTTAACTATAGTCTATATTCTAAGAGGATGTCTTTGATGATGAACATTTACCTTAACATTTCATGCAAAAAGTCAAAATTAAACAATACAATAGACTAAAATCAACCAATCCTTGATCCAATAATTATATCACATATTAGAAAGAACCTTTAAATAGAATTAACTTCTTCATATAAAGATCATATAAGTCTCACAATTTCACTTCACTTTACGATCAAATGCCAATACTAGACTTAGTCAATTGCATAAAGAAACTCAAATGCATAATTTCACATGAATTTTAACCAAAAATAAATTCTTAGATTGTAAAATTCCAAATAAATATAATAAAATGTGTGCTATTTAGTAATAGATCATGGTTTGGGTTTTGACATTCTAAGAGATAATTCATTCTCTATCACATATTACTAGATCATATCGTAACCTGAATTAATCCATATTGTTATCCAAGATACATTCATAAAACAAATCACAACTAAAAAAATTCATAAAAATTCATGTTGCAAGGTCCCTACTTCAAACAAACATAGACTTGATAATTAATACAAACATCAACCAAATTTTATCTTAGGATCATGTAATACAATCACACTCATTTGGAAGACAAGCCATATCAATAATAGAGAACTTTCAATAATCTTCCATCTAGTCTCTTTTTCAATAAAATTTGATACAAAATTCGTGGTTCTATCTCCTAGGACTTAAGTCTTAAGGGATAAGTTCCTTCTATATAGCTTATATAAAGATGCATTAGCAATAATCCCCATCTAACCCTATACTTGTCTAAGAGATCAATACTTCTATAACTATAAATTTAAAAGAACAAAGTATATTCTTAGCAATGATATTAATTACTTAACAATTGAAAAACACAAAAGTACATATATGCCTTTGTTCTGATTAAGCAAATGAAATTAGGCAATCATTTTGTACTCCCCCAGAAAAGATTAAGTCCAAGAGCAAGATAAATTTTATAACATAAAACAAGAAGATTAAATACTAAAAGATACTATTTCTAAGACAAAATGATTTATTTCCAAATTAAAGATGATTCTAAAACGGCGGCAGTTACAAGCATAAAATAATTTAAAAGTTATATGAGTAACTGATGCCTATTTATGGCACTTGATATGATAAGTTATGAGCATTTACAGCGATGCTGTTTTCTGATCTGGATCCTAATAAATGCTGCACGACTTATGTGTTTTTTTCAAATATCAATGCAAAAGTGGACAGGTTTCGTGAGAATCAAATGGTACCATGCTGAAAACAGATCTAGTGCAAGACGTTAAAGACTTCCTAGCAAAAGAAATTGATAGGTTTAAGTTCTGGTTTGACAACTCTACTTTGTCAAAATGAGAGTAATACAAGATGAAAGAATCAGATATTTAGATTGAAACCATTCAAAAATCATAATGTGGAATAATCTAAATGGCATGCAACTAAAGAAAATTACAGAATAAGCATGAAGTGGATTTATAGTGGCGCTGCCATTTGGTTTTGGTTTCTAAAACAAGAAGACAAACTTATGAAAAGTTAGGAGTACTTACAGTGGCACTGCCAATTGATTTAATTTTCTAAAATAAACATGGTATTGCATCATAACGGACACACCCAATTCTACCATTTGTTTATTATTGCAAAGAACGATAACTAATGGTGATTCAAGAAACAATCTAAAATAAGACCGTATAAAGCTGGCACTTGCACCCCATTAGAGGTTCGAGGAAAACGCCTAAAAGAAGAGATAATATAGTTGCATTAACCGCATTAGACATGATTGCCGGATGAGAAAGCATCGGCATGTCAACGGTTCTGACAGAATGCCACAAAGAGATGTCAGTTAACGGGAGGCAATAATTATAGGTTGCACATAATGGGATTTGTTGATAAGGCTTTAGAAACTTTCAAATAATTGCAAATTGACAGGCAGAAAACCAAGCTCAAATCGGCATACATACATGGGTATACCTCAAAATCCATTGAATACCACTTTGCACAATTTAGAACATCTAAAACATTTACGGTGACACAAGTATCTGTTAGGACTAATTAAACCGATCTAATGCTAATTGACAACGCTAGAACTTTGGATCTTGCCGTGATGGATCAAGCTAAAGTAAAACAAACAAAAATACTTACTCAACTCCGTGAAGAAGAGAAACACCATGACATCCGATGAAAGATTAATAATAATGCCGCCAGAAAAGCTTCTATAGTGTAAACCCAATCTTACATTTCAAGTTCAAAAACTGGTTAATGTAATGTCCCTGCATCCACTCTGATATTCTTATTCTTATACCTTTTCAGCAAACATTTCAATGCTGTCTTGGATTGCCTTCTGATCCAGAAGCTGGGTTGTTATATCTTGAAACATAATTCCTCCAAACATGTTTCTCCAAATTGTCATCCAACTTCTTTATAGATAGAAACTCCTAAATTTCTCTCGGAACTGTTCAAGTACCTTCAATATCTTTTTGGTTGGGCATTTTTTTAATTTATTTTGGAAAACCAAAAAATTTTGGACTACTAAATTTTTGGCGGTTACAAGAATGACCTATCAGCCAAATTAAACAAACATGCATATCAAATTAGATTAGATGGAAAATTACCTCTTATTGGCCATGCCGATAGAGTGCACACCCCCACAAAAAAACAAATAAAAATTGAAGGCCAACCATGTAAGCCAACCAATATTTTATATTTGTTAGAACTTAAAAACAAAAATGCCGTTTGCAATTATTCAACGGATATGTCTATAAATAGCTAAAAATAATAATAATTGAAGAATAGATTACAAGAGACACCTCATTGCATAAAGGTAAGTGCAAAAAGATGGGAGGCCAAAAAGTGGCCAAATTAATTTAAAAAAATTAAGTCATAACGTGAGCACGTTATAACATGCTCGCGTTATGGTTTGGTAATGACGAGCTTAAGGCTCGTCAAAACCAAGCCATAACGCGAGCGCGTTATAACGCGCTCACGTTATGACTTTCTATAAATAAAAAAAAAAGTTTCTAATGTCATTTCATTTCTTTCTTCTCCTCTATGCCCGCGGCCTGCAAATCCTAGAAAGCGCGCTCGCGTTTTGCAAAACTCCATTCAACACAAAAACTTTATCGATTCGTCGCCAAAATGCCGCCATGACGTCGAGCACACCAAAGGAGTGAGTTATATTTGTTTTTTTGTTTGAATTTGTTTCTAAATAGGTAGGTTTTAGTTGATTTTTTATTTATATTTCGTTAATTGTTAGGAAATGTTAATGCACCTCCTCCTCCTCCTCCTCCTCCTCAAAATCCACAAAATCCTGAGGAGGAAATACCTGCAGAACAACAACCTCCTCCATCCATTCCTCGACATGCCCCTGGAACACAAGAAAATATAATGGGGCAAATTGAAAATAACAAAAAAGAAATTGAAGATATAATTGCAAGGTTGAAAGATCCTTCCACTTCAACCTTACATAGGTCCACGCTTGCTGAAGCTCTTGAATCTATGTTATCAAATGTAGATTCAATTAGCAAGCAAATAACTAGTTGGATGGATAAGAAGAGAGAGTTTAGAGATTATTATACAGACAAGCTATCATACCAAGATGTGAAAAAATTACAAATCACAAAATTAGACTTGTGTTCCATTTTCACAAACCCACAAACAAATCAACCTCCACCTATTACATGCAAGAGATTCCCTATCCATTGGTGCAACAACCAAGCAATAAGGGACAATTTTGGGCAGAGGTGGTGGATGGTTTTTTACCATCCTCCATGCAATAATAATGAGGTCCTGCAATACTTTTTGAGAAAACTCTACTGCGAGTTTGTCCTCAATAAAGTGCCAAACTATTTTGATATGCGGGACTTCCAGGGTAGAGGTGGGGGGTTAGCACAAGATAGACTAGGGGCACGTCTTGACCCACAGTGGGTAGTGAGACGAGTAATCAGCAGACTAGCCCACGAGCATGTTTCTATCCCTTCCATTGTGAAGGAGAGTGTTGAGGTTGATACACTTCAGTCCATTAGTGCCTTGACCCAGAGCATCATAGAGCATGCCGGTCCTGCAACACAGAGTGGGTTGGGAGATAGTGCGAGGAGCAAGGTCCCACCCCATACTTGTCAGAGTTGTGGGTTAGCCTGTGGTTATGACCCCATGAATAGTCAGGACGCAGGTGCACAAGCTACATCTGCAGCTGAGCAGATGGTGATGATAGATACCCTCCTGAGTGAGACTTTCGGCCTTGATACTCAGGTAAATATTAGCAAGTTTATTGAATTTAATTTATTAAATTTTACTTTTGAAATGCAAGATTAACTAATTTAAATTGATGATTTTAATGAAATTTCAGGGTTATAGCATCGATGCAGTTTTTAGTGGTTCTCCACTTGCATTTTACACTAGATCATCTATTGTCGAGGTATGTAACTAGTAAAAAATTATAAATATTACATGTGAATAGCATCGTTATATGAATGATATTCTAATATCTGATTTTAGATATTGAATAGGTTAATACTGTAGATTTCACGGTAACACTTGCCAGCGGTGGTGGACTTCAAAGCTTTACAAAGGTAATAAAATAAATAGTTTAATGAATGAATTGTATTTACTAGATTTTTGTATGTGACTTGTGTACTTTATTGTGTGTACTTCTATGTTTAGATGAACGTGTGTGTATGTTAGGAGCCATGATTTGCATCACTATTATAGTTTTCGTAATTGAATAATATTGTTTTATTTCCAGATGATGCAGGCTGCGGAGACACCTCCCCATGTTCATAGGGCAATGGAGCAGGGTGTGGCCTCTGCGATTCATAGCTCCATGGCATTGACAGGGGTATGAGGCAGATGACTAAATTTTAATTTACATTCATTGTTATAGTTGTCTATTTTTGAAAAATTAAAAGATTATTGATTTGAAGTTTAATTTTTATCTGGATGGTTTCTATAGGACATGACATCACCACGGCCTATTCCTGCTACTGAGGCAAGTGAGGAGACAGATTATATGTTAGTGGTAAGTGATTATTTTGTTAAATATTTTATTTTTATAACATGTAATTTCTATATATTAATGTCTATACTTTTTATTGTAATAGGTAAAGATGCAGGAAGAACTAAATAGGAGGAGCAGCCCTCGGGTTCGCAGTAGACCACCCACATGTGCGTCTCCATCCCCTAAAAGATCAAAGGCTGCCCGTGATCTATTCTCTTCACCAGCCAGAGGAGAATGACTTTTTATTATGTTCCTTTGTTGTATGCCTATATGGCATTTGTGGACATATATTTTGTATTATATATAGTTGAAATTGTATGCCTATATGGCATTCTTGTAAGCCTATATGGCTATTTTGTATATATGTTATACTTATATCGACAGATATTGATGTATGCCTACATGGATATTTGGTTAATACAAATATTTTTTATTGATGGCGTCCATACTTGCATTATAAATCCACATTTGAATAGATATTTGTAGATGGCTACTTCAAATATTTAAAGTCCAATTGTATTACATAGGATGTTTGTTGATCCAATAAGCTAGATATTGTTATTCAAATATCACCTAAACCTCATTTTGGAACTAAAAGATAAAAGTTGTATTTAAAAAAAAAAATCATCATGTTGAATAGAAAATATTAATATTCTTTATGAGGAACATAGAATGTCAACTATATGCAATACAAAAAAATGAATCATCATGTTATTCTTTATGTTTGAGATCCTGAAAATGACTAAGTCTGGTAGCCTGATATCTTGAAACACTAGGATGAATATTCAAGTCATTAGGATGATTGCGCCTTGAGAAAAAGTCATTAAAATGAGCGCCTAAAGGAGACTTTCTTAAACATTCAAATATTGAGCAAAAAGCATGAAGGGTTAAGGTGCAATTTGCAACTCATAAAGCCTCAAAAGGGCGCCCAACTTAGAGAGAGCATTCATTTAAGACAAGGCACCCATTGACACCTGTTCCACCAAAAAAGTGCGCCTAAGGTGGAAGGAGAACAAGCCTCTAGTAAGTGAAGCGCACCTATTGTCTAAACCACTTCATTATGGCACCCTAGCATGAGGAGGAGTATATAAGTCAATAGGAAATGGCACCTATAATGCAAATGAAGGACTAAGTGGCATTTTCAATAAGCATCAATTCACCTTGAGCTTTCAATAAATACATCAAATTGAGCCCCATAAGCCTAGGCGCCCTTTGCCTGCAAAAGAAACTTGTATCGACGTTAAGAGTTGGTCATATTGGTGTATCGACAGACCTTGGTTAGGCTTCACCGATAGTGGTCTGTCTTGCTGACGAGTGTGGTTCGAAGTCGAAGACATTGGTGTATCGGAAGATAATCCTATTTGCGCATCAGAAGAGTAGTTGAGAGATTTGCCGATGAAGGGGGTCACACCGACAGTCAAAATCCATCGGTGTATTAGCCCAACGAGATTGGAGTTCACCAATGTTTGGAGTCTCACCAACGGGTGTGGTCCGAAGGTTGTCATTTGTGAGATCGGTGTGTTGATAGAAGAGTTTTTGAGTGTAGCGATGGTATTAAGTCCTATCGATAGGCAAGGGACTTAGAGTCTCGTATCAGAGTGACAAAGACATCAGTGTGAAATGATATAAAGTCACCAATAGTGGTCTGTCTGACTGATAAGAGTCAATGATGGGATGTTTGTCAGAAGTGAAATCAAACGGAGTCATGGTGGCATCGGCCTATCAGCCGATGAAATTTTAAGCTCGCCGATGGTATGTTGTCTTGCCAATAGTGAGTTCGAAGGTTCAAAAGTTGATAATTCTATGCTTTTGTGTTTTCCCCTTTGTTTTTGTGAACGCCTCTGGAAGTAATGTTGAGTTACTTGTGATGTCCTTATTGATTGGTGTTGTTTTGGATTCATGTGTAGTCTTTGTTCCTTATAGTCTATTGTCTACTTAACTGTCTGTTGTAACTTATTGAACCACTATGATTTTGAATATTTAGATTTAGAGGGCATTAAACACCAAAACTTCTTGACCTTTAACAACCCAACCTAGAATCAATAGATTTTTCTCCATCCCAACTATTCTAGTCAAGACAAAGCATGTTGATTCTCATTCAATCCAAAGTTCATTAACAGGGTTATCTTATCAAAATATTTAGGGAAATGACCACCTAGATGGACAATGATGTGAACTATCTATAAAGAAACTTGCAAGAAGTATAGGAGGCATGAGAATCCCTCCATGTTGTTTATCAAGTTGAATGATCTATGACACATCATGTATCATTAGAAAATATTCTCGAAGAGAAAGCAAGTGAAAATACTCAAAACAACCCATAACAAGGTGGAGAAGTTTAAAGGATGGAGGTTGCAACACTTTCCAACCTCATAGCCACACTATTCCAATGGATCAGGTTAATACTATCAAGCATCCACATAATAGTAGATAATCTTATCAAAAGTCACAGAGAAATTTCTAAGGACCAAAGTGATATCCCTATGACTTGACACATACTACTTGTTTCGTAAAGCAAAGGGGCATGATATAAATATTGTTGTTATATGGAGCCTAATTAGACTTGGAGGTTAAATTTACCCAACTTTTATCAACGTGGTTTCTCCCCAAATATTTTCCTACTAGTTTTGGCGCCTTGAAGTCTAAGTACATGCAAATTGAAGTCTAAGTGTTTTTCTTCAGGATCTAGGCGCCAGTTGAAGGTTGTAGTTGCCAAGAAGAGTGCCTAGCAAGAGGAAGTATTTTGGAGTCTCCAAAACACATCAAACACCTGACTAACAACAAGATAACTTTTTCCCAAGTTAGGTGCTTTAAGAGGGAAGTTAAAACATGAATAAGCGCCAACTTGTCTAGGCGCAAACTCAAGCTTGTTGAGGATACACATGGCGCCCAGCATTCCTTGGTGATTTCATGAAATTCAAATGCTCATAACTGTTCAAGGAATGCCCAATGCCCTTTCTTGATGATAGGCACCAAAGTGAGGGTGGAATTACGCCTTGATAGCATTAGGTGCTATCTAGAGTATGCTACTCCATGGAAATGTGCCTTCTTGCTTAGAGTAATTCAAACACTCCAAGGTCTTTAGTGATCAATTCCCCAACTTATGAAATGTCCTCCTTCATTTTAAAACACATTGTAATGCTCCAGAGAGATGACTATACCTAGGTGTCAATCTGGGTTAGAAATGCCTCCAAAGTGCACCTTCTCTTTTAGAATGCAAAACAAGGTCCAAAGGTGCTAATAAATTGAAGCGCTTCTTTGGAAAAGTCTCGGAGGTTAAGATGCGCCTTGTCTTAATGAGGTGTAACTCTTGGGTAAGAAAGCTTGTAAAGTGCGCCTAACTTAGTGAAGAGGTTGATAACTTCTAAACCCTTCCTGGAACTTAGATTGCTTCAACTAAAGATCATCTCACACTAATACATCACCAAACTTTCAATCACAAGATCAATTCAAACTTAGGTGCTCATTAAGAGTCTTTCCAATGTTGGCGCATCTGAGAGGTTGAACTGGCAAGAGATGGCGCCTAGCTTCCTAGACCTTGTTTCAATATGTTTGAGTTGCAAAGTTGACTCAATGGTATCAAGATGGCGCCATAGAGTCTATGGACTAGTTCCTTAGAGTTTCAAAAACATTCTAGCTCCTTGAAAATTCCTCCTACATGCTTGGGTGCCATTTCAAGGTCATGGAACCATGATGTAGTGCCTTATTGCTCTAGGCACCCATTCATGATTGTGCAACTTGAGATTGGCACCTAGAGTGAATAGGCTTTCATCTTGACTTAATACACTACCTCCTTCTGATGATTTTTGGGGCAGCAGAAAACTTTTCACCACGGGTAAATGTGTCAGAGATATAAAAAATTGAGAGAGGTTATTGTAGAGGCACTCTACGTGATCGCGTTCCCTCAGATAGAATGTTTCTAAGTGACACAGTTTTCGAGTAACATCTCGTCAAAGATTGCTACCTTTTTGCACTTTGGACTCTTTAGAGATATCGTCGGTACAATGTAGCTCAGACTGTTTCGACATGTTTGGGTGGAAAAAAAGACCATGCCTAGCGTAAATGTACCCATCCAGATGCGTTGGAATAGTTAGTTTGGTCACATCAGGAGCAGGACGAAAGTTACACCCCTTTGTAACTTTGCACTGCCTCCTTCTAACGATTTTTGGGGCAGTAGAAAACCTTTCACCACGGGCAAATGCTTCAGAGATATAAAAAACTAAGAGAGGTTACTATAGAGGCACTCTACATGATCATGTTGCCTTAGACGGAATGTTTCTAAGTGAGACGATTTTTGAGTAACATCTCGTCAAAGATTGCTACCTTTTTACACTTTGGACTCTTTAGGGATATCATGGGTACAATGTAGCTCGGACTGTTTCGACATGTTTGGGTGAAAAAAAGGACCATGCCTAGCGTAAATGTACCCATCTAGATGCGTTGGAATAGTTAGTTTGGTTGCATCAGGAGTAGGATGAAAGTTACACCCCTTTGCAACTTTACACTGCCTCCTTCTGACGATTTTTGGGGTAGTAGAAAACCTTTCACCACAGGCAAATATCTTAGAGATATAAAAAATTGAGAGAGGTTATTGTAGAGGCACTCTATATGATCATGTTGCCTTAGATGGAATGTTTCTAAGTGACATAGTTTTTGAGTAACATCTCGTCAAAGATTGCTACCTTTTCGCACTTTGGACTCTTTAGGGATATCGTGGGTATAATGTAGCTCGGACTGTTTCGACATGTTTGGGTTAAAAATAGGACCATGCCTAGCATAAATGTACCCATCTAGACGCGTTGGAATAGTCAGTTTGGTCACATCAGGAGTAGGACCAAAGTTACACACCTTTGCAACTTTACACTGCCTCCTTCTGACGATTTTTGGGGCAGCAAAAAACCTTTCACCACGGGTAAATATCTTAGAGATATAAAAAACTGAGAGAGGTTATTGTAGAGGCACTCTATGTGATCATGTTGCCTTAGATGGAATTTTTCTAAGTGACACAGTTTTTGAGTAACATCTCATCAAAGATTGCTACCTTTTTGCACTTTGGACTCTTCAGGGATATCGTCGGTACAATGTAGCTCAGACTATTTCGACATATTTGGGTAAAAAACAGGACCATGCCTAGCGTAAATGTACCCATCCAGACACATTGGAATAGTCAGTTTGGTTGTATCACGAGCAGGACACCAAAAATGCAAAAGTTGCTTTGTGCAACTTGACAACATTGACACTTTTTTGCAACAATACTCAAAGACTCAAATTGACCCCAAATGACTCAAAGTGACTTAAAATTACCTTGATTTTGGTGCCCAATGTACATTATAGAGGTCGAGGCACTCCTTATCATTCAAACATCTTAGATGAGTGCATAGGAAAGGAAAAAGCTCTAAGTTTCATCATCATGAGCGCCTAATATCAAGAGACTTTAATGGCTCAAACCTTAGCATGGAGTCCTAAGGCACATTTCATGTCTCCTTTCATCCATTTTGGTGCCCTTATGTAAATTTTTCAACTTGATTTGGTGCCCTGTATATGAAGGAAGATCTAAAGTCATGAAAGTGGATGTTGTTTTGCAAGAGTTTGGATAATCAAAATTGAAAGAAATAAGTCTATTAAGCTTGGGCACCCTTGGTCTTCTTTTCATTCATTATGAGTACCTTGGGAGAATGGTATATAGGTCATCATCATGATTGCACGCCCTAGATCCAGAGTGTTGGAGAGATCATCAAATGGTCTCTAGAGGAAGCAGGGTGAATTATGAGTTTGGTCACATCAGGAGTAGGACACCAAAAATGCATAACATGATGATGTAAAAATGTGTATATGTGTAAAAATGTAGGAGGAAATAAAAAAAAAAGACAAACCTTACAAATTAATGTGCATAGTTACAACTCAATGTAACATGACTTTACAAAATCAATGTGAATACTTACAAATTAATCCAATGAACCATCTGGGTCTACTCTACTCTTTATTGTGTCAAGTATTGCTTCATGGTCAGACTCACGCACCTTCCACAAGATTTTGTTCAAAGGTCTACCCTGATACTTTATCAAATAAACATTGGATGCCACGACAAGGTTTGAGTAATGAAGAATCTTCCGATGCGTGTCAAAGTCCTGAAATAGCCAAATATTAACACTCTTATGTGGGTACCTTCTAAGCCATGTTCCAGTAATAACCACTGAGCCTGTAGGGTATTCGATGTTTTTCCATCTGTAACAGGGGCCTCCAATTTCTTTTTGGCCTCAACACAATGACATAAGTAATAATCTGTTCTCTCTTCATTATCTTCATCTGCAATAACTGCATATACGTGCCCTACATTGATATGTGTAGCAAATTAGATGAAATTAGTCAACATTGCAAAAACACTACAAAGTAAGATGACATTACTTGGTTGAACTAGGTGAAATTAGATGCATATACATGCCCTATATTACCTAGTTGAACTAAATTTGATATGTGATCAAAGTCAACTGATGATTCCATCTGTGTTAGTTCCAATGCTGTCAGGGGTCGATACGTGTCAAGTGGGCTAAGATAACTGCCATTCGTCAACCCACTCCTTTGACTCACACTCATCCCAGACTTGAATTGTACAGGAAGAACAAAAGCATGACATCTTTCGTGTATGGATACTCCATGAACCTGCAATTGAGCTTCTGAAAGAGTGCATCTCATTTGATCCTGTCAGTGTACAATAGTCCTCATATGGTGCAATGTTAGTATCATCTATCAACCAAAAAAATCTATGAACTGAAGACTTACCTTCATTACCTGGACCCATGGAAGCATTACACCACTTGACAATCGATTTTACATCTGTCAACTTTGCATTGTCTTTATACTTTAACTCTTCTCGTGCTATGGCTCTTTTGATACATGCTCCTGCACCATCATGCTCCCCCTTTCCATGCCTAGCCTCACAAAAGTTCCACATATGTTAAATACCTATAAAATTATGCCTCCTACTCAGCCAATAGAAATTCTATGAGTTCTTGAGTGGTGACGCATAGTTATCTGACCATATGACATGCTGACTAAACAATATGCCCCTTCTAGCCAAATCATTGTAGAACCCCTGAAAGCAACCTTGCACGAACTCTATAGAATGCGTACGATCATCACTAATATAGAAATTATACTCCCTTATGATTTTTCTATCATCCTCTGTACTATCATTCGCATGAATGAATGCGATGTGCACAAATATAGAAACCTATGTGGAGTTGTAATATTGTGATTGCACCTCACGCTTTGGCTGTAGACTGTAGTTCTCTGCAAAGTCAAAAACTGAAACAATGCTACCAATCAGAAATGTGTCCTTGCATAACTTGAATTGCAAGTCCAACCATCAAGCTCTATGGGCATGTCTTGCATACTGATACACTATGCTGTCACAAAATATATGCATAAACTGATACACTGGAATCTTTTCAATAACCAATTCACACCTCTTTGCTTCTTTACCATCTTTTGTATTGTATGCCACTATTTTATACTTGCCAAACTCTACTAGTTCATTTCCAACCGCATGTGTTCTTTCCATATGTTCACATATTGGCAAATGTTGCAAGCCACCACAACGATGACATGTGCCATCCAAGCATTATTTCTTGTAGAATATTTGACCTTCCTCTCTTTCACATAAAATTCTTGATATGAAGTCTCTTGAAGATGTTGGTGGGCACATATGGCACAACCCTGCAAATCATTGTTAGTATGCATATCTAAACATATAGACCTATAAACATCAAAATGGTTAGAAAATTCAATATGTAATCTACAACAAGTAGTGTGTGTGTGATTTATCTTAACATAGAAAGGTTTTAGCATTTCAAAATATCTTTGACAAATTGTAATTTGAGGATACTTCTCTAGAAATTTACCATAAAACTGTGTTTGAGTCTCATCCAAAAAATACTTTGGATGTGGCTCGCGGTTCTGACTACCGATTGTCCTTCTTACCACATCCCTTTGATTCGGAGATACCCTTGTGTAATTCTTCCAAAAGTCTTCAATTAGTGATCTCAATACTTCAACAATTAGTTTATCTTTTTGTGGTAGTCTCCCTGAGAATGCCCATAATTCATTGGCATTAGTGTCCTCAATTCTTTGGCATCTTCCAACAGCTCTTGATAAAGTTTTCCTATTAATTCTCAATTCTTGACTTATCTTTCTAATGAGATGATCTTTCCTCATTTGACTACTACTATAGTCGATGTAATCACACGCCATGTTGCATTACTATCTTTTGTGCGTGAGGTGTTACCCACACTCTCATACGCACTCATTAGATTCTTGACAATAGATTTTTCACTTGAAGCCTCTGATGTTCTCAACCCAAGAATCTTCATGATAGAACTATACTTTATACTTCGAATCATTTCAATGAATAGTTGACATCTTGCAGTCTCATTTAACTTTTCAAAGAACAATCTCCAAATCTTATTAGCATATCTTCTACAAGTGCGTTTTCAAATCTTACCTTCCATTGGCTACAAAATATTCTCATCAATATCAATCAAATACTTTGGCTTTCTATGCAAAATTCTAGGTGGTGTTAAGTTAGGTAAATTCATCTCAACATTAGGAATTTCATCAATACTTAAATGAGATGGGTTAGATGGCATACCTTTGATCGAAGATGGAATAGATGACATACCTTGAGGTTGAGGTGGGAACAATGGCGTACCTCCTTCATCACATGTGAGTGATGATGTACTCTCAACTTGAGATATGGTAGATGGTGTCCCTACATGTTGACTTGCGGTAGAGGATGTGTCTCCAACTATGGTATTCAAATCTCTCGTAGCACAAAATTTTTGCATTCGTTCTCTTTGTACCACCAATACCATATCTCTTTTTGATGGTTGTGGTTCCTCTTCAATTGGTATGTCTTCATTTATCGTGTCTAATTTCCTCTTCTCATGAAGTTCCCTCATAGCCACTACTTTCTTTGCATTCTTAGCTTCTATCTCTTTCTGTGTTGGTTTAATTCTTGATTGTTTCCTTGGTATGACAGAGAATTTGTCTGTAGCATGATAAAGAGACCAATATTAGTTCCTAAGAAATGAATACAAGATAATAGTGGGATTGTTCTTTTTTTATGCTGTAAGGATTTATTCTTGTATAGTTTGACATCATGGTATGTTAAGGTTTGTTTATTACACATAATTATTAAAGAGCCCAAGTGTAGAAAATATACATGGCATCATGTGAGATTGTAAGCTGCTTTCTTATTGGGAATGTGTCTATTCTAAACATGTATGATAAAGCATGATAAAGTAATTCAATCTGAAATAAGGAAAATGTAAAGAACATGCATGTAAAGACTTGACATACCTAAAAAATGAAGATTCAAATGGAAAGAGTACCTAATTATGTAGCATTTTTTTCTTCTTGCATCAAACTCCTCAACAATTTGAGTTTTTCACCACTTGCTTCCTTTTCAATGTTAAATTGAATAACACTCAAATATAATTACTAACAACGATACTATTAACCAATCTATAATGTTAAATTCCTAAAATTGAATCACAATTAACATTGCAACACTACAAAAATTGAAACTTGAATAGATATATATCAAACTTGGTGTGAAAACTATGTTATTTCCTCCTTCTCAAGTTGGCAAAGTAGAAAAGGTGGTGGAAAGATCATGCAAAGGTGGTACAATGTGTCAAATGTGCATGTGAACTTCCCAACAACATGAAAGCACTTCTTTTTTGTCGGAGCACACGCAGAATCAGTAAGAAAACAGAGCATGTGGGCCTGGATCACGGGGGTCAACACTTTTTTATAGTTTCAATAGCAAGACAAAACACGCTTGCATTTTGTCCTGCTATAGATTGATCACATGCTTTGCATTGATCACATCTCTTTCCAAACCTTCCCCTTCAGAATTGAATGACCACAAGGTTTTTGAGGGAAAACTTTTCCTGTTCCCTGCAAGAGCTTGCTAGATGCTCCGCCATATGATAGGCATAACAATGAAGGGGCAAGCCCTCATAATCAAGTTGTGAGACCCCTATTCTATGTACTCTTATTTATTTGAGATCCTTGATGTTCCTAGAGACATTTTGATGATTATGATATGCAATACTTATGGATGACACATTTATTTATTGTGTATGGTATTTGATATACTTATGGATGTTATATTTTATGATTCGATTCCATATGATATCCTTTGATGAGTTTATTTGATTTATGTATTTGTGAATGATGAATTTTATATGTTATTCTATGGTTACTAATGGATCTGTGATAATATGTTATTTATGATGGATATATTTTGGCTATATATTGTACTAACACTTCTTGTTGAGTGTACATGTAGATTTATTATGTCAATGGATGATGGGGGTCATTTAGCCACTTTATGTCTTTCTGTGTGATGTTGGACCTAGGCATGGAGCCCTAAGGTCTATTGGTCTTGATATTAAGAAATGTTATTTTTAGTTTTATATGATAAAATGATTATGTTCTTGTGTGGGTTTTAACCTTGTAATTTTTAAAATGATTTTTAAGTGTTTTTAAGAAGTCTAGGTTGCATTTTATGTTTGGAAAATTGTCTTATGTCTAAGGTACATAGGTTAGAAGTTTATTTTTGTCATTTATAATATTTTAAAAGGCTTTTAGACCCTCCTTTAAGTCCCACTTACAAAAGTGACGAAAATGGGAAGGTAGTTGAGTGGTTGAGGTGGTTGGTTGAGTTAGTTGGGTGGTTGAGTTAGTTTTGGGTAGGAAGTTACTCCATTCTTCTCTTTAAAAACTCTTCATGAAGTAGGGGTGAGATGCTCGTTTTTATGATTTTGATTCAAGGATTCTACCATTAGTGGGATATCGCGATTGAGGTATCATGTTTTTCTTTATTGATTAAATGTAAATATTATATTTTTCTTTATTGATTAAATGTGAATTTTATCTATTTTTCTTTGTTGATTTAATGTAAAAATTATATGTTTTATTTATTTATTAAATGTAAATGTTGTTTTTTAAGGGTCTGTTGCTTGTGAAATTGGAAGAACAAACATTTCAATGTAAATCTTGAAAGAACCATATTTGTTGCCTTATTTGCATGTCATAAACCTAGATCATCATAGCATGAATTATATTTCTGATTTTTACATTAGATCTAATTAGAACAAGAGTAATTTTTCATTTAATAATTATACATATTACATTTAAAATATCTTCATTGCTATATTTACTAAAAAAAAAAAGAACATTTTTTTAGAAGACATAGTTAATATTGAAATTTAGGATTTGCATTTAATATCTTGTTTCAGATTTGGTGCTGTAATTTACATTCTTAAATCTGATTTAAATTTGTTGTACCTCATGCCATATGTCATCTTACATTGAAAATTGAAAGAAGGAACAATTTTTATTTAAGGATTTTGTTGGGGTTTGTGAATACATGCTTTACTTTGTGTTGTGCGATGTTCTTTATGTGTTTGATAGGGGAGTTGATGCCCTCTTGTATAGAGGAGCTTTGGTCCTCCATGTATAGGGGTTTAAGTGGGAGTAGCTCCCTCACATTTGGGCTTTTCATTTTTGGAATATGAGTATTCCATTTAGGTAATGGCCATTACCGGGGTATGAGTACCCTTGTATCTACGGGATATGAGTATCCCCTTGTATTTTGCAGAAATGTATATATATATATTTTTGGGAGGTATAAGGTGTGAATTGGGCGGAGAGTATGATATATTTTGTTCCCCATGTCTGGTTGAGCCCCCACTCCCCCTATGTGGTTTTCTCTTGAGGTAAACCAATGTGATAGAAATATGGTGTGCTTTATGTATATCTAAACATTGTTGTACTTGTGTACGAGTTGTGTGGCTTCATATGGCTAAGTGATTACCCCATGCTTGGGGGTGGGTTGTTATACAACCCTATGGATGGCTAGAGAGCCCATTGGCATATTGTTGTTTCCCTCTCTTGTTCATTTTCAGGTTCTTGGATGGAGGTTGAAGATGTTTTGGAGTTGTTCAAGTCTCTTGGATAGAAAATAAATATTGTTTTGTTTTCAAGAAAGACATCTTTCTTTCATGATGTACTTTATGTACCAAATTTTGTAGATCATTTGAAAAGTGTTAAAGTAGAAAACTTGTGTTGTTACTTATGCATTTGAGGGAAAAGAAAAAGAAAAGATCAATTGTTAAGTTTTAAGTAAAAAAAAATGGATGTGCAAGAAAAGCAAGCTATGTGTTTCTTTGGAAGAAAAGATTGTATCATTGCATTATTTATTTATCAAGGATCCTCATGTTTCATAGATTATCTTGTAATCATTTCTTATACACTTGATTTAGAAAATGTTAAACAAAGACAATCAATAAGAAGAGAACTAGTTTTTGAGTTAAGAATAAGGTAGTTTCTATTTAAGAATCTTTAAATTAAGACTGGGGAAATAAAAATTAAGTTAAATGGAGTTAAAATATAATTGTAATAAATCTATCAATTTAAAATTTAATGAAAGCGTAATTAAAATTTCTAAAACCATTAATATTGTGATGTAATATATACGTGTATTTTAACTTGGCTTAGACATTAATCAAACTTTGAATCAGATTATCATTAAACGTTAAACTCATCAAGTGGTGGTGAATCAATTGCCAATAAATTATAAAGTTATGATTTGACATTAATAGTAATAAGTTGGAGTTGTAATTAATCTTAAAGTTTATCTCAATGAATGAATCTAGTAGATAGGATAAATTCCATAGAGAAATATAGGAGATCTTCTTGAACTGCAAATGAGCGAGGAAATCCTGAATTGAAAACCAAGTCAACAAAGTAATAGCTAACTTATTTAAACCTTTGATCAAGAAAAGTAGTATAACAAAGTGGAAATTTTGTTTAGTTTGAACATTAAGTCAATGAAATCAAAGTTTAGTAAATGAATTAAAATGTAGCAAGTAGTTACATCTAAATCTAAAACTACTAGAAACAATAAGTAATTGTCATTTATAACTTAGAACTTGAAACTAAGTTAATCTATCTTTTGAGTCTTGGTAGAATCAAATGATTCTTGTGTCATTGATGTTAATAGTAAAGTAAATAAATAGTTTCATTCACATTAAAAGTTTGTTGCATGCATTATTATTTGTGTAAGGTTATTTATATTAAACGTAGCTCTTCATTTTCAAACTCTTGATAGTCAAGTTATTATTAAGCAATAATTTTTCTCTTATAGCTATACTAGGGAAACAAATACAGATAGAAAATGGGAAATTAGTTATAAGAGTGACCAAATTCTATACTCTAGGATACCTAGGAAAAGTTTTGTACATCTCAATAAGGAAACACTTAGGAAAAAATGCAAACTAAGAATGTTTAAGTAGTGAGAGGACATCGTAAACTTGATGTCATCGATTCTAGATTAACTTTAAAACTTGAATTTATCTTAGTAGGACTAGAAATTCAAAAAAAATTTGGTAGTTGTGTTTGGTTTACGTTGAGTTAAATTTAGGGCATGACACAAGTTCTTGATAGAAAATGCCCATCGAGGAAGAAAGACAGATCTTCTTTGGAAGCAGAAGTTCTAGTTTGTGACAAATCCTTATTCAAGCATAAATAGCAGGGGTTAACCCTTAAAACTTAAACCCTATCCCCACACCCTCAACACTTGACACTATATCTTAAGCCTTAAACCCTCATCCCTAAAGCCTCAACCCTCAATCCTTAAACCTTCAACCCTAAACCCTATCCCTAATCCCTCTACACTCGACACTCTAACCCTAACCTCGACATTAAATACTAATCCGTCAACTCTAAACCCTAATCTGTCAACCCTAAACCCTCAACCCTCGACACTAAACCTTAAACCCTAATCCCTCAGCCCTCAACCCTAAACCTTATCCCTAAATCATAATCCCTCAACCCTCAACCCTAATCCGTCATCCCTCAACTCTAATCCCTCATCCCTAAACCCTAAACCCTCAACCCTCAATGTCAAATCCTAATCCCTCAACCCTTCACTCTAATCCCTCAACCCTAAACCCTAATCCCTCAACCCTAATCCATCATCACTCAACTCTAATCCCTCATCCCTAAACCCTAAATGCTATCCCTATTCCTAAACCCTCAACATACTCGATACTATACCTTAAACTCTAATCCCTTGTCCCTAAACCCTCCAACCCTATCCCTAATCCTTATACCCTCCACACTCTACTTTAACCCTAATCCCTTGACCCTCAACCCTATCCCTAAACCCTTGACCCTAAAACCTTAACTCTCAACCCTTAACTCTGATCCCTCAACCCTCAACCCTATCCCTAAACCCTAAACCCTAAACCCTCAACCCTCAACGTCAAATCCTAATCCCTCAACCCTTCACGCTAATACCTCAACCCTAAACCCAATCCCTAAACCCTCAACATTATACCTTAAACCCTAATCCCTCAACCCTCAACCCTAAACCCTAATCCGTCAACCCTAAACCCTATCCCTAAACCCTCAACCCTCAACACTATACCTTAAACCCTAATCCCTCAACCCTCAACCCTAAACCTTATCCCTAAACCCTAATCCCTCAACCCTCAACCCTAATCCATCATCCCTCAACTCTAATCCCTCATCCCTAAACCCTAAATGCTATCCCTATTCCTAAACCCTTAACAGACTTGATACTATACCTTAAACCCTAATCCCTTATCCTTGACACTCTTATTTAACCCTAATCCCTTAACCATTAACCCTATCCCTCAACCTCAACCCTCAACCCTCAACCCTCAACCCTTAACTCTCAACATTAAACCCTTAACTCTGATCCCTTAACCCTCAACCCTATCCCTAAACCCTCAACCCTCAACGTCAAATCCTAATCCCTCAACCCTTCACTCTAATCCCTCAACCCTAAACCCTATCCCTAAACCCTCAACACTATACCTTAAACCCTAATCCCTCAACCCTAAACCTTATTCCTAAACCCTAATCCCTCAACCCTCAACCCTAATCCATCATCCCTCAACTATAATCCCTCATCCCTAAACCCTAAATGCTATCCCTATTCCTAAACCCTCAATAGACTCGATACTATACCTTAAACCCTAATCCATCTACCCTCGACACTCTTATTTAACCCTAATCCCTCTACCCTCGACACTCTTATTTAACCCTAATCCCTTGACCATTAACCCTATCCCTCAACCTCAACCCTCAACCCTCAACCCTCAACCCTCAACTCTCAACATTAAACCCTAATTCATCAACCCTAAACCCTAATCCCTCAAACCTAAACCCTATCCCTAAACCATCAACCCTCAACACTATACCTTAAACCCTAATCCCTATCCCTCAACCCTTAACCCTTAAAACTTAAACCCTATCCCTACACCCTCAACACTTGACACTATATCTTAAGCCTTAAACCCTCATCCCTAAAGCCTCAACCCTCAATCCTTAAACCTTCAACCCTAAACCCTATCCCTAATCCCTCTACCCTCGACACTCTAACCCTAACCTCGACATTAAATGCTAATCTGTCAACCCTAAACCCTAATCTATCAACCCTAAACCCTCAACCCTCAACACTATACCTTAAACCCTAATCCCTCAACCCTCAACCCTAAACCTTATCTCTAAACCCTAATCCCTCAACCCTCAACCCTAATCCATCATCCCTCAACTCTAATCCCTCATCCCTAAACCATAAATGCTATCCCTATTCCTAAACCCTCAACAGACTCGATACTATACCTTAAACCCTAATCCCTTATCCTCAACACTCTTATTTAACCCTAATCCCTTGACCATTAACCCTATCCCTCAACCTCAACCCTCAACCCTCAACCCTCAACCCTCAACCCTCAACCCTCAACATTAAACCCTTAACTCTGATCCCTCAACCCTCAACCCTATCCCTAAACCCTAAACCCTAAACCCTCAACCCTCAATGTCAAATCCTAATCCCTCAACCCTTCACTCTAATCCCTCAACCCTAAACCCTATCCCTAAACCCTCAACACTATACCTTAAACCCTAATCCCTCAACCCTAAACCTTATCCCTAAACCCTAATCCCTCAACTCTCAACCCTAATCCATCATCCCTCAACTCTAATCCCTCATCCCTAAACCCTAAATGCTATTCATATTCCTAAACCCTCAACAGACTTGATACTATACCTTAAACCCTAATCCCTCTACCCTCGACACTCTTATTTAACCCTAATCCCTTAACCATTAACCCTATCCCTCAACCTCAACCCTCAAGCCTCAAGCCTCAACCCTCAACTCTCAACATTAAACCCATAACTCTGATCCCTCAACCCTCAACCCTATCCCTAAACCCTAAACCCTAAACCCTCAACGTCAAATCCTAATCCCTCAACCCTTCACTCTAATCTCTCAACCCTAAACCCTATCCCTAAACCCTCAACACTATACCTTAAACCCTAATCCCTCAACCCTAAACCTTATCCCTAAACCCTAATCCCTCAACCCTTAACCCTAATCTGTCATCCCTAAACTCTAATCCCTCATCCCTAAACCCTAAATGCTATCCCTATTCCTAAACCCTCAACAGACTCGATACTATACCTTAAACCCTAATCCCTCTACCCTCAACACTCTTATTTAACCCTAATCCCTTGACCATTAACCATATCCCTCAACCTCAACCCTCAAGCCTCAAGCCTCAACCTTCAACTCTCAACATTAAACCCTTAACTCTAATCCCTTGACCCTCAACCCTATCCCTAAACCCTAAACCCTAAACCCTCAACCCTCAACATCAAATCCTAATCCCTCAACCCTTCACTCTAATCCCTCAACCCTAAACCCTATCCCTAAACCCTCAACACTATACCTTAAACCCTAATCCCTCAACCCTAACCCTAAACCTTATCACTAAACCCTAATCCCTCAACCCTAATCCGTCATCCGTCATCCCTCAACTCTAATCCCTCATCCCTAAACCCTAAATGCTATCCCTATTCCTAGACCCTCAACGGGCTCAATACTATACCTTAAACCCTAATCCCTTAACCCTAATCCCTTGACCCTCAACCCTATCTCGAAACCCTTAACCCTCAAACCTTAATGTACTCAACCCTCAACATCAACCCTAATCCCTCAACCCTTAACTCTAATCCCTCGACCCTTAACCCTTAAAACTTGAACCCTAAAACCTATCCCTACATGCTTGACACTCGACACTATATCTTAAACCCTAATCCCTTAACCCTCATCCCTAGAGCCTCAACCCTAAATCATTAAACCTTCAACCCTAAACCCTATCCCTAATCCCTCTACCCTCGACCCTTAACCCTAAACGCTATCCCTAAAGCCTCAACCCTAAACCCTAATCCCTAATCCCTCTACCCTCAACACTCTACCTTAAACCTAATCCCTCGACCCTTAACCCTAAATGCTATCCCTAAAGCCTCAACCCTCAACCCTAATCCCTTATCCCTAAACTCTAAATCTTATCCCTAAACGCTCAACCCTCAACCTTAAACCTTAATCACTTAATCCTTATCCACCCCTCTCCTCCCCTATCTGGCTCACTCCCATCTCTACCCTCCTCTGCCCTTGACACTATACATACATACATATAGGCATACATAGATAGATAGATACATACATATTGGCATACATAGATAGATAGATACATACATATAGGCATACATAGATACATACATACATATAGGCATACATACATACATACATACATGATTAATAGCCTTGAACATAAAAAAATTTAAGGGGAACTTAACGCGAGCGCGTTATAACACACTCGCGTTATTTCAAACATGACAAACAACAGACTTGCGGAAAAGGAAAAATGCAAAGCAAACCATAACGTGAGCGCGTTATAACACGCTCGCGTTATGTCTTGCTTTGGGAATTCCAAGCCTTGGGCTTGGGATTTCCTTTGGATTTCCAATCCAAAGGCTTGGAGTGCCTTTTGAACAGTCACAGACGTGTTTTTCCAGATTCTTTCACGATTTCACATAATTTCGTTCATGCTAACCCTCAGATTTGTACGTGTTTCAATATCGAACAAATCGAACACCTGGGTAATGTTAAGATTTCTCTTAGCTATTTGAAAATGTGATTTTTTTCACATTTTAACAATATTAAGCCTTTCATCTTTAATTTCTTTTGTTTGTGTGTCTGTTTTTGGGCAAAAACCACTGTTTGGTCTTTTTTTCATTGTAAATTAACTATTCATTGAAATTTCAAAAAAATTACATATTTAGAAACTAGACTCCATTCTACAAATATTAAAAAAAGAAAAAAATGATTTTCAATTAGTTTTCAAAATTTATAGGGGTAGCACGGCCAAAATTCTATTTTTTAGGATGTGTCCACTTTGAAAATTACTAAAAAATCAAATATTCATCAAAAAATTATCAGAAAAATCAAGCATAAACTAAATGCTATTAGCTAATTTCTCAATGAAGCAATTTTAAAAATACCAAAAAAAAGTTGACCTTTTGAGGGAGCCACAAAACATGCTATGTTATGTTTTTTTGATAGAAACAACACCAATTTCTGTGGCTCCCTCTTTTGAACCCCTTAATCTATGCCATTTTAAAAAAAAATAGTAGTTTAGAAAGTAGACTCAGAGCACTATAAACATTGTTTTGGTTGCATCTCCAAATTTTGAGTGTAACTATGCTCAATTTCTCATCCAAGGCTAGTATTTCCTGATTTCAGAAAAAAAGTGGCCACTTAAGACCCCTTTTTGGCCCCCCATCTTCTTGCACTTACCCATAAGCCATATTGTTGTATGGTTACTCTATACACCTCAACACGAATGAAAGTCATCAGCAATTATAATACAATATAATGCTTCCATGAAACATGAAACATAACTTTATAACAAGTCCCTTTAATGAGTATGGTAGATACTTTAGAATGAGACAAATCCATAACTTAATTTTAAAGTTAATAAGTTTATTGGAGCTCTTTTATGAAAGGTAATTATGTAAAGAGGCTTTCCTAGGAGCCTTTTATAATGGTAGCAAGGTACAAAACGTGTCATGATTGTGTATATAAAAATCAAAACACAACTGACACATTTAAAAAAAACCTAAAATTATAAAATTAAAATTTTAAAATTAACATATAAGTATACAATGTTTACTACATTTTCAAAATAGAGTGCAAGTATAATAATTTTAACAAAATGTTGTTAGGTTTTCATGGAACAGAATCATTGCAAGATATGTACTCAATTGGGCTTGTTAATAAAGTCTTCAAACTTTTAGAAAATGTAGTAGGTAGGTATAAATCCAAGCTTTGTAGATGATACATAAAAAAATATTAGGCAAAAAATCAACTTTGTTTCATTTTAAAAAAATGTGATAAATAGATGACATACTCACGCTTAAGTTAGGTACATGATAAAAATCCTTCATTCTTTCATCTTCTAACACAATATGATCAATACCAAAAATACAAAGAGTCTATAGAAACCTTCTCATTAGCAATCCTACCAAGATTTTGAAACAAAATGTAATGTCCCCTTTCTACATAATTCAATCAGATGTCCCACTATCCCAGTTCTCTATTTTCCATTGGCTTAAGGAAGGAGCAAGGGAAATTATTTTATTTAATATCTAATCTTTTAGACTCATGATTGATTTTATATTTTCAAGCTATTTGTTTGGGGGCCAATTAAATATTAAATATATTTTATTATTTTTGTGTTGGCAATCCAAAATGGGGTGTGGGGTTTCATATGGAAAGTTTGGTAACTTCCAGAATCATGTAGCCATTTAACTATAGCCGATTCCATGACAAATTCTATGACAACTTATAAGAAAGGAGGTATTTCCTATTTTTAGCCACGAATCTTATAATAGTTATGACAAGTGAGCATCTTTGGAGAGAATTTATTGAGATATTATTTTTAATTTATTTTTCCAAGAGAGGGGCATTGGAATTTGGGAGCCCAAGTTGGGTCTTTAGCATCTATTTATTGGCTGGCGGTTTCACATTTTTGCCATCCAATTTCTATATATTGAAACTCTATCGAAATTGTTTGAGCACTTGCGTTCATTCATTCATATGAGGACAAAACCCCTTGGATTGTGAGATGATGCAAGAGAATCCTTGGTTCAAGAGCAATCTCACATCAACCAAAAACATTTGCATTTCAGTTTGTTTCTTTTAATTTCCCTGTTTAGTTCAGGTAGTAGCAATTTCTGTATTTTGGTCCGCATTCCATCGTAGTTGCATTTTAGATCCTGTGGAGCTAGATTTAGTATCTAGATTCATTAATACATATCATATCCAAAATTTAGATTATTTGGATCAGGTACTGGTAAGATATCGCTATTAGAAGATTGACTATTTTCTCAGAACAGAGCATCCTGATAGTCTTAGATAATCAGCTAAAGGAGAAGACTTGCAGAGCATTTCACAACTCGCTAAGCCAAACTATACATCATCCAATGTTGTTTTGTTCATGGCTGACCTTCCCTAAGATCCACACATAATTCTATTCATCTGTGAAGGAGTTCTATTCAATTAGGTCCGACCTATCCGTGTACACACGTTACATCTCTTCATTGGAGTTTGTGATCTTCCTTGGCTGATACAGAGGAATCTTATGTTCCGGAGATGATATAAAAAGATGTAATAGATGCCTAGGAAAATAGTTAGCATAGTTTGCAAGTGGATAGTTTGAATTTGTGCAAAGGAGCTTCAAAGCTATATCTTGTGCATATTCTCATATTCTGTAATCAAGCCTGTGAGCCCTAATTGTAAGCCCGCATGTTGTCGACCAATTTGTATTTAGATTCTATAATATATTGAATGACTGAATCTGCATTTGCTTCATATCTTTGAGTTGTTTCCATTGTGTTTACTCTTGCTGCACGGTCTAGACTATTCTCTTCGAGGACCCTCCTAACCATAACTGCACCAAGTGGTATTAGAGTGAAAGTTTGAATCTTTGGGAGAGAATTGAGCAAAGTTGGTGATGGAATTCCATAGGATCTTGTTGTGAATAGATCACCGATCTGAGGCAGGTTACTTATGTTGCAACTGATCACCAATTGTGAGGCAGTTGTCAGCTTGTAACTCGATTGCCGAATTTGAGGTAGTTACACTTGATCCTAGGAAGAATGCCGCCGAGGAGAATCCTTGTTGTTGGAACAATGGCTGGAAGAATGGATGAGATGATGGAGATAATGAAAACCATGCGAGTTCACTTGGATGCTATTTAAGAAGATTAGAGAAGAGGACTTATACCTAGACCTAATGTTGAAAGTGATGATAATGAAGAATTTCAATCTATTGATCAAAATGGTGAAACCCTAGGAGGTGATGAAGAAGAAGAATCAGATCAAGTCAAGATGTTGTGAGCTATTTCAAAGATTGGAAAGTGACCTAGAGTTGATGTCCCAAACTATACTGGCAATTTGAACCCTAAAGAGTTGATTGATTGGATAAATGACATGGAAGAATACTTTGAGTATGAAGAAATTGAAGATCTGGAGAAGGTGAAATTTGCACAGAGAAAGTTGAAAGCACATGTTGCTATATGGTGGAAAGAAGTTCAGTTGGATAAAAATAAAAGAGGAAAAGAAAAGATTACAAAATGGGATAGGATGGTGACAAAATTAAAAAATCAATTTATACCTATTGAATATGAGTTGGAACTATTGAAGAGATTGCAAAACTTGAGACAAAAGGAGAAATCTGTGAAGGAGTATACTGAAGAATTTCATAAGATGATCATAAGAACATGACATAATGAAGCAAGAAAGGAGAAAGTGGCTAGATACATTAATGGACTGAGATTGAACATTCAAGAAGAACTAAGTTTGGTGAGGATGACAACCTTGGAAGAAGCATATCAGTTTGCCTTGAAGGTTGAAGAAAAGTTGAGCAAGAGGCATGATCAGAAATAGAGAGGCAAAGGAGATAAATTTCAAAGAGTTAGAGCATTTTCTGGAGGAGAAAGATCATATGTGGAGTAGAACAGACAAGAGAACACATTAAAGAAGGATGACAAAGATAACAATGCATACCAGAGAAATGATAGAACTTTCTACCGCAGAGGAAACCCTAGTCCATACTGGAGTGAATGATACATAAGAGAAGGAAGACAACCTGATAGGAGAACATACAGAGGAACCTATTTCAAGTGTGGAGGTGAAGGACATAAAACATTTGAATGTAATCAAGGGAGTACAAGCAAGAGGACAAAGAACAATGGAAGAGCATCCTATGTGGAAGAAGAACCCGTTGGATCACCTAGTTCAGTTGGTAAACCTAAGAAAAGACAATCACTTGTCATGAGGAGAGCATTATTTCAAGTAGAGACAAATGAGTAACCACTGCAGAGGAAAAGTTTGTTCAAAACTAGATGTAAATTAGGAGGTAAATGTTGTAAAGTGGTTATTGATAGTGGTAGTTTTTATAACCTAGTTTCAAAGGAGATGGTCACTAAGCTGAAGTTGAAAAGATTGGAACACCCTAAGCCCTATTAGATAGCATGGATTCAGGATGATCATAAGGTATTGGTGAATGAACAATGTTTGGTAAAATTTCATATTGGATCTTATCATGATAAAGTACTATGTGATATTATGCCTATGGATGTATGTCATATCTTGTTGGGTAGACCTTGGCAGTATGATAGAAAAGCTATACATGAGGGGAGAAAGAATACATACACTATAACATCAAATGGAAAGAGAATTACTTTGATTCCTTTGGAAGATGATCCTAAGAGTGAAGTATGTGGAAATACTAGAATCTGTTTGGTAGATGGAAGAAAATTTTTGGATGGTTTGAGACATGAGAATATGTGTTATGCCTTGATTCCTAAGAAGCCTGAAACATTGAAGGAGACTGAAGAATCAAAACTGGAGGAGATAAATGAGTTGCTGATAGAGTATGGAGACATCATATTAGACAATGTACCTGAAGGATTGCCACCAATCAAGAGTATCAATCATCACATTGACCTTATACCCGGAGCTAGTTTGCCTAACAAACACTAGTAGAGAAAGAGCAATATATGATTGTAAAAACTACCAAAAACTACTTATAAATGACTAAACATGGTCATGTGACCATTAGTAGTTTATTACCAGTCATTTATAACATGACCAAATTGATGACTAAACCATTTTTAGTCATTTATTGGTTGTTTTGATTGATCAATTTGGTAGTATATTTAGTCATTGATTTAGTCATTGATTGCTATAATCTGGTCACTTATTTAGTCATTTTTTCACTGATATATTTAGTCATTGATTGTTGTTAACTAGTCACTTATTTACTCATTTTTTTCACTGATTTCTATCCATTGGTAGTGTATTTAGTCATCAATTTTAATCATCATTTTGATCAATTTGGTAGTATATTTAGTCATTTTTATTCACTGATTTAACACTAGCCATATATTTAGTCATATTTATTCACTGTTCACTGATTTTTGTCAATTGGTAGTATATTTAGTCAATTTAATTATTAATTCATGTCAATTAGTAGTATATTTAGTCATTTTGAAGCTTGCAATCTATGTAGATTTCCATTTGGCATTAGATGTTTGCTTTGCACATGTCTTTTTGATTTTATTCATTGAATGCTCTGTAAGAGGAGTGTTGCGAGATGAGCAATATAATCCAATTTGGATCTCATCTACCTTTGTTTTATTTCCCTGCCGGCTTGAATGACTTCAAGTCATTATGTTGTCTTGTGTGATCCTCTTTTTATGCAAGAGATGATGGTTTATGTGTCATTAATTATTTCTTTCTTGCCTCTTCATTTTTCTCTTGCTGTGTATCTATAATGTCTATCTATCCTTGCAATTGTTGACTTCATTTGCCTGTTCAATCATGGGAACAACCAATGCATGGAAGCATCAACTTAGATTTCATGGCTAGGGCCTTCAAACTGCTCGATGAAGAGCCAGTGGAGGATGCTTTGATAGATGTATGTGATAGAGATTTTCTGTTGCAATCTAGGGAATGTTATGCTTCGCATCTGGTATCTCATTTTCTCTCAAATGCGATGGACTTATTTCATCAGGTTGATAAGGTTAAAAGGATAGCATCAATGTTTGTTCATGACTACCTAGTCCCAGATGTCAAGCTATTTGAAGCTTTTGCTACTTATAATCTCCATGATGGCTTAGTCTTGGTAGGGGGACTCTTCCTCCATGAGGATATGATTAATAAACCCAATTTTAACTATGTTTGTCAAGCGATGATTTCAAGTTTGCAATCAGGTAACAGAGAGCTCTTTAATAATTCACCACGGGTTAACAAATCTACATTTGGAAGGTCCAAGAGGGAAAGGATAGAGGAAGTAATCAATGCATGGAGCTTCTTGTTAAATTTCCAACCACCAGTAGTTCCCTTCACCAATGATGACACAGTCCTTTCTCAAGAGAATCCAACTGGGGGTTCATGGTTTTAGGGTTGTAGATTTAAATATGGATAGCATGTGAACCACTCTTTCTGTTTTAAGTTTTTGGCTTCACTATAACTTTGGTTTCCTTTTTGGCTAGAAAGGGATTTTTAGATCTGTAGCTCTATTCAGGGCTCTTAGTTAAAATACTCTACATATATTATCTTTTTAGCCAGGAAGGGCCTTTTTTGTAATCTGTAAAAACATTTTTATTACTATTAATATACTATGATGCTCTAAGCATCCTTATCGATTAAAAAAAAATGTCAACCCTAGTTCATGTGTTGTCTCAGTAAAGACCCGCACCATGAAATAATCCATTAATTATACATAAATTCCAAATTAAGTTGATGAGAAAAGATCTTTGATATCCAAATAGGAAGCCTTAATATCCAAAAGATACTAACCTGATGTTTCACAATAAGTTTCCCAACTGTGACATCATCTTTACTTAAGAAATCAAATATTGATTCACTGCCATATTGGATCTCATAGGATTCTCCTTGACAAACAACAAATCATATATATTAATTGTTTAGCAACTTCCTTAATATCCCCATGTAAGCATACTAAACTAAGTGAGGTTGAGGGTTTGAAGTAGAGTACCATCTTCTTGGTATGTGCTTGACTTTGATGACTTGTATCTTGAATGAAAATAGCAAGCTAGTTGCACTGTAAAATCATTGTTACAAAAATAACCACAAAATCCTCTTTAATTAAAATAATCCTTCTAGATATTTCAAGACAAGATATTTCAGTTAATTTCTAAGAAAGCTAATAATTTCACTATCTAAACAGCCATCAATCTATTTATTGTATATTATTTCCCAGAATTCAGAATTTGAATGTAGGCTATATTCTAGCAATACTATTTTTTTAGTTGGATCCTAAAAATGCTACAACTTATGTTCTCTAAAACATCTGTGCAGAAGTAGGCAGGTGTGGTGAGGTTCAAATAGTAAAGAGATTGATGAAAGATAGAGGAATTAAAAAGATACCTGCATGTAGTTGGATTGAAGGGCATAAAATGGTACATGCTTTTTTTTGTAGGAGATAGATCACATCCACAAACATAGGTGAGCTATGCAAAATTGGAGAAATTGGCTTGGCAAATGAAGGTAGTAGGGTATTTCCAGATTCAAGACTTTTACTTAATGATATGGAATAGAAGAAAAATAAATCATTTATCTGCCACCATAGTGAAAAGTTAGCAATTACATTTGGTTTTTTAAACATGGCCCCTGGTACAACCATTATTGTTGTTAAGAACCTTTGAGTATGTTCTGATTTTCACACTGCATCTAAATTCATCTCCAAGATTGTTGCAAGAGAAATTATTGTTCTGAGAGATGTGAACCATTTCCATCATTTTAAACAAGGACAATGTTCTTGTGGAGAATATTGGTGATGCTAAATGAAACAATCTGAAAATAGGCTTGCACTATAATAATGTTCACTACATCAGATATCCATTAATAATGAAGGGACATCCATCAAAGCATAACAACAAGGATTTTTTTATCATTATATGTTGTAGTTACAAGTACCCTGCTAGACATACATGAAAATGTGGAAGCATAGACAAGGCAAGTGGATTGTTTCAAAAAATGCCTCAAAGAAATGCGATATCATGGAATGTTGTGATTAAAGGATATGTTTAAAATGGGTTTTTCTAAAAAGTCCTTAGAAATTTTTAGAAAATGCAACTAGTGGGTGTAAAGCCCAACTCCTCAACCTTTGAAAGCGTCCTTCCTGCCTGTGTGTGAATTGGAGATTTGGATGAGGATATGAACATCTATCAAAAGCATATTTGAAATTAGATTTTTATCAGATATTGTAGTTGCAAGTTCCACTTTGGATCACCAAAGCCTTCACAAAAATTTCTGCACAAAATTTAATAATGAAGAATTTATGCACAAATTCTATTTTGAATGATGCACAAAGCCTCCACCGCAACACCACATAGTTTGTTGCTGGGCCTTGTGGTGATATGGGAATCACTCACATCACCACAAGGCCTAGCAACAGTGCGGTGTTGTGGTGGAGGCTTTGTGCATCATTCAAAAGGGAATTTGTGCATAAATTCTTCATTATTAAATTTTGTGCAGATGTTTTTGTGAAGGCTTTGGTGATCCGAAGTGGAACTTGCAACATTTCTACTTGAATAAATAGGTGGATAAGGTGCACCCTCCATTCCACCAGCTCTGCTACCTCCAACTAGACCTATGACAACTGATTGAAGGAATAAATTACAAAAAATATTATCCTATCTATTTATGATGTTTTTCTAAGCATCAAAATATTAAACAAACAAAATACAAAGCACACAAGTACATCTCTTAGTTGTATAGACCAGGATAGTTCAACCACCATTATACCACTCAATGAATACTAACCAGCTACTAATTCATGATCCAGATGACTTCTTTGGCACCTTGTAGGTGGTCCTGCATATGAAAGCTCTGGGCCCTAACAAAAAACCACAAAATCAAGGAATTCAAACCAAGAATAAATAATATAGGGAAAATAACCTACAATAAAGATACCTTCATACATTTGAGAAAAGAACATTTGATAAATCCATAAATCCATGCAAATTTCCTTCCATAAATCCATCTTAGGGATCCATATTTCTTTTAAAATTATTCTAGGAGTCATTCATAAGCACCCCATACCAAGTCCATGTGAAAGATATTTGTATTTTTTACCATTGATGTGTTTTGTCTCTCACTGCAGTCCTGCAGGTCACTCAAAAGGTCTTGGTGGGTGTACGGGAACCAATGATAACAAGGGAGCAGTTATCGCTATCCCGCAACATGAAGAGATTGCACTTGCGGCATTGTGGGATGCAAAGATTAATTACTATAGCCCCGTAGTGGTCTCAAAATGAAGTGGTTGGCTGGTGGTATAAATTTAAGTGGCATATGATACTTCACTGTAGTCCCATGATAGTCAAGAGAATAACCAGGGGTAATGCAGTAAGAAAGAGCAGAGGAATATAGTACACTATGCCCTCGCGACAACCTCAAGTGAGGCTTGCGGTATGGCAGTAAGGAGTAAAGGAAAACAATACACCATGCTCCCGCGACAGCATCAAGTGAAGCTTGCGATATGGTGGTAATAGGGAGCAAAGGAAAATAGTACACCGCATCCCCGCGGTGGCCTCAAGTGAGGCTTGCAGTATGGCGGTATAAGGAGTTTAAGTTATTTAAGTGTTGAATACCATGGCCCCACGATAGTTTCAATGAAGAAGTGCGGTAGTAAGGTGAAAGGCTTTAAGTGATGTTTAGTATACCGCAGTCCTGCAATGGTCAAAGAAATAGTTTGCAGTACTATGGTAGGGAACAAGTCATGGTGATATAGTTGACTTTTTGAGACAATATTTCTGAAATGGAGATGAACAAACTATGAACTTTCTTAGACACAGCCAAGCCATCACTTACACCCTCTACATGTTCCATAGAGTTGCTTTTATGGTAGAGATAAGTTAAGGGATAGTAGTTTGTAGTCATTACATTTCATGAAGGAGTGGGATCCTAAATAATTTTTGGTGTTGAGATACCCCTGCTACCAAGATAAGAATCATGTGAGGATCTACCTTAAGGCAATAAAGAGATACAAATCTATTCCATGACTTACACCCCCTTGATAGTTGAAAAAATATAATTAGAAGCAACAAAATAAAAGATCATTAACCATGCTTAGACATTCACTTTAATTTTGTATATATGGCCCATTGGCACCAATAGTTACCATCCTATCTTGTTTATATTGTTGATTTTGTGTGTTCCTCAGAGTCATAAAAGCAGACACGACAGTCAACTCCATTATAGGCAATCGGTAAAATCATGAGCCCCCAAAGCCAAAGCATTGGAAGGCCTCATTTGGTTCAAAATTGATAGTCATGACTTAGAAAATGACCATCAATAGAATGGTAATAAAATCCTTGGTTGACACTTCACATTGGAAACTCATTTGTTAAAATAAGTCAAAAGAGTAGACAATCACTACTAATCTCATTTTTTCAATGCCTATTGGTATCCTAGATGATATCACCATTAATAGCATTTTGTAGATTGTGTCTAGATGTATGATCTATTTTAGCTTTTGGTATTATCCCATCTTCGGGGTCATATGCCTGTCTTAGTAAGATATATCATTTCTCTTTGTCAAGCTATCTTAGTGAAGCCTCAAATTAGTTTTTATTTTTTCCTATAATGCTCTTCATTTGTGTAATAATGTTGGCCAAGGTATTGGTAACGAAGTTGCCAAAGATATGGTGATATAGTTGAATTTTTGAGACAATATTTCTCATTGGCCTGATCAAATCAAAGAACACTTTTTCTACCTTTTCTCCACTATTCTTTTATGAGCTGAGTAATTTCAAATTTGATTGTTGTCATTTGCAATGCATTTCAATCTAAAACATTTGATCCATTGTTGGAATGTTGTCACCTTTACAGACATAAAAATGTACATGTTCTAATATTTTGAACTTATGACAAGTCAAAGTGGGTTATGCTCGTTTAGCAACTGGTTGAAATTTAATTTGAATGTATTGCTTCTTGATATTCCCCTTGACTCATTATCATTTTTGGTTATCATCTTACTTTTTGGCTAGCAACAAACATGTGATGCATCTGTTGTGATGTCCTATGGATGGTGGCTTTTTCCAAATTATGTTCAAACTATTTTAAGTTCTAGATGTACACCTTGTGGAGACTTATGGCATATTTCTATGCTTAATTTTTTTCCAAGGTTATAGTGAGCTGATAAATGCAATTATTCCAAAGGTAGTGGAAATAATTTTGGAATGATTATCTAAGTTCTCTCTTAATGTTCAGATTTGTATAATTTTTGATTTTGCAGATTTTTAATAGCCTTGTTTGACGAGTCTTGGAAATTGGTTTCAATTTATAGGGTAAAGCTTCCATCTGGATCTAAGAAGATTGTGCCAAGTAGTTGCAGAGCCATGATTGGTCAGGTTACTAGTGGTGGAAGGACACAAAAGCCAATGCTCAAAGCTAGCAATGCATATCACAAATATAGGGTGAAAAGAAACTATTGGCCCAAGGTTTGTCGTGTGGCAATGAATCTTGTTGAGCATCCTCATGGTGGTGGTAATCATCAACACATTGGGTATGTCAGTACTGTGCATCGTACAGAGAAGGATTAGCATGTACACGTACTTAATCATAATTAAACAATTATAGAGTTCTGATTATTTAAAAATGTCGTCTTTTAGTTTCTTTTTTCTTTAGGTTGCTTTGTGTCAACAATTTATGGGGGCTAGGTTGTAAACCATGTTTCCTATGATTGTTTCTTATCATTAATGGTTTACTCTTGATTCAAAATTTTGGGAAAGACTTCAAACTAGGTTGTAATCCTTCTTTCCTTGTATTGTTTGAAGCTTATTTAAAGCTGCCATATTAATTGACTTTGTTATTTTTGATTCTTTCTTGAGTGCTTGTTATTTGCTTTTAGATCATAGAAATGGCAAAAAGATTGATGGTTTCTTAGTATTATAAACTATGAACTTTCTATTTTTAAAAAAGTAATAATCATCATGCTAAAAGGACATTTTAGTTAGAGGATCATCAGGGAGAGAAACATCTGAAAGAGTGACTTCCATATCACAAAAAAAAAGCTAGAAACCCTAGATTGATCTGCAAGCTCGTCACTCGAGCATTTTAAGCCAAGCTGAACCACCTAAGATGACCCCAATTAAGAAAAATTAAACCCCATTTTAACAACAGAGCATATTGAATACTCTTTAGAACACACCAACACTAGTATTAATAACCAATACTTCAATACAATAATGACTATTCAGGGGACTAAACTATGATAGGGCTAGTAGAAACTGAAATGGGTATTAAGCAATATACGATTATTTGCTATTTTCTTTTAAAAAAATTTGCAAGGTTGAGGCAGTTTTTCTACAATTAGGTGAAACCCTGATCGTTCACAACTAAGATTTAAAACCTTGATCCTTAATAAGAGTGGGCATTGTTTGAGTATTAACAGTCAACAGATTGAATTAGATTTTTGTGTCTGTATTTACAGCATCTGGCAAATGGGCATAACTGAAACAGAGTACCAAACACAACAAAAAATTATAGTTTAAAAAATGCATGAATACCAGACCTGCTAGTAAGGATCCTCGATGATTGAATGCAATGCATCTAGCCATGCCCTTCTCCAGAAACTCTTCTATCACTTCTGGGAAATCCCCCTGAAATGAGTCTACCCAATACAAAATTTAACAAAATATAATAAAATTAACATCTTCAAGCGATTGTGTTCCAATTCATCAATGCACAAAGAGGGATATCAATGAACCTTACCTATTTTTGAGCACAAATTCAACCCTTGTACAACAGGTCCAATGCATGAACAATGTCTTGAGCATAGAGGCAGTCAAGTTTCTTTTGTTTGAATTATTTTTCATGGAAAAATTTCCCTCTCTAATTTTTACTTGTGTGACTAATTATTTAGTCATTTATAGCTGTGTTTTTTACCCACCATCAAATTAATCATTTATTGTTGTGTTGCAAAACATGACTAGAATTTAATCATTTTTAGCTATCGTGACTAAAGGTTTTAGTCACCTAGTCATTTATTTGCCAAAATTCTACTAGTGAAAGAAGCACACAAAATGACACTGACAGAGAATGAAGAATTGAATAGATAGATACATGAGTTGTTGAGGAAAGGTTTGATCAGAGAAAGTTTGAGCCCTTGTATAGTACCTGCAGTGTTAGCACTGAAGAAGGATGGAGAATGGAGAATGTGTACAAACTCTAGAGCAATAAACAAGATCACAATTAAGTATAGATTTCCTTTACCTAGGATGGATGATATCATGGATTGTTTGAATGAAGAAAAATATTTCACAAAGATGGATTTGAAGAGTGGATACCATTAGATCATAATCAGAGAAGGAGATGAATGGAAGGCCGCTTTTAAGACAAATGAAGGATTGTATGAGTGGTTAGTGATGCCTTTTGGATTGACAAATGAACCAAGTACTTTCATGAGATTGATGAATGAAGTATTGAAGAAATTCTTGGGTAAGTTTGTTATTGTTGTTTAGGGTAAAATATGAAGAGGGTTTATTTTATTGATTTATGTTGATCCTCCTTTCACCACTAAACATTCAAGGACATTCAACCGAGTAGGAAGTCTACTACAGGCTTCTTGTCACTTGGAACATAGGGGAAGATTGGAATTGTATGATTTTGTTGTTCAATTAAGCCCAATTATGGTCAAAACCTTAATTACATAAATTCATGAACAAATGGACAAATTACAAAAAATGATCACACACAGAGATATCAAATAACAATCAAATGTGGACCAGATTTTGAAGTTCAGAATACAGAAAAGTCAAGGAATAATGAGTGGGTGTCCTAGTCTAGTGCCACAATTTCTAGTGGGATATGGCAATCTTTTCTACAACCTATTCCTGTTGTTTCAGACATTTTCCAGTTGCGGGATCCAGAGGACTAATGAGTGGGCACTCAAGACGAGGTCCCTATTTTCTTCTCTAGTCTGCAATTTTGATAGTTTGCACTACTCTCCTACAACTCCACTTTTTTTCTTTCAAAACCTATAACCTCCAATCACAGAAAAATGGGTTGGGGGTTGTGATATTTAGAGGATTGCCTCAGTCAAGCCTTGGAGAGACATTCAAGTCTTTCGAACACCATTATCAGATAAAGAGTGCATATCCCTATGAGATAGAGGCAAAATCCAAATGATAAATGATTGAAAACACAATTGATATCACCTTGTAGTGAAGATCTCATGGGAGGAAGATTCTTTTCATGCCATGAGGAGATGGATGCCAAATCTGCAAATACAAACACAAGAACAACACCAAATACTACTCTACAACACAATGAATGGATTGAATCACCTTAACATATTCCACAAGTTCACAAAATCCATCTAGTTTACAAATGAATCACTAATCATGCTTATATATGCAACTACAAACATTCCCACCAAGAATTTTGGAATTCAAACTTACTGTGTCAGCATAGGACCTAAATAATAGACATTAACCGATACTTTGAAATTGGTCTTGACCTAAAATGGGACAGGACTAGGGTGCGGACGCCCAAGTCCTCTCCCCTATTTTAGGCAGGATTTATGTTAAGTACATCCCCTGAGTCCTATTTGCCATAAAAATTTAGGGTTTTCTCATTGGGAGTCATCAAAATCATGCAAGATACCCTAAATACATTCTAAAGGACCCGAGAGCTAAACCTTAAGAGGGAAAAGCCCCCAAGGGAACATTTTCTGACGTAATAATTGTATATTTGGATGACATTCTAATTTTCAGTAAGACAAATGAAGAACATTTGCAGCACCTGAGACAAGTATTGTAGAGACTAAGAGAAGAGAAGTTGTTGATAAACATCAAGAAGTGTAGTTTCATGAAGGAAGAGTTAGTATACCTCGGATTTGTGATTTCTATGGAAGGATTGAAGATGGACCCTGAGAAGGTAAGAGCAATTGTTCAATGGCCTACACCGGAGAGCATTGGAGAAGTCAGATAATTTCATAGATTAGCTAGTTTCTACTAGAAGTTAATCAGAAATTTTAGTTCAGTTTGTAACCCTATGACAAAGACAATGAGAGGTTACAGAAAAGACTTTAAGTGGACATTAGGAGCAGACAAAAGTTTTGAATTATTGAAGCAAAAAGTGATAGAGTAACCTATTTTGGCATTACCGGATTTCAATAAGGCTTTTCAAGTAGATTGTGATGCAAGTGGGAATGCAATTGGAGCATTGTTAAGTTAAGAAGGTAGACCTATAGCATATTTCAGTGAGAAGTTGATTGATGCAAGGAGAAGATATTCAGTTTATGATCAAGAATTCTATGCCATAATTCAAGACTGGAGAAGTGGAGACATTACTTGTTGCCTAAGGAGTTTGTGTTGTATACAAATCATTAAGCTTTGCAATATTTGAATAGTCAAGGAAAGTTGAATCAGAGACATATGAGATGGGTAGAGTTCATGTAGAGTTATACGTTTGTGTTGAAGTGTAGGAGTGGAAAGTCAAACAAAGTTGCAGATGCATTGAGTAGAAGAAGGAACTTGTTGATAGAGATGAGAGTTGAAGTATTAGGATTTGATGAATTGAAGAACATGTATGAAGAAGATCTTGATTTTACAGAACATTGGAAAGTATGTAAGGAACCTATTGTGACAGATAGGAGTAAGTGGCTGGACTATTTCATTCAAGAAGATATGTTGTTCAAAGGAAATCAGTTGTGCATACCTAGAAGTTCAATGAGAGATAATTTGATCGAAGAGAAACATAGTAGTGGATTAGTAGGACATTTTGGCATTGATAAAATAGTGGTATTTGTGAGTGAAAATTATTTTTGGCCCCAGATACATAAGGATGTTAGGAAATTTGTGCAAAGTTGTAGAGTTTGTCAAGTTACCAAAGGGGGTAGTCAGAATACTAGATTGTATAAACCATTGACAATACCGGAGAGACCTTGGGAAGAAATAAGTATGGATTTTGTAATAGGATTTCCTAAGATACAGTGAGGACATGATTCAATATTTGTAGTGGTGGACAAATTTTCAAAGATGGCACATTTCATACCTTGTAAGAAGACAACTGATGCAGTGCATGTAGTTGACCTATTTTTCAAGGAGATTGTGAGATTGCATGGATTACCTAATAACATAATTTCAAATAGAGATACAAGATTTCTTGGATACTTTTGGAAGACACTTTGGAAGAAGATGAAAATAGATTTTAAGTTCAGTTCAACATTTCATCCACAGACTAATGGATAGACAGAGGTAGTGAATAGGAGTTTGGGAAACTTGTTGAGATGATTGGTTAGAGAGAAGGCAAGAAGTTGGGATTTGATTCTTTCACAAGCAGAGTTTGCATATAATAATTCAGTGAACATAAGTACTGGAAGAACACCTTTTGAGATTGTGACAGGAACCAACCCTAGAGGAGTAGCAGAGTTGAGAGACATCAGCATGGAGGACAAGAGGAGTATATAAGCAGAAGAATTTGCAGAACATATGGAGATAGTACATGATTAGGTAAAGAAGCATTTGGAGGAGATGATCAAAAAGTATAAGGAGAAGGTAGATGAGAAGAAGAGACACAAATAATTTGTAGTTGGAGATAAGTGATGGTGTACCTGAGAAAAGAGAGATTTCTAGTTGGGACATATAACAAGCTGAAGATGGAGAAGTTTGGACCTTTCAGGATAATCAGAAAGTTTGATTCAGGTAATGCATATGAAGTGGAGTTACTAGAGACATTGGGTATATCACCTATTTTCAACATTGCAGACATATATCAGTATCATGAAGTAGAGTTCAGTGACAACATTGAAGAAGACTTGAAGAATCAATTACCACAACAAGCACCCAAGCAGATTGAAGATATTTTGGATAGTAGAGTTGGCCGCAGCACCAAGGGAAGACAATACAAAGAATATCTCGTGAAGTGGAAAGGAAGACCGATAGAAGATTCATTATGGATTTCTCAGGCTAAGTTGGACCTTCTTGGTTTTCCTCTAGCCCCAACAAAGTGAGAGACTCACTTTTTTCAATAACCATGGATGTCTGATGCAGGAGCATCCTTGGTTCAAGAGAAATCTTGCATCAACCAAAAACATTTGCATTTCAATTTGTTTCTTTTCATTTCCTAGTTTAGTTCAGGCAGTTAAGTCAGTACCAGTTTCTGTATTTTGGTCCGCATTCCATCACAGTTGTATTTTAGATCCTATGGAGCTAGATTTAGCATCTAGATTCATTAATATACATCATATCCAAAATTCAAATCATTTAGATTAGGTACCAATAAGATATCACTATCAGAAGATCAACTATTTTCTCAGAATAGAGCATCCTGACAGTCTCAGATAATCAACTAAAGGAGAAGACTTACGGAGCATTTGAGAACTCGTGGAGCCAAACTATACATCATCCAATGTTGTCTGGTTCATAGCCGACCTTCCTTGAGATCCGTACGCAAATCTATTCATTTGTGGAGTTCTATTCAATTAGGTCCAACCTATCCATGTACACACATTACAGCTCTTCATTGGAGTTTGTGATCTTCCTTGGCCAACGTGGAGGAATCTTATGTTCTGGAGATGATATAAAAAGATGTAATAGATGCCTAGGGAAATAATTAGCATAGTTGGCAAGTGGATAGTTTGAATTTGTGTAAAGGAGCTTCAAAGCTATATCTTGTACATATTCTGATATTTTGTAATCAGGCTTGTGAGCCCTAATTGTAAGCCCGCATGTTGCTGGACAATTTGTATTTGGATTCTATGATATATTAAATTACTAAATCTGCATTTGCTTCATATCTTTGAGTTGTTTCCATTGTGTTTACTCTTACTGCATAGTCTAGACCATTCTCTTCGAGGACCCTCCTAACCGTGATTGTACCATGAGATCAAAGGATGAAAGCCCTTTGGTTTCTTGAGAGCAATCTCATACAGAGGTTGCATTTGCACTTTAAGATTTTTTTTAGATTTTTAGCATATTTTAGTGTGTGTATTTTTAGATTTTTGTGAAGGAATGAGCTCCAACATAGAGGGATTATTTCAAATCTGAAAATTAGTTATATTGCTATTATTTTTGAATTATAATAGTGTTTTATTGCTCATTATATCTACTCACGTTGGGGTTGGTTTACAAAATATGAAGAATATGATGGTTGGAAGGTGCACCTTGGAGATGATTCTCATCTAAAGATTGTTGGCCATGGAAGAGTCTCAATTTGATTCCCTAAGTGATGAGTGAAGGGGATCAATGGTGTATTGCATATCCCTAGTTTGGGATGAAACCTACTTTCTATAAGTAAACTTAAGGATGTGGGTGTGTGGGTTTTTTTTCTTGAGTGGAGGGTGTAAGATGGTTAGAGAAGCTATGGTTCTTGTTAAGGATGTTCATATTGACACTCTATTTCAGCTGGATGCATGCACGATTTAGTGCAATAGTTCTTTTCTTCTTACAGTGAAGAGATCTACAGAGTCTTCACCTTCACCATTGGAACTAGTAGCAAAGTGGTGTGTTGCATCTACTTCTAATGGTCATTCTTTTGAGATAAAAATTTTAGTAGAGAAAACAATATTATGACACCAATAGATGGGTCGTATAGGTGAGAAAGGCTTGTAGATTTGTTGAGGGGTCGAATGACTATAACCTTGAGTTAAACTTTTTGTGAACATTGCATATATATGGAAAATAAAATCATGTTCATTTTTATTCTAGTTCTCATAAATCTTCTAGGGTATTAGACTTGATACATTCTGATGTTTTTGGTCTTGCAAGTGTTCCTTCAATTTTAAATAATGTTTATTATGTATTTTTCATTAATGACTATAGTATAAGGACATGGGTATATTTCCTTAGAAGTAAATATGAAGTCTTTAGTCACTTCAAAGAGTTTAAGGTTTTTGTGGAAAATTAGAATGGAAAAAAGATTAAGTTTTTGAGGAATGATAATGGTGGTGAGTTTTGTTCAACAAATTTTGATAGGTTCTATAAAGATCATGGAATATAAAGGCATAAGACAACTCCATATACCCCTCAATAGAACATAGAGTTGTAGAAAGAATGAACAGAATGTTGATGGATTGGGCTAAGAGTATGCTGAGTGGGGTTGGCCTAGAATAAAGGTTCTGGGAAAAATTAATTGCCATAGATTGTTACATGGTTAATATATCTCCTACATCAACTCTTATTGATACGAAACCTATGGAGGAGTGGTTAGGAAAAAAATCTCATTGAGAAATCTTTGGGTCTTTGGTTGCGAGGCATATACACATGTGCCTAGGGAGAAGCGGTCAAAGCTAGAGAACAAGACTGTAAAATATACCTTTATTGGATATGGTGTTGGTGTGAAAGGGTACAAGCTTTGGGATCCTATTGCTGAGAGAGTTTTGTATAGCAGAAGTGTTATCTTTAGATAAGTCAAGCCTTCTTCCATAGTATTGCAGCCACATAAGGATGGAAAGAAAGATGTGGTTCAACTAATCCCAAAGTCAGAGAAGGTTGAACCAAAATCCCATGAAAGACCTAAAGAGGAGGAGAGCTTAGATAGTTTAGAGAGTTTTGAAGAAGAGATAGAACCTCCAGCTCAGTCATTGAGGATGTCCACTTGGTAAAGACAACAACTAGATAGGTATGCTCCTCTTGATTAGTGATGTGTTTTTATTTGATTACTAACATTGATGAGTCTAGGATTGCAAAGGAGGCTATGGGTATGAATAATGTAGATTCTTATAAAGTGGCCATAGAAGAAGAGATGGATGTGTTAAAGAAAAGTAATACATGGTACCTAGTACCTTTTCTTGATGGACGTAAACTTGTTGGATGCAAATGGGTGTTCAAGAAGAAAACTAGTTTAGATGGTAGTGTTGAGAATTACAAGGTGGGATTGGTTGCAAAGAGTTATTCCTAGGTTGAGGGAATTGATTATGGTGAGATTTTCTCTCCAATTGCTAAGTTTAAATCCATTCGATTTCTATTATCACTTATTGCAACATATGATCTTGAGGTTGAGCAAGTGGATGTGAACACAACTTTCCTTCATGATGATTTGGAGGAAGAGATTTATATGACATAAGTAGAGCATGATATTGAGAAAGGTACAGAACATTTAGTTTTTAAGTTGAAGAAATATTTGTATGGTCTTAAGCAAGCTACTAGGATGTGGTACCAAAAGTTTGACTCTTTTGTGTTAAGTTTTGAATTTGTGAGATCTAAATTAGATCATTACATCTTCTATAATATGGATAGTGATTGTATTCTCATTATTACACTATATGTTGGTAATATGATATTTTTTAGTAATGGGAAGGGTTTAATTTGTGAATTGAAGTCTCAACTTTCAGCACAATTTGAGATGAAAGACTTAGTGGTAGCTAGGTACATCTTGGGGATGGAGATCAAAAGAGATAGAGTGAACATAAAACTTTGGTTGGGCCAAAGTAAGTATATAAACTTAGTGTTCAAGAGGTTTAACATGTTAGCTTGCAAGCCATTGTGTGTTCTTGTTACAATGGAGTAAAGTTATCAGTTGAGGATTGTCTAAAGTCTCCTAGTGAGATGGAGGATATGAGTAGAGTACCTTATGCTAGTGTTGTTGGGAGTTTGATGTATGCCATGGTTTGTACAAGACTAAACAATTACCATCTAGTGGGATTCCTTAGTCATTTTATGGATAATCCTAGATGAATACATTAGGATACAATGAAGAGGGTCTTTAGATATTTGTGAGGTACTTCTGAGTATTCCATTTATTATCATGGTTATCTTATAGAGACTTGAAATGCAATGTGTATATGTGAATATGTGGATTTTGATTGGGTTGATGATATTGATAGTAGGAGATCCACCAATGGATATGTTTTCACTATGTTTGGTGGTATAATCAGTTGGATGAGTAAGTGACAAGCTGTAGTCACTTTGTCCACTATAAAAGTAGAGTACATGGTAACTACTCATGCTTGTAAGGAATCCGTTTGGCTTAAGAGGTTGTGTTTAGATGTTGGGCTAGATGTAGTAGCCATTACAATTAAGTGTGACAGTCAGAGTGCCATATGTCTAACAAAGAACCCAACCTTCCATGTGAGGATGAAGCACATTGATGTCCAGTACCATTTCATTCATGATATGGTAGTGGATGGAAGGGTAATGCTGGAGAAGGTTGATATTTTGATGAATGTTGCAGATTCAATGACAAAGACATTGAGCACATATAAGTTCAGGTGGTGCAGTGAGTCTATGGTCATCTCAAACTCTAGCAATTAGTTTTCAATGTTGGTAATTTTCCCCTTTACTCTTGCAAGATGTTCAAAAAGTGGGAGAATGTTAGGAAATGTGTCTCAACCTTACACCTAATTTTAATATTACAAATGGTGTGATTTTTTGGTTGAAAAATTAAAAAACTTAATTTTTGGGCTATAGAGTTTGTTTTTATCCAAAATAAAAAAATTGGGTTGTTCAAAACCAATTCCATAGTGCTTTCCACTTGGACATCTTCAAACTATACATTTTTTTTTTAAAAGAGCCCAATTAGCCTCCTAGATCAAAAGTTATGGCCTTTGGAAGTTGAGCCTCCTACATTGGAAATGTAAAAACATCAACACATAAAAGAGCTATAAAGGGGAGTTACAATTGTTGACCAACACAACATAAGGCATATTTGGATAGGGATAATGGAGCCAAAATGGAATGCCCAATTTGGTGAGTGGATTATAACAAGGTTATGAAAGGTGAAAGGAATACGCTATTTTAGCCTATGGACTCATCTTTAAATTTGGGTGTTGAATTTCCAACTAAGGATTTGGGCACCACTATTTTGGGTGGTTTTAGTTTATGGTTATCTAATTACCATTTGATGGTTTCATGTATTGTATCTCCTATTTATTGGGTTCTTGAGATGGAGGTTTGATAGTGAGTTTTGTAGGTATTTTTATGTTAGAATTCCTCCAAATCTCTGGTTGGTGATACTCTTGTGAAGGCTTTCTCTGCAAGTGTATTGTAATTGTGTTGTTTACTAAATAATATATTGAGCCACTTTTGAGTGTGGGTTTTTTCTCCCAAAAAGGTTTTCCCCATGTCCACCTATGTTATGGTATATTGTTTATTTTATATTTATGTGTTTCTACTTTTAATAATTATTAAAACATTGAAATTTTTAGAACACTCTCCTTAGAATTTTAGTGTAGGAAGCATTTCCATATTCCTTGGTTCTTTTCACAATGAACCTAGAAACCAAAGCAAGGAGCTCACTAGCTTGGATGCTATTGTGCCATGCTATCATCCTTTTCATGCGTTGTTGTCCAACCCACACACTATAATATAGAAACAATAGAAAACACAAGTAGTTTTACTAGAATCTATTTGGTATGCACATAGGAAGGCAAAAACATGAAGAACAGAGCACTAGGTATATCCATTTCATGCCTACATTTGCACATGGACATCAAAACTATCACAAAAAAATTGATAAAACAACTCTCACAAGCTTCTGTCATGCTTTGTGTGATAGTGTGATTTGCACACTTGACAACATTGTACCTGCAACATTACAAAGAGCACTCCACAAAAAATGAGGGAGGGGAATATGAAACAAACGAGTGATGTAGAACTTATTTTGCACACCCTGCAAAAGTGAAGGTAACCTAATTAGAGTTCAATGTCACTTCATGTGATGCCTTAAAGGAGAACCTCCATGAGGTAAATCCCCTTTAGATTCCTAGGTGAAAGAAGAATTAGTCTCACCTCCAAGGTGTGAGACCTAAACACCTATTACTAAAATCTTAAATCCTAGCATGCTAAACTAGCACTAAAACAATGCAATTAAAATAATTAACTATTTAAAAATGACATTTAAAATTAAGTAAATGCGACTATACAACTATTACAAATTTACAAAACATTTCCGAGATTAAATACTACTACAAAAAATAAAATTTAATTTAACAACTGGAAGGTTCCAATATTTTAAATTAAATGCAATATTTAAATAATCAAACTAATTTTAGAAAATTTCTTTTTGAAATTTAAATTAAAAATTTCATTAAAAATTAACTTCGATTTAATATAAAATATGAAATTAATAAACTAAAATTATATATTTAATTAAAATAACTAATTAACCTTTTTTGACAAAATGCAAAAGATTAACCAATTAAATAGAATGACTAATAATTTAAAACATAAAACAATTAATCATGTTGAAACAAAACCACATATAATTATCCCACTAAAATTAAATTGCAATAAAACATTACAACTAGCTCACAAGGGATTAATTCACTTAATGAAGTTTAATTAACTCTAAAACCACTTAAGTGACACTAATACTTTAGGGAAACACTAAAAACCCTAAGTTCAAGTTTAAAAGGAACCCCCTCCCTCTCCTTCCTCATTCATTCCAAATTTCAAGTTGGAGGAAGAGGAGAAGAGAGATTAACACAAAGGCAAATCTCAAGGTGAAAAAAATATTTCTTATATATATAAAATACACTCACACAAGGTTACATTATTTCTACAAAAGATAAAATTTAATTATAATATTATATTTTTACTATTATGTTTAAAAATAGAATAGAGTAACTTTCTTTATTTACACACATATGTAAAAGAATATGAAAGAGGGATAAAAGAAGGGTTTGAATGAAAAAATAGAGGGGCACATATATATATTTTGTTTAAATCATGAATGAAAAGAAATAGCAAACAAAATATGGAAGGGGACATGGAGGGGGGACATCACCCTTGTGGTGTCATGGCCCCTATCACCGCCTCTCGGGGAGGAGCCCTGAGGCCCCAATAACCTATTGCAGAGTGGGGGCTTCACCCCCCACTATCCACACAGGACATCGACCATACAATACACAAAACAAAAACCTTAAACATTCATTTCCACTTTTTCATTTTTGCAATCAACTTTAAACAATCCACTCTAAAATTAAATATTTGTATATATTAAAATATGATTATATATGTATAAATATCTTCACTATTTTAAAATAGTAATAAGTATATATATGTGTATACACACACACACACATATAGATATATATTTTCCAATAGAATATTTTGAATAGAGAGAAGGATAAATTATTTTTGAACCCATATTTGTGAATACAAAGGGAAGACATTTTATTAATCTTTTTGCAATAATTTAAACACATAGGTTGCATGATAAGTGAGGTTAATTTTTTTTCAAAATTTAACATAGTCATATGCAAATAACAAATATCTAATTTATACATTCATAATGCAAGGAAGGAAGCACTCATTCATACATTTATAACTCATAGTAAAGGAGAAGAACCATATTGTGCAAGTAAATACAACTCTTTAATTTGATATAATTTATGATCATTATACCAAAACATTTACACTTTTTATCTCTTATTTTACAACAAAAAAACCCTCCCAAATTTTTTTATAGGCAAAAAACAACACTTTACACAACAACTATCCTCATAGAATGAGGAGTCAATACAACTACAATAACTCATGAATGGGACAAGGCAAGCCACCTATTTGAAGAGACCCTTCTATCTTGCACTTCATAGAACCTACAAAATGCATTTACACAATAAGTCTAATGGAATGCTCACCTCCCAACCATTGAGCATTCTCACAAGTCACAACACAAGGGAGAAAAACAGAAAAACTAGGTGCACAACACAAGGGAGAAAAACATGCACTTTTCACAACAAAATACCCTTACAATAAAAACTCCCATGAATCCTAAGACTTGCACACACAATGAATCCTTGAAAGATTTCATAAAGGTAGGGGGGGATGAGTGGACTCCCTCTAATGGGTAAAATGAACAAAATGAATCTCTACTCATCGATATACATGTGTATCCATTCTTCACAAACTTGTCAAATTCTTCCAACAACCTCATTTATAACTATATCACAAAATTCTCCTCAAGATGAATCATTATTCAATGGCAGTCATGCCAAACATGAAATCACAAGGCACTCATGCCAAAAATTCCCTCTTAAGGGAGTAATATTTTCCCTGAAGAACTTCACACCTCACTCAACCCCTCACATGGGTTGCTCTCATCTAAGTGGGAGAGACTAACCCAATACTAAAACCCTTCTCACAATAGTACAAACACAAATCCAATAATAATAAACACATAATGATGCAGGAGCATCCAGTGTTGTAAGGGCAATCTTACATCACCCAAAAAGAAGTTAATTCAAAATCATTGTAGTTGTTTTCATTTCTTTCCATAATTAGTGTTTCTGTTTCCATAATATCTACAATAATGATGTAGGACTTTCAGTTTTTCCAAAACTGCTAAAATTAGCAACTTGCCTGTTTTGGAAAGTGTACTTGCTATTTTAGGAAAGTTTACATTTGGGTACAGAATGAAGTGAAAACTTCTACAAAGTTACATAACAGAAATATAAGACCTTTGGCAAAGGAATCAAGCAAAGATCATTTGTGAGCTGAAAGATATTAAAGTTTTTGTTTTCTGAAAAGCCCCTGAAAATTTCTGGAATAAGATATGAGGCACTAAAACATCCCATAATGTCTCAAAAAGTTGATAGAAATCTATTTACAGATTTCTAGCATGATAGTTCACATTGCGATCTTTCTGGTGCTTAAAACGGTTCGTCAATGGGACACCTGGATCAAAAGTTATGCTTCCCAGAAGTTGACCTACTTTTGGAGGGAGTTGCAAATTTCAAAATTTAGCTGGAGGCCGCCAAAAAGTGCTATTTATGACTATTTTGGGAATCCTAGGTGGTAGAGTAAAGGGGGGCAAGTGTGGAGTCAAGAATAGGTGGGAAAATAGAAACCCTAGCTGATTTGGGGTTACAGAAGGCTGAAGATTCTGGAGTCTTGAGGTTGGGAAAGCTGTAATGTGTTGCAGCCAATAGAGGATTCATCCCCTGATTGTAATTGAGATTCTATAATTTAATGAGTTGCCCAGATCAATAAAAGAAAGTTCTATTTTCTATGTTCCATTTCTATTGTTGTGTGTTTTGTGATTTACCCCCTTCATCAAGTGGTATTAGAGCCAGGTTCCTGAGTGTGTAGATAGATCGCCGACCGTGAGGTAGTTTGCACTAGGACCTGAGGTTGTGGGTTTGCTGTGGAGACCAAGATGCCTCCACGAAGAAAAATGTTGGGAGAAATACTTTGAAAGAAGAGGGTTTTAGAGCCCTACAAAGGTAAATCGATGCATTGCAAGAGGAGTTGCGAAGAGGGTTTGATCCGAGAACAAGAGAAGAAAGCGAAGATGAAGTTGAAGAGGAGCTATCTGAGGAAGAGCAAGAAGGTGTAGGAGATCCTACAGAAGTTAGGTTGTTGAGGGCCATTTCTAAGATTGGAAAGAGGCCCAGGATCAAAGTTTCTACAATTCTGGAGATTTGAATCTGGAACAGCTTATTGATTGGATCAATGACATGGAGGAGTATTTTGAATATGAAGATGTGGAGGACCCAGATCAGGTCAAGTTTGTGAAAACAAAGTTGAAGGGCCATGCCAGTATTTGGTGGAAGGAGGTCCAGTTAGAGAGGAATAGAAGAGGAAAAGGAAAGATCACCAGATGGGATCAGATGGTGGAGAAACTGAAGAAGTACTTCATTCCTGTGGACTATGAGATAGAGTTGCTGAAGAAGCTACAAGGACTAAAGCAAGGTAACAAGTCTGTTAAGGAGTATACAAAAGAGTTTTATAAAATTACTATCAGCATAGGCCATGCAGAACCTAACAAGGAGAAGGTATCCTGTTACATTAATGGGTTGAGGCCGAGCATTCAAGAGGAGTTGAGCTTGGTCAGAATGACCACCATAGAAGATGCATACCATTTTTCCCTGAAGGTGGAAGAGAAGTTGAATAAAAGATTTGACAGCATGCAAAGGGGAAGAGGTCAAGGCAGAAGGACTGGTGGAAGACCCTATGGGGGGAGAAATGAAGATTCAAAGAAAATTGAAGAAGCTGACACTAGTCAAAATCAAAGAGGAGATAATACCTACCACCCTCGTGACCAGAACAATGGTGAGAAAAGAGGAAGAGAAAGAGGCCAACCTGGGCAAGGACTAGGAAGAGGAGGTTTCAGAGGAACTTGTTTCCAATGTGTAGAAGAAGGGCATCAAGCATATGAGTGTCCGCAACATCAAGGAAGGACAAATAGAAGACCTGAAGGTAATGCACGAGTTGCACATGTAGATGAAGATGCGCAATCTAAGCGTTCTGAAGAAGCTGAAAGGGGAGAAACCCTAGTTGTCAGAAGAGCTTTGCTAAATGAGGAGAAATAACCCAATCAGAGGAAGAGTTTATTCTACATGAGGTGCAAATGTGAAGGTAAGTGTTGTGACATTATTATTGACAGTGGAAGTACTAACAATCTTGTTTCAGAGGAGATAGTTGACAAGTTGAAGTTAACGAGAAGAAAGCATCCACATCCATATCAGATTGCATGGTTGCAGAAGGACCACCGAGCTTTGGTCAATGAGCAGTGTTTAGTGAAGTTCAAGATTGGGGACTACCATGATGAGGTGTTGTGTGATATCATACCGATGGATGCATGTCATATGTTGTTGTGGAGGCCGTGGCAATATGATAGGAGCATTGTCCATGATGGCTGTACAAACACATATTCCCTAACAAAGGATGGAGTTCATCATAAGTTGAAGCCCTTGAAGGATGTGGAAGAAAAGGTATGTAGTACTGCCAGAATTTGCTTGGTAGATGGTAGAAAATTTTTGGAGGGTATGAAGCATGAGCGTCATTGCTATGCATTGATTCCTAAGATTAGTCAAGAGAAATGTGAAGATGTACCAGCCAAAGTCTCAGAGATGTTGGAAGAATTTCAAGATAATGTCTCTGATAATGTACCAGAAGGTTTACCACCATTAAGGAAGATAAGTCATTAAATGGATTTGATACCAGGAGTTAGTTTGCCAAATAAGGCAGCCCACAGAATGACCCCTGCAGAGAATGAAGAGCTTAATAGACAAGTTCAGGAGTTGTTGAGGAAGGGATTGATAAGGGAGAGCCTAAGTCCATGTGTGGTACTTGTAGTACTAGCACCAAAGAAAGATGGAGAATGGAGGATGTGTATAGACTCTCGAGCCATCAATAAGATCACAATCAAGTACAGATTTCCATTGCCTAGAATGGATGACATAATGGATTGTTTGAGTGGAGCTAAGTACTTCACGAAGATTGACCTGAAGAGTGGGTATCACCAGATCTGTATCAGAGAAAGAGATGAGTGGAAAACAACCTTCAAGACAAAGGAAGGTTTGTATGAGTGGTTAGTCATGCCATTTGGGCTAACCAATGCACTAAGCACATTCATGCGGCTCATGAACGAGGTACTGAAAGAATTTTTGGGAAGTTTTGTTATTGTTTGTTTGGATGATATTTTGATTTTCAGTAAGACTTGGAAGGAGCATCTGATGCATATCAGAAGAGTTCTAGAGAAGCTAAGGGAGGAGAAGTTGTTGATTAATCTAAAAAAATGTAGTTTTGCAAAGAAGGAGTTGGTATACCTAGGATTTGTTGTCTCAGAGGAAGGTCTTAAGATGGACCCAGAAAAAGTAAGGGCTATCATTGAATGGCCTACTCCAAGGAGTGCAACGGAGGTAAGATCTTTTCATGGTTTGGCAAGTTTTTATAGAAAGTTTATTAGGAATTTTAGTAGCATTTGTGCACCCCTAACTGAGACAATGAGATGAGATAGAAAAGAGTTTAGATAGACTAAAGGAGTAGACAAGAGCTTTGATACATTGAAGAAAAAAGTCATAGAACAACCTATTTTGGCACTTCTAGATTTCAATAAGGTATTTCAGGTAGATTGTGATGCTAGTGGTAGTGGTATAGGAGTTGTTTTGAGTCAAGAAGGTAAGCCCATTGCCTATTTTAGCGAGAAGCTTAATGATGCCAAGAAAAAGTATTATGTTTATGATCAGGAGTTTTATGCAATAGTTCAGGCTTTGAAGAAATGGAAACATTATTTGTTGCCAAAGGAGTTTGTTTTATATACTAATCATCAGGCTTTGTAGTATCTTAATAGTCAAGGAAAGTTGAACCAAAGGAATTTAAAATGGGTTGAGTTTTTGCAGAGCTATACTTTTGTTTTGAAGCACAGGAGTGAGAAGTCCAATAGAGTTGTAGATGCCTTGAGAAGAAGGCAAAATTTGTTGACAAAAATGAAGATAGAGGTTGTTGGGTTCGATGAGCTCAAAAGTTTGTATCTAGAAGATCCAGATTTTGCAGAGGCTTGGAAAGCTTGTTTGGAACTTGTTACTTTGGATAGGACAAAATGGTTGGATTTCATAATCCAAGATGGCATGTTGTTTAGAGGAAGCCATTTGTGCATTCTGAGGAGTTCCATGAGAAAGAACCTGATTAAGGAGAAGCATAGTGGAGGATTGGCTGGACACTTTGGTTGAGATAAGACCATTGCTATTGTTGGTGAAAATTATTATTGGCCACAGTTGTAGCAGAATGTGAGGAAATTTGTGCAGAGTTGTAGAGTATGTCAAATGGCAAAAGGAGCAAGTCAGAATACAGGTCTATATCAGCCACTACCTATACTAGAGAAGCCATGGGATGATATTAGTATGGATTTTGTTCTTGGTTTACCAAGGATACAGAGAGGACATGATTCTATTTTTGTGGTGGTGGATAGATTCTCGAAGATGGTACATTTTATTCCTTGTAAGAAGACTAATGATGTTGTTCATATTGCAGAGTTATTTTTTAGGGAAGTGGTGAGACTACATGGTCTACCAAAGAGCATAGTTTCAGATCATGATACCAAGTTTGTTGGTTATTTCTGGAGGACATTATGGAAGAAGTTAAAGATAGATTTGAAGTTTAGTTCTACACACCATCCACAGACTGATGGATAGACTGAAGTGGTGAATAGGAGTTTGGGTAACCTGCTACGATGCTTAGTAGGAGATAAACCCAAGGGATGGGATTTAATTTTACCACAGGCAAAATTTGCTTACAACAATTCTATCAATAGAAGTACTGGTAAATCACCATTTTAGATTGTATATGGCAATAGCCCAAGAAATTCTTCTGAGTTAAGGAAGCTGGACAATGGAGAAAAGACAAGTGCCGAAGTTGAAGACTTTATAGAACATCTGAAGAATTTGCATGAAGAGGTGAGAAAGCACATTAATAAAATGAATATTCAATACAAGGCTAAGGCATATTAGAAGAGGAGATATAAGGAGTTCCAAGTAGGAGAGGAAGTCATGGTTCACTTGAGAAAAGAAAAGGCTCCCAATTGGAACATACAATAAGCTGAAAATGAAGAAATTTGGACCATGCAGAATCCTGAAGAAGCATGATTCAGGAAATGCATATGAGGTAGAGCTGCCGAGTGGGATCAATATTTCCCTTGTTTTCAACATTGCTGATTTATCAGAATATCATGAAGGTGGAATAGTGGATGGAACAACAGAAGTGCAGTGGAGTATTCTGGCATCTACTTCAATGGAGGAGATAGAAGAGCTCTTGGATAGCCATGTGGGAAGAAGTACTCGGAACAAGCAATATGAAGAATATCTGGTAAAATGGAAAGGAAGGCCTATTGAAGATTCTTCTTGGTTGTCTAAGGCAGAGGTTGACCATTTGGGTTTTCCTCACACAAACACCTAAGATGTGACAGTGTCACTTCTCAAATTACCCTAGGTGTCTGATGCAGGAGCATCCAATGGTGTAAGGGCAATCTTGCATCACCCAAAAAGAAGTTAATTCAAAATCATTGTAGTTGTTTTCATTTATTTCCATAATTAGTGTTTCTATTTCCATAATATCCAGAATAATGATGTAGGACTTTCAATTTTTCCAAAACTGCTAAAAATAACAACCTGCCTGTTTTGGAAAGTGTACCTGCTATTTTAGGAAAGTTTGCATTTGGGCACGGAATGAAGCAAAAACTTCCAGAAATTTACATAATGGAAATATAAGACCTTTGGCGAAGGAATCAGGCAAAGATCATTTGTGAGCTAAAAGATATTAAAGTTTTTGTTTTCTAAAAAGCCCCTAAAATTTTTTAGAACGAGATGAGGCACTAAAACATCCCATAACATCTCAAAAAGTTGACAAGAATCCATTTATGGATTTCTAGCGTGATAGTTCACATCATAAGCTTTCCAGCGCTTAAAACGGTTTGTCCATCAGACACCCGAATCAAAAGTTATGCTTCCCGGAAGTTGACCTACATTTGGAGGGAGTTGCAAATTTTGAAATTTAGCTGGAGGCCGCCAAAAAGTGTTATTTATGACTATTTTGGGAACCCTAGGTGGTAGAATAAAGGGGGGCAAGTGTGGAGTCAAGAACAGGTGGGAAAACAGAAACCCTAGCTAATTTGGGGTTACAAAAGGCTAAAGATTCTGGAGTCTTGAGGTTGGGAAAACTGTAATGTGTTGCAGCTAGTAGAGGATTCATCCCTTGATTGTAATTGAGATTTTGTAATGTAATGAGTTGCCCAGATCAATAAAAGAAAGTCCTATTTTCTGTGTTCCATTTTTGTTGTTGTGTGTTTTGTGATTTACCCCCTTCATCACATAAAATCACAAGGATCCATTTCACAACATGCAATCACCATACAAGCATTAAATCTAGCTAATAAGGAGAAAGAGGAGCCTACCTCAGTAAGATATACATTATGGTTGGGTTGAACTTGATGAATTTCCCTTCAAGAACTCCCCCAAGCCTTTCTCTTAAACTTGAATCTCTCAAGAATATTGTTTCTCACTCTCTCATTCACAAGATCAAAAATGAAGCCAAAAGTCCTTTCTAACTTTACAAGATGGGTATATGTAATAGGTGCCATATCACTCCACCTCTCTCAATAAGGAGGTGACACAAGGCCTCCACCACACCATTTCTCATCCATTCACCCAAATTTGAAGGAGTGATTTGACGCAATAGTTTCTTGCACGTGTGAGACCTAGGAGAGAGGAGTATACTTTAATGATCTTCTCTAAAAATATTCCTAGGTTATGCTCTCACATGTGTGAAGCATTGGGATGGGGATGTATATGTCTCACCCCTCATTCATGAACCTAAGAAAGGGAGATTGGATGGTGACAAGTCTGCTATCCCTCTTCTCCAAGTCCATCCACCCCACTTTCTTCCCAAGGAACTTGGGAGTAGTCAAATCTACCCAAAAACCCAAAATTCATAGCCCAAAAAGTGCCCAACCCATAGGTACTTACCCTAGGGTCCTAATTTCATCAAGATACTTAATAAAATGACATTTCAAGACCCTTTAAAAGGCCCCCTAAATAAAAATCCATTTTTTTTCACATAAGATGACAACTCACCCCCATGACTCACTCAACAACCTTAGAATAAAAATCAAAATCAAATTCACACCACAATTCTATCACATTACAACATATTTTTAAAAATAAAGATTTTAGTCTCCTCCTAGATTAAGGTCAATGCATCACTGAGGATAACACAATTAGGTTTTCTAGAGGACCTCTGATATTTCCATTGGCTAGGAAAATTACCTACACACTTGACATCAAACATTAATATATCCACTAAAATATCCAAAGCAATTAAAATTATAATTCCACAATCTTCATATATTATACAAAATCCATAATTCACATCATCATCATAATTAATTACTCATCACAATTGCATTTCATAAAAAAATCATTTTCACATTCATTTCATCACAAATTACATATTATTCATGCATAGGCTTCCAATTCAATATGGGAGAGGTTAATTTGATAGTTATAAGGAATAATTGAAAACAATACTCCAAAATTAAATCATAACCATAATCAAAGTGTGCAACATTTATTCATCTCAAGAATATGCAATATAGCATAATCATCCACTATACAGTCATCACCATGTGCTCATGAATAATTAAGATAATATAACTAACATATCAATGTCCAAAGTAACCTAAAATCATGATCATGAGTCCATAATAAAATATACAAATCAAATAGTGTCAATATCAATAATAAATGTAAAATCTATCCATTAGGTGTGAGTGAGCTCATAAGGGAAAAAGTGGGCCTCACATCCCCCCCTCTAAGATTAGGCTTCCTCTTGGAAGGCCTCAATTTGGTGAGGATAGAGTTCCCTCAACTGTGTAGCATCCTCCCATAGAGCTACAACCTCATCATAGTAGTCCATTGGGCCCTAACTTGATCTAGTTCCCATCCTCAAAGGGCCAACATTTGAAGGGCCAAGATGTAAACAGGCTCCAAAGTTAGCTACCCATCCACCTCCACCTATAAAGTACCCCAATACAAAACATGTGTCACATCAAGTACATATCTCCTAAAAAAACATGAAATACATTATGGATATATGATAGGCTAGGTGGCAAGGCTAAATTATAGGCTACATGACCTTTTTGCTTTAAAATCTCAAAGAGACACAAATTGAGGTGAGAGATTAGAACCCCTTCCATAATAGATTGGAATCTTATGCAATCACACTCTCAAAAACACCTTATTGCTAACTAAGAAGCTCTAATCCAATATCATGGCATTGCCATACATCTTTTAGTAATCATACACCTCTTGGGGACACTGCTGAATCAACACTACCTACTACTCCATTTACTGTACCATCTCTGGACCAAAAGCAACTTTTTCATCAATGTGATCCCCACTCAAGGGTGTCGTACAAGGCCTACCATATAATGCTTGACACAGAGTCATACCCAAAGAACTATGGTGACTGTTGTTTTAGGAAAACTCCACCATATAGAGATAATCCACCCATCTAGACTGTTGGTCCATCACATACATCTATAACATGTCCTCAAGCACCATATTCACCCTCTTTTCATGTCCATCTATCTCAAGATGATATGCCAAATGAAAATTGAGCCACATTCCCAAATCCTCTTGTAACACGGTCTTAAAGGATGAAGTAAACACTAAATCTCTATTATAAATAATGTGGTGAGGAATCCCATGAAGTCTAACAGTGTCATCCAAAAATAATATCACCACTACTAGAGAATTATAATTAGTCTGCAAAGGAGAAAAGTGTGTAACCTTGGTCAACTTTTTAAATATCACCATAATGGCATCATGACATCAATATGATAAGGGTAGACCAAATAAGAAGTTAATGGAAATGGTGTTCCATTTACACTTAGGTATGTCACGGGGGTAAGTAGTCCTAATGGATGATGGTTCTTGGCCTTAACTCTCTGATACTAAAGGCATCAAGACATAAAATTTGTAATTTCCTATCACATACTTGACCAATGATATAAATATCTGAGGTTTGAATGCATTTTCTTCAGCCTAAGATGTGTTGCATAAGGTTCCTTGTGAGTCTCTATCAACACCACTATCTAAAGATCCCCTGAAAGACGTACATAGATTTGACCTTGATGATACAACAATCCATCTACATCCAAAGCATACCTATAAACTTGCCCTTAAGGTATCTTTGATATTGTAACTCATACTAGACCTCTCTGTACCACTCATCCTCTAGAAACTACTAGAGAATACGTCCCCTTAGGTCTGTACTCAAAGTCATATCCATGACCTCATGTCATCTCCTAATTAAGGAATTTGCAACCACAATATCATGGCCTTTGATGTAATGCACATCAAAATCCTACTCACCTAAGAACTCCATCCAACATCACTGGCATACATTTAGATTAGGCTATGTGAATATGTACTAAAGACTATGACTATCTATATATGAAACTCAAATCTGTACTCTGAAAGAAAGTGTCTCCATCTAACCAAAGCATTAACTACTACTACAAGCTCTAAGTCATGTGTGAGATAGTTCAACTAATGGGCTTTAACTTTTCACGAGTCGTACATGGTCATTCAACCATCCTACATAAGTAATGTATCAATACCATCTATGGATGCATTGGTAAACACTGCAAAATTTTCCATGGGATTAGGTAATACAAGAATCCATGCACTAGTAAGGCACTCCTTAAGATTTTGAAATGCCCTCTCAACAAACATGGGATAATAGCCTACCAAACCCATGAAGCTCTTAACCTCTATCACATTGGTGTGTTGGCCAATCCATGATAGCTCTAATCTTTGATGGATCTACAGAGACACCATCACTAGATAATATGTGTCCTAGGTATTAAACCTCTAATCAAAAGAAGGTGCACTTCTCCAAGTTATCATAAAGATGGTTCTCTATCAAACACTACAAAACTTAGCACAAGTTCTCCTCATCTTTCTATAAATAGATCAATATATCATCTATAAATACTAATACAAAATAGTCCAAGAAGATGCAAAAAACCTCATTCATAAGGCTCATGAACACTATAGAGGCATTTGTCAAACCAAAGGGTACCACTATAAACTCATAGTGTCCATATCAAGTCTAGGAGGTTATCTTATGTATATTTTCCTATGTAATCCTCAAATAATGATAAATAGACTTAAGATCTATCTTCAAGAATACCCTAGCACCTTACATCTATTCAAATAGATCATTTATCCTTAGCAAAGGGTAATAGTTCTTCACCATTATTTATTTAGCTACATATAATCCATGCAAAGGTGAAGGGACCCATCTTTATTCTTAACAAAGATAACTGGTGTGCCCTATGGAGAGATGATAGGATGGATGTGACCCTTCTTTGATAGCTATTCTAATTGTATCTTGAGCTCACTAAGATCATGACTAGTCATCCTATAAGGTGCTCGAGACACCGGCTCAACTCCTTGCATAAGGTCTATATAAAAATCTACCTCTTGGTGAGGTGGTATCCATAGAAGCTCTGAAGGGAAGACATCTACAAACTCCCTAAGAATATGATGATCATCAAGAGTAGGTTTTGGCCATCATCTAATCTATCACTCACTAATATAGAAAATAAATGGTCATAGGAAAAAATAACTCCCACAATATTAAATAAAGCATCATGGTCATCAACACACTTGATGGCCTTATAAAAATAATCTATCTTAGCTCGGTAGGCATCGAGCCAATCCATACCCAACACCACTCCATAAGAGCCCAATCAAGTCCAAGTCCTAAAGCACAACCCCTAACCACTGAGTCTACTGTCACCTTGGACCTTAAAGATAACTCAACCTCCCACTTATCCTTCCTAGAATCCACCAACTTGCAATGATCCACTAACAATAGGGAAATAAAATAATTTGATTCCCTAAAATCAAATAGAATAGTAACAGGTAAACTACTAATAGTACCTAGGGCCTTTATAATAGTGGCTTGATGCTCACCTTGGTAGTTCTCAATCACTACAAAAACTCTATGGGATCTACCCACTTCTCCTACTATCTACTTAGAAACACCAACATGTTGATCACCTACTATTACAAATAATTATGGACACTCTATAGCCAAGTGTCTTGTACCTCCACAAACATAGATAAGGAAATTTGGAATTTGTTGATTAATTTGTTAAACCCTGATCTGATTAATCCTTAAACCCTAAATATATGAAATCGTAAACAAATGAATGAAACATGACAAATGCTTGCATAGGAAGGCACTAAATGCAGATTAGAGACATACCAAGATTTGGATTGAAGAAAGTGGAAACTTTAGGGACACAGGGGTAGGTGCTTGTGTCTGATAGGACACTTTTTATGAGGGTTTAGAAACTAAACCTACCTCAGACTGTAACCTACTCCAAGATTCCTGATGATGCAAAACTAGAGGACACTAGGGCAGGCACCTGTGTCTAATCAGGGATATTTTCTTCTTTTTCCTTAGATCCTAAATCTATATCCTCTACACTGATCTCTGGCAACTCTTCTTCATAAGATTCTGCACCTATAACTTGCAATCACAAGAGAGGAGTTGGGGGTTGTGGTGTTTAGGAGCTTGCTTTAGTCAAGCCCTAGAAATAGCATTCAAGCCTTCCAACATAGTTGTTAGATAGAGTGCATGTCCTCGGTGGATAGAGGTAAAAGAAAATTATATGATAAATTGATTGAAACACAAAGTAGATGTCACCTTGGAGGTGAAGCTCTCATGTAGAGATGAAGATCTTTCATGCCATGAGGAGATGGATTGATGAAGACAAATATGCGACAAACAAGTACAAACACAACACAATACTGCTTTGCAACATAATGAAAGCCTTGAATACCCTTATCACAAGATCACAAGTTCACATTACCCATCTCTAGTTAAAATGAAGCCTTAACATGTTTATATATGTATTCCCACTAACATTCATAATTTAAATTGAATAGGCCGACAAAGGGAAACCTTTTAACGGTCATAAACCGACACTTTAAAATTTAGGTCCTAGCAAAATAGGTCTGGACTAGGGCCTAGACACCCAAGTCCAAGGGCCTATTTTGGGACTTGATTAAGATTAAGAGTGGCCCCTAAGTCCCATTTGTCCTAGGTTTCGGGGGATTTTGTTCTAGGATTCATTTTTAACATGCATAATTAAATCTAAGGGATCTAGGAGAAGGTAAAAGTCCTAGGAGGACATTTTACGACATAACATTTAGCCCCCACTTTGATGTATGTATGATCTTATGACCCATAAATGCATTAAAGTATGGTAAAAACACATCAAACACGCCAGACACTTGAAGCTAAGGCCTCCAAAAAGATTGAGGAACTATTTCTAGCCCCCAGTCTCAGGTAAGCACTAGAAGACACATCGCAAACATGCAAAACACAGTGAAGATAGTAGGAAGCATGTAAGACATGGAGAAGACAGTAACAAGCACACAAAACATTGAGAAGACATGAGACTAGTCACGCAAAACATGATGAATACATTGATATAGAATTTTCATAACATTTTCATAAATAAAATGAAATCCTAAAAAGTACATAAAACAAAACCCAAAATGTAGGAGGAGCTCATCGCTACACCCTTGATACTACACCTAGGGGAAAATATGCCATATAAAGCCCAAGTGTGGGAGGAGATCATTGCTACACCCTTGAAATCACACACCAGGGAAAACACACTAAACAAAACTTGAGTTTGGGAGGAGCTCAATGCTACACCCTTGACACCACACACGGGGGTAAACATGCCATACAAAACCTAAGTGTGGGAGGAGCTCATCGCTACACCGTTGAAACCACACATGGGGGAAGACACACGGCAGACACATGGAATAAATGAGTGCCATATAGCATGCCATAGACATACTATACATCTTATACATGGAAAACACGAGCAATGGAAGGAGCTTATTGTTAATTCCCACCATCTAAAACACACTATAGACACACCTAATGGTTGGGCTTATACCACAACAATCGCCAAAGACATGCTTAAGTGAGGATAGCTCAAGATCCAACCCTACCTCCCGGTGAAGACTTTGTATAAAAGGATGTGCACTAGCTCAAGAGATACACCATATTGCCTCTTAATGAGGGGTTTTGTATAAAAGGATATGCACTAGCTCAAGAGGTACATTATCTCGCCTTACAGAGAGGGCTTTTTAATTGCAATTGATATAAGGATGTGCACTTGCACCGGAGATACAACATCTCGCCTCGCAGAGAGGGCTTACAAAACATGCTTTGTTAGTGCCAAGATCATCAGACAGATACCATTATATATGCCCCCACCTTAAGGTGGTTGATACCACTTTCTAGTATCAAGCACATTAAGGTAGAGAGAAAACATGTAAGAGAACAATAGCTCTCGCAAAGCCCATGCCCCCAAGGTGACATGTGCTTATGATTGCTGAATGTTACCACAAACACATTGATAAGATATGCCAAGATAAACAAGATGGTTAGAAAATCTTACTCTAAGATAACAACCATATCACATCATAAATCTATGCATGAAAATAATCACACCAAGGACCAAGGCTATACTCATGGGTTCAGAGCTAAGTATAACCATTGGGCTATACTACAGGTACCTCAGAACCGAGTGTACCAACAAGGTGAGATACCAATCAAAGTGTACAAGAGCAGATTGAGTGGATTGTAAAATGTTAGTTACAATAAATGCATTAAAATGATACATCACATGGAGTGATTCCACTAGTCAAGCATTAGATTATATATAGATCAACCCCATCTTCATATATGGACTAGGTCCATTTTTGCTTTCTCGCTGAAGGGACACATGGTCCGTATTAGTATTTGTTTGTTTTTGTCATCCACCAACTAGGTAGAATCACTGAAGAAGGTAAACAATAAAAATGAGAGAGGAGAACAAGTACCTTAGGAACACCATGTAGGAGGATGCCCCCAAAACACCCTTCACAATGCTATGACCCTAAGGCATGACACACAACAATAAAATAGAGGAGATACAAGATAGAAGAATGATGAAACAAATAGAAGAATGGTCACAACAGAGGCAGTCTCCCGGTATCCTTGACCTTACAAGAGTATCAAGGGTCATCCAAGGAGACCTAAAAAACACATTACACATCACGAGGGAACACAATACATAAGAGGAGGTCACGTAAGTGAACACAAGTCTGCTATGACAAAGGTAACCAATAGGGTTAGAAATACTTACCTATATACACAACTGAACTAGCAATTGTCAAGCAAGTCACCTTCCAAATCTCGAATGCACGAAGAAAGGCATACATGAGGTATAATTGCCTGAGTAAAGTTATCATCCTTTAAGTCTTCGGCCTTAAGCTCTTCTTTGTTTGATTCAATGTTAGATGGTGAAATTTTCTCTTGTTGTGGCGATGTATGTTGAGACAAGGCTTGTCTTTTCTTCCTACTTTCTCTTTCTTGTCTATTCCTTCGTGTCTTATTGGTGATGTTGTCAACATTATTATCATGATTTTCCATAGTTTTTGGCATCTCAAAAGAAGAAGCATACATGTGATTATCTCTTAAAGGTTCCTTGCTTTTTTTCCATGGGTATCTCTGATCCTTGTAAAAATTACAGAGGAACTTTAGTATAGACTCCCTTACCTTTTGGTCTAGGGGGTTCTTGTAATGTAGTTTGTTTTCTATTTGTTGTTTGTTGAATAGGGGGTCTGACTAATTTTGATAGTACTTGTGCTTTGTAACGTTGATATCCCAAGAAAGTTTGATTTATTCATGGTTCAGGTTCTTCAGTAGGTTTGGGCCAAAACTAGTCAAGGATGATGTTCTTCTTCATAACCATAGGTTGCTATTGACTATGGGGAATAGTTCATATAGATCCATGGTGAGGAAATTTTAAGGAATGTTAAAGTGTTGAAGGGATAGCTTTCACAGATTTGAGCCATGGATGGCCTAGTTTTATACGGAAGAGGTCAGATGTAGGGATGATATCAAATGATTGTTCTAAAGCTTTGTCAAGCACCTAGATCATTAAAGTAATCTTCCCTAAGGCCGGGAGGAAATCTCCTTTATGTGTTTTTATCATCATGTCTGTAGGCCCATAAGTTTCTTGTATCAATTTGATGTAGGGGCATCTCTGGTTTAAGATCAATCTTGCATCAACCAAAAAAAATTGCATTTTAGTTTGTTTGCATTTCAATTTGTTTCTTTTCATTTTCCAGTTTAGTATAGTCAGTTCAGTCAGAAGCAATTTCTATACTTTGGTCCACATTCTACCATAGTTGTATTTCAGACCTTGCAAAGATAGACTTAACATCTAGACACATTCATACACATCTTATCCAAAATTTAGATCATTTGGATCAGGTACTGGTTAGATGTCAGTATCAGAAGATCAACTATTTTCTCATAATAGAGCATCCTGACAGTCTCAGACAATCAGCGAAAGGAGAAGACTTGTGGAGCATTTCACGACATGTAGAGCTAAATTGCACACCATTCAATGTTCTTTGGTTCATGGCTGACCTTCCCTGAGATCTGCATGTAATTCTATATATTCGAGAAGGAGTTCTATTCAGTTAGGTCTGACATATACATGTACACATGTTATAGCTCTTCATTGGAGTTTGTGATCTTCCTTGGTCAACACGGAGGAACCTTATGTTCTGGAGATGATATAAAATGATGTAATAGATGCCTAAGAATGTAGTTAGCATAATTTCCAAGTTTGATAGTGTGAATTCTTTGCGAAGGAGCTTCAAACCTAAATCCTGTGCATATCGTAACTGTGAAATCAGGCATGTGAGCCCTAATTGTAAGCCCGCATGTTGCCAGCCAATTTGTATTTGAATTCTATGATATACTAAATGACTAAATCTACATTTGCTTTATATCTTTGAGTTGTTTTCATTGTGTTTACTCTAGCTGCACGACCTGGATAGTTCACTTTGTGGAGCCTCCTAACCGTGACTGCACCACAATTTATGTGAATAAAGGAACTCTTCCATAGCGATGTTAGTCATGCAATTTAAATCAACAAGGGATCCTCTTATTGAAGTTCCCATTATGTTAATAGTAATGTAAAGAGGACCTTCAATGTCTCCCACCATTTTATCTCACGGTGCAAATGTTATTTAAGGTTCAGGGGTCTTCTTTTTTTTATCAAATCGGGGATAGACTGTAGCATTGTTTTTATGATGAGAGGCCATATATGTGAGACTATTTCACACTAACACACTTGTTTGAGGGAAACAAGTACTAAAAGACACACAAAGTCCACAACAAACATAGTGGATAGAGGAAGAAGTACTACACAACAAGGCAAAGTACGTGTTTTCAAAGGTTTTGATCAAGGAAGCGTGAATAAGGTGTATAAACACTTAGTGTTGAAATACACACTGTGTAATTAAAATTATGTCGATTTTCCACAAAATGCTATGAAATGACGCAAAATTTTCAAATGACCAATGAATGTATGTTTGAAAATGTATTCAAGCTCTAAAATGAATGAAATTTATGACAAATTCAATGAAACAAAGCAAAACTATGCTTTCTTATGCACCTAAAATGCTCACTTTTTTCACTTTTTTTTCAATGTAAATGCACAAAAAATGTTATAAAATTATGCCCAATGATAGATTAATGAGGTCTAATCTAATTTAATGTGTGAAATAACTCAGATCAGATTTAAAAATGATGTCAATATGCTACAATGCTCAATGCAAAGTCAAAATTAAAGGCAAGATGAATGAATATGCTTATTTTTGTTGTAATAGACAAGGTGTAAATGCAAAATTTAAAATGTAGATGCAAAAACACACTATGATGAAACACTACAGTCTAAAATAAGATTTGAAAGAGTGTTAAAATGAGTAATAAAATCTAGAACAAGATTTTAATTACAAACCCTAGCTTTTGAAATTAATAGGTTATATGAAAAATGCAAAATTTCAAGCAAAACCCTAGCAAATGATAGATGCAAATGCAAGGTAAATGATGATGAAAATATGAAATGCTGCAATTTGTCTTAGATCTGATGTAAATATTAGACAATTAATTTTTTTCAATGATATGCAAGAGAAATAGTGCAAACTATGTCTTAATGCAAGCAAGAAATGCCTATTTTTTTCAAATTTTGTAATTTTTATGCAAGATTTTCAAATATATGAAGATGAAAATGAAATGTATGAATGAAAATATGATTATAACACTTATAAATATGTGAATTTGGAAAAAACAAAGGTTCACCAAAATATTATGTAGGAAAAGAGGGATGATGATGATGTTTTATAATGTGATTAAATCCTCCTTTCACATATAACATTCAAGGACATTAAACTGAGTTAAGTCACAACTTTTGCAAGAGGACTCAACTACAGGTTTGGTGTCACTTGGAATGATAAGGAAACTTAGAATTTGTTGACTAATTTGTTAAACCCTAATCTGATTAAGCCTTAAACCCTAATTCTATGAAATCATAAACAAATAGATGAAACACCACAAATGCTTGCACATGAAGGCACTAAATGCATATTAGAGACTTACCAGGATTCAGATTTTGGAAAGAAAAAAAATTAGGGACACAAGGGTGGGTGCTTGTGTCTGATAGGACACTTTTTCTGAGGGTTTGGAAACTAAATCTGCTTCAGACTATAACCTGCTCCAAGATTTCGATGATGCAAAACTAGAGGACACTGGGGTGGGCACCTATGTCTAATTAGGGATATTTTCTACTTTTTTCTTAAGATCCCAAATCTTTATCCTTTGCACTAATTTCCTACAACTCCTCTCCACAAGATTCCACATCTGTAACCTGCAATCACAAAAGAGGGGTTGGGGGTTGTGGTGTTTAGGAGCTTGCCTAAGTCAAGCCCTAGAAATAGCATTCAAGCCTTCCAACACCATTCTTAGATAGAGTGCATGTACTTGGTAGACAAAGGAAAAAGCAAATGATATGATAAATTGATTGAAACACAAAGATGTCATCTCAGAGGTGAAGCTCTCACAAGGAGATGGATTGATGAAGACAAATCTACAACAAACAAGTACAAACACAACACAATATTTCTCTGCAACACAATGAAAGCCTTGAATATCCTTATTACAAGATCACAAGTTTGCATTATCCATCTCTAGTTAAAATGAAGCCTTAAACATGTTTATATATGCATTCTTGCTAACATTCATAATTTAAATTGAATAGGCTAACAAAGGGAAACCTTTTCATGATCATACACTGACACTTAAAAATTTGGGTCTTGACAAAATAGGTATGGACTAGGGCATGGGCGCCCAAGTCCAGGGGCCTATTTTGGGACTTGATTAAGCTTAAGAGTGGGCCCTAAGTCCCATTTGTCATGGGTTTTGGGGGATTTATCTCCAGATTCATTTTTAACATGCATGATTAAATCTAAGGGACCTAGGAGCTAAACTTAGGAGATAAAAGTCCTAGGGGGACATTTTGCGACACAACAAACTTAAAGCACCTATCCAAATTGAGGAACCATGACTCTACATGTGCTCCATATGTTGATCTTGTAAAGGTAGGCAACTATAAATGTAGTAACTCCATAATATGATCTCCTACATCCTAAGAGGCCCTCAATGCACTTGGTGCATCCTGTTGTTACACTTGAGATGGTGGGTCAATGTGGATTGACTCCACACCAACCTCATCTACATGATCCACTTGAACATGTGGAGGACTCCTACTATATTACCTATACTATGAAGCATGCTCCTCTATAGTATGCTATGAATTCTTGGCATGTGAGGCCTCTACCATAAATGGTAACCTCTCTTGAACTATGCCAATCAATTATTGTAGCACCTAAAGGATTTGTAATCCAAGGTCTAGTTGTGGCTTCTAGTACATGGACTTCGATGATGGTGGAACCAAATGTGTCACTTGATAATTCATGAACTTAGTGATGCAAGCATGAGAACATCCTCTCCTAGATCTAGGCAACATCTTTCATGTAGCAAGTTACTAGTGTCAAACAAACAATTTGTTAAACACATGTTCCTAGAGTTCTCAGTGTTAAAAACCTAGCTCTGATACAAAATGTCATGACCATATTTTCACATGGACATGAAAAATATCACATATTGTTTTGATAAAATAACTCTCACAAGCTTCTATTTCACTTTGCACAGTAGTGTAATTTGTAGACTCAATGACATTGCATGTGCAATGTTATGAAGAGTACACCACAAAAATAGAGGGAGGGGAATCTGAAATAGACAAGTGATGTAGAACTCATTTTACACACCCTACAAATGTGAAAGTAACCTAATTAGGTTTTGGTGTCACTTTACATGATGCTTCAAAGGAGAACCTTCATGAGGTAAATCCCCTCTAGGTTCCTAGGTGAAAGAAGAATTGGTCTTTCCTCCAAGGCATGAGACATAAACACCTATAACTAAAATCTTAAATCCTATCATGCTAAACTAGCACTAAAAAATGTGATTAAAATAATTAAACAATTAAACATTTAAAATAAAGTAAATGTGACTAAACAACTATTTCAAATTTACAAAATATTTCAAAGATTAAATACTATTACAAAAAAATAAAATTTAATTTAACAACTAGAAGGTTCCAATATTTTGAATGAAATGTGATATTTTAACAATCAAACTAATTAACATTTTTCAACAAATGGCAAAAGATTAACCAATTAAATATGACTAATAATTTAAAAAATAAAACAATTAATCATGTTCAAACTAAACCACAATAGTCATCCCACTAAAATTAAATTGCAATAAAACATTACAACTAGCTCACAAGGGATTAATTCACTTAATTAGGATTAATTAACTCTAAAACCACTTAAGTGACACTAAGAATTTAGGGAAACACTAAAAGCCCTAAGTTCAAGTTTAAAAGGAACCTCCTTCCCTCTCATTCCTCATTCATTCCAAATTTTAGGTTGGAAGAAGAGGAGAGGAGGGATTAAGAGCAAGGCAAATCTCAAAGTCAAAAAAACGTTCTTTGTTTATTTTCATTTTCTAACTTCTTTATTTTCCCATCATCTAATATTTCTTATTTGCCTATTTGGTTTACTAACAACTAATAAGAAATATAATTAGTAAACATCATATATATATTTCTAAAATCTAACATAACATTTCTTTATTTCTCTTTATATATAGGATTACATTACTTCTATAAAAGACAAAATTTAATTATAATATTCTATTTCTACTATTATGTTTAAAAATAAAATAGAGTAACTTTATATATAAAATAAGAATATGAAAGAGGGATAAAAGAAGGGTTCAAATGAAGAAAAGAACAGAGGCAGTAAGATACATTTTTTTTGTTTGAATCATGAATGAAAACAAATAGCAAACAAAATATGGAAGGGGATAGCACCCTTCTCGTGACATGGCCCCTTTAAGGGGCCCACGTCACCACAGTGGTGTCACTACCCTTGGGGGAGGAGCCCCTAGGCCCCAAAAATGCACAGGCTATTGGGGACTAGGGGCTTCACTCCCTACTATCCACACAGGTCGTTGGCCATATAATACACAAAAAAAATTTAAACATTCGTTTCCCCTTTTTCATTGCTATGATCAACCTTAAACAATATACTCCAAAATTAAAGATTTTTACATATTAAAATATGATAATATATATCAACTATTTAAAAACAATAACTTATTTCACTAAAAGTATGCATACATACATATTCTATAAAAACTTTTATATAAATGTAAACATATATCTTTTCCAATAAAATAAATTGAATAGAGAGAAGGATAAAACTATATATGTGTGTTTGTATGTATATATGTATACACACACTATATATATACATATATGTATAATATATATATATGTATGTATGTATACATATATATATATGTATAGATATATATCTATATATCTATATATATATATATATCTATATATATGTATACATATATATATGTATACATGTATACATGTATACATATATGTATACATGTATACATGTATATATATACATACATATATATATATACATACATATATATATACACATATATACATATATATACATATACACATACATATACATACATATATACATACATATATATACATACATATATATGTATATATTTGTTGTATATACCCTGGTTTAGGTCTAGGAACCATGAGAAAAACTAAAGAAGACCTCTGCATAGCCAAGTTTGAATCGATTCATTAACAACAACCACCATCCATGTCCATAATCCAAACAAAAAACTTATACCCTATAATACTAAAACATTTATAAACTATATCTTTAGACATATAGAGTAGAGTCATTATCAACACAAAACTTAACCAGGGGCAGGGCAAATTACACAAGCCCTGACCATGTTACACCATCATTACAATTCTTCATATTGACCTGACCTATCGTACATAGCTCCACCTTTGGCGATGCCTCAGATGAATCTGCCTCTCGATCATGTAGCATTCCTTGATGTCTATAAGTATATCCACTAAGAGAGCCACCTTCAGTCCCTTTGCCAAAGCTTCAACCACATTCTGAAGAAAGGCTTGACAATGCTTTATCCCATGAAGATGATCCAACAAGAAATCATGAAACATAGCCATCTGATTATCCACCTCCAATAAATTGTAATGGAGCACAAATGAACTAGCTACCATTGCCATCAATGAAGCACATGCCAAGGATTGCACCCCATCGAAGGAATTCCACTTGCCCGTGGTATATCCAGGATCGAGCAAAAAACTAACCATAGCCTCCCTCAGATCTGTTTCTGGCAACTAGCAACCCATCCATATCCTTTGCTACCCCCCACATCTTCACCATCCAATGCATTCGACATAGATTATCTATTTCTTTCTCAACAAAGCTCATAAAATATTCTACAACCTTGTTTCCTTTCACCCTCCTCTTCCTCTTCTAACCTCTTGCACCCCTACCTACCTCTTTTCCTTCTCTGTGAACAACATGCAGCCTCTAACATGTAGCTTCCCTACAGCCGATGCCATACTTTTTCACTACTTAACCCTCACACCACAGCTTGCACTCCCACTGCGTCTCAAACAAAATAGAAAAATGTAGGGAAAATTTCTTCTCCAGATGATTCCACTGCATGTCTTAACTCCAAATGATCACCCTATCACATCACTTAACAAGAACATACATGGATCACTACTGCTTTAATGCGATATCATTCCTTCGGACATTAGCCTTCATCACCCCATGTCCACCTTATACTACCAGACTAGGTGCTTACCCCTTATTAGGTGTATATATATACACATATAAATACACACAAACATACATATATATACATACATACATATGTATATGTATATATATATTTATATCTGTGTGTGTGTATGTACATACATACATACATATATGTATATGTATATATGTATATATGTATATATGTATATGTATATATATATTTATATCTGTGTGTGTGTATGTACATACATACATACATACATATACATACATACATATATGTATATGTATATATGTATATACATATACATATACATATATATGTATATATGCACATATATGTATTTATGTATGTATTAACATACATACATACATACATATACATACATGTACATATATACAAACATACCCAAATATTTATTCTTGAACCCATATTTGTGAATACAAAGGGAATACATTTTATTAATCTTTCCACAATAATTTAAACACATAGGTTGCATGATATGTGAGTTTAAATATTTTCCTTTGTTCAAAATTTAACATATTAATATGCAAATAACAAATATCTCATTTATACATTCATAATGCAAGGAAACACTCATTCATACATTTATAACTCATAATAAAGGAGAAGAACCATATTGTGCAAGTAAATACAACTCTTTTATTTGATATAGTTTTTAATCATTATACCAAAACATTTGCAACTTTATATCTCTTATTTTGCAACAAGAAAGCCCTTTTAAATTTCTTTATAGGCACAAAATAACACTTTACGCAACAACTCTCCTCAAAAAACAAGGAGTCAATACAACTGCAATAACTCATGAATGGGACAAGGCAAGCCACCCATTTGAAGAGACATTTTTCTCTTGCACTCCATGGAGCCTATAAAACATATTTACACAAGGCCAATGGAGTTCTCACCTCCAAACCATTAGTATTTCTCACAAGCTTAGACTTGAGGTAGGAGGCCCTCTAAGAAATCAGATGCACAACACAAGAAAGAAACACATACACTTTTCACAACAAAAAACTCTTACAAGAAAAACTCCCATGAATCCCAAGGCTTACACACACAATGATTCTAAGAAATGATTCATAAAGGTAGGGGAGAAGAGTTGACTCTCTAATGGGGAAATTTAACAAAATGAATCTTTACTCATCCACATGCACATGTATCCATTCTTCACAAATTTTTCAAATTCTTCCAACAACCTCATTTCCAACTATATCACAACATTCTTCTCAAGATGAATTGTTACTCAATGGAACTAATGCCAAAAATTCCCTCTCAAGGGAGTAAGATTTTCCCTAAGGAGCTTCACACCTCCCTCAACCCCTCACATGGGTTTCTCTCATCTAATTGGGAGATCCTAACCCAATACTAACACCCTTCCCACAGCAATACAAACACAAATCCAACAACAATAAACACATACAATCACGAGGATCCATTTCACAAGAATACAATCACCATAAAAGCATTAATTCTACCTAGAAAAGAGAATGAGGAGCTCTCTCCAAGAACTCCTCCAAGCCTTTCTCTCAAACTTAAATCTCCTAAGAATACTCTCTCTTAGACTCACAAGAAAAAAATCAAGCTAAAATTCATTTCTAACCTTACAATAGGGGTATATGTAATAGGTGTCATGTCACTCCCCCTCTCTCAATGAGGAGGTAAAACATGGCCTCCACCTCACCCTTTCTTGTTAGGAAAAAGGTGTGTTGTACACCTTGCATAAAATGAAATATTTAATTATGTAAAATAAATATTTATTTATGGTGCATCTTAGGAGATGTGTTTAGCCATATTAAATATTTATTTGGGACCACTTGTAAAGTTGTACGTAACATTGGGTTAGTTATTTTATGTGTGGGGTACATATAATAATTAACTAATTAATTAGAGCATAAAATGAAAACTTAGTTGCAAGGATTAAATGAGGGGTCAATGGTTTTGTGTACTCATGGTTTTGAGACACATGGTTTTCCCAATACCACAAGTTATATTTGTGTGAGCTTGAGTCTATAAAAGAAAACACATGGTTACTGGTTTGGGTTGGCTAGTTGAGTGGGCTATCATTGTATTGAGTTTCTCCTGTGAGTGCATATGTGAAGCATGTCATGGGATGTGTGGATACATGTTTAGACACATGGAGGATGCATTGGAGGAGCTTGATGTTTCAAAATTATTCATGGATACCTTGTAAGTGTATTGTAATGTTTTATTACTAGATAATAAATTGAGTGTGGATGCTTTTAGAGGCTAGGTTTTTCTCTCTTCAAGGTTTTCGGAGGATATATCTTGTGTTATCTTGTGGCTTGTCTATTTGATCTTTGCATTATGGTTATTCTGTAAGCTTGTATGCATCATTATCTCTTATAGAGTTATGTAGGAATTGGTTTGATCAACATGGTAATTTCCTAACAAGTGGTATCAGAGCTTTATCTATGGTTGGGGGAGTTGTGAGCTCCCTAGTTTTGTATAACCCTTTTTTTGTGTAGATCTAGTGCATAGTTGATGCCATGGCAATCAAGGAAAGATTTGGGACATTACAAGATATGAGGGTTTTGTGCAGGTTTTTCTTTTGTAGATTTGGGGTTTTCATATTTGTTGTGTTTATTGTATCTCTAGGGTTTAAAAAATCTTGTCAAAAATGGGTTTCTTGGATGTGCTTCATATGAGGGTTTTATTATGGAGGTTACAAAAATGGCCGCATGGGACAAAACTGACATCACCATTGGATCCAAGAGGCCTGGGACATGAATATTGACATAATATTTAATATATTTTGGTCACCATGACTTGGAGATAGAAAAAGTGCCCTCTTTCCCTATTCAACTCTACAACCATATGGTCGGATTATGTAGAATTGAAAAATTAAATCAAAAATTAAAAAAATTGCCTGCGCAATGATTTTCTATAGTTTAAAAAATTATTTTTGAAAATTTTTGGCTTAGTAGTCATGATATTTCCATAGTCCATAATATGAGAAATCAGTAGCTTCTAGTAAAAACTGTGTAGTGCTTTTTTTGGAAAAAATAGTAAAGACGTTTCGGATCACACTCCGTGATCCATCATCAGGACAAAAAAGATGAGAAAGAAATGAGTTATTCTGTAGAGAGACTTCCTTTAAAAAGAGAGAGAGGGGTTGAGTGAGGGGTATAACATGAGGTTAAGAAATAGTAGAGGGGTAGGAAAAAGACTAAAACAAACTGAGTGAAGTTAGAACAAACAAAAAAGAAAAGGTCAATTAGGAAAAGGAAAAAGAAATTGAAAACAAAAGAGAAATAAAAAGACAAGGATGAAAAAGAGAAAACCCTGAAAAAAAGAAATGAAAAATGAAAGGGATAAACCCTAAGGTGACCCGAACCCTAAGCAAACAAAGTCTAAGAACGAAAGGAGTAAAGAAAAAGATACAACTAACAAGTACAAATTAAAGTTACATAACCCCGAAAGAAATAAGGAAAGGAAATATATATATATATATATATATATATATATATATATATATATATATATATATATATATATATATATATATATATATATATATATATATACAGAAACATAAAAATGAGGGGGAATTCCAAAACAAAGGAGAAATGAAAATGTGAAAAAGAAAGAAAATTAATAAGATAAAAAGGAATATATATATATATATATATATATATATATATATATATATATATATATATAATGATAAATTTTGATTTGAGATGTGTTACAAAATAAATAAAAAGGCAAGTACAACATAAAAGGGTGGGTATAAAGAAAAAATAGAAAAAGAAATGAATGAACAATAAAAGAATAAAAAGGAAAAAGTGAAGAAAAAGCAAACTATATATATATATATATATATATATATATATATATATATATATATATATATATATATATATATATATATATATATATATATAACGAGGAAAACCTATAAATGAGTGTAAACAAGACTATGAAAATGAATAAATAGATAGGGAGAAGGGAAGGGACAATGAGGAAGAAGTAAAAAGAAAAAAAGAAAAGAAAAGCATCCTTATATATGTGTGTGTATACATAGATAGGGAGAAGCGAGAAAAGACAAGAGGAGAAAAATAGACCAATAAAAAGAAAACTGACAAAATAGAAGAAAAGGTCGAGGATTAAAAAGAACAAGCCCAAAAAGGGGAGGGGTGACAAGGACAAAATAATGAAGGAAAAGAGAAATGTGGTGAGGGAGAGAGGCTAAAGGAGAAGTGGAAGGGTAAGTGGCAAGGAGGAGGGGGGGGTGAAGAAGAGGAAAAGAACAAGGGGAGAGAAGAGGAATTTAAAAAAAACTATCGAAAGGAAAGGAGTTTTAAAAAAATAAATTATTTAAGCCCCTAGTATGGTGTTTGCAGACCATCATACAGGTGGTAGACTATAGTGCCTATCGGCATGGCCCGATAGGGCTTGTCAACTCCGGTCAGCGATACCAAGTTGGTAGGGCTTTAACTCCTTGGTCTTGGCCGCCCAATTGGGTTGGATTTTCTAGAGTGAGATCTCTATGGATGGAAAAAATATGGACCCCAAACAACATTGAACTAGAATTTGAATCACCATTAGGTCTGAGTGGAAGTTTTTATAATATTTTAAACAAATTTAAAACTTGCTTGAAGTTCACTATACATGCCAGCTCAATGATGATGTTAACCAAAGCCTTGTGCCAGCATAACCACTTCAATAGAACTTGTGTCAGTACCATGTCACCTACCTACATCAGCCATACGGGTGCTGACGTCAATATGCTCTATAGATTGGGTCCCTTCTAGGGCTGCTACTAGCCCTCAGAGTTCCTTTTCTTTCGGGGGCATAACATTCACCCATAGTATTAGATTTTCAACTTATTATAGGTGTTGGAAAGGTATCTCTAAGAAATACATAGCAATATAGGTAACTTATTCATCATATTTTTTGTTTGTATCAGACTTTAGTGCCTAAATCCAAGCATTGCTTTGGAATAGTTAATTGGTCATAACTTTCGCATACAAAATCAGATTTTGGATTTTGAATAGGCATTGGAGAGCTCTTGTAGTATAATATAGTTTAGACCATGTAGATTTTTAGTTTCTTCTGTAGAGATAGGTTTGTACTTTTTTATCACTTGTGGGAGCCTAAGATTTAGGATGTGATTGTGAGAGCATTTAGATGATTTTTTGGGCACAAACTTATGAGAGTGCATGTTATTATGAGACCATCATCATGGTATAGAATGTTTTCAGATTTGGTGCTTCCAGGTATAGGTTTATAGGTGTTTTTAGAGTTTGGACTTTGATGGAGATAGGTACACATGTCTTTTCATTTGAGGACATGATTGATACATGTGTGAGACTTGGAGTCTCATTTTAGTGGGAGTTAGGTATAGGTACAATGACAATGATGATGATTATGCTGTCATGAATATGTAGGTACATTTTGAGCATTGGCATGGCATGATCATGTATGCAGTTGATAGGTATGGGTTATGATGTTTGATTCATGATTATAGGTGGTGGTGTGGTTTATTTCAGGAGGTTGTTCTTATCTCCTAGATACTTGATTGGTTCCTTGAATATGGGTACTCATTTGTGGACTTGTTTAGAAAATTGAATCTAGGTTGATTTGGTGTTTGAGTCTTGAAGTCTATAGGTTATCTTATTTGATATCTCATCTTGTAGTTTACTATTGTGATGATGAGTTTGCATGTTTCATTGTTTGGGATCTTTGCATTATGCAGTTAGTGGGTTTAGTACTACCTATTAGTTCTAGCGGGATGAATCAGATGTGCACTGTCTATATCCACAAGACCGATTCAATGTTGATGTAGACTTTGTTAGTTGGCCTTTTCTATGGTCATTTGTGCATTGGTATGTTGCATTGGGATGAGAGGATGGATGATTAGAGTACCTAGATAGTCAGTTATTGGGACTTATAGCTTGGTTACATGGTTTAGTGTGAGCTTTTGACAATGATGATGGTTTATCTTCTTGGATTGGAGATCTTGGTTCTACTTTGGATTTACTGGTATTACAGTTATCTATGTGGACCATGGATTATATTTATTTAGGAGATGGTTATGATGATACCATGGATAGCTCATATCACAATTTAGTGGGAGATTTGGTAGTCATGTGGATTCATCACTTAGTGATGGATGATCTTCTATAGTGGTTAGGTTTCATGGACAAACTCTTGGATTATGATTCTTATATAGTATGAATGATTTGACATCTTGAGTTTTATTCTTAGGATACGGTTATCTTCATGTGATTGGAGATGTTGATCCTTGGTTTAGAGTTTGTTTAGTATTGTGTCTTGTTTTAATCTAGATTCTATATTAGAGTGTTGGCATGATAAAGGTTCCCTTGAGACTAGATAAGTGCATTGGAGCATGTGATCTCTGAGGAGGAGATGCTAGGTGATGATGTCATGTTGGGTTCCTGATTATGCATTTGGAGCATTGATAGTGCTCTTGTTGGTTCTCTTCATATTGATTACATTGGTCATGTGCTTGGAGAGCTTCATGATAGCATGGTGTTGCATTTGGATCTTAGCATGGATTGATTGATTGGAGGTTCTCATGGATACTTGGAGACTTGGGTGAGGCTGGAGTTCTTTTGGGATTAGAGACATTTGTTGAGACAATTACTCTTTGGAGGTTTCAAAAAGAAGACCAAGGAGCCTTTCACCTATCTATATGGACATGAGTTCATGGACCTTAGAGGAGATTATTCTTAGAGAATTCATTGTGGCTTGGTTTATCCTAGAGGAGAATTCTCATTCCCCACTGTTGGTCTACTTGGTAGAGTATCATCTAAGAGGTATTAACTATATTTTTAGATGCATTTTTCTTTATGATTTATCCTCTCATGGTTATGGATCTTGAGCTACAATTGTTTGTTTTGGAGGGTTCATTTGAGGGGTGTTTGGCATGGTTATCTCCTTGTTCATATAGTTTGATTTATGATGTTATTTATGAGGAGTTCAGGAGATGTTTATTGAGCTTATTCCTAGTTTTAGGAATGGATATTTGAGTTGATCTTCTTTGGTTAGAGAGGCTTACATCCATGTTGGTTTTACATGATACATGTGTTTTATTTGATCTATGAGATTGAATGGTTGGGTTTTGTTTAGGCTTTTCATTTGGGGTTGTAAAGGAGATCATACTTGACATAGCTTAGCACACTGAGGTGTTGTTAGAAGGACATGTTATGATATGATTTACGTTCTATGGCTACTTCCTAGAGGTTCATGTTCATATGGCTGGACTTGGCAGAGTTATGGCGACATGTTGTGAGGGGGTATGCAACATTTTGTGTTGCATGTGTGGATCATTGTGATTGTTCTTGTTACTACATAGTTTTGATCATTAACTACACATTGATTTGAGTGTTGATTGGTATACTCAGTATGCCTTGATTTATTACTACCCATGCAGTGGAAGTTCCTAGATATGTATGTTCTTCATTAACAAGTTTTACACAAGGAGATTTATGATTGTAGTTTATGGGTTAGACATATTGTTGGCATGAGTATACTAATTTTTTTGATAACTAGGAGGTATGGATGGTTGGATGTGTAGACACCTAAAATTGTCAACTCTTTGTATCATTCATAATTCATTCCCAAATGTCCCTAAACATCCCTAATCCATCCCTATTCATCCCTAAACATCCCTAAACCATTCCTAACCATCTCCAAACCATCTCTAGACATCCCTAAACCACCATTTCTCCACAATTAACTAATAAACACATGTTTAGATAGTTAATTAACCAATTCCCCTTTAATCCGTGATTTTACAATACTTTATTATCCAAATCACTATTCATGTAATATTCATTATTCATTCGTACCCGTATCAGTACCTTCATCGATAATTATCCCTATCCTAAATGATTTATTAATCATTTATCCCCCTTTCTCTATAGTCCAAAAATTAGATAAATTTAATTTATCTAATAACCCCTTACCCCATCCTATGAAGTAAATAAATATTTGTATTTGTTTAATTCCTATTTTCTACAGTTTTGATTAGGTTTTCCTAAACCTAATTAACTAACCTAAACCCTAATATAATCTTAGTCAAATCCTCTCCATTCCCCCAAATTTACAAAAGGCATGGCCTGTTGTACATGTCCACATGGCCTTCTTACAAAAGGCATGGTCAAGGACCCATGTATAGAGGTCCGTTTGTCCTCTATCCCCTTTTCCTCCAATTTTAAATTGGGCATGTACCCATGCTTCTAATTTAAAATCAAATCAAAGCCACCTCATCCCCTTTATCTACAATTTTAAATTGGGAATGTACCCATGCTCCCAATTTAGAACTCAAATCAAATCCAACCCATACCTCACATTTATCAAGTTAATCTCATCCATCCATATTCCTAATGCCCAATCTTGACCATTCATTCCTCCTTGATCCAAGGACATCTCCCATCCACCAATCTCATCATGAAACTTGGAAATCTCTCCTTTCTTGAGAGCTCTCAATAATCCTCCACCATTGATCTCAAAATTCAATCCTAACCATCTAATTGAGTCTCTAAAAATCTATAAATTGGAGCTCACCCCTCCACAAATCATATCAATTCTTCATGCAACTAAATTCTGCCTCTTTATCTCCAAAGACTCCATGAATTGAAAAGTTATGCTATCCATTTGAGGAGCCATCACACATCCAACATCAAAGGAGCACATCCAAGTATCAAGGTTTGCATGTAGTTAAGTGTTTAACTTCTTTTTTTGCATTCCTTTATGCTCAATCGAGGTAGCTTAGGATTTGAGTGAAATAGTTATGTTTTAACTTGTTTCTTGTGCTTATTTACTGTGTTATACATTCTAGTACACTCGATGGGACCCCCACCCGTCTAATCTAAAAATCTTGTGAGTTTCTTGTCAAGTGATGTTGTACAGGTAACAATCATGCCTACGACTATGGATCAACGCCCATGACCCTTCGGTCAGTGCTTGTGCATCCTGTGTTAGCACCTATTCTTGCTAACTCTCTATTTTGACAAGATACCCATATATTATCACTTATGTTTTACCAATTAGCACCTATGATTTTACATCATTTTGATTCTTTCATTTCTTGAAATTTGACATCTAACAGTCTCTAATTGACTTGGTTGCATCCCTAACAAGTCCTAACAACCTACTTTGTAGATTTAACACTCTATTTTATAGGTTTTTTATTAGATTGAAGGTCCCCCATAATCTCTACCTCATGTTAGCGCATGTGTATTCCGGTTCAGTACCCCTATACTTAGGTATACCTTATATATGTTTTAGTTTGTATGTCATATCTTTTAGCATGTATGTTAGAGATATTTGTGCCCATGTCATATAATTTAGCACTTGTGTTTACCTGTTCATTGATTGGTACCCATGTCAGGTCTTTTAGTGCCTATGTTTTCCTGATTAGCACCCATGTCATAGGGATTTGTGCCTATGTCTGCATTAGCACCTATGTCACTTTCTTTAGGGCCCATGTTTACCTTTTCAGTGCCTATATCCTAGATCAACGCCCTTGTATCCTCTGTCAGTGCCCTTCTAGCCTCTGTTAGTGCCCTTGCAACCTCTGTTAGCACCTGTACATCCTCTTTCACCGCTTGTGTCTGTTTCAGTCCTAATTTTCATCTAACATCATTTCTTGGACTAACTTTAGTGATTGCAACACTTTTTAATTATCCAAGACACTTCCAAGACTACTAATCTTGTGGTTTTGTAGCCCCACTTATTGAAGGACTCATATTTTTATCACTAAAACTAGGAACATTTATTTTTGGGATTAAAAAGGACTCGTTTGCTTTGTTTGGGATCATTTCAAGGTGTATGCCCTCCCCATACACTTTGCATGATCTTGGGGATCAAAAACCTTGATTTGATCCAATGTTTGTGTTGTGCCTTACACACATGTTCCATTTTATCAAATGGAGACCCCCTTTCTTAGGTTCTGCTTGAAGTTTGGCTTAGTCTCTGTTAGTTCCTTTTGGGGTAATGTTGAGTATGCAAGGTCAAATATGTCTGCATGGGGGTCTAACTCACATTCATCTGGTGAAAACATGCTTAAAGTTTTGAAGAAATCAAGTCAAGACAGGATGAGTCCCTTTGCCACTAAATTTCAAGGCTTCATGGCCTTTTGTACTAAAATACCTTTTCACTACACTTTGCGCTCACATCTAGAGACACTGAATATTCACACAAACCTTTCATTAGTAGAGTTTCACTAAAAACCTACCTCACTGGACTGACGCTAAAAAAATTGACCATCGGATATATCTTGAGTACCCAAAAACCTTAGCTGATCATGTCGGGTTGAAATTCTCTGTTGAACTAAACCTAAGGCATTTACGTCTATGCTAAAATTCCCTTACACTGAACTTGCACTAAATCCACCCCTCACTGGACATATCTGGTCAATGTCATATACTCTGTTGATCCAGTGTAGGATGAAAATTCCACCAAGGCATTCATTAAAACTTTGTACTAAGAATGTACTTGACTAGATAAGAAGGAAAACTTACCTTTACTGGACATATCCAATTGTAACTAAAACTTGTTCTTATCCATCAGAGGCTAAAATCCCTACAAAGGTATTAAATCAAGTTAGCACTAATATGAAGCTTCACTGCACATGTCCGGTCTCCCATGAAATCCCTGCAAGGTCCAGACAATGTCAAAACTCCACAAAATGATGGGTGTGTGACACTTTGTTGCTGTACTCCACCATTAATGGCAATTACTTTACAATATAAATGCCCCAAATCACTTGTAAATGATTTAGTTTTCATTTGAATCTTTGAATATCTTGAGCTCCCGCGCAAACTGAGTGATTTCTGGGGATTTATGGCGATTTGGACAAGCTTTTAAATGCATTTTAGTGCAATCAATTCCTTCTCATCTCCAGTTCAACATGTATAGGTCAGGTTCATTAAACCATGTTTTGTTTTGTATTTGAAATAACGTAGTTGAGGGTTTCAATTAGTTTGAGTTTTATGCAAGAAATTTCTAGGTGGAATGTGCTTTTGTTTTCATTAAAAATCTTTCAGATTATGGTCAGCTTTGAGTCTTGATTCAGGGTTTGTTTAGGATAGATATTTAATGTATATATATGTTAGGTCATGCTTCATGTCTTAGGTATCAACAGTTTGGTATTTCTTCAAAAAATCGTTATTTTTATCTCAGATGGAAAACACATAGTAAAGATTGTCCAAAATCTTAGAAAACCAGCTCAAAAATTCACTGTGAAGACCCTAGGCATTCTTTGCATGGAAAAATGACTTCACTAAACATATCTTGTAACAACTAAAAATTCTGCAAACATAACCCTAGGAAATTCCCAGCAAAATGAAGTAATTAAGAACTTAGCACTAAAAGAAGATGTCACATGATTTGCGCTAAAATGGGCTATCACCGGACACATCTGGTAGCACCTCGAAATCCTGCCGATCCTGTGTCAACCGATTTCCCCACCAAGGTTTTGAAGTTTGTACTAATAATAAAGGTTTCTAGATTTGTTCTAAAAGGGCCCTTCACATGACATATCCACTAAACTAACAAGTCTCTCCTTATGCTATCAAGAAGCTAATCCTTGCCAAGGACATCAAACACCCTTTATGCCAAATCTGGCACTCTGGATACATCCAGTCACCCGCTAATGTCCCACTGATCCAGTGATAACTAAATCCTCCTCTATATCCATCCACTGCCTAAAACTCTATTAAGGTGTTAAGGAGAAGCTACACCACTCATGCCCTCTACACACATCCTATGACCTACCAAAACCCCGCTATGTCTTGTGATGGCCTAAAATCCCGCTAGAGCCAGTGAAGATGCAAACTCCTGTTAACTGTGTAAATAAGCAAATTTGAATATTTTTCCAGGGGAAAAAGGCATGTTTTATTAGGTGATTTAATAAGATACATAAAGACAATGATAATTCACATGTTTTGGTTCAAATTTAGGTGATTATGCACTTTAGATTAGCATTTAATGCACGTATCCAGTGAGGCCACAAAAGCCCGCTGGACTACTTTTCTCTGTTTCTTTTTGTAAGTTTGTGTAGCAAATGCTAATGGATGGAACATCATGCATATCTTGAGTTTTCTAAATAGATTTTAAGGGATTTTTTGGCTTCAACATTGGTTTTCTTTGTTAATTCTTGACTTAGGATAAGAATTGCAATCATCTAACTATCTAGAAGCCTAAGTCTAGAACTCCTAGGACAACAAACTGTAAGAGTTACTTATTAGGACTTGTCCTGTAGGTTAGATGTCTTCCCGTGTAGTCAACATGAAGTATGAATTCAAGGGAATCCCTCTAGTAACAAAGATCACCTCAGCATGGTAGAATATTGGAGACACTGACCTTGGCCATATAGACATAGAAGAATTCAGGATCAAAGTCCTAGGCCCAAACCCAACTCCACTGGCCAGAAAGATTAGAGACAATGGGATAGTAGAAGCTACTGCCTTCCCAACTTCAGTGCAATGCCTATAATTAATTGTAGCATGTGCTAACAATTATGATCAGGCCACCAAAACTATACAAGCTCTAGGTCGACAAATCTTGGAGCACCTTAGTGCACAATCAATTGCAGAAATCTTTGGCATTCCCCCATTCCCAAATCTCTCCATAGTGGACAAGGAAGAGATTGAAAAGATGTATAAGAAGGACCCAGAGACTTGTAGAAAGAAGTTAAATGAAGGTTAGATGAAGAATATGAGGTCAGCCTTGTCAAAACTACCTCACACACTGTACATAAGTGATTTCAAGGAGGAGGTTGGAGATTTAATGACACTCTTAAGAAGGATCATAGGGCTGCCCACTACTTCTACCTTTGAGGGGTGGATGTTTGCATATATTGAGGAGATTTTACATGGAGAGAAAAAGATACATTGGGCCCATATTTTAAGTAACAATATTCATGGGGCCTTCGTCAACTTCTAGAAAGATGAAACCTTTAGATGGACTTCATATATTGTGTATGGTTTGGCTAGAACTATAGTATATCCTAGTTTATCTAAGTTGAGAGAAGTTGGCAATGGAGATGGTCAACTTAAGGTTTATGAATGTTATCAATTTAAAGTCTCTCAATCCTTGGTGCACCATAAGTGAGTTAATGATGCATTCACTATGCATATTACTTGAATTTTACAAAATGACATGGCAAGAAGGATATCCCTTGAGGCTATAGCTTTTGTGCAAACATATGGGAGATGGTATATCTAGTTTCAAAAATTTACTTACTTAAGGATACAAGGTTTCACTGGGGTACCATACAAACTGCCAAGGTACCCAGCTAATAAAGTGGTACTCTAAGAATTCACGAGGCAATTGCTCACTTGTGTAGTAAGTTTGAAACACTTGCATAGAGAATAAGTCAAGTTTCCCATACTTCTAAGAAGGGGCAACTATTCCTGCATCACTCTAGGGGTAGCAGAGCATCTAGATACAAAATTATAATTGCTGAATCTGCACTACTATCATAGGAGAAGATACTTTGATCCCTTTGGTGTTATGGAAAGGTATGTGAGCAAAAGCTTATTTCACAAGGAGCACTTGGAGAATTTTTGGGCTAACTATCAAGATGATTACGATGTGTTAAGGAGAAAGTATTCTAGGATGTCTCTGTTGAAATACATAGGACAACTAAGAGGGGGGTTGAATCAGTTGTCACAAAAACTTAACTTCATATGAATATCAAACCATCAAATAATTAACTTCTGATAATCAGATTTAATCATGAAAGCATGAAACCATAGACTTAATGACAATCACACATTCAACAAATAGACACCATATTTTTACATGGAAAACCCTAAAAGGGAAAAACCACAGTGGGTGTTAGCCCACAAAAATATATGAGTTATAACAATACCAAAAAATAGAGGCTCATTGCCTATAGGGCTCACTGCCAAAGGGTGGTGAACTAATTTGGTAGCATCTTCTCCATGCCTGAGTTCGATTCCATTGAAGTACAATTTAGCTTCTTTGCTTTGCTTTTTATCCCTTCGCACTTATCTCACCATTCTTCGCATTCCACACACACTTGTTTCGCAACTTAATTACATTATTTTATACAATTCATCAACCTTGGAATGTACATCAAGGTGACATTACATTAATCAACCATTGGAACAATCTCCAAGGTCGGCATTACAATCATACATAAAATAGGTTTGGACCTAATACAAATTTAGCCAAGGAAAAGATGTAAATATGTATGTGGATCACACAACACCTTAGCTGGGACTCAAATCCAATCTTCCACACCACGACACGTTTCTACAATCTTCAAGGCATCTCCGCAAATAGTGAAATCAACCAAGTCAGCCAAGACTGGTGAGAACACTAGGTCTGCTAAGAATATTCTTCATCCATGATCCAATTTTATCTTTGTAGACCAATCCAAAGGTAGGAAGATGATCAGGAGACATCCAAAAGCACATTGTAATCACCAGGAACAACCGCACGATCTCTAACCACTCTATCAAGAAGATTCTTCAAACTAGAGCACAAGAACAACACTATTAGCCATTGTCTTAAGGAAAGGATAGCTTGTAAACCACCAAATCATGAACCATTGTAGTTGAAAGTACTTATCATCATTCCAGACTTAACGCTAGAATCGTAGACCAAAATACTTCAATGCGAAGGAATGCGGAGCATAATACTTTCTCCCTGTCACCATCAAGCATACAGGAAAAGTAGTTTTCACTCTAGTGAACATAACTCACTCAAATCTTCATACCAGAGGCACAACCTTGGAATATAACATCTTTAAATAGACTTCTAAATAACTTCCAATCCGTAGACAAAGGTATTCTTCCTATAGGAAATGCGGAGCAATCCTCTAGATTGTTCTTCTGTATGTAATACACTATTTCTACCAGAGGAGCTAATTTTCTCAATATCCTCAACATCAAGATCACTTACATAAGTAAATACAAAGCATATCACTCCTTACAAGAAAGCAACAAAATAAGAGCACAGTTGACACAAATGACAACACAAATATGTTGACATCAATGACAACACTGATTAGGCACATACTTGCAACAATCTCCCCCTATGTCATTGATGGCAACATATGATGTGAAAAACTGAAAAGACCATCAAGACAAGATTCTCCCCCTTTCTCTTTACACATCTACATTCTTTCTCCCCTGAGTTTTTCACATGATTTCTCTCCCCCTTTGACATCAATGGCAAAGGGCACATACTTACGTTCTGCTGCTTTAATCCAACACATCTAGCTACTCCCCCTAAGAGGTAGCTCTCAAAACATCAATCCAGATCAAAGAATGAGACTTGAACACCACTAGATTGATGCATTCTTATGCATCTTAGTTGAGGGAAGGAGGGGTAATGACCCCTAACTTTTCTCTGAGATACTCAAAGGTATCCTTGGGTAGAGGCTTAGTAAAGATATATGCAATCTGATCCTTTGTGGGCACATATTCTAACTTTACTTCATTCTTTGTCACCTTTTCTCTCAAAAAGTGATACCTTATAGATATATGCTTTGTTCTTGAGTGCATCACTGGATTCTTTGAAATATTTATAGCGCTTGTATTGTCACATAAGATTGCAACTGGATCTTCATATACAACTCTTATGTCCCTTAAAGTCTGCTTCATCCATAACACTTGAGTACAACAACATGCTGCTACAATATATTCCACTTCTACTATTTATAAAGAGATTGAGTCATGTTTCTTACTCAGCCATGAAACCAATCTGTTGCCCAAAAAGAAAACACCTCCACTTGTACTTTTCTTGTCATCAACATCTCCGTCCCAATTAGCATCTGTATAAGCACTAAGAGTGAAATCATTATCCTTTGGATACCATAAGCCATGATCTGAAGTGCCTTTTAAATACCTCAGGATTCTCTTAACTACCATCACATGTGATTCTCTTAGATCAGCTTGAAATCTTGCAACAAGACAAACTGCATGCATAATATTAGGTCTAGTTTGAGTTAGATAAAGCAATCCTCCAATCATGGATCTATAATTTTTATGATCAATCTTAGGTGATTCATCACTTTTTCTCAACTTGCAGCTAGTCACCATGGGAGTACATACTAGTTTAGAGTCTTTCATCCCAAACTTCTTCAATAACACTTTCACATACTTAGATTGAGATATGAAGATTCCTTTATCTGATTGATTGATTTGCAGACCCAGAAAGAAATTCATCTCACCAAACATAGACATCTCAAACTCTTTCTGCATTTCACAGACAAATGTCATACACATAACTTCATTGCCTCCAAAGATGATATCATCAACAAAGATTTCAACAATCAAGACTTGATCACCATTAATATGGAAATAGAGATTACTATCAATAGTACCTTTACTGAACCCTAACTTTAGTAAGTACTTATCCAACCTTGCATACGAAGCTGTAGGAGCTTTCTTGAGTCCATACAATGTTTTCTTCAACTTGCATACCATATCACCTTGATCTTCTAGTTGGAATCCTTCTGGTTGCTCAATGTAGACTTCCTCTTCCAGCTCACCATTTAGAAATGTAGACTTCACATCCATTTGATACACTTTGAAATCTTTGTGGGCTACAAATGCCAGAAATATTTGGATTGCTTCAATCCAAGCTACTAGAGCAAAAGTCTCTTCAAAATCCATTCCTTCAATTTGAGAATATCCTTTGCACACAAGCTTTGCTTTGTTCCTTACAACTTCTCCATTTTCATTCAGCTTATTCTTGAAAACCCATTTGGTTCCAATAACATTTTTATCAACAGGTCTAGGAACTAATTCCCAAGTTTCATTCTTTTCTATCTGCATTAGTTCTTCCTCCATGGCTTTTACCTAGTTTTCATCATTGCAGGCTTCATTCACAGTTTTTGGTTCAACCTTTGAAAGCAAACAATAATTCACTTGTTCTTCTGCAAATCTTTTCCTTGTCAGCACACCTTTGTTTTTGTCACCTATAATCTGATCTTTAGAATGATTAATCCTTACATACATGGGAGTCTTAACACTTTTTGGTTCCTCTTCTTCACCCTCACTATCTTCTTGCTCAACTTTTTCTTCATTCACTATAGTCACAGGTTCATTAGGTTCATAGAAACTCAGGTCTGATATTCTTTCCTTACCTTCATCCACCTTCACATTTACACTCTCAACAATCTTTTTGAGCCTTTTGTTGTAACATCAGTAGGCCTTACTCTTGGTAGAGTATCCTAGAAAGATTCCTTCATCACATCTTCCATCAAACTTTCCTAGATCTTCATCTCTTCTGATATAGCATTTACTTCCAAAGACTTTAAAATATTTCACTGTAGGAATTCTTCCATACCACAATTCATAGGGAGTTTTAGTACCATTACCTTTCACTTGAACTCTGTTTTGAATGTAGAAAACAGTATGTATAGCTTCTTTCCAAAAGACATTCGGTAGCTCTGCTTCCTTCATCATTGTCCTAGCATACTCTTGAATTGTCTCATTCTTTCTTTCCACAACTCCATTTTGTTGAGGAGTCCTCGGCACTGACAACTGTCTCTTTATCCCTTGCTCTTCACAGAAAATGTTGAATTCATTTGGTGTGAACTCACCTCCTCTATCAAACCTCAAGCATTTGATTTTCAATTCTATTTAATTCTCAACCATTACCTTGAAGGATTTGAACTTCTCTAAGGCTTCTGATTTGTCTCTTAGAAAAGTAACCCAAGTCATTCTAGAATAATAATCAATAAGAAACATGAAGTACCTATCACCTTGTAGACTTCTCACACTTCTAGGACCATAGAGATCTGTATGCACTAGATCCAACAGGCCAACAAAAAATTGCTCTTTGCTCTTGAAACTGGTTCTTGTCTACTTCCCTAACATTCCTTACAAATTGTATTGGAGGGTTTCACAAGTTTTGGTAAATCTCTCATAGTCTGACCTGAACTTATCTTTACCAGATTATCAAAGTTTATATGACACATCCTTCTATGCCACTACTAGCTCTCATCTTCTTGAGTTAATAAACAATAATCATTAGTTCCTCTTAATTGATAGATGTTACCTTTGGTCTTCTTACCGGTAGCAATCACAGTTCCAGAGCTTTCCATGATCTTGCACCCATTGTCTTTGAATCTCATATCATAACCTTTTTCACACATTTGACCAACACTCAAAAGATTATGCTTCAAACCCTTCACATATAGGACATTGTCAATATTATGCTTTCCATCAAATGAAATAGATCCTTTTCCACAAATCTTACCAGCTGCATTATCTCCAAACCTAACCAATCCTCCATCATAAATTTCAAAAATCACAAACTTACTTTTGTCACTAGTCATGTGATGTGAGAATCCACTATCAATGATCCATTCATCCTTATCTTTCTCAACCTGAACAGCCAAAGCTCTTTCTTCCACTGGTTTTTCTTTCTTCACACAGCTAGCAAAACTAGTAGACATAGGATCTTCTTTAATAGAAATAAATAGGCATTCATTTGCACTAGTAATAGCATCATTAGATTCATCATTAGTCACACCTTCATCATTAAAATCTCTAACATAGTAGAATTTCTTTGGAAATCTAAGCCTACTTCCAAATCTTTTCTTATTTCTTTCAATTCTTTCGGGACATCTAGAATCATAATGGCCTACTTTACCACATGAGAAACATTTGAAAGGTAATTTTCCTTGAAACTTACTGAAACCTCTTTGCAACCTGTCAACAAAGTTAGCTTCAATTTCATCAAAGTCATCATCCACCTTATATTTCTCAGCTTTGGAGACCTTTTCTGAGGTATTGGCTTTAAAAGCTATCTCAACTTTCGGAAAGGCATCACCAAACTCTCTCATCTCAAAGGTTGTAAGATTTCTAAGCAATTGATCTTTGTCAATAGTTTTCATAGTCATTATTTCTTCAATTGTAGCTATCTTGTGACTATAGCACTTTGGTAGAGATCTAAGAATTTTCACCACAACTTCCTTATCACCAATGGTTCCTCCCACTCCTTTTATTCCATTGACAAGTTCATCAACCCTTTGCATGAAGGCTATAATATTTTCATCTTCATTCATCTTTAAACTCTCATGTTTTGATTTTAGGACCTGTAGCTTGGCTTCTTTTACAGAATCATCTCTTTCATATAGTTTCTTCAACTTCTCCCAAACTTCATTTGCAGTTTCTAGATCCATGACTTTTATCAGCTCAATGTTGGTCAAGGCACTTAACATGGCATCTCTGGCTTTTACATTCAACTCATACTCTTTGATTTCATCTTTAGTTGTTAAACCATTTTCAGATATGGTGTATTCTATTTCTGCAACTTTCCATACTTTATAACCAAGACAAAGGAGATAACTTTTCATTCGTACCTTCCATAGTGCATATTTTGTCCCATCAAATCGTAGAGCCTCCTTTTTGAAAGACATCCTAAATTTTCCTCAAGCTGTTAGGCTTTCTTCCAAGGAACCTGCTCTGATACCAATTGTTGAAATACACAGGCCAACTAAGGGGGGGTGAATCAGTTGTCACAAAAACTTATCTTCATTGAATATCAAATCATCAAATACTTAACTTCTGATAATCAGATTTAATCATGAAAGCATGAAACCATAGACTTAATCACAATCACAAATTCAACATAATAGACACTAGATTTTTACGTGGAAAACCCTAAAAGGGAAAAACTACGGTGGGTGTTAGCTGACAAAAATATGAGTTATTACAATACCAAAAAATAGAGGCTCACTGCAAAGAATAGCTCATTGCCAAAGGGTGGCTCACTACCAAAGGGTGGTGAACTAATTTGGTAGCATCTTCTCCATGCCTAAGTTTAGTTCCATTGAAGTACAATTTAGCTTCTCTGCTCTACTTTTTTTCCCTTCACACTTATCTCATCATTCTTCATATTCCACACACACTTTTTTTGCAACTTCATTACATGCTTTTATACAATTCATCAACCTTGGAATGTACATCAAGGTTGGCATTACATTCATCAACCATTGGAACAATCTCCAAGGTCGGCATTACAATCATACATAAAATAGGTCTGGACCTAATACAAATTTAGCCAAGGAAAAGATGTAAAGATGTATGTGGATCACTCCATGTCTTAGCTAGGACTCAAATCCAATCTTCCATGCCACAACACACTTCTACAATCTTCAAGGCATCTCCACAAATAGTGAAATAACCAAGTCGGCCAAGACTTGTGAGAACACTAGGTCTGCTAAGAACATTCTTCATCCACAATCCAATTTTCTCTTTGTGGACCAATCCAAAGGTAGGAACATGATCAAGAGACATCCACAAGCACATTGTAATCACCAGGAACAACCGCATGATCTCTAACCACTCTGTCAAGAAGATTCTTCAAATTGGAGCACAAGAACAACACTATCAGCCATTGTCTTAAGGAAAGAATAGCTTACAGACCACCAAATCATGAACCATTGTAGTTGAAAGCACTTATCATCATTCTAGACTTAACTCTAGAACTACAGACCAAAATACTTCAATGCGGAGGAATGCAGAGCGTTATACTTTCTCCCTGTCACCATCAAACATACAGGAAAATTAGTTTTCACTCTGGTGAACATAACTCACTCAAATATTCATACCAGAGGCATAACCTTGGAATATAAGATCTTCAGATAGACTTCTAAATAAATTCCAATCCATAGACAAAGATATTCATCCTACAGGAAATGCGAAGCAACCGTCTGGACTATTCTTCTGTATGTAATACACTATTTCTACTACAAATCATTGTTTCTACTAGAGGAGCTAATTTTGTCAATATCATCAACATCAAGATCACTTACATAAGTAAATACAAAGCATCTCACTCCTTACAAGAAAACAACAAAATAAGAGCACAGTTGACACCAATGAAAACACAAATATGTTGACATCAATGATAACACCGATTAGGCACATACTTGCAATAGTCTCTTAAATTTATCAAAAGGGTTAACATTATACGAGTCCTAGAATAATTGATAGATGATAATGATGTAATCCAAAGAGGCCCCTAGGAGGCTTTATTCAATTAGCCTATTCCATTTCCAAATTGGGTAGATTTAGAGGAAATCTATCTAGATATGGCAATGAAAGAACTAATTAGGTTTAGTAAAGTATGGGTACAAGCTCAAATTGCAACCTTGAATTCAAATGGGCTAGCTCTAACTTATGCAGAGCAAAAGAAAGAAAGGGTTAACAATGATGAAGAAGATCAACCCATAGAATTAGAAGATGCTATAGGACAGGAAGCAACTAAAGAAGCTAACATAGACAATGAGGAAAATATTCCGTTGGTAGAGAAAGGAAAGGCCAAGAAAGATGCCCCTAAACCACAAAAGAAAGAACTCCTTCTGTCCACTAGAATAGGGGCAGAAAAATGAAAATATATGCCAAGTGGAAAATGAGAGACTTCAAAGGCAAAGAAGCCAAAAGTATCAACCACTGTTGCATCCACTATGCACACAACTGCCCCTACCTCACCAATTGCTGTAAATGTTCCAATGTTGATTCCTTCCACTCCTACATCCACCATTGCAAATTCCACTATCTCATCTTCACCTGCTACCTCCATATCATCCTTGCCATCCATTTCTTCTATTCCCATCTCTTCTATCGCTCCATCCACCTTCCTTGCTATTACATCCTTAAGTCTTCCTGCTCTCGCTTCCTCTCCATTCTTGCTTTCTTTCAGATCTTCATCCCTAGCTCCCATTTCTACCATCCTATCACCACCATCTTTCACCTTACCATCTCTTGGTCTTTCCACTCCACTTTCCATCTCCTCTTCCCTCTCCTTTTGTTGGCTTTGCATCATTTGCCAATATTTCTAAATTGTATCTACCTCCTGCTGCAACTAATTCTTTAATGGCCATTAATGAGTCTTTGACTAAACCATTCAATGATCCCACAAAAGTGTCAATGCCTGCACCTCTTCCAGTTCCCTCACTACCAGGTATTGAGAAAGTATGTGAAGAATTGGACTCACATGAGGATATAAATAAAGATGATATTGCACAAACCCTCCTTATAGGTTCTACTAGTGGTGTAGATATCGTAAACATAGACGATAGTCCTGACAAGGAGGTCAATGATTTAATTTTAGAAGTTGCACAATAGGCCATAATAGAGAATCTACAACATTTGGAGCAGCCCAAATCACCAATCAAGGATAATGAACTTGATGAGCATATGGAACAAGTACCAGATCAGAATGAATCAAATAATAGAGGAACATATCAGGCCTTGGGGGAAGAAAACATTAATGTGAATGATTCTTTTAATAAGGGAGATAGTCACATTGACTCTCCTAAATATTCTTCTACTGCACCAGATTGGTTGCAATAAAGATTAAGCAATAAGCCTCTTGAGGTAGAGGTAATGACCCTAGATTTGGACACCTTTTTGGCTAGACTAGAGAAGCCTAAAAAATAGAAGAAGGCCAAAGTCCAATCTAGAATCTATAAAGATACTACTGGTTCCCATATTGTAGAGGTGGTCGCAGTCCCTCCAGAACAAGAAAATAAGGAGGATATAAGACCGGAGGAATATATAGTTACAACAATAAATCTGGGGCCAACCTCTAAGGAGCAAGAAATAGAGGAATTCAAGGGATCAGTATCTAGCATTCTAGACAGGTTGAATAAAGATGAGTTGACCAAGCAACAATTGAGGTAGCAAAATGAAGAGCTCCAGGCCTACATAAAGTTTTTGATGAAGCCTATGAATTCTGATTGGGAGCCAGAGGTAGCACCAACTCTCCTTTCCAAAGAGGAGCTAACAAATTTTGATAAAATTATCACTACTGCAACAACCATAGAGGAATGGTTTCATAAAGTTTATACAGAGGGTTGTGAGATGATTCTTTTTGCAACTTAATTGCATAAGGATTTTTTCATATTGAAGTCTGAATGGGAAGAAGTCAATAATGATTGTACTTCTTATGAAGACTATTACTCCCATATGCATCTTAGAGTGCTATCCATGGCTAATCTCCCTGATGAGGTTTTGTTAGCAGAAGGCATTTTGACTCAAGATAGATTGGATAAGCCTGGGCAATGGTTAGAATTGATTGGATTGAGAAAATAAGTTTTTGATAAAGCTAAAGATTCTTTTGGTATAGCCAAAGCCCAAATTATGGAGGTAATTTATAAAATAAATGATGTACAAATTATGATCTTGATGATATGGCCCTAGTAAATATGCAGGAATGTAAAGATAAGCTGCATCATATTATTCATGGAGAGTCACCGCTTAATATGATTGGGAAATTAGAAAAAAGTTAGTGATCTCAGAGCTACATTTGTAGAATTTAGAAGAAACGGGAGATCAAGGGAGGTAGTTTACTACAAGTTCTCATAGGAGGTTGACCAGCTAAAATTTAGAATAGATTTCATCAAGGATCTAGACCCATCAGATATAAATTTGGCACTATTGGCTCTTATAGCATACAACAATAGAAAAGCAGAGAAGAATAAAGTCAACATAGGTGATGAGGATCAATAGAATATTCCAACAAGAATTTGAAATCCTGTCACTCCACTTCAACTGTAATTTTTGAGGGTCACATGGCTTTATTTTGACTTTATTTTGTCTTGTAAATTGGATCTTTGTCTTGTATAGAAAAATGGGTATTCATTTTGTCTAGATTCAATGTATTTAGAGGCTGTATTTTGTCTTTTTCTATCAAGACAAAAGTAAACACAAAAATGTAACAAACTGCTATCTCTCATTTAATGCAATGTAGATCTGGACCCTTGGTGTTGAGTTAATCTCCACTGTTCGTGGAAAACTTGATATGGTGCCTTCTCTATAAAAGTACCATCACTTTCTCTCATTTGTAATAGACTCTTGATAGTGAATTGCCAAGACTATGCCAAAATTTTGATTAATACAAAGCAAGCTTTGCAAGTTACTAGGAATTTGCATATTGTGTTGTCTATTTTGGTTTTCATGGTTCACTTCAAATATGAGATTAATTAAATGTGCTATTGCAATGTTGAGTGAATGTTGAAGATATCTGATGAGTGCTTTGATCCATACTATTGGCGCTTATTGATTGTAAGTTGTTGTGCATAGTTAGCCTCAACCTTTCTATTAAATTCAGTTCAGTTGCATTTCATAAGTTAAATTATGCCATTGTTAGGGTATTTAATGAATGAATGTTATTTCAAAATATTAAGATTCCATAGGTGATTGCATCATTTTCTATAAAATTGTGGTTTCTACAGCCTAGTGAAGTGGAAAGTGGTTTATTGAAAGCATTTGCCTATCAACAACATTTCTTTCATTGTGATTGTCACTTCAGATTTCACCTTCTTTTCTAAACCCTTTATCCTTTTGTATTTTCTTTAAAACATTTGTTAGATTAGGCTTCAAAGAAACAATCATATTCCAAATCTACTGAAGATAACCTAGGGTTTTACACCTTTTACTGTCATAGTTCCATCAAACCCTATCATTGTATGTAAGTCCCCTTAGTTGGTATAGCTGATACATCCCACTAAAATTATTCCTGCAAACTAAGACCTAGTTGTATAAACCTTGGGGCAGTCCTATCCAGGATAAGATTCCTTTGAAGAGAGGTGAGATAGCCTACATTTCACCTACGTTGATGTGTGTTAAAACCACCATCAATAGTTTTTTATATTTATTCATCCTAAGGTCCTTGGTGTGTATGCTCACTCCTTGCACCATTTAGTGATCTTGGAGATCAAAAACACCTTGGATGCTTTCCTCTAGGGGAAAAACCTTAACCCTCATGTTCCAGTGGGGTATACAAATTTGGAAGAGAATTAAAATCACGATGTAGGAGAATCCAGAAGCATTCAAATCAATTGGGATAATTAATGTTAAGTTGCAGAGTGCTAATGAGAGTGACAATGGAGACTATTGCATTTTACTGCATTATCACATTAGAGCTTGCAGAGATGGATTAGTTTCTATAACATGTCATCTACATCATATCCAAAATTCAGATCATTTAGGTTCGATTCTGGAGAGATATCACTATCAGAAGATTACCTATTTTCACAGAGTAGAGTAGTCAGTGTTTAGCGAAGTCTAATTGGTTTGCAAAACAATTCTGTGACTTACAGAGCTTAAGGGAACATCATTCAAGGTAGTTTAGGACCTAGCCAACCTTCATGGAGATCCGCACGAAGTTCCATTCACCTGTGGAGCAATACCATATGTTTAGGTCTGACCTATCTGTGTCTACACGTTTCATACTAGCTGTTACAATTAGGCTGACTTGATAATGTTGTGAAGGCTTGCAAAGGATATAAATGAAGGATAAATGTTTGTTTCAAGGTAGGGTGAATAGTGATGGAGTGTGTGAAGGTATGAAGCAAGAAGATGAATTTTTTTGATTTGGGAAAGTAGTAGAACAAAGTAGAAGGTAGAGTAGTGAACAAAAGAAGTTATAGAGCAGAGAATTGAGAAGAAGAAGAAGTAAGAAGACATGAAGTTGTGTTGTATGAATCTTTTGTAAACCTAGGCTATGGCCTAGCATCTGAAAAGCCCTAGAGGCATATTTAATGTGATTTAGATTCTAATATAATTAGAAGTGATCTTTGAAGGCTAGGTTTTTCCCTTTGAGGATTTTCCCAAGATATATCTTGTGTCATGTGTTAATGAACATCTCTTATCTTTCTGTGGTTATTTGAACGTTGTTGTTACATCTCTGTTAAGATCATGGTGTTAGTTATTTAAGGTTGCAAGGTTGGACAATCCCTCATCAGACCCTCCTACCTTGTCTGCATCAAGTGGTATCAGAGCTGGTTGTGAATCTATTGGGAAGGTTGCGAATCTATTGGGAAGGTTGTGAATCTGTTAGGATGGTTGTGATTCTATTAGGATGGTTGTGAATTTGCTGGGAAGATAGAAAGTGTTGGAAGAGAGTGTGAAACTGTAGAAGTAACAAGTGTCACTGCTAAAGAAGATCAAGGCAAGGAAGATCCAGGTAAGCTTTTCATATTAAGTTGTTTATCTAACTTGTTTCAATGGGGAAGATTAGAAAAAATGATGAAGAAAGAAAATGAAAACCTAATATGTGAAAAGGATATTCTGGAAGAAGAATTGTGTGAAATCAAAAGATGTAATTCATAATTGATGGAAAGGATAAAAGAACTAGGAGAAGACAAATATGATGCTCTTGAAGATGAATTGGAAAATGTAAAGAGGAGGGATGAAGAATTAGAAGTAGAGGTAAAGTTGTTTGAGTATGTCAAAAAGAGTTTTGAAGAATTGGAAGAAGGATTCAAGTTGTTTGGGAAGGTGGAAAAGAGGAACAAAGATCTACAGGAAAATTTGGAAGAGCTGAAAAAGGAAAATAATCTATAGAAGAGTAAAATATTAGGATTAAAAGAACATGTTAACTAGTTAGAGCAGTCACTTGTAGCACGCAAAAAAGAGAATGAAAGTCTGAGATCTAAGCCTAAACATTGTGATGTTTCTTGTGATACTAATGATGTGTGATACTGTAGAAGCTTCTTTAGAAGGTGAGAATGAAGATAACAATGTAATTGAATCTATAGTTGTTGGTGATGGTATTGGTTTCAAAATCATGCAAAGAATGGGATATGAAGGAAAAGGATTGGGAAAGCATCAACAAAGAATTACACAGCCTATTGAGCTAGTAATGAGATCAAGAAATGAAGGCCTTTGAGATGACAGAGGTAAGGATGTTGTCACAAGTTCAAACAAGTCAACTCAGGGAAGAAAAGGTATGCATTGTTCTTATTGTAATAGATATGGACATGAAAAGGAATTGTGTTGGGATCTATACCCTTGTAAGTTATGTGGATTAAGGAATCATTCTGAAAAGATGTGTTGGAATAAAATGCAGAGGAGAAAGCCTATGATAGGTTGTATACAGAAAGATTATGGATGGATTGATGGATCAAAATGGAAACATGTTATTGGTATGTTCAGAAGGTTGTATAGATTAAATTATTCATGTGGAGAGAAAAGAGGATATGGATTAGGATGTAGAGAGAGAAGACCTTATGTGAAGAAAAACAAGAAAAGTAATTCATACTACAGAGGGATAAATGATAGGATTCATAATTCTTATCACAATGAAGGATACCAAAGGAATGAAAGAGGGTTTGCTAGAAGCGGAATCTATTTTCAAGTTTGGAGGCAAAAAAAATCAAGTAGTGAATGTCACCAAGAACTTGTTACCAGAGAGGCTAATGATGAGGAAACAATAAATAATGCAGAGGTAGTTTATGCAGTGGAAGAGGAACCTTTTGAGTCATCAAATTTAATAAAGAAACATAAAGAGGGTGAAGCATTGATCTTAAGGAGAGTTGTGTTATAGAACTGAGAAAACATTGCAAGAAAAATTTTGTATGAACAAGTGTGAAGCATAGTAGGGAAAGGAAATTCATATTGCAGAGAAAGAGGGAATGACAAGAAATTCTGTCAAAAGAGGAAGTTTGTATACCGGAGTAAGGAAAATGTAGATGAAGGAATAGAGAAAAGTATAAGGAAACTATATATAGAAAGGTAACTGTGAGATTTTGATGAGTGCAGAAGAAATTGTATTTGGAAACAAGGATTAGACAGTGTTGCAGAGAGAATTCAAGAATGTGTTGACTGAATCAAGGAAGTCACATGGTTGTTCCGGAGGATGCATAATTGACTCTTAATTGATTGAAGAAGACATTAATCTTGAGGCAGCCTATAAGTATTTGACAATAGAGCACCAAACTAAGAGCCAGTTGCAACATTGTAGCCAGAGCACCAAACCTAGACCACCATCAAATGAAGAACTTGAGGCAACTTGTAGAGAAGACTTTCTCAGACCGCTGATCATTGAGGCAATGCAAGGCTTACAAGTAGGCTACCGAACCTAGACCACTAGAACATGAAGAACTTGAGGTAGCTTGTGGAGAAGACTTGTTCAGACTGCCGATCATTGAGGTAGTGCAAGGCTTGCAAGTAGACCGCCGAACCTAGATCACCAGAACATGAAGAACTTGAGGCAACTTGCAAAGAAGACTGGCTCAAACTAGATCGTTGAGGTAGTACAAGGATTTCAAGTAGACCACCAAACTTATCCTAAGGGATCACATTGATTTTGACATAATACAAACCAAAATAAAGAGGCCCACTTTTCAATTAACCCTGAGAGTCTGATGCAGGAGCATCCGGAAGCATTCAAATCAATTGGGATAGTTAATGTTAAGTTACAGAGTGCGAGGAAGAGTGACATTGGAGACTACCACATTTTACCGCATTATCACATTAGAGCTTACAAAGCTAGATTTAGTCTCTATAACATGTCGTCTACATCATATCCAAAATTTAGATCATTCGGGTTTGATTCTGGAGAGATATCACTATCAGAAGATTACTTGTTTTCACATAGTAGAGCAATTAGTGTTTAATGAGGTCTAATTGGTTTGCAAAGAAACTCTGTGACTTGTGGAGGTTAATGGAACATCATTCAAGGTAGTTTAGGACCTATCTAACCTTTATGGAGATCTGCATGAAGTTCCATTCACCTGCGGAGCAATACCATATGTGTCTACACGTTTCATACTAGTCCTTATAATTAGGCCAACTTGATAATGTTGTGAAGGCTTTCAGAGGATATAAATGAAGGATACATGTTTTTTTTTAAGGCAGAGTGAAGAGTGATAGAGTGTGTGAAGGTATGAAACAAGAAGATGAATTGCTTTGATCCAAAGAAGTAGCAGAATAGAGCAGAAGGTAGAGTAGTGAATAGAAGAAGATACAAAGCAGAGAATTGAGAAGAAGTACAAAGATATGAAGTTGTGTTGTACAAATCTTTTGTAAACCTAGGCTATGGCCTAGCATCTAAAAAGCCCTAGAGGCATATGTAATGTGATTTGGATTCTAATATATTGAGAAGTGATCTTTGAAGGCTGGCTTTTTCCCTTTGAGGGATTTCCCAAGATATATCTTGTGTCAATTGTCAATGAACATATCTTATCTTTTTGTGGTTATCTGAATGTTGTTGATAAATATTTGTTAAGATCATGATGTTAGTTGTTTAAGGCTGCAAGGTTGGACAATCCCTCATTGGACCCTCCTACCTTGACTAAATCAAAAAGACTCTTTCATTGGGGGATATTTTTCATTTTGGGTGAAGCTTGCAAGAAATTTATACCTTGCAAGTGGAGGAGAGTGGGTTACCCTCTCGTACCATGCCATGAGACATACCCCTCATCTCATAGACTTAGGCCTCATACACCTTGTGTGTATCAAGGATATCCCCTAGAAGCCCATACATCCTAGCTTAAGACTCTTCAACAATCATATCTTGTGGTACACTGCTGCAGAAGGAAGGGAAGATGCTCACACATACCATTATACTTGAGATAGGGGCTTCTTTGGGAAAGACAAAAGTCTACAATGTAAGGGGTATATGGTGGTATATGACTATATATTCTCTATCTATCCAAGCTATAGCATTATGGTATTAAAGGGGGTGGGATTCACTTCTCTATTTTAAGTTGTGATTGACCCATTGCTATTTCATGAGATCCACAAGATATGTCATAACTATTTTACTAATCTAGGTTGTTGGTGTGTTTGGCATGTCTTCATTGTCAAAACTTGTAAATCTCCTCAATCCAAATCAAAACCAAATCCTTTGCAAGAATTGCGTATGTATGTGTGTTTATTTTATTGCAAAGTTTCCTAAGGTCAAAAGTGTTCAGGAGCATGAGACATCATCTTGCAGATATAGAGAATGGTTTTATACTTCACAGGTTTGATCTTGCATCATCAGGAGATGTGTTCTTCACAATGTCATATCAGTGAACATGACATATTCAATCAGTTAGAGAGATGTGTTCTTCACAATGTCATATCAGTGAACATGACATATTCTTGGTAGGCATGGTCTTCATTATTCATCAGGTTCTTGACAAGGTTGATGATATCAATTGTTAGTATTCAAAGGTTTGCAATGTGTTGGTTCTTGACAAGGTTGATGATATCAGTTGTTGGTATTCAAAGGATCACATGGTATGATGTTGAGATCAGGATATATACTTTTCATGTGGTAGTTGAAGATTAGGATGTATACTGTTCATATGGTATCCAAAGGTGTGCATGTGATTTGTCTATTGTCTTCGTATTTGTTGATCATGTATAAGATGCTTTACAGGAGATGGTATATGTTCTCACAAGAGATGTTGTATGAGCTTAGACTGCAGTGAGTTGTGATATCTGATCTTGGTCTGCCAAGAGGAATGGATAGGTTCATACATGTCATATCATTTGTGATGCTTTGGTTAGACCAAATCATTTGCTTTCATATTCTTCAGGGTGTCACAGTTATGGTTCATAAAGATGCTTATCTCAGTGTTGAAGTGTGTTAATATGCTTCAAGAATGTTGCTTTAAAAATGAAGGCTATCTAATGGTCAAGGTGTCACCATTTGTTTTAAATATCCTAAACATCTCTCATACCCTAAATGGGCTTGAAAGTTAAACAGCCTTGTTTGACAGTCATTTACACTTTATGTTCTATTTGAATGGTGACCTACTAGAACAGGTCAGTTCACTTAAGTACCACCTGCCAGAGGGGTTTCTTGTCATAACTTATGACCGGTCCCTTCTTGTTCAAACCGACACCCTCGGTCTCTCCCATAAGTGTTTGGGCGGCCTATCAAAATGGATATGTTTAAACATGTTAAAAGCGCCAAAAAGAAAGCATCGAAATTTTTGTGAGGAGAAAGTTTCTAAACAAGGAATCTAGACTTAAATAAAAGTCATCAAATGTTAAGAGGAGAGCCCGAATGGAGAGGGAAAGTTTATTAAAGTTTTTTTGAGTTTTTTTTAGAAACCATTGAAAATATCTTTTGAGCCCGATTTGTAAGGCAAAAGCCCGATTTAATGGAGTTTTTTTTTTTGGTATTTATAAAATTTCTATTTTAAAAAATAAAAAAAAAAGCATGAGTTCAAATTAGGAAGTTTATGAGGAGATGGTCATTGCTTTTTAAAAGCAATTTTTTTTAACTATTGAAGAATTTAGTAAAGATTGTTTATGAAAAATTGCAGAGAAGAATTTGAGGTGATTTTCTTTTTACAAGGCAGATTGGATGAAAAATTTGAAGACTAATTTTGAAGAGTTTTTTTTTGGTGTGAAGAATATATTTTTTTTGAGAAGATTTATGATGGATTTTTATGAGGAAAATTGACAAATTTTTCTTCTGGATCTGAGGAGAAAAATAAACAGGGGCAGATGAAATTTGTGAAGAAGATATTATTTCTCTTAGGAGCAGATTGATTAAATTTTTGAAGACAAAGGAAATTTCTTTTCTGCAAGGAAGATGAAGGGTTTGTCTTGAAAATGATTTGTTACAGGATACGAATAAGAGAGATTTTATTTTATCTTAAAGGCAGATTGACAAAATTACATGAAGCCAATGAATTTGAATATAAAATCATGAATTTTTTTTAGGAATATGAATCAAAATTGAAGAGTTTATTTGCAGGGGAGATGAAGAAAAGGAAATGTGTTTTTGCAGAGAAGTGAAATTTCAAAATTCTTGTTGTTTATAATTGCAAAATTTGTGTGATCAGATGAAGGAATGTGAAAGGTTCCAAGGCAGTGAAAAGACATTCAACTTGTATAAATTTTGTTTCCAGGTGCATTGATGGATGGATTAAGAAGGATAGAGATGAAACATATAGTGTTGTGAAGTGTTGGATTAGAATACAGATTTAATATGCAGTGTTGTTGAATGGATTAGAATGGAGTGTTGATTGGATCAGAATAAAGGATTGTTGTGTGTATCTGGATGTCAGATTGAATAGAATGGGTATTTGACAGACATATATTTGTATTGAATGAAACAGAGTATCCCTCTGATTTGCTTATTACATTTGTTGATAATTTGGTTTGCCAGTGAGGCACAATATGCCAGTGTGGCTTGTGGTCAGTGAGACCTTTCTATGCTAGTGAAGCTTGTGGTCAGTAAGACCTTAATATTTGTCAGTGAGACAATTTGTATTGCCAGTGAGGCATGTTTTTCAGTTAAGCCAGTGAGGCATTTCATGAGTGGTTTTTCTACCCCTGAGGGTTTTCCACTCGGTAAAAAGGTTGTGTCTTAATTTCTTCTATGTGTGTGCATATTATTGGTTTGATCATGTTTTGTTTACATCTGTTATTGTAAGTCTTGTGCATATAAACTCAACAAATCATTAATGTATTCCTTTCCATCTGTTCTGTAAGAGAAAGCTTTTAAAAAGTTGTAAAATGTTTGAAAATTAATACAACACTGATTCACCCCCCCTCTCAGTGTTGTCCGGACTCCTACAGTAATCACCCATCTTAATCCAATTTCATCCAAATCATCCATTTTCCTAATCCAAATCCAAAATAATCCATCTTTTTCCTAATCCACATTACCCTAATCTAATTGTTTTCCTAATCCACCTTATTTCAATCTAATTCCTCATAATCACTTATCCAATTATCCAATTTCATCCCAATAATTATCCTTGTCATCCAAATCATTCTCCTAATCCATCATCATTGGACACTAATCCCAATCAAATTACCTAATATAATGAAGGTCCTAAGCCTAATCCATTATCTACCTTATCCATTTCCTAAACATCATCATTATTCTTAATCAATCCCATCATTTGAGCTTAATCATATCCCATCTTTGAGCTTAATCCCATCTCATCATTCTAATCACTTTCCAATCCACTATCCATTATTATCCCTAATCCATATCCTAATCCACTTTCCATTATCCTAATCATCTCATCCATTTCCTAATCCAATTCTCCATCTCCATTCTAATTCAATCCTAATCACTTCCTCATCCTCTTAATCCAAATCTCTTATCCACATAATCCCAACTCCCTTCCACATCTAATCCAATCCATTATCCTAACCATCTTATACTAATCATCTATCCCTCTAATCTTACATCCATTATCCACCTCATCAATTTCCCAATCATCCCCATTATCCTAATAAATTTCCATCAATTGAGCTTACTCCAAATCCACTATTTGAGCTTAATCAAGTCTCTCATAATTTGCTTCATCCTTAATCATAATCCATCTTCATCATCCAATCCTAATCCATTCCATCCCTAATCTTAATCCAACTCATCTCCCTAATCAAACCAATCATCCATCCTAATCCAATCCCATCAATTATCCTTAATTATCTCATCCATTAACCCACACAATCCTAATCCTAATATTGAGCTTAATCCACTTTCATCCAAATCCCAACCATCCTAAATCAATCATCCATCATTCCTCTATCTATCCTTCATCAAAATCCAATTCCAATCCTTAATCCAAAAACCATCATTTGCAAATCAAAATTTGGTTAAGGACGTAACCTCTTTCAACCCTCTCCAAATCATAATCACCCTCCATCCAATTTCATCCAAATCCTAATCATTTTCCTCCAAATAATCATCCAAATCACTATCCAAAGGGCCCTTGGCCTAATCCTTAATCAAATCCAATCTAATCCAACCATCAAAGGGCCCTTGGCCTAATCCAAAATCAACCCCAATCAATCCAAATCTGGTCAAGTGTCGTAAATCATTCACCTTGACTAATCAAATCAAATCAAATCCATCCTAGCATAAAATGTCATATATCATTTACCTTGATCAATCCAAATCCCAAATTAATCCAAAATCATCTAATCCTAATTAATTTAATTAAATTCCCCTCTAATAAAAAATCAAAATCAATTTCATCAAATCAATTTCATCAAATCATCCTACATCACATCATCCTAAATCCAAATCCAATCATGACTTCATACCCTTTTGATGATGATGATGTTGTTGATCAATTTAAACTCGTTATCCATGATGAAATCATTGCAAGTAAGCTTTCCATAAATCACTCTCACCCATCTATAAACATATAACCACCTTATGACGATGCATTGGATAGCACAAGCTATGCCCCCACATGTCATTACATATCCTATGGTCATCCTTATGCTACCCTTGGCAAGGGAAATCCATTCTATCCCCCATCTACATCCCAACATCCATTCTCATATGAAATCCCTATCACCTCCGCCTCTTATCCGCATCCTTCTTATCCTTATTCCCCTTATCCAAATCCATTCTCTCCTTATCTAAATCCACTATCTCCTTATCTACCAACCTTGCCATCTACTTTTTCATCTAATACACCATCTACCCCACTATCCAATTCTCCTACTAAATCCAAATCATCCTTTCTCCAAGGACTCCTCGCTAAGAGTATAGAGAAAATTCATGAAAACAAACTTGTGGAGTCACTCCATTCCACTCCTCCCTAATAGCCTAAATGTGTCTAATGACCCTATCATCCACCCCATCCCCATCAAAACCACATCACCATCCTCCATTTTATCCAACATCTTATCCAAAAATATCCCACTCCTCCATCCACCCCATCCAAGGAGCTGATTCAAAAAATTGAAACTACATGCTTCTCCCCCATCACACCATACACACAAACTCAACTATGTCAAGAGCCTAGTCCAAAGCAATTCAAAACATCCACACCCCTTCCTAATCATGATCCAAGCATCCAAAATCCTCCATATCCTGATCCCACATCATCTCCTATTGATCTCCCATCCTCCCTCATAAATCCTTTACCATCTCCCATCGTTCCTTCACCATCTCCCATCCACCTTTTACCATCACCTATCGACCCCATCCCAAATCCATCATACTATCCTCTTGCTCCCACTACCTTCTTCCATGGTGGTTCTCTCATAGGAGAGGAACAACTTTCTTCCACCACTCATTCTCCTCCATCTAATAATGGACTCGCATCTTGTTTCCAAAAAACACCCATCCTATCGCACATCTATGCTCCAACACATGAACTATCATGCTAAAGGCCTAGGCTTTCATGAAAATGGAATTTTGGAGCCCATCCATGTCAAAATCCATCCACATACACATGGCCTTGGTTATACATCCCAAGGAAAAAAAATCCAAACACATTGGTACCACCCACACACCTCCCAAGTCCACTTTTTCCAATCACAACCCTGGTGTATCTCATCACACATCCAAAACATATGCCACCATCCCTCTTGCTCCATCTTATTTCATCCATGAATCCAAAAAGCATGTGACCATACATGTCCCTAATCCCACACTTCCTCCACTACTCCCAACTCCTAATATCCCCATCCTCAAATCCCCTTATCACCCTATCCTTAATATCCCCGTCCATAAATCCGGATCCCCCAAAATTCCTAATCAAGATCAATGAATGTACACATAATTTAAACATGAAGCTATAAGACACCCTGTAGAGCTAAAAAATTACATTTTATTTCAGCTTTGTTTTTGTCTCAGTGTTTCTATAGTTGTTGTTTCTCTTTCTGTGGCTATATGTTTCTTGTGCGTGGATCGCGCCATGTGTTAATATGGAGTTACAGGGGAAAATGATCAGTGCTCGGTGGAAGCTGCCACATGTTTCTTTCATATGCTTCCTTTTCCAATGCTACCGAAACATACCACGTATCTTTGGCATTGTTTCTTTTTATTAAGTTTCTTGCTTGATGTAGAGTGTGCCATGTATCACTGTCGCGGGCCTTGGTAACAGTTTCATAGCTTGTGCCAGAAGTTGCCAAGTCTCCTCATATTGATGCTGTCGGGAGCTACCGCGTGTATCTCTTTTTGATAAGCTTTAATAGTACTAACGTATATGGTGGGCCCTAAATGTTATGACACAATTTCATAGCTTGTGTCAGAGTGTGCCACGTGTTGTAAGAGGAGGGTCGAACTATTATTATTTTGGTGCTATCTGGTATCGACACATATATTTCTTTGTAAATTCTAGTTGATGGCAGACATTGACAAGTGTCATCTTTGTGGGACTCCAAGGGACTCTTTTATGAAGCTTAAGAAATTAGCAGAGAGTGCCACATTCCTATTGTTGCTTCATCTGTATGGTGCCGCATGTCACTCATTTATGAAAAGTTAAAGAGACATATGGTGGGTCCAGCAAAATAAAGTTGCAATTTATAAGTAATGCCAGAGGGCGACATGTGTCATTACTGGGGATGCTTAGGCATAAAATAAATAGTTTTTAGGATTGGCAGAGAGCACCAAGTGTCCTAGTATTGTTTTCTAGAGGTTGTCACATGTCAAGTTTCAAGTCAGGAAGATGGCGATAAGTGTCAATATTCTGTGTGTCTTGTGTCGAAGGGAAAGAAGCGAAGTGTTAAGCGGAAGCTGCCATGTGGTATATTGTGGAGCCATTTGAAGACTCGTAGGTACTACCATGTGTCTCAATAGAACTACAGATAATGTGCCACATATTTTATCACTTAGCCAATGAGCGCATAGGGAAAGATGGTTGCAGATTCAAGGAAATCCTTAGTGTCAAATCGAATCCTAGTTAATTCTAGTTCTATTGATACCGTTAAGATCTTAAACAATTACAGGTGATCTTGAGCAAAATTTTGTGGCTATAATAGAGAAGTTTTGTAACACAGACATATACAATATTTGATTAAGAATTCAGAGATTTTTGTGGTGATTAGATTATATCATTTGTCTTAGTTTAGCTGTTTCAAAGGAAGGAAGTTGATATGTCTATGCATGTTGTTGTGCCTTTGTATTTGCTGAATTGTTAATGAAAGGAGCTCTCTTCTATGCCATTGGTGATTTTTCTTGTGTCTTCACATAAATCTTCTGAGTTTGGCCTTTGATCTTAAATTCCTTTATAATCTATCTATGTTAATCATGTAGTGTTTTCTCTTTAATATAGTTTAATCTCGAGAATTTGATCACTGTGCTAAGTTACTAAAATACATTTAAATCAGGCGCATCGCCATAGAGTTAGAAGTTTGTTTATTGTATCTGTAATCTATTTTCCTTTCTTCCCTTTACCTCAAACCCCAATTGAAATAGGAAGAGCTAGCTTCTATAAAATTTGGAGGTTGTTTCAAGTGTCAAGTCCCACATTCTTGAAACTTCCCATGTTGGTGCTAGAATCTATGCAATTTTATACATCAACACACCCCATGAGATTAAAAATAATAATTTGGATGCCTCCCCACATAAAGCACAAAATCTACAAAAGACTAAAGAGTATCATGTCATAGGGCATCGATACACAACATCCAAGAACAATCCATCTAAAAGGCTACATAAGCCCACACATTAAAATGAAAAAATGAAAATAGTGTGGGTCCCTAAGAAAATAGAATTAAATCCAAGTGGAGCATCCAACTCTCCCTCCATCCCCATATCCCAAAAATCCTATTCTCCATTAAAAATCATAAAAATCCCATGCCCGTTTGGGTTCCTAAATTCCCAAATTGATAATCCTAGAATCCCGCATCCTACTCCTACAAATCCATCATGAATCCCAAATCCCCATTACTCCCTACTCCACCTCCAAATCAAAATCTTTAAACTCCATTACGATGTGTGCAACTATTGTTCTTTGTTCCCCTCGACCCCATGCCATTCCTACATACCTTCATCCCTCCATCATATATCCCTAATCCTGCATATCTCCCCCATTACATACCTGTGGTCCATGATTTTGCATAATCCCACTATCCATCATCTATCATTCACCATCCATAATCCACATCATAATCCATCCTTATCTCTCCATCTCTATCTCATGTTGTCCTCTACCAACATACATGTGCGTGTATAACATTTGACATGGTACATGTGTGACACTCATCCAATATGGGACACCTCCACCTTGTATGGAAATAGACACTTGAGTCCCCATCATCCTTCATGCTTCCTTCCTCTATCCAAATATCAAAAGAAAAAAAATAAAAAAAATACAAAAATACAAAAAGTAAAGAGAAATAAATTTGTCCAATGGTGAAAACCACTTTTCGTGATGCCTTGGGCAAGTACCGTGATGAAAAACCCTTGTGGGCTTTATGCATAATCCCTCTTCCATTTGCACCCTACACTTGGGGGCAAATCTTGCCTAGCCTATCATTTCCCCATCCATCACATATCCTCATCCTCTCATCCTATCCATCTACTTATCCATTAATCCCCTTCACTATCTCTATCCACTTATCCTATAATCTTCTATCCATATCTCCCATCCTATCCTATCATCATCCCATCCTATTTCCCTACTTGTGATCCTACTAAGGACATGGTAAGTTATGTAAGACATTCCTTGGACACACCTTGACATATCTTCCTTCCAAGCATATCCTATAATGTCCATCCATCTCCACCATCATAACACCTGGTCTTGCATGATACATCTTGAGTGGTGCCTTTTCTTCCTATGCGACGTAGTCCTTGGAGATCACCTTCACACTCCCTATTTCTACCTCTCCTCTATCCTCTATCCACCATCCTACCCCCCTCCCATCTCTCATCCCCTAGTCCCTTTGGTGGTTTTATAACATCACATCTTCACATCACCAAAAATTTACCCAGCTGGTCACTCTATTACATCCATTCATTCTCCATTCACCATCCTTTATCACCGACCTATCCTCCCTCATCCCCTATCCTTTCCTCCTAATCCATCATCCTCTTATCCCCACATCCCCACCCTATCCTCCCCTTGACTATGATTTTGATACCTTGAATCCAGTTTGAGCACTCTATGCCCCCGCATCCCCTATCCTTTCCTCCTAATCCATCATCCCCCTATCCCCACATCCCCACCCTATCCTTCCCTTGATCATGATTTTGATACCTTGAATCTAGTCTGAGAATTATATCCCCCCTCATCCCCTATCCTTTTCTCCTAATCCATCATTCCCCTATCCCCACATCCCCACCCTATCCTTCCCTTGTTGTTGATTTTGATACCTTAAATTTGGTATGAATTCTCTATCTCCCCCATCCCCTATCCTTTCCTCCTAATCCATCATATCCCCACATCCCCACCCTATCCTCCCCTTGACTATGAATTTGATACCTTGAATCCAGTATGAGCACTCTATCCCCCATCATACCCTATTCTTTACTCCTAATCCATCATCCCCCTATTCCCACATCCCTAGCCTATCCTCCCCTTGATTGTGATTTAATACCTTGAATCTGGTTTGAGCACTCTATCCCCCCTCATTCCTTATCCTTTCATCCTAATCCATCATCCCCCTATCCACACATCCCCACCCTATCCTCCCCTTTACCGTGATTTTGATACCTTGAATCCAGTTTGAGAACTCTATCCCCCCTCATCCCCTATCATTTTCTTCTAATCTATCATCCCCTATCCCCACATCCCTATCCTATCCTCCCCTTGACCATGATTGTGATAGGTTGAATCCAGTCTGAGCACTCTATTCCCCCCATCTATCGCCCCATCACTTCATTACCCTATTTACCCCATCCACTATGCTTTCATCCCTACACCCTTTCCTTTTAATCTGTATCCACTATCCACTATCACCTATCTATTACCCCCTTATCATTAATCATTCCTATCCACTATCCATTATCCCCTTATCATTAACCATTCCTATCCACTCTCTATTATCCTCTTATAATTTCATCCTCATTATCCCATCATGCTTTGTCAATAGACTCGTCATTCCCTTATCATTGGTATCTAGCTAAAGTCTATTTCCATGCAAACCAATGTCATCCGCTCCTAGCAATCCACATCCCCAAATATCCAAATCTCCCAAAAATCCAAATTGCAAGATCATCCCTATCAATACACATCTAGAGCTAAGCATCATAATCAGAATCATCCAATCACATCCATGGTCTTGCTCCCAGCCTTTCTACAAGCCTTTGATAAAAAAATCCATCATCATCATCATTAGGATATATCATTCCCAATCCTCATGTTCTTATCATCAACAACACAATCCTACATCATCAATCCATCAATCTTTGGCTTTTCATCTTGACTAATGGCAACATCATGCTTGTCTTTGAATATTCTTTTGTGCATGCGTGCTTGCTTGTGTATGTGAATTGTCTTTTTATCTTGCATCATCAATGGTCCCTGTAACCTACCTGTCATAGTGGTATCATGGTCTTCAATATCATGGTGCTATACGGCATAAGGTTTCTTGTGACCTAATCGGTTGGCTTTTATGCATGGGACACATTGTCACCCTAGTTCCTTATACCTTAGTGCATAACGTCTCATGCCATATCAAATAAATATGGATCTCATTTATTAGTACAACATAATGGATAGTTTATTGAGTCAATAAATCAGATTCCATCCATCCATTTCATCCATTTCCACTTCATCACAATATTGAGCCTCTCTAGAGTGTTTCTGTATAGGCTATTTCCAAGAAGGTTTGGGTTGACACCCTACATCCCTCATCTGAATTCCTATCCAACATATTTTCTAGAAGGTTTGGGATGAAACTCTTTTCCACATATCCATCTTGCATCCATCCATTTTTCCTCCTTAATCCCTTTATCCCATCCTTCTATCTCATCATTTATCCTATCATTTATCCCCCATCGCCCATCTCCTCCAACCCCCTTCCTCCAATCTACCCTATTCCCCCATCCATGTGGTCTTTTAAATTACACTCTCTTCTTTCTAATACAACCCTCTTCATCCTTTCAAGAGTGCACCCGCATTCTTTGAAATCGCCTGCCCTCTCAAGGGGGAGTCATCCCTACCATCATCCTCACCATCATCTCTCCTTGTCACTCTCACTTCGAGTGGTTGGGGCATCATTATCCCTAACTCTATCACCTTCTTCTAATCCTATCTAGCACTATGTTTTATCTTTCTTTAAAATGATGTTTCTTTGCAACACCATCTCAAAGAGGGGAAAAATGTAGACACCTAAAATTGTCCACTCTTCATATCATTCGTAATTCATCCCCAAACTTCCCTAATTCATCCCTATTTATCCCTAAACCATCCCTAACCATCTCCAAACCATTGTAGACACGCCTAAACCACCATGTCTCCACAATTAACTGAATAAACACATGTTTAGATAGTTAATTAACCAATTCCCCCTCAATCCGTGATTTTACAATACTTTATTGTCAAAATCACTATTCATGTACTATTCACTATTCATTTGCACCCATATTGGTACCTTCATTGATAATTATCCCTAGCCTAAATGATTTATTAATAATTTATCCCCCTTTCTTTATAGTCCAAACATTAGATAAATTTAATTTATCAAATATCCCCTTACCCCATCCTATGAATTAAATAAATATTTTTATTTATTTAATTCCTATTTTTTACACTTTTGATTAGGTTTTACTAAACCTAATTAACTAACCTAAACCGTAATCTAATATTAGTCAAATCATCTCCATTCCCCCAAATTTACAAAATGCATGGCCTCTTTTACATGTCTACATGGCCTTCTTACAAAAGGCATGTTCAAGGACCCATGTACAAAGATCGTTTTGTCCTCCATCCCCTATTCCTCCAATTTTAAATTGGGCATGTACCTATGCTTCCAATTTAAAATTCAAATCAAAGCCACATCATCCCCTTTTCCTACAATTTTAAATTGGGAATGTACCCATGCTTCCAATTTAAAATTCAAACTAAATCCAACCCATACCTCCTATTTATCAAGTCAATCTCATCCATCCATCTTCCCAATTCCCAATCTTAACCATTCATTCCTCCTTGATCCAAGAACATCTCCCATCAACCAATCTCATCATGAAACTTGGTAAGATCTCCTTGCTTGAGAGCTCTCAAGAATCCTCCCCCATTGATCTCAAAGTTCAATCCTAACCATCCAATTGAGTCTCCATAAATCTATAAATTGGAGCTCACCCCTTCACAAATCATATCACTTCTTCATGCAACTAAATACTACCTCTTTTTGTCCAAAGACTCCATGAATTGTAAATTTATTCTATCCATTTGAGGAGCCATCACACATCCAACATCGAAGGAGCACATCCACACAACAAAGGTTTGCACATGAGGTTTATTGTTTAACTTCTTTTCTTTTTTATGCATTCTTATATGCTCAATCCGAGGTAGCTTAGGATTTGAGTGAAATAGGTTATTATTATACATTCTAAGAATGTATAACATTGAAAATGAGCACAACAAACAAGTTAAAACAATAACCTATTTCACTCAAATCCTAAGCTACCTTGGATTGAGCAATAAGGAATGCAAAACAAAGAAGTTAAACACTTAACTACATGTAAACCTTGATACTTGGATCTGCTCCTTTGATGTTGGATGTGTGATGGCTCCTCAAAAAGACAACATAACCTTACAATTCATGGAGTCTTTGGAGAAAATGAGGCAACATTTAGTTGCATGAAGAAGTGATCTCATTTGTGAAGAGGTGAGCTCCAATTTATAGAATTTTGGAGACTCAATTGGATGGTTAGGATTTGATTGAAAGATCAATGGTGGAGGATTATTGAGAGATCTCAAGCAAGAAGATCTTGCCAAGTGTCAATATAAGATTGGATGAGAGGAGATGTCCTTGGATCAAGGAGGAATGAAGGGTTGAGATTTGACCTTGGGAAGATGGATGGATGAGATTGAATTGATAAATGGGAGGTATGGGTTGGATTTGATTTGAATTTTAAATTGGGATGCATGGGTCCATGCCCAATTTAAAATTGGAGGAAAAGGGGATGATGTGGCTTTGATTTGAATTTTAAATTGGAGGCATGGGTACATGCCCAATTTCAAATTGAATAAATAAGGGATGGAGGACAAAAGGACCTTTGTACATGGGTCCTTGACCATGCCTCTTGTAAGAAGGCCATGTGGACATGTACAAGAGGTCTTGCCTTTGTACATTTGGGCAAATGGAGAGGATCTGACCAAGATTAGATTAGGATTTAGATTGTGCAAGTGAGGGATTAGGTTAGTTAAATAGGATTACAAAACCTAATCAAAAGTGTAGAAAATAGGAATTAAATAAATACAAATATTCATTTAATTCATAGGATGGGAAAAGGGGATAATAGATAAATTAATATTATCTAATGTTTGGACTATAGAGGAGGGGGATAAATGATTTAATGAATCATTTTGGCTAGGGATACGTATCAATGCAGGTACTGATATCAGTACTGATGAATAGTAGAAAGTACATTAATAGTGATTTTAAAAATAAAATATTGTAAAATCACAAATTGAAGGGGATTTGATCAATTAACCATCCAAACATGTGTTTATTCATTTAATTGTGGGGAAATTGTGGTTTAGTGGTGTCTAGAGATGGTTTGGAGATGTTTAGGGATGGTTTAGGGATTTTTAGGAATGAATAGGGATGAATTAGTGATGTTTAGGGATGACATGAAGAGTGGACAATTTTAGGTGTCTACAAGATGTATTGGCATATACTGTGGGTGCTATTTCTAGTCATGTGGGTTTTTACCTTTTGATAGTAGCTAGGAACCTTTGTTCTCACTTGAATTTGATGCTTGTGTTCTTTGGATTGGTGCATCTTCACCTTGGCATGTTCCTTTTCTTCCATAGGTGGCACGTTGGAGGATGAGAGGATTTCTTGCTTAATATGGTGGTCATCTTGGTTTTATTGTAGGTAACTTGATGGAGCATGAGAGCATGCTAGAGATTCATTTGGTTTCATGTATGGCTATGATGATGTATTTCATTGATTGACCCTTATGCAGTGTATACAACAAGTGGGAGAATGTTAGGAAAAAGGTGTTTTCTACATGCCTTACATAAAATAAAATATTTAATTGTGTAAAATACATATTTATTTGTGGTGCATCTTAGGAGATGTGTTTAGGCACATTAAATATTTATTTGGGACCACTTGTAAAGTTGTATGTAACATTCGGTTAGTTATTTTATGTGTGGGAGACATAGAATAATTAATTAATTGGAGCATTAGTGAAAACTTAGTTACAAGAATTAAAAGAGGGGTCAATGGTTTTGTGTACTCATGGTTTTGAGACACATGGTTTTCCCAATCCCACAAGTTGTATTTGTGTGATCTTGAGTCTATAAAAATAAGCACGTGGTTAGTGGTTTGGGTTGGTTGGTTGAGTGGGTTGTCATTGTATTAAGTTTCTCTTGTGAGTGCATATGTGAAGCATGGAATGTGATGTGTGGATACATGCTTGGACACATGGAGGATGAATTAGGGGAGCTTGATGTCTAAGTGTTCATGGAGACTCAGTAAGTGTATTATAATGTTTTATTGTTGAATAATATATTGAGTGTGGATGATTTTGGAGGTTAGGTTTTTCCCTCTTTAGGGTTTTCCCAAGATATATTTTGTGTTATCTTGTGGGTTATCTATTTGATCTTTGCATTATGGTTATTTTGTAAGCTTGTATGCATCATAATCTCTTATAAGGTTATGTAGGAATTGGTTTGATCAACCTAGTAATTTCCTAACCCCTATGTACTCACCCTAGGAAATTAATTTCATCAAAATACTCAAGAAAATAACATTTCAAGACCCTTTAAAGTCCCCTAATTAAAAATCTGAAATTTTCCACATAAAATGACAACTCATCCCCATGAATCACTCAACAACCTTAGAAAAAAATAAAAATCAAATTAACACCACAATTGTATCATATTACAACATATTTTTACACATAAAGGCTTAGTCCCCTCCTGGACTATGATCAAAGCATCACTGGGGATAACACAATCAAGTTTTCTAGAGGACCTCTGATATTTCCATTGGCCATTGAAATTACCTACACACTTGATAAAAACATTAATACATCCAATAAAATAGTTGAAGCAATTAGAATTACAATTCCACAATCATCATATATTATATGAAATCAATAATTCACATCATCATCATAATTAATTGCTCATCACAATTACATTTCCTAAACATCTCATTTTCACATCCATTGAATTTGGGACTAGGTTAATTTTATAGTTATAATGCATAATTGAAAATAGTACTCCAAAATTAATTGTAACATAATAAAAATGTGCAACATATATTAATCTCAATAACCTGCAATATAATACAATCATCGACTATCAAATCATCACCATGTGCTCATAAGTAATTAAGCTGGTCTAACCAAAATATCAATGTACATAGTAACCTAACATGATGATCATGAGTCCATAATAAAATATGTAAATCAAATAGTGTCAATATCAATAATAAGTGTAAAATCTATCCATTACGTGTGAGTGAGCTTGCAAGGGAAAAGTTGGGCTAAACAATCCAAAAATGTACAAAATGAAAGGAATCTACTCTAACAAGATAAATTTAACAAGGTATCAATAGCACGATGAAAGAGAAGAAAGAGAACAAAACCTCCATGCAATTGTATTTGAATACCTGCAAATGGGGCAAGAAAAATGTTTAGGACTACTTAGGAGCTTACCTTTAGGGAAAGCCTCTATTTTGATTTTTCAACCTCCACCAAAAGTCAATGGAATGAAGAGAATAAAAAGTAATGTGTGCTATTAAACCCTACGTGCGTCTATAATTGAAGAACAATGAAATAGTAATAATATATTTATAAGTGTTATTCTTTGGTTTACAAGGAACAACACCCTAGTGTGTATGGATGGAAAAGGATGTGATAACTTATTAATGCCGAAGAAAATAATGAAATGTAAAATTACAAAGAGGAGAGGAATATATAATATATCAATACCATCTTTGTAATGATAATGGAGGATACTTACAAGGCTAAGGAAGTGTAGTCTAGAATGTTGCAAAATGTTGCCAAAAACCATGGAAGCATTGTAACTTGTCTTGGAAAGCTTAAGCATGCATGAGAGAATGAGAATCAATCTTGGGAAAGTAAGATTAAAGCCCAATAGTCATTCAAAATGCAAAGGTGACTATTGGATTACCAAAAAATTGTAATACAATAGTTACAAAGGAATTTTTGAAAGTTGAAGGGTCATTGATAGGTCAAAAAGTAGACATTATACGACTATAGAGTTGGTGGATGGCATTGTTCCATGTAGATGTCTATGCACCACACTAATGTCCAAGTTCAATGTGCTTAAAGACTTCACAAGATGAGAACAAAAAATAGAACAAACACAAGGAACACATGGCAACACATAAAATTGGGTTTCACAGACAAAAACACAACATAACACTAGCACTAGGAGTGAGTAAAAGCAAGGTTAGGCTAAAATACCCTAGAACATGCTATAGAAGTGGACACTAAATCAAGGACAATTTTAAGTGTCAAAATTGTAGGATATGCAATTTTTGATCTTAAAATAACACATGCAGTTGACCTATAGCATACTACATAGTTCCTATCACATTTTCTAATGCAGACCCTATACATAAGAAATTGATTTCTAGCACTTGAAGATGGCCTATTACACAACTATAAATGGTCATCTAAGAACTAGTTCCCTTAGTTATGACCATATTTTGTACCTTCTTTGAGTGGATGGGGTTTAATGAATTCCTAAAACACCTTAGAAATTCTTGGTCGTATATGTCCCATTTTAATATGGGGGCAATAAAGAAACCCTTAAAAAAGTAGTAGTTGGAATAAGGATAGTTTTTATCTAGGTTGATGGTCCAAATATAGACAAGGCTTGAAAAACCTAGCGGCACTTTATTTTGCAATTCGTTTACCAAAAACAACCCATAGTCAAAGAGTATAGAGTAAAATATTTTGAATTTTAAGATATAGTGGCATCATTCCTTTAGGAATCTTCTATTGTGCATCTATTCTTAAAATTTGACATATGCCCTAATAAGTGTCCTTGTAGTAACCCTCAAAATTTTCCATGTCAAAAAGCTCAATTTCATCCTCTAAAATATTTTCATGCTTTTTATCATTCTTGTCTTTCTTGATTTTGCGGTAGCGCAACTATATGACCCTATAACTATATCTATCCTTCTTGTATTCTTTGGCCAAGGTTTGTAGACTTATTTTTCATGTACATTAGGGTTTAGATGGAACATAATTTAGATTAAGTCCCTATTTACAATGAAAGGTTTGTTTCCCTTAGGACCCTTAATAGCTCTTTATTTAGGCTCATACATTTTACATACCCATTCCACTAGCTTAGGGCTTCTAAAGCAATTGGGGGCAATTAATTTTCTCATGTCATATGTCCATGAATTACATTGAGGAATAACTTCAAAATATTTATTAAATAAGACCCTAAACAGTTCCTAACTAGTCCTAAAAGTCATATAACATCCTTGATTTATGCGTTTGAGTCTTTTAATTAGTTGACCAATACTCCTTTTCTAGTTAATTTTTTAAATTTCTTTGTTTCGTAGGGAATTACCTTAGTTGGGACTTGGGAAAATCTATTCTTTGAAGACATTGCACCAAATAGGAAACAACCAAGAAGAACTAGGATTTGAGGGTACAAAATATTGGGGTTCCTAAGCAATCTTAAACATAAAAACTCAAAATAGTAAACATGAGAAATTGTAAAGAACAATACAAACCTATAGAATTTTGTAACCTAAAACCCTATCTAGTTCAATGGTGAAATTCAAATATAAATAGGCATATACTAAGAAAGTGTAAGGACTTAGAATGTGCACATATCTAGAGTAAAGGAACTTCAAGAAGTGTTTGAATTTTACAATCTATAGAGACAAGCTGGATATAAATTTAACATGAACACCCTCTAAATATGGCTAGATTAGTTTGGGAATAACTTGATTACAACCACCATATCAAAACAAATTTGTAGCAATGACATTCCTATGAGTTCTTTGGCTTGAATTGAATAGTTAAATGCTAGGGTATGCTAAATAATACAAGTAAATAAAAGCTCTTATGGTTATCAATGTACTTCTATGATGAATTAACTTCCAAATATATATGAAGATTATTAATGGAGTCAATCATGTCTAGGTTAAAGTGAAAAAAATAAGCCATGACAGTTAAACAATTTAAAGGAAGGTTAAAATAGTAACATTGATCATTGAACATGAGAAAGATAATTGGTACAACACACTATGCTAACTGTAAATCTAGCGGCTAATGCCACTTGCTACTCCAAAATAAACTTAGTGTTTCAATACAAAGATGTCATATAACTAGGAGAATAAATGGGAGGAAAAGGCATGATCTTTAAAAATTGATAATGATTGGATTCATAGGGGGCCCCAAAGTAAAGTTGAACAAACAACAAAAAAAGGCATGTGCTTTAAAAAATGATAATGATTGGATGCATAGGGGGCCGAAAGTAGAGTTGGATAAATTAAGGATATCACATGTGCCATGTGGAAACCTAAAATAAACCTATATGAGAAAATAATGTGTGTTATCGTATTTCACTATACCAACTAATAGTAATTTGACAATTATATATACTTCTTGATGTAAGGTACCAATGGGGATATGTAGTGTATACCAATGAGTGAAAAAGTAAATGAGAAAATGACTTGCTACCATGAAGACAACTTTGCACTATAGTTAATAGTCACCATATGGTTGGAGACTAAAAGTTAGGAAGGCATTGAGGTTTAAATTCATTAGATACAAGGGGGCTTGCAAAAATATGGTGGGTCATTTGAGAATACTTTAACTAATGTCTTGTGACTACTATTAACTAGTTCTAGTGGAGACATATGCTAAATACTAATTTGTAAGCGATTTAGACCAACATGGGCTTGATTTTCAACTTAAAATAGTGATGTTTGGTGGTAGCAGGTATAGCAGTGCACAATGAAAAGTGTCAAGACAATTAGGAGTTCTCACTCTATACTATGAAGATGACTATGTACTAGGCAATTTCCTAGAAATTTTAATATGTAAATCTTATGACATCACCATGATGACTGGCATCGAGCAGTACATATTGAAATATCATGTGAAGGATTTAATTATGATTAGCATGTGGTTTAATAAAGACAAAAACATGATTAGCATAGCTTAAAATATAATATGTTGTTAGTGTAGAAGATTATCAAGTAATTACGCATATATGCCTACACTTGGCATTAAACCATCTTAGGTGGCTATGTGGTGACTTGGAGGGTTGGTCAAACTCTTCCAAGGTATGTGGCAGAGAAAACTCGCCACCACTATTGGTGTGTATAAGTCGACTTCTTATTCTACTCAACCACTTCTCCTATATGTACAAACTTATTCATAATATTCATAATTAGTTTGGATCTTTCAAATTTCATGTCTATTATTTTTCTTTGCAATATTTTGTGTTTTCTTCTAAACTTTACATGGTGTGTGACAATTTATCTCTTGTGGCCAACTGGTACCAGAATTCTATCTAGTCAATCCTCAACATCAACATGGTATCAGAGCGAAACTAGTCCATTTGATGGTCTGGTAATTGCATAGTTTATCTTGAAAACAACATTTGCATTATAGTGTTTTTCTCTATGGGTTCTCGTGTATTTTGTCTTCAAGTATTGTGAAGAAGGTGATTGAAGATTGATGGGAAAATAGATCGATCTGTGATCTTCATTTAAGGCTTAACTCCATCTTATTTTTTGCCTTTTTAAATCTTTATTTTTCAAAGGCATGTAATTTTTTTTAATTTTCCCACTTGAAACGAAAATTACTTTTTTAATTTTTTATAGTGTAAATTTAGGTAAATAGGAAAATTAAAAAATTGTAATAAGTTTTGATATAGTTCCATTTTTTATAAAGTGGTTATTTATCTAAGACCGATCCATTGGACATGATTTTACACTATTTTTATAAAGTACCATTTTTGTTCAAAATTGATCATGCCTATGCATTGAAATTATAAAGTGCCAAAAATTTAGGGGGTGTCTTGTGTTGTGTCTAGTACACTTCCATTGTGTCGTGTCCAATGCACTTCCACATTTCCTTCAACATTTTCTTTCTGTATTTCTAAATTTTTGCAACTATCTACTCAAGCATGGAGTCAAATTGACCTATTAAGCCTCTCACACCCTTTAATTATCATGAGTGGAAAATTGATATACAATTTGTGTTAAAAAATAAAGGGTTTTTTAGGGTATCTATGGGTAATAAAAAAGAACCTAATGCTTCTAAATATAAAGAAGAATGGTTTAATAAATGTGATCAAGCCTTCGGTTTTTATGTCTAAACCTATCTCCTGAACTACTATTTCATGTAGAAGCCTTGAAAACACCTAATAAAGTTTGGCAAGCCTTAGAAAAACATTTCGGTAAGGTATATGAACTAAGAAGTCATGATTTAAAGAATGATCTCATAAGTTTGAGCCCTAGGTCCTTTGACACCTTAGAGGATTACTTCACTAAGTTTAAATCATTAATATTACAATTGAAATAATATGGCATAGGTAAAAAAGAGGATCAATTAATGTTTTCTATACTCTCTAAATTATGTTCTTATTACTCTTCATTTGGCTCTACCTTCTATTCGACCAAAAGGGCTCTTGGAGCCACATGGACTATGCCTTCTTTAGATGACTTCATTGCCAACTTGACTAGGGAGCAGGATAAGCCAATACAGATGGGCACCATGAAGTCTTATAAATCCCAAGCCCTTATTTCTAGGGATTGGGAACAACAACCTTCAAATAAAGGGGAGAAACATAATAATAAAAAGGACAAGGAGATGAAGGAAGATCACAAAAATGAGTCTCCAAACAACACTCAAAACTTTTCAATTCAAGGGAAGCCTATGAAAGAAAAAGTTAAGTGTGCCTATTGCAAGAAACTTGGACACAATGAACACAAATGTATGAATAAATGGATTGACCACCTAATTCATATTCTTGAGAAGAACAATATAGGGGTCCCTAATTCTATCAAAAAGGGGCCTCATCAAATCTAGATACTTCTAAGGCAAAAGAAAAAGAAAAATCTAAGGGCAAGCCACTTGTTGCATCTGTACTCTCTAAGTCTAGGACATGGATTCTAGATTATGGAGATTCCCATCACATGACTTATTCATTGATTATATTCTTATCATTACAACCTATAGATACATCTAAAATATAGATGGATAAAAAAACTTATATGGATGTTTGTGGGAAAGGATTTGTTGACATAGGCGAAGGATGTTTCATTGATGTCCTTTTCATTCTCGAATTGTCCAATAATCTCCTTTCCATGTATTAGATTAAAAATAGTAGGACATGGAAGATTATTGAGTTCACATCTGATTCGATGATTATTCAGGATTTACAAAGTAGAGATATTGTTGTAGCTGACAAGGTTGATAATTTCTCTCATCTTTACACCTCACACTTTTCTCTTGATGATTCCTCTCTAACATTCACACTCCTGCATCTAGTGTGGATAGTACACCAGAGGCTTAGCTTGGTCAATTGAACCTTAATGTTCTTAGGACAAGCCTGACATCTCCTCCACCATCACCTATTTCTACTTTAGAGTTTCATGTTGCTTCCTTGAGAACTTCCATTGATTCCTTATAGAAGGATATTCATATCAATTTTCCAGATCATTGAGACACATTTCTACCTAACATCTCTTGCTTGTTTGTAGAGTTCCTCATTTTGGATGATCTTGATGATAGTATTGAGGACATATGTCTTCTCTTTGAGTGTGCAAGGTATGCACCAGGACCAAGGGGAGTTTGTGAAGTAAATTATTTTCCTGTGTTGAAGTATGAGAAATTTTTGTAATTGCAGAGAAAATTGATTTTGTGAGATATATATTTTCTATCCTCTAACAGAGATAAAATCTAGGTAGAAGGTGTACAGACTTCTTCCACTAAGAGAAAGTGGGTAGATGAGGTCTTGAAGAGGTGCATCTTCCAGAGTCTTTGTTGGGTAGAGGAGAGTTAAATTTATGTGAGATATGTTGGCTATCCTCCATCAGAGATAAAGATGTGTAGAAGGTGTAGAGACTTCTTCCACTAAGAGAAAGTGGGTAGAAGAGGTCTTGGAGATGTGCATCTTCTAGAGTCTTTGTTGGGTAGAGGATAGTTATGAGTGAGTTTTGTTGCAGGGAGGACCTGTAACTGTAGAGAGCGTTGGCTATAAAGTGTTTATATGTGCAAGTTGCCGAAATTGTAGATTGAGAGTGTGAGCAAAATGTCTTCAAAGAAGAGGATGAGATGGGTCATGAAGAGACCAATAAATATTTCATATATATAAAAGTGGGAAAGAAAGCTTATGGATAGTCTTAATGAAGAGTTGATAAGACTTCAGGATATAGTGAATGTATTAAAAGCTGAAATGAATAGATGAAATGTTGACGATAAAAGGTGTGAGAAAGAATGTCATGAAAGTGGCATGAAAGTTGCAACTGAAACATGTCTTTTCAAAGGCATGGATGTGTTGATGGATGAGATTGCAATAGAGAAGAGTGATGATGAAAACCTTATTTTACCTAACATTATTTTGTTTGTAGATAGAGGAAAATAAAGACAAAGAAGTGGAAGTCCTTGAGGATAATGAAAAAGAAGAAAAGAATGAGTTTGCAGTAGGAACATGTCTATTGGAAGGCATAAATAGTGAGATAAAAGAGGTTGCAACAGAAGCTAAGATGATGCACTTTGAGGGTCCTATATTTGATGAGAAAATTGGTGAAGATGAGGTTGACCTCTTATTGAAAGAAGAGATAAGAAAAATAAATAGTCTATTAGAAGGAAAATTGTCAGATGAACCTAAGGATTTAATGGAGATGAATGTACAGGATGAAGTAGAAGAAAAGGTTATAGCAACATGTCTCATTGAAGGTATGGAAGATGTAGTGAAAGAAATTGCAGCAGTTGGTCCTATTGAAGACATAGAAGTTACAACAGTATGCTTGTATGAAAGCATGGAAGAAGTGGAGAAAAGTGAAGTAGAGATTTTTTTTGTAGCATTGGCTGAAGATGGAAGGGTTCTACAAATGAGCATTGAGGAGATTGTATAAAGTACAGGAGTAGTTGTGAGTAATGTTGCAGTAGTTGAGGATGTGTATGAGGATCAAGTGTTCAATGAGGAACTTGATGAAGACCAAGAGTTTCTTAAGGAAGAGATTGTAGAGGTAGAAAAGTTATTCAGAGCAACAACAAAGATAGTAGTATTCAGCATTGAAGAAGAAGATGTTGTGACAAAAGAAGTCATTGAGGTAAAATCTAATTTTTATAATGTTGAATTTACAAAGGATTTGCATATTGAAATGAGTAAAGAGTTAGAGAAGAAAAAGGATTGTGTAGATGCAGATTGGTATACAGATGTACACTTGCAAGTAAAGATTGTAGAGGAAGCTACAGGAGAGATTTGGTGGAGGTGGTTGGTTAGTGGTGGGTTGGATCACACGAAGAAGGAGAGGAGAGGGGAAATAATTTGGTAGAGGAAGAGAATATTTGGTGGATGCAAATCTACGAGAGGAAAGAAGAATGAAGTGCAGATTTATTCGAGGAGAGTGAAGCTTGTTCTAGAAAGATATTGGAAAAAGAGGAAAAAGAGAAGAATGACGTACAAAGGTTGGATCCAGTCAAGTGGTAGCAGTTTGAAGACACTCACTTGTAGGAGCTGCATTCTTTTCAACCAGAGGAGAATGATGCAGGAGCATCCACGGTCAATGGCAATCCTCATCAACCAAAAAAAGAAAATATTTTTAATTTCCTATAGTTTGCTAATTTGGAAGTTGGAAAATAAATGCAATATTAGGCCTAAATAATATATTAAATAAATTGGCCTTATTACAGTATTGCAAAAATAATAATGTTTTAAAAATCTAGGAGTGGGAGATAGTTTAGGAGACAATTTTGGAGTGTAAAATTAATAAAGGTAATTTGAAGTGGAAAATCAAAAGGCAATCTTGGGAGTGGATTTTTGGGGAGTTGAAAGTGGAGACAACTCATTAAATTCCCTCAACTATAGCATGGCTAATTTGGATGCCCAAGTTGTGTGGCTTTTGTCTTTGTCCATGTTTGGAGCTATATTCTAGGAGTGGAAATTTGAGTTGTCACTTATTTTTAGCAAATTGTGGGAGTGGATTTTATTGAGCAATTAATTTTATTTTTCAATGATTTTTTAAAAAGGATTCTCCCAATTTGGGTGTGGGAGTTGGAGGAGAGAGAAAATGGTGGTTGTGGAGTCATTATAAAAAGGATTTTTGGCAAATTTTGAAGGAGGTTTTCTTGCAGATTTTTGGAGGAAGGAAAAAGGTGTTGCTTTTCTTGGGAGGAGGTGAGAAGACATTTTATTGCAGGTTTTAAAGGTGTGCTACAGAAGAAAAAGGATGATAGAATCCATGTTTGAATATCAATAAATTTGATTGTTGAATATTGCAGATTGGAGAGCAAATTTTACAATGCAGGAGGATGGTATGAAGAGGAAAGGAGTTTTGAGAGTAAGAAATATGTGAATGAGAGGGAATAGAAAAATAAATGAAAAAAAATTGAGAGCATAAGGAAAGAGAGAGATTCTTGTATGAGAAGCCATGGAAGGCCAAATGTAATAAGTTTGTTTTTTTGTAATGTTGCATATTTATGTGATCTTTTTACAAGTTTGAATTCAATAAAATGAGTGTTTATGTTTGTTGCATATTTGGCATTTGAGGGTTTGAGTTGTGCTACATTTCCAGAGATTCTTTTCCATAGGACTTCACATGGGATTTGGATTGTAGCCACATGGCATGCATTGGCATTCCACACATCACTTCTTTGGATCCTACTCTTCATCAGTTTCACATGACTTTGAGGGGTAACTTATTTTGGTTAGTCCTAAGACACCTGATTTGGTTGTGACTCATTTCAACATCAATATTGGGAAACATGAGTAGCTTCCAGAACCATACATCATGATTCCTTCATACATTCCACTTGAGTGGGAATTCAACAGTTTGATAGTTTTGAAAGGAAGATGCATCATTTTTTGCAATTACTACAACATTTTCAATGCAAAATTCTATGTTGAATTTCTTTCTCTTCTTTGTGGAGGCACACATGGGCCCTATCTTTTAGGGATTTCAAGACTATCATCTTCAGATGTTTTATGTCGTGTCTAGTACACTTCCATTTTTTTTCTCTTTTAGAGGGAAGTTTCTTCCCACTGGGTTTTCTTCCATTATCCACTTTATGAGAGATTACATTGTACATGGGTACCTCATTAGGCCTATTTACCAGGACCCATCTTTCTTTGTGCCCACCTAAGCTATGCTTAAGGTGGGATGTTAGTGTAGAAGATTATTAAGTAATTATGCATGCATTTCTACACTTGGCATTAAGCCATCTTAGGTGGATATGTGGTGAGTTGGAGAGTTGTTTAAACTTTTCCAAGCTATGTGGTGACTTGGAGAGTTGGTCAAACTCTTCCAAGGTATGTGGTGTAACCTATTTCTATGTGGCATAGAAAACTCACCACCACTATTGGTATGTATAAGTCAACTTCTTATTTGACTCAACCACTTCTCCTATATGTAAAAACTTGTTCATAATATTCATAATCAGTTTGGATCAGTCCAATTTTGTGTCTATTAGTTTTCTTCACAATATTTTGTATTTTCTTCTAAACTTTGCAAGGAATGTGACAATTTATCTCTCATGGCCAACTAGTACCAGCATTCTATCTAGATCCTCAACACCAACATATGTAACATTCAACAAAAAGTGAAAAGTGATCAACTGTGATAACTTTCTGTTGTTTGGCTATCAAGAAGTGAATAATGAAAATAAATTCACTTAAATGATCTAGAAATGAGCAATACTAAGTCAACAATGAATTAAGAGAAAAGTTTAAGGTTGTTTTAGGACTAGGACCATGCATATGGTTTTACTAGGGTTTTAGTATGGTTTAATTATGAAGACTCCGAATTTGCACTTAGAAAATAGTCCTAAGAAATGATAATGTTAGGAAAGGTGTCTCAACCTTGCACCCTAATGTTAAGAATACAAAAAATGCAATTTTGGGGCTATAGAATAGAAAAACTCAATTTATAGGCTATAGAGATATTTTTTGGCCCTACATTTTTTTGGATGGTTTGGAATTGTTAAGTGGGGAAAAGGATGAATGATGGAAATTATACAAACTAGATCAAAACTGGTGCAGGAGCACCTAGATGTTTAGGTTTTGGTTAGATTTTCTAGTAGGTTGTTTTATTTAAATAAGGTATTGGAGACCATCTTCATAAGGTTTGTATCCATGTTGTAAATGGACTATGTCCAAATGTCTATAAGAACCTATTGTTTTGTTGCAAATCCTAGTTAGGACAGTCTTATTGTCATAGGTAGTTGCAATAGTCATTTAAGTTTTAATATTTGTTAGAGGAGTCATTTAAATGTTTGTAGCCTATAAAGGCATGTCAAGGGTTAAGAGGAAGGTTTGAACCTTATCCAAAGGTTACCAAAGTGAGAGTGCATCTTTTAAACATAGAAAAAACAATCATTGCTGTCCAAAAAGAAAAGGCAGTTTCTATAATAGACAGTTTTATAGCTGCAGTTAAAAATCAGAAAAGAAATCGATGGTTTGGCAATAAAAAATGTTTTCTTGCATTGTAGGAGGCTTGTATTAAGCCAAGGAAGATTGTATGGAAGGATTACATTGAATAGATTTGAGAGAAACAAGAAGAAGAACCGTTTTTTTTGCTGTTCTGTGTTTTTTCTGATTTTCTGTGTTTTTTGTTACTGTTCACCAGCCATACACGTGACTGTACGGATGTATTATTGCCCAAGCTTGTAATGAATGGAAAGATATTTGAAATACCTTTGATTTGAGTATAGTTTGGTGTCTTGAAAATGATCTGGGTGAAAGATATTGCTGTTTTCCCAAAAACTATTTTTTTAAGAGTTGCTGTTCATTTCTGAAATTGACTGTTTTTTTGCATTATTCCGTACCTGTATAGAATTTTCGTGGCACAAGGGTATAATGGTTGGATGGAGTGTTGAAAGAGCTTTTCATTGAATCTTGGTTGGACTCTTATCATCAATCTTGCTAAGAGAAATCACCGATTTACCATAGACTATTTTTAAACTGCTGTTACAACCATTAATTTGCTGGTTTCTGCATAAATCCGTACATGTACGGCACTATCATGGCACAAATTTGTAATGGAAGGAAGGAGGTTTGAACTACCTTTGATTTAAGCTTAGTTGGAGGTCTTGACAGTAGATAATGGTAGAGATATTCATGTTTTCCCAAAACTGCTTTGTGGAGACTATTTTCTGAATTTACACATTGAAACAGTCCGTACCATTCAATAGTATGGCACTGTCATAAAACCAAGAATGTTTGGAAATAGAGTTTGATGAAGTAACTCCTTCTTGGTATTAGTTTGGGCTTATGATAGTGAATTAGAAGCAAGTTATAGTCATTTGATATGGGACTATTTTCTGAAATTTCTGTTTTTCTTAAAGGAGAATGCTGCTACATGCCATACAACAGCAAGGTACAACATAGTGTTCACTCTTTCATGTTTTGATTGGTTAGAACATTGAATGGTCTACCATTTTAAGAGGATTTGGGATCTTGACATTAAACTTGAAGGTAGGAGGACAGTTGGTATTGAGAACTCCATGTGAAGGACTCTGCAGAAGTCTTGTGTTAGCGGACTAGAGAAGGATAGCAGCAAGAAGGTAATAGTTTTTTTTGTTCATCATGTTTTTGAGTTGCCAATGAAGACATTAGATGTGAGTGCCATGTTGTTGGGTTGGTTGATTGAATGATTTTGGGTTTGTCCCAAGAAAGATCATCCTAGAAGGATGTTGTGACTATCTCCGTAATGGAGTAGTGAGATTATGGAAGCCTCTGAAGAGCATAGTGAAGTTTGCTGTCCTGTAGGTCTGTGAAGAAGAGTTGAAGGATTGTTAGATGGAGTTAGGCATCCTTGAAGGTGTAGAATGAAGTTGTTGGGTCAGAGACCATGTGTTGGTCATGTTGTGATATGCAAAATGCTAGTATGAAGCTGATTGGTTACTTTGCTCTGCATCACAATAGGTCTGGGACAAAATATTTAGAAAAGAAAAGGGCCTCATTATGCTCTATTTGGTAGACTCTGTATTATTGAATGTACATGAAGAAGCTAATGTTGTAGCTCTCTAGAAGAAGTTGAGTGAGAATTATTAGGCTAAATCCCTAGTAAATAACCTTTTCTTGAGAAATATAATGTATACCCTCAAGATGGAGAATGGTGGTTTTGTGGTCAAGCACCTAAGTGATTTTGAAATGAATGTTACCTAGTTGCACTCTATTGGGCTAAAGATGGAGGAGGGGATCATTGCATGACTTTGTCATGTTATTTGCAAAAATTTTGGGATTACTTAGTGATGGCAATTGAGATTACTACATCTAAACTCAAAATGGATGAGGTAGTTTCGTCATTACTTTCATAGGAGATGTAAAATAGTCTTGAATCAACTAAGGAGGCCCTTGATATTCATGGAAGACCAAAAGAGAAAGGAAAGAAAAAGGAAAATAAAGGAGACAAGTCTAGATCCAGATGTCATACAAAGCCCAAGGCTAAATGTTGGTACTATGGCAAGCCTAGGAATTTTAGAAGAGACTTCAAGGAGGAGAAAAAGAAAAACAACAATGATTCAGATGATGAGTTTAAAAAGTCTTATGAGGATGATGGTATTTCCTTTGTTGTGGCCTTGGTAATGCATGCATTAGAAGGTGTGTATTTGGTAGACTTTGGGGTTTCTTTCCAAATGAGATCACATCAAGGTTAGTTTTTGAAAGATAAAGAATATGATGGTGGGAAGGTGTACCTTGGAGATTATTCTCACCTAAAGATTGTTGGCCATGGAAGAGTCTTGATATGATTCCTTAATGGATGTGTGAAGGGGATCAATGGTGTAGTACATACCCCTAGTTTGACACATAGCCTACTTTTAGTTAGTAAGCTTAATGATGCAAATGTGTAGGTTATTTTTGGTGCAAGTATGAGGTTAACCAGTGTTGTCATTGATGTCAACATACTCATATTGCATTGATAATAAGGTTTGGATGAGCTGTGTGCTGAGGATATTGAGAAAATTAGCCTCAATCAGGAATAGTGAAGAACAGTGATGAGAAGAAGGCAAAAGTACTCAATAGGTTGAGGACCAGAGGATGTGGTTCAAAGGGTTTGTAGATATGAGTCTTGAGATGTTCCAGTTAAGATTTTAGAGGTCGGCATGAAGATCTGAAGAAGTTATGATCAATCAAGTAGAACCGGTTCCAGGAGATGCTCCGGAAAGACAGAGTGTTACAAAAAGGTCCAGTGAGATCCGGAAGTGCATTGTCCTATTCTACAGATTGGAAGGAGTGTTTGGGATGTCCTTGTGATGTGTCATCTCAATTTATACATTGTTTGGAGGTCCAGAAGAACCTTTTACATTATGACAGTAGCGACAGACTGTGTTCTTGAAGTTTTGGATGAAGAAAAGAAGAGATTCTAGCAAGTAGAGGAAGTGCGGATGTACCTGGTCATTCAGGAAAGCCTGTGAAGGTTCTTAGATCATGTTGAGGTTGTGTTGTCAGTCCACATCAGTGTTAGAGCCCAAAATTGGAGATATACTTCTGGATGAAGATGTTCTTGTTCAGGCTGGCCGACCGAAAGAGTTATTCATTTTGCAAATGTTCTTGTGGATGATTGCTGACTTAGATGATTGTTCCTAAGTCGATGCTTTGTATAAATAAAGGTTTGTGAATTCATTTTGAAGTGTGTCATGGAGTGGATGAGTGTGATATAGCGAAAGAGTGAAAGGCAGAGCAGAAGTGTCTCAGGCTTAAATGGAACTGATCCAGACATGGTAAAGATGTCAATCTCTAGTTCAAGTTTGTAATACTTGTTATCTTGTAGACAGTGTGTCTCTTGTAGGCAGTGTGCCTCCTTGTGAGCAGTGTGCTCAAGTAGTGAGCCCTAATTGGCATGTGCCATCCATTTTTCTTATTCTTCTAACAGAGAATAATCCTTGGGTTAATCACCCCGTGGTTTTTCTCTTAACCGGGTTTTCCACGTCAAAATCTTGGTGTTTCATGTGTTGATGTGTATATGCTCTGATGTTTATGCCTTATGCTTTCATGAATGGTTAATTGCTATGCTATTGATTAACAAAGTGGATTTAAGAGTTTGGATACAAAAGCAAATTAAGGATAACTGATTCACCCCCCCTCTTAGTTATCAACAATTGGTATCAGAGCCAAGTTCCTCTAAAAGGAGCTTAACCGCTTGAGGAGATCCAGGATGTCGTCATACAAGAAGGATAGTCTGAAGTTTGATGGAACCAACTTCACTCTTTGGAAAGGCCACATGAAATGTCACTTGTAGTGTATGGGAAAGGTGTACTTGTCCATGGTCACAAAAGCATATACACCTCCACTAGGTGGTCTGACAACTCTAAATGAAATCACAGATGCTAAAAACAATCTGCGAACAAAAGAAGCTCTTCTAAGTGCATTAACTGACTTAGAGCTCTCAAATGTTATTGACCTACCAACTGCCTATGAGATCTGGATTAAACTAGAACTTCTACATGAAGGAGATGAGTTTGTTAAGAGTGCAAGGTTGCAAAGTCTCAAAGGGAAATTTGAAAGATTGAAGATGAGAGATGATGAAAATATCACTACCTTTATGCCAAGAGTAAATGAGCTGGTGTGTGGAATTAGGAATGCTGGTGGAGTTTTGGATGAAAATGAGATTGTTTGCAAAATTCTCAGATCCCTTCTTGCTGCCTACAAAATCAAGGTTGCTGCCATTGATGAATTCAAAGCTCATACAACTGTCACAAGAGAGCAATTGGCTGGCAAACTGGCTGCATTTGAAATGACCGAGTTTGGAGATGATCCCCCAAGACTGAATCTACATTCAAAGCCAGTGCCTATGTGAAAGGCAAACAAAGATTTGATCCAGGAGAAAACTCTTCAAGAAAGCTGTCATGGTATGATCAAGCAAGGAAAGATATGGAAGAGGAAGAAGCAGAAACAACTCAACTTGAAGCCCTCATTGCAAAAAGACTGCCAAGAGGATCCCATAAGTATGAAGGAAAATTACCTTTTAAATGCTTCAACTGCAATAACATTGGTCACTTTGCCTCAAGATGTCCGGAAAGATCTACAAGGTCAAACTCTAATAGACAAAGGTTCCAAAAGAATTGTTATTATGTTCATGAAGAAGCTGATAGTGAAGGAGTAACAGATGAGGAATCAGAGATAAGAGACAAATCTAGAAATGAATGGGTGTTTATTGCCATCAAGGAAGAAGATCCAATATCTATCAATCATAAGGTTGTGGAAAGAGCTTTGGTTTCCCAAGTTGAAGAAAAGGATGATTGGGTTATTGACAGTGGATGCCCTCACCATATGATAGGTGACAAGAACAAGTTCTTAGATTTGGAAAGGTATGAAGGAGGAATGGTAGAGTTTGGTGACAATTCTACTAGTAGAATCAGAGGTAGGGGAACTATTTCTTTTGATGGAAAGAGCAAAACTAGTAATGTACTATAAGTTGAAGGATTGAAGCACAATCTTCTTAGTGTTGGACAGTTGATAGACAAAGGTTATGATCTCTGGTTCAAAAATGGAAGATGCAGGATCTTTGAAAGCTCCGGAACTAAGATTGCATCCGGTACTCAAACAAAAGGTAATATCTTCCATCTAGTTGGTTCTAACAAAAGTTGTTTGTTTGTTCAAGTTGATCAGAGTTGGTTATGGCATAGAAGGATGTGTCATGTAAATTTTGATAACATCATCAAGATAAGCAATACTCAAGCTGTAAGAGATCTTCCAAAGTTGGTAAAACCTACAAATAGTTTGTGCAAAGAATGTCAGCTAGGTAAATAGAGCAGAGTCTTGTTCAAAAGCAAGGATCAGTCCTCTACCGGACTATTGGAATTAGTTCATACTGATCTATGTGGTCTAACAAGAATCAAGAGTATGCAAGGTGATAGATATTTCATGTTACTGATTGATGACCATTCCCAGATGATGTGGGTTACCCTTCTAAGAGAGAAATTAGAAGCCTTTGAGAAGTTCAAAATATTCAAGGCTATGGTAGAGAATCAAACTAGATCGAAACTGAAATGTCTGAGGTCTGATAGAGGTGGTGAATTCACATCCGGTGAATTCATAGACTTTTGTGAGAAGCATGGTATAAAGAGACAGTTGTCTACTCCTAGGACTCCACAACAGAATGAAGTAGTTGAGAGAAAGAACCAGACCATCCAAGAAGCATCTAGGACAATGATGATGGAAGCAAATGTTCCCTAGATGTTTTGGAAAGAAGCTGTCAGCACTGCAATCTACACTCTCAATCGAGTTCAAATCAAAAGCAATATCGGTAAGACTTCTTATGAACTTTGGTTTGGCATCACTCCTACTATGAGATATTTTAGAGTTTTTGGTAGCAAATGTTACATTAAAAGAGATGAAGATCTAGGAAAGTTTGATGCTAGAAGTGATGAAGGAATTTTCTTGGGTTACTCCACTCAAAGCAAAGCATACCGGTGCTACAATAAGAGACTGAGAAAGATGATAGAAAGTACAAATGTGAAGGTTGATGAAGGTATTGAGAAGCCCTCAAGATTTTATGAGTATGATGAAGATGATTACAATGATGTTCTAATTCAAGGAGCTCCATCCTCTCCTAAAAGTTAGATTCAGACTGATCCAGTAAATTAGGAAAAAGAGACAGGTCTGAATGAACATGATCAAGAAGCAGAAGTGTAAGAAACTCCCAAAGTTCCAAGGTATGTAAGACTGAACCACTCTAAAGATCAGATCATAGGTGACAAAAGCAAAGGTGTGCAAACTAGAAGGAATGTTGCTCAAAATTTAGATGAATGTTGTCTGATTTCAAAGATTGAACCTAAGACAATAAATGAAGCATGCAATGATGAAAATTGGACAAAAGTAATGGAAGAAGAATTAATGCAAATTGAGAAAAATCACACTTGGGATCTTGTTTCTAGACCTAAAAACAAGAATGTGATTGGAACCAAATGGGTCTTCCAGAACAAACTAAATGAAGTTGGTGAAGTAATCAGAAATAAGGCTAGATTAGTCTGTAAAGGCTACTCTCAAATAGAAGGGATTGATTTTGAGGAAACCTTTTCTCCGATGGAAAGAATTGAAGCAATCAGACTATTTCTTGCATTTGCTACCTTCAAAGATTTCAAAGTGTATCAGATGGATGTCAAATCTACCTTCTTGAATGGTGACTTAGAAGAAGAGGTGTACATTGAACAACCAAATGGATTTTAGCTATCTGAGCATGGTGATATGGTCTGCAAATTAAAGAAGGCACTGTATGGTCTAAAGCAAGCTCCAAGAGCATGGTATGAGAGGCTGGACAAACATCTTTTGAAGATTGGTTGCAACAAAGGTACTGCTGATAGTAACCTATATTTCAAAATTGATCATAAAAACATCTTGATTGTTGAAGTATTTGTTGATGATATCATCTTTGGAGGAAGAGACAGTATGTGTAAAACCTTTGCTAACCAAATGAAAAGTGAGTTTGAAATGTCAATGCTCGGTGAAATGAATTTCTTCTTGGGTCTGCAAATTACTCAGACAGAGAAAGGAATTTTTATCTCTCAGACCAAATATGTGAAAGAACTATTGAAGAAATTTGGAATGGAGGATTCAAAGCCAATGAACACTCCTATGGCTACCGGATGTAAGTTGAGCAAAGATGATGACTCTCATAAGATAGATCAGACAAAGTACAGATCAATGATTGGTGGATTATTGTATCTCACTCAGACTAGACCAGATATAATGCACACTGTTGGTCTTGTGCCAAGATTCCAGGCTGATCCTAGAGAATCTCATGTCATGGCAATCAAAATAATTTTTAGGTACTTGAAAGGAATAGTTGAGTATGGCTTATGGTATCCCAGAGATCATGACTTTTCTCTTCATGCATATACAGATGCAGATTGGGCAGGAGATGTGGATGATAGGAAGAGTACAAGTGGAGGAGCATTCTTTTTGGGAAAAAGGTTGGTTTCTTGGCTAAGCAAGAAACAAGAAGCAATATCCCTGTCTACAACAGAAGTAGAATACATTGCAGTAGCAGGTAGTTGCACTCAACTTTTGTGGATGAAGCAAATGCTAAGAGATATTCAAGTAGAATATGAGGAGCCTATCACAATTTTCTGTGATAATTCTAGTGCAATAAATATTTCTAAGAATCCGGTATTGCATTCTAAGACCAATCATATATCTATCAAATTTCACTTTTTGAGAGAACAAGTGAACAAGGGTGAAGTCAAATTGGAGTATGTGCCCTTCAAGGATCAGCTTGCAGATATTTTTACTAAACCTCTTCCCAAGGACTCTTTTGAGTATCTCAAGGAGAAGTTAGGGGTCATGGCCCCTCCAGTGATGAACTAGGATGCACTGATGTGCATCAGTCCGGTGGATATCACAGTCATATCTTGTGATCTAGATTGATGATGGGGAGCTACTACTAAGGGGGAGCAGCTGGTATGATTTTGATGTGTTAGAATTGCAAGTATGAGCCCTTTGCCATTGATGTCAAAGGGGGAGAGAAGACATGTGAAAAACAAGTGGTTGATGATCAAAGGGGGAGCAGTAAAGGAAGAGAAGACATGTGAAGAGTTGTTGCTGATAGGGGGAGCTGTGACAGAAAGGAGAAGTTCTTGTCTTGATGGTTTTTCACATCATATGTTGCCATCAATGACAAAGGGGGAGATTGTTGCAAGTATGAGGTTAACCAGTGTTGTCATTGATGTCAACATACTCATATTGCATTGATAAGAAGGTTTGGATGAGATGTGTGCTGACGATATTGAGAAAATTAGCCTCAATCAGGAATAGTGAAGAACAGTGATGAGAAGAAGGAAAAAGTACTCAATAGGTTGAGGATTAGAGGATGTGGTTCAAAGGGTTTGTAGATATGAGTCTTGAGATGTTCCAGTTAAGATTTTAGAGGTCTGCATGAAGATCTGAAGAAGTTATGATCGATCAAGTAGAACTGGTTCCGAGAGATGCTCTGGAAAGACAGAGTGTTACAAAAAGGTCTGGTGAGATCCGGAAGTGCGTTTTCCTATTCTGCGGATTGGAAGGAGTGTTTGGGATGTCCTTGTGATATGTCATCTCGATTTGTACATTGTTTGGAGGTCTGAAAGAACCTTTTGCATTATGACAGTAGCGACAGACTGTGTTCTTGAAGTTTCAGATGAAGAAGAGAAGAGATTCTAGCAAGTAGAGGAAGTGCGGATGTACCTGGTCATTCAGGAAAGCTTGTGGTGGTTCTTGGATCATGTTGAGGTTGTGTTGTCAGTCCGCATTAGTGTTAGAGCCTAAAATTGGAGATATACTTCTGGATGAAGATGTTCTTGTTCAGGCTAGCCGACTGGATGAGTTATTCATTTTGCAAATGTTCTTGTGGATGATTGCCGACTTAGATGATTGTTCCTAAGTCAATGCTTTGTATAAATAAAGGTTTGTGAATTTATTTTGAAGTGTGTCATGGAGCAGATGAGTGTGATATAGTGAAAGAGCGAAAGGCAAAGCAGAAGTGTCTTGGGCTTAAATGGAACTGATCCAGACATGGTAAAGATGTCAATCTCTAGTTCAAGTTTGTAATACTTGTTATCTTGTAGACAGTGTGTCTCCTATAGGCAGTGTGCCTCCTTGTGAGTAGTGTGCTCAGGCAGTGAGCCCTAATTGGCATGTGCCATCCATTTTTCTTATTCTTCTAACAGAGAATAATCCTTGGGTTAATCACCCCATGGTTTTTCTCTTAACCGGGTTTTCCACATCAAAATCTTGGTGTTTCATGTGTTGATGTGTATCTACTCTGATGTTTATGCCTTATGCTTTCATGAATGGTTAATTGCTATGCTATTGATTAACAAAGTGGATTTAAGAGTTTGGATACAAAAGAAAATTAAGGATAACTAATTCACCCCCCCTCTTAGTTATCAACAATTTTCTCTAGTTGAGGATGTAAGATGGTCTAGGAGCTATGGTTCTCACAAAGGGTGTTTATGTGGACACTCTATTTCAACTACATGCATGCATAGTTCAATGCAATAGCTCCTCTATTCTTGTAGTGAAGAGATCTATAGATTCTAAAATCTCACCATTGGCACTAATATAAAAGAGAATTATTGGATCTACTTCTAATGGCCATTCTTTCTAGGTACCTAAGGGTGCTCTTTCTTTAGAGACTAAGTTACATGTAGAGAATATAATGTTATGGAAGTAAAGATTGGGCCAGATAGGTGATAAGGGCCTAAGGATCCTAAAAAATAAAGATCGTGTAGAATGACTATGTTGGCACTTGAATTTGTGCCTCATTTTATAGGTATTTGAGCTTTAGTTTGGTGGAGAAACTCTATTTTTGACCCTAGAATGGTAGGCTCGCTCAAAACTTCTAGCATTAAAATCTCAAGATCTGGAGCTTGTATCTAAAATCTATTTGATAGAAGGTCTTGATAATTCATAAACTCCTCCCAGTTCTAATTTTGTTGTGACTGGATTAGATTTGAGCCTAAAATTAAAGTTTTAGCAATTAGAAACATGTTCAAACAACATGGTCAAAAAGAAAAAAATATTAAATTCTAGAAATTTCACAAGTCTCAATAATTCATTAGGAGTCTCTAGTTCCAATTTCAAGTTTGTCATAAAAGTTTTGAAGGCATAGTGAAAATTCTATTAACTCCCTGCAAATTGGAAAATTCTTCAAATTTTGATGAATATACAATGATCCTTACCATTTATAAATTCTCCTCACAAATTGTCATGGCCTCTAGATGTAATTTAAGCCCATGACAACAATCTTATCTTTCTACAACTATCCGTTTAATTACCGCCAATTAAAGTGAAGGTAAAAAAATTAAAAAAAATTAATTGTTTTAGTTTGACAATATAATTAAATCAATTATTTCATAGAAATATTTTATTGCCAAGGAAGCATAAAGTGAAAGAATTTTAATTTTAAACTTTGTCATGCAAATGTCAAGTGAGAATGGCAAATAATATTTTCTACCTCCGAATCCATTACACATCACATTTTTAAATCACTTTTCAAATGCAATGTTGCAATAGGCATAAGGCCTATGATGGAACATTGGTTAAAGAATTTGAAGGTAAAAGAAAATTTATTTTATATAAAATTTTCATCACACATCATTGTTTGGAGAAATTGCTCCAAATACAAAACTGTGATGGTCTATCCTCATGTGATGGAAATAAATTGGAGGCATCTCACTTTATTAATATTTAATATTAATAAAGTTTGTAGATAGTTCCAAGGGGGTATAGTATTATTTTTTCTTAGAAGGACTCCACATTAGTTGAGCTTTGGCCAATGAAATGGAAAAATTTGAATGCAAAAATGATGCACCAATGGTTTTTGTTAGGATTAAGGTGCCATCAACCTTGCAAATCCTATGTATTTAATTACTCCTAATATTGTTTGTATATCATTCCTAAGGGATGAAGTATTCACCAAGTAGACATCTTGTTTCAGATGTATGATTGATCTTGATACCTGATGGATGATGGTTATTTGGGGGTGTAGGGGGGTTCGAGGGGCTTATCCCTTCACAGGGATTCTGGATTCTATCCACCCTAGTGGGGTTCTGGGGGCAATACTCCCAGAAGCCACATCTTATATATAATTTTTTGTTGTAAATCTAGACCATTCATCATTAGTTCACATATCTGATAGTAGAGGTTATGTTGGCTTTTCTTACCCTAAAAGGAAACCCCTTTATGAGGATATTGTATTACGGTTGTGTTGTAGTAGAGAGTAGAGACTGGAAAATAAGGTGCTACTAGATTAAAGATAGAAGAGGAGATTGAAAGTGTTGTATTGTAAACTCTATTGAAGTTAATACAAACTAGTGCATCTCTTCTTGTGTAGAGTTTATTCCTAGAAGGGTTTCTCCACATAAACACTATGGTATGTGTTTGATATTTTTTTCTTTTATTTCTTTATGTTGATTTCATACCATCTCCATTTTGTTTATGCATAGTTAAATATCTATATTATAGTTGTAATCAGATTTTCATTGATAGTTGTTTACCTTCATTTCTAACAGTTTTGAAGACCAAATAACTAGCAAATGGACAAAGTAACCATCAAAATCTAGCACCCCAACATAAGAAAAAACACCCTATAGATTTCAAATGTCCCATCATGAAGTTAAACACCTTGTAGTAATGTAAAAACCCCTTGGCTTGAAGGAAAATACCCTACCATGATTTAAAATTCTCAAGGCAAGATTTGACATGCCTTGTAAATGCAAAAAACATCCCATGATGACTGAAAATGCTAAACAAAGTTTTAGTTAGAACAAATTCAAATGAATGAGACTAAAGATATTAAGGGGAGAAGGTTCTAGTTATGGTTACATTCTAAAGGATTTGTGCATGTTAATAATCAATTGGAGGTCTATAAAACATTTGATAAAATGCCTCTAATTAAGGTGTTTACAATACATTCTTTATGCCAGGCCTATTATAAACCTATGGCTTATTCATGTTTGAAATACTTAATAATTTTTTTGCATATTTATATTATAACTAGTTTTGAATCCTCGGTAGAATTGAAAGAAAAACATGAAGGAAGATAGATACATGAAAATTGTTTGATAAAATGCCTTTTCGTGTTATATTGGTTGTAGGGTGAAATTTAATGGAGTTTGGGAATAGAGACATCTTGTAAAGGGATAAAATGATTTGGGAGAGCCTAGATGACTACAAAAGGAGCCTAAAACTTCTGAGTTTGTACATTTGCAAAATGTCCAAAACAAGGTAGAGAAAGTGTGAATTCAAATAAAATATGAGGGTAAATGGTTGCTAGCAAAGTGTTTGATAAAATGTTTGATCATTTGTAGCGGAAAATGAGGAGTTTGAGAGATAGAATGCCTAATATTAACTAAGTTTTCACTGACTAGTGATAGGATAGGTGCTAGATGTTGTATGTGTTGTCATTGATGTCAAAGGAGTGATGATCAGAGGGGTTGTGATGTGAAAGACATGAACATGAAAATGGATCAGTATCATCTATACATAGGTGTACCTTATCTTTGGAAGTTCATGGATAGGTGAAGGTTGTCAAAGTGTTTTGGTGTCATGTTTGTTGCATTGTTACATATATTGCCACTTGTTGAAAAGAATTACATGGGATATGAAGGAAAGTATTTAAGTTATCAAAAATGTCAAAGGCACAAGGAATTCTATTGCAGAAGCATAGGCGATTGTACCACATTATACCACAAATGAAGATATGGCCTCGCATCCTAGAGGATAGCTAGAGACAACTATGAGGTATGTATGATCCAAGTTTCAGATCATAAGAGTTAACACAGAGTTTTCCAGAGTTAGCAGAGTGAGAACAAGTCATGTTGTTGTGTAAGGTTATCAGAGATAGAACAGAAATCCATCTCATTCCACTACACTTTGATGTTTGGATTTGCTATTTGAAATATAGGTTATGATGGTCAATATATATAATCAGTTCAGGTTTTAAGTGTGTTGAATCACTGTAGATGTTTCTAGAAGTGACAGTGTTAAGACTATGTTGTTGTGCTTGGAAGGTTTAGTCAGATGATTGGTTGCATGCTTGCATCAACAAGTGGAAGCATGCACCTGAAAGGGGAGTTTATGGGAAGTCTTTCTAGGTCCCATAGTGTTCATTACTTGATCCACATGATGATATTTCACCTTTGCATTACCACATTGTGTCTGGAGTTAGTGTATGAATGACTAAGTGTTTGTAGAGCTGACTTGGTGCATATTTGTACTTGTGCCATGTGTCTAGAAGTGTACGCCAACATAGAAATGTGTGTAAAGGCAAATTGGGCCTAGTGGATTCTTTGGTATGAACCGCATGGAAAGATTTCTCTCCGCAAATGATTTGGAGCCAACATGTAAGACCGGTTGCACATTTCATGTTACATGATATCCTAAGGCTGAAAAAAATGAAGATTAGAGGACTTGCAGAGGATATATATGATGTTAAAAGATTGCTACAAGGGTGAGTGATAAAATATGAATGATTAGAGAGGAGATAAGTGACTTTGCAAGCAATAATACAAAACCTATAGAACAGTTAGTGTTGTGGAGGCATTTAAGCTATCAGAATTTGTCAAAAGATTAAGAGGATATCAGAGGTGATAGTGTGAAGGTTTCTAAGTTATTAGAAAAATTCAAGGATGTTAAAGTGTTAGTAGAGATATTTTTTTGGAGGTAATTGAGCCATCAGTCCAGAAATGCAGAGCAAAGGTTGGTGCCTCATATTGTAAGTGTTGTAGTACTTTAGAGAGTTGGTGCTTTCTTTGGGTTGGTGCCCATAAAACTTCATTTTAGGAAGTTGGTTCTTCCATTGAGTTGGTGCTCATAAATCATTATAACAAGGGATTGGTGTCTCCTTTGGGTTGGTGCCCATAAAACTCATCGTATGCTTTATTTTATTTGTAAGGTTCAATTTGGATAGTAGATCCAAGCAACTGGCTCACAATGGTTTTTCTCATCTTGGGTTTCCACGTAAATCTAGTGTTATGTGTGTATGTGTTCTTTTGATTTATGTGGTTGGAATGCTTACATTGGATTGATTACATCTAAAGGGAAAGAAATTGAATATATACTGATTCACCCCCCCTCTTAGTATATCTGTGTGTTCAACAATTGGTATCAAAAAAAGGTTCCTTGATATAGTCTAACAACTGAAGGTATCTTTTGGACTCAAACACTTGGTAGGACATGAAGGATCAGCATCAAACATGGCACCACTTTTTGATGGATCAAACTATGCATTGTGGAGTATAAGAATAGAAGCTTATTTGATCTCATTAGGATTTGATGTTTGGAAATTAGTTGTGGATGGCTACACCCTTCCATAATTTCCTCCAGATCAGGCTGAGAACAAAGCATGTAAGAATAATGCTAAGGCTAAGAATGAAATTTTGAGTGGACTGAAAATACTGAATTTGTTAAAGTGATGCACACTAGAAGTCTACTAAGGACATTTGGATTAAGCTTTAGAACATTTATGAAGGAGATGACAAGGTAAAGTAGGCTAAATTACAAACATACAGAGGAATGTTTGAGAGTTTAAAGATGAAAGAAGAAGAAAGCATTGCTGACTATCTACTCTGGGTGGGTGAAATTTTCAATGCAATCAGAAGGCTAGGTGAAGAAGTAAAAGACTCAGTGATTGTGAAGACGGTTCTAAGATCCCTCCCTCATATATTTGATTCAAACGTTTTTTCTATAGAAGAAGCCAAAAATCTAGAAAAATTCACCATGGATGAACTATTTAGTTCTCTCATTACCTATGAGATGAGAAATGATACTAAAGATACATCCAAAAAGGAAGTTGCTTTCAAAGTCTCAAAGAACAAACTTCTAGCCCATGTAGCAAGTCTAAGGAGGAAGAAGCAAACTTTGTGAGAAATCTAAAGAAGGGTTCAGGAAAGTATAGAGGTAAGCTACCCTTCAAATGTTTTAATTGTGGTAAAATTGGTCATTATGCATCTAAATGTCCTTTTGGAGAAAATGAAAATAGCAACAAGGGTTTCAAAAGGAACAACTTCAAAAGGAATATCCTTTCCAAATAAGACCACAACTCTTTTTAAGAAGTAGATCACTACCCATCAAATGTTGAAAGAGAAGAATCCATAATCATGACTATGGAAGTCCTTGATTATTCTGACAAGATTGTTGATGAAGAAGAATGTGAAATTGATCTTGATGGTGAACTTATTTCTTCTCTTAAAGACTTGAAATGTGTAAGGAAAGAAAACAAAGAACAAAAAGACCAAATTGAAGCCAAGACAAATGAATGTTTAAAACTTGTGGAAGAGATTGCTTCACTCAGAAGAGAATTAGAGAAAGTATATGATCAGCTGGACAAAAGTATCAACTTTGGAAAAAGGCTTGGAAATCCAGATGACATTGAAGAAGTAGATTTCATTCTAGTCATGTCTCAAAGAAGAAGATATGGAAGACCTTTCCATGAAAGGCAAACCTTCATAAATAGAAGTCAGTTGGAATAGTCAAAAAATTAGATGGTAGATATTAATAAGCAAGACAAGGAGACTGATACATTCAAGAGATAGGAAATAAATAAAGAGGTGGAAAATTCAATGATTGTTTGAACAGCATTTCATGCCTAAGGGAAAAAAAACCCTGGATGATAGACAATGCATGTTCAAGTCACATGACAAGTGATAAAAGCAAATTCATCAACCTTGTAAAGTGGAATGGTGGATCAGTCAAGTTTGGAGATAATACAACTGCAAACTTTTTTGTAAAGGGCACCATAAGTATTGATGGAAGATCTAAAACAAAGGATTTTCTATATGTGGAAGGTCTTAAGCACAATCTTCTCAGTGTAAGTCAGATGTGTAGCAAAGGATACAATCTTATATTTCATACATAAGGATATGAAACTAGAAAAGCAAATACTAGTAAACTAGTGGCAGAAGCTAGTAAGACAAAAAGTAACCTGTACAACCTAAGTAGTGTCAATAGAAGAAAATATCTTCTAGGACAAACAAATGAATGTTGGCTATGACACAAAAGGATGGGACACATCAATTTTGACAATCTTGTGAAAATAAGCTCCATACAAGTAGTAAGAAACATGCCAAAGATTGCCAAGCCTACAAGTACCTTGTGTAAAGAATGTCAGATTGGGAAGTAGACAAGGACAAGGTTCAAGACCAAGGAATATTCTTCTACAAAGCCATTGGAACTAATTCATACTAATTTGTGTGGTCCTACCAAAACAAAGAGTCTCCAAGGTGAGAGGTATTTTATGTTGCTTATTGATCATTACTCTAGGATGACATGGGTTACATTTTTGAAAGAGAAATAAGAAGCTTTCAGTAGGTTTAAGATTTTCAATTCTATGGTTGAAAATGAAATGAATTCTAGAATCAAGTGATTAAGGTCTAAAAGAAGTGGTGAATTCACATCAAATGAGTTTGAAGAATATTGTGAAGAACATGGAATAAGGAGGCACTTATCTGCTACAAGAACCCCGCAACAAAATGGAGTTGTTGAAAGAAAAAATAAGACAATACAAGAGATGGCATGAACTATGCTTAATGATGCAAAAATTCCTGACAAATATTGGAAAGAGGCAGTACACACCATTGATGCAAGAGCATCTAGAAGCATTCAAATTAATTGGGATAGTTAACATGAAGTTACAGAGTGTCGGGGGGAGTGATCTTGGAGATTACCAGATTTTACCACATTTGCATATCAGAGACTATGGATTTGGACTTAGCATCTAGACATCATCATCTTTAATATATCCAAAATTTAGATCATTTGGGTTTGTTTCTAGAAAGATATCACTATTAGAAGATTACATGTTTTCACATAGCAGAGCAGACAGTGTTCAGTGGAGTCTAATTGGTTTGTGAAGCAATTATGTGACTTGTAGATCTAAAAGGAACATCATTCAAGGAATTTTACGACCTGGCCGACCTTCATGGAGATCTACACAAATTTCTATTCACTTGTGGAGCAATACCTTATGTTTAGATCCGACCTATCCGTGTCTACACATTTCATGAGATAGTTAACTCTTGGCTAACTTGACAATGTTGTGAAGGCTTGCAGAGGATCTAAATGAAGGATACATGATTGTTTCAAGGCAGGGGATGAAGAATGATCAAGTGTATGGAGTTACAAAGAAAGTAGATTAGTGTTTTGATTTGAAGAAGTAGTAAAATTGAAGTAGAGAGAAGAGCAGAAAGCAGACGAAGTTGTAGAGTAGAGAATTGATAAGTAGAATAAAGCAATCATGGAAGAGTGTTATGTTATGAATATTTTGTAACCCTGCTCTATGGCCTAGCATCTGTAAATCCCTAGAGGCATATGTAATGTGTTTTGAGATCATAATATAAAGAGGAATGAGCTTTGAAGGTTGGGTTTTTCCCTTTTAGGGTTTTCCCAAGATACATCTGGCGTCATGTGTTTATTAATGTTTCTTCTTTCTGTTGTTAGCTATATACTTCCATTGCATCTTTGATTGATCATGTTGTTAGTTGTTTAAGGATGCAAGGCTGGATAGTCCATCATCAGACCCTCCTACCTTGACTGCATCAAGTGGTATCAGAGCTAGTTGTGAATCTACTGGGATGGTTGTGAATATGTTGGGAAGAAAGTGTTGAAAGAAGTGTGAAACCCTAGAAGTAACAAGTGTCATCGCTGAAGAAGATCAAGGCAAAAAAGATTCAAGTGAGTTTTTCAAATTAAGTTGTTTATCTTATTTGTTTCAATGGGGAAGATTGGGAAAAGGATGAAGAAAGAAAATAAAAACCTAATATGTGAAAACGATATTCTAGAAGAAGAATTGTGTGAAATCAAAAGGTGTAGCAATTCAAAATTGATGGAAAGGATAAAAGAATTAGGAGACGACAAATATGATCCCTTGAAGAAGAATTAGAAGCAGAGCTGAAGTTGTTTGAGTAGGTTGAAAAGGGTTTTGAAGAATTAGAAGAAGGATTCAAGCTGTTTGGGAAGGTAGAAAAGAGAAACAAAGATCTAGAAGAAAATTTGGAAGAGCTGAAAAAGGAAAACAATTTGCAAAAGAATGAAATATTAGGATTGAAAGAATAGGTTAATCAGTTAGAGACATCACTTGTAGCATGTAGAGGAGAGAATGAAAGTCTGAGATCTAATTCTAAACTTTGTGATGTTTCTTGTGATACTAATGATTTGTGTGATGTTGCAGAAGCTTCTTTAGAAAGTAATATTGAAGATGACAGTGTAACTGAACCTACAATTGTTGGTGATGGTATTGGTTTCAAAATCATGCAAAGAATGGGATATGAAGGAAAAGGATTGGGAAAGCAGCAACAAGGAATTACTGATCCTATTGAACCAGTAATGAGATCAAGAAATGAAGGCCTTGGATATGACAGAGGTAAAGATGTTGTTACAAGTTCAAACAAGTCAACTCAGGGAAGAAAAGGTATGCATTGCTCTCATTGTAATAGTTATGGATATGAAAAGGAAATGTGTTGGGATCTATCATCCCACAATAATGGGTTACACTTTTTGGCCAAACTTGACATTGAGATCAACATTTTGAACTAAATCTTCACTTTCTAACACCTATAGCCCCTAAACCGTTAGGATTTTGAAGATGATGTGAACTAGTGATTTGTGAGATTTTGTTTGTAGATTCTAAATATATTTTTTTCAGACAATTTGGAGTTAAATTGTAAATTTTTTTGTGTCTCCTTTGACAACTAGTTTTTAATAGTAAACAACATTTTATTAAAGTGATGTGTATTCTGTCGCACATAATTTTTTTTCTACAAAGGATAAAATTTTGATTCTTTTGAATTTAGATGGTAACACTGATATATAGGGCATGCATTTGGTTTCATAATGGTTTGTTGAATATTTATTTTTCAATTAAGTTTTGAAGTCAAACCAATTATAATTTAGACATAGGCGTATTCCATAAAACATAACTTTTTTTGTATGTATCAAAATTCTTTTTTTCTTGTTGAAACAAGGACATCAATACCTAGGGCATAGATATTTTTTAGAAATTTTTTTCACTAATTTACTAATTTTCCATGTGGGTAGAATAGAGAACTTGATGTTTGGTGAAAAACCTACATTCACAAGAAATAAAAAATAAATATAATAATCAAATTAAATATATTTGAAATTATACTTTTTGGGAAGCTTATAATAAGGACTACATACTTACAAAGCATAAATTTTAAATGAATTCATTTGATCCCCCAAAAGGTAAATCAAAAGTGTTTTTTTATCAGCATTTTGATAGGTGTAGAGGAGACTCCATTATAGGTATGGTTTAAAACTAGCAGGGTTCTATCCAAGGGGGTTTAAATCTAAGGGGGTTAGATCAAACCCTCTTTAATTAAAATCCTTTAAATGGAACCTTAAATCATTATATTTTCTAAAAATATGTGATTTTAGCAAAAATCAAGATGTTTTAGAAAGTGTAACCCATTATTGTGGCAGCACCCTTATAAACTAATCATCTGAGAAAGAAGTACAAGAGAAAGTTTGTGTGAACTAGTGTGAAGGATAGGAGGAAAAGGAAATTAATATTGCAGAGAAAGAGGGAATGACAAGATATTCTATCGAAGGAGAAAGTTTGGGTACCAGAATAAAGAAAACATGGATAAAGAAACATAGAAAAGTATTGGAGCAGCATTTCCAGAACAAAAACTGTAAGATTTTGGTGTGTGTGAGAGAAATTGTATCTAGAAGCAGAGACCAGAAAGTGTTACAGAGAAAATTTAGAAAGTGTATTGACTAAGTCAAGGAAGTCACATGATTGTTCCTGAGGATGCAAGTATGTATTGATTGACTCTTAATTGATTGAAGTAGACATTAAACTTGAGGCAGCTTATGGAGAAGACTTGCTCAAACCACCGATCATTGAGGCAGTGCAAGGCTTGCAAGTGGACTGGAAAAACTAGAACATGAAGAACCTGAGGCATCTTGTAAAGAAGACTTTCTTAGATCATCGATCATTGAGGTAGTGCAAGGCTTGCAAGTAGACTACCGAACCTAGATCACTAGAAGATGAAGAACTTGAGGCAGTTTTGCAGGGTGGACTTGAACAAGCCGCCGAACTTGAGACAGCTGCAAGTACCTATCAATAGACCACTGAAGCTATTTAAAGAAAAACATTAATTTTGACATAATAAAGACCAAAGTGAAGAGGCTCACTTTTCAATTAACCCTGAGAGTTCGATGCAAGAGCATCCAGAAGCATTCAAATGACAATTAACATGAAGTTGTAGAGTCTTGGGGGGAGAGATCTTGGAGATTACCGCATTTGCATATCAGAGGCTATGGAGTTGGACTTAGTATCTAGACATCATCATCTTCATCATATTTAAAATTCAAATCATTTGGGTTTGTTTGAAAATATATCACTATCAAAAGATTACCTATTTTCACAGAGCAGAGCAGACAGTGTTTAGTGGAGTCTGATTGGTTTTCGAAGCAATTCCATGACTTGCGGAGCCAAAAGGAACATCATTCAAGGAAGTTTAGGACCTAGTAAACCTTCATGGAGATACACATGAAGTTCTATTCACCTGCGGAGCAATACCTTATGTTTAGGTTCAACCTGTCTATGTCTACACGTTTCATGAGACAATTAACTCTTGGCTGACTTGACAATGTTGTGAAGGCTTGAGGAGGATATAAATGAAGGATAAATGTTTGTTTCAAGGTAGGGGATGAAGAATGATCAAGTGTATAGAGTTATGAAGCAAGTAGATAAGTGTTTTGATCCAAAGAAGTAGCAGAACTGAAGTAGAGAGCAGATCAGAAAATAGAAGAAGTTGCAGAGAAGAGAATTATTAAGTAGAATAAAGAAATCATGGAAGAGTGTTATTATATGAATATTTTGTAACCCTGGGCTGCGGCCTAGCATCTGTAAAGCCCTAGAGGCATATGTAATGTGTTTTGAGATCATAATATAAAGAGGAATGAGCTTTGAAGGCTGGGTTTTTCCCTTTTAAGGTTTTCCTAGGATACATTTGGTGTCATGTGTTTATGATTATTTCTTCTTTCTATTGTTAGCTATATACTTTCGTTGCATCTTTGATTGATCATGTTGTTAGTTGTTTAAGGCTATAAGGCTGGATAGTCCCTCATCGGATCCTCCTACCTTGACTGTATCAACCATAGTCTACATTCTCAACAAAGGAAAACTAAGAGTAAACAGTTCCAAGACACCTTATGAGCTGTGGAAGGGTAGACCTACTTCAGTCAAACATCTCAGGGTGTTTTGGAGTAAGTGCTACATCAAGAGAGATGATAATGCAGGAAAATTTGATTCAAGATTAGATGAAGGTATCTTTCTTGGCTATTCATCTAGAAGTAAGGCATATAGGTTTTCAACAATAGGTTGCAAAAGATAGTTGAAAGTGTAGGTGTGAGGTTGATGAAAACCTGTATCCATCCACTTATGATCAAGAAGACTATTTCTCAGAGGGATTTGCATGCACAGAGGAAGAGGATGAAGTTGAATAAAAATAAGAAACACAAGAGAAGGCCACCAAGACTCTTTCTAAGTATGTTTAGAAAAACCACTTAGAGGATCAAATAATTGGAGACAAGAATGAAGGATTACATAATAGAAGAAGATTTGCAAGGAAAAATGAACAGGGAAACTTTTCTTTGGTGTCTAAGTTGGAACCTAAAACTTTTGTTGATGCTAGCAAGGATGACGGATGGATCAAGGTTGTGGAAGAAGAACTCAATCAGATAGAGAAAATCAGACTTGGGAATTGGTGCCAAGACCCGCAGACAAAAATGTGATAGGCAAAAATGGGTGTTCATAAATAAACTATATGATGAGAGACAAGTTGTTAGAAACAAGGCAAGACTAGTCTACAAGGGTTATACACAAGTAGAAGGTATAGATTTTGAGGAAACCTTTGATCCTATAGCAAGGTTAGAAGCAATCAGGATGTTTCTTGCATTTGCAGTCCATAAAGACTTCAAGGTTTATCAAATGGATGTCAAGTCAGCCTTTTTGAATGGTGATTTAGAAGAAGTCTACATTGAGAAACCTAAGGGATTTCAGCTATTTGAATATCAGAATTTGGTGTGTATACTGAAGAAGGCACTATATGGTCTTAAGAAAGCTCCTAGGGCTTGGTATGCAAGGTTGCATAAGTATTTACTCTATCAAGGCTTCAAGAAAGGTACAATAGATAGTAATATATATATCAAAATAGAGAATGAGCACATATTACTAGTAGTAGTATATGTTGATGATATTATCTTTGGTGGCAATGATGAAATTTGTAAGAAGTTTACAGAGAAGATGCAAAAGGAATTTGAAATATCTATGATAAGTGAACTTTCATTCTTTCTTGGACTTCAAATCACTCAATCAAATGAAGGTATCTTTATTTCACAGACAAACTATGTCAAAGAGATGTTGAAAAAGTTTGGTATGAAAGACTGCAATTTAGTGAGTAGACCTATGGTAATGGGTTGGCATCTAAGTAAAGATGATGAGTCACCATAGGTTGATCAAACTCTATATAGGTCTATGATTAGGGGCCTCATATAATTAACAGCATCAAGGCCTGACATTATGCAAGCTATTTGTATGGTTGTAAGGTTTCAAGCTAATCCAAAAGAAACACATGTGAAGGAAGTCAACAAAATTTTTAGATATTTGAAGAGTACTTTGGATTATGGACTATGGTATAAAAAAGATAATGTTTTTTCTTTGAAAGCATATATTGATGTAGATTGGGCTGGTAGTATTGACGATAGGAGAAGCACTAGTGGTGGAGCTTTATTTTTGGGTGACAAATTGGTTTCATAGTTTAGTAAAAAATAGGATTCAATTTCCTTATCGATAGTAGAAGCACAATACATAGCTGCAGTAGCCTGTTGCACTGAAGTGTTATGGATGAAGCAAACATTGAAGGATATCAAGGTAATATATGATGAGCCTATCTCCATCTTATGTGATAATACAAGTGCTATCAATATTTCAAAGAATCTAGTAATGCACTCTAGAACCAAGAACATGTCCATTAAATATCACTTCCTAAGAGAAAAGGTTGCAAATCAAGAAGTAAAATTGGAATATGTACCTACAAAGTATCATGTTGCAGACATCTTCACAAAAGAACTCTCTAAGTAAACATTTGAATATCTCAGGCAAAAGTTAGGGGTTGTTTCCCTTCATTCTCCTTCTCACAATTAGATGCATAGATGCTGCATCTATCCAAGGGGAGTAATTTGAGATTCATTTATCATCCCTAGATTGACAGTGGCTACCTCTCAGGGGGAGCAAGAAGATAAAGAGATAGTAAAGGTATGTAAGGGCCAATATAGATAGGAGGAGCTTGTATGTTTTGTCAGTACAAAGGAAGGCTAGTAACCCTTTGCCCTTGATGTCAAATGGGGAGAGAATTTGAATATCAGGCTAGTGTTGCCATCAATCACAAAGGGGAAGATTGTTGCATATGTTGTCGTTGATGTCAAAGGAATGATGATCATATGAGTTGTGATGTGAAAGACATGAACATGAAAATAGATCAGTATCATCTGTACATAGTTGTACCTTATCTTTTTAAGTTCATGGATAGGTGAAGGTTGTCAAAGTGTTTTGATGTCATGTTTGTTGCATTGTTACATATATTGCCACTTGTTGAAAAGCATTGCATGGGATATGAAGGAAAGTATCTAAGTTATCAAAAATGTCAAAGGCACAAGGAATTCCATTGCAGAAGCATAGGAGATTTTACTGTATTATATCGCAAATGAAGATATGGCCCCACGGCTTGGAGGATAGCTAGAGATAGCTATGAGGTATGTATGATCCAAGTTTCAGAGCATAAGAGTTATCGTAGAGTTTTTCAGAGTTAGTAGAGTGAGAACAAGTGATATTGCTATGTAAGGTTATCAAAGATAGAACAAAAACCCACCGCATTCCACTGCACTTTGATGTTTGGCTTTGCTATTTGGAAGATAGGTTCCGATCATCAGTATATATGCTTAGTTTAGGTTTCAAGTGTTTTGGATCACTGCAGATGTTTTTGGTAGTGACAATGTGAAGACTATGTTGATTCACTCTAAAGGCTTAGTCAATTGATTGGCTAAATGCTTGCGTCAGCAAGTGAAAGCATGGACCTAAAAGGGGAGTATATGGGAAGTCTTTCTAGGTCCCATTGTGTTCATTACTTGATCCACATTATGATATTTCACCTCTCCAGTACCGCATTGTGTTTGGAGTTACTGTATGAATGTCTAAGTGTTTGTAGAGCTGACTTGGTGTATATGTGTGCTTGCGCCATGTGTCTAGAAGTGTGTACAAGTATAGAAATGTGTGTAAAGGAAAATTGGGCCCAATAGATCCTTTGGTATGAACTGCATGGAAAGATTTCTCTCCAGACATTATCTGGAGCCAACATGTAAGACTGGTTGCACATTTCATGTTACGTGTTATCCTAAGGCTAACAAAGATGAAGATTAGAAGACTTGCAGAGGATATATATGATGTTAAAAGATTTCTATAAGGGTGAGTGATAAAAGATGAGTGATCAAATAGGAGATAAGTGACTCTACAAGAAATCATACAAAACCTATAGTAGAGTTAGTGTTGTGGAGGGATTTGAGCTATCAGAATCTGTCAAAAGATCAAGAGGATATTAGAGATGCAAGTGTAGAGGTGTCTAAGTTATTAGAAAAAGTCAAATGTCAAAGTGTTAGCAGAGATATTGTTGTAGAGGTAATTGATCCATCAGCCCAGAATTGTAGAGCAGAGGTTGGTGCCTCATCTTGTAAGTGTTGTAGCACTTTAGGGAGTTGGTGCTTCCTTTAGGTTGGTGCCCATAAACATTGTGATATGGAGTTGCTTCCTTTTCATTGGTGCCTATAAAACTTCATTTTAGGAAGTTGGTGCTTCCATTGAGTTGGTGCTCATAAATCATTATAACAAGGGATTGGTGTCTCCTTTGGGTTGGTGACCATAAAACTCATTGTATACTTTATTTTATTTGTGAGGCTGGATTTGGACTGTATATCCAAGCAACTCGCTCACCGTAGTTTTTCCCATCTTGGGTTTCCATGTAAATTTGGTGTTATGTGTTTATGTGTTCTTTTGATTTATGTGGTTTGAATGCTTACATTGGATTGATTACATCTAAAGGGCAAGAAATTGAATATATATTGATTCACCCCCCCCCCCTCTTAGTATATATGTGTGTTCAACACTAGAGGTTGAAAATTTTCACCTACAGGGTGAAAATTAGGTTGGTAAGGTACTTTTACTTTAGGGTAAAAAAGTTGGATGTGAGTACACAAAATTTGGGGAAAATGAATTTCTAGTTATTAGACGAGGACAAAAAAGGAGGAAGGATAAAAGGTGCTATGGCATATTCACTTATGTTAAACTTAGTTGTTAATCAGAGGTCCATCTTGTGACATGTATCACTTTCCTCTTCCATCATTTTCTCCTTCTTTAAATTATAATTTTTTGGGTCAATGTAAGGGTTGGTTCTTGAATATACTTTCAGGAAAGGTCTAAAGTATTGGGTCAATTTGGGTTTTTCTTTCAATCTACAATGTATTGGATGTTTGATTTCTGTATGCGCAGGTTTATTTGTGAGCAATTTCTATAAGGGATTTGTAATCTTTGCAATAAATCAATATTAAGACCACACTTATGTTGTTAATTTTACATTATGTCTCCATGGTTATTTGAGTGTTTCAGGGAATTCAAGTTCATGTGATTACATTTGTTATTCTCTATATCAGATCTTTATTAGTTTGTATTCTAGGAATGCAGTAAAAGTGTTCTACTTAGATAATTAAAGTAAACACACTTCCATGAGTGATATGTGGGGCATTTGGATTTGTTATGGACAACTAAGAATGGGTGTAATTTTGAGAATGGGAGGACAATTGAGGGTCTAATGTTTCTACAAGGTAGAAACCTAGTCAATCAGGCTTAGTTAAATGTTATGATTTCAATGTCATTGTGGGTTTTGGTTTAGGTATGACTCTGTTATTGTAGGATTAGACACTAGTCTAGTAGTTGAAGCTGACCTTGCACATCTCTTAAAATTAAAATCACCTTTACTATGCTTATAAGTTTTTTATTATAGTAACATGGGAAGGGCCTTGACCCATAACAACAGCTGCGACAAAGGCTACAAGTTGATTCTCCTGAGAGGAGAGACTAAAGACATCAACAAAAACAAAATACTATAAACAAAAACTAATAGAATGACTAGCCAACAAGAGCAAGACCAACTCAAACATAGCCAGTAACTAGAAAACCCACATTACAAACCAACCATTTGCTTAAGGCCACTAATGGCTTGCCACTCTTTGTTGAGAAAGTCAAGTTTGTCCACAAAAGAGATCTCCTTAGGCTTGTTGTCTTCAACTCTAGCTTAACCTTTTTCTTCATTTCTTTTTTCCTAGGTCCTATTGGTTAGCCCTACCTGGGGAGTAGGATTCTTACCTTCCTGGTGTTTAGCTTTCTATTTCTCAAGTTTTGATTGGAAAACCAAGAGAGTAGTAGCAGAATTCTTCACATCTTCTCTACTAAAGTGAACAATAACTGCCATGTTCTTTAATATGTTTTCCCAGTTCTTCTTTGATGCAGGAACATCCTTGGTTTAAGAGAAATCTTGCATCAACCAAAAACATTTGCATTTTAGTTTGTTTGTAGTTCAATTTGTTTCTTTTCATTTTCTAGTTCAGTTAGAAGCAGTTTCTACATTTTCATCCGCATTTTACCACAGTTGCATTTCAAACCTTGTGGAGTTGGACTTATCTTCTACATTCATTCATCTACATTATATCTGAAATTTAGAGATCTGTACTTCATTACCAGAAAGATATTGCCATCAGAAGATCGACTGTTTCTCAGAACAGAGCATCCTGATAGTCTCTGATAATCAGCTAAAGGAGAAACCTGTAGAAGCATTTTCTGATCTTTGCATCCTAATGACACATCATTGAATGATATTTGGTTCATGGCCTACCTTCCTCAAAGATCCGCACTTCATTTCATTCATTTTCTAGAGGAGTTCTATGCAATTAGGTCTTACCTATCTGTGTGCACACATTACATCTCTTCCTTGGAATTTGTGATCTTCCTTAGCCGACGCGGAGGAATCTATTGATTTGGACTTGATATATATTGATGTAATAGATGTTGGCAAGAGACACTATATGGATTCATGGTTGTTGTCATTGATGGCAACAAAGGTCATCCCACATATCCGCAAGTCATGGTGTGTCTCTACCGGAAGTTAGAATGAAGATTGTTGTGGTCCGGTGAACAAGAACAGAGCATGTGGCAAGGTCTGACAGATTGGTCCAGATCTCTCAGAGGAAGTGTCTTGGTGCAGTACGGATTTGGGGAAGTCAAGAGGACTACCTTGAGTAGTATATTCCAAGGATTTAGCCTCTGGCGATGGACAAAGAAAAAGATATGAATAGTTGAGTACCGGATTCCTGAGAGACAGTGAGAACAGAGGAACTGACTGACAGAGTATCAGACTATTTTTCGGATGTGTTACTGTTGATGGTAAAGGTTGTGAAGGAATGAATCATGTTTGGCTGACATGATTAATGACATCTACAAGTATATGCTTGATCCGCATTACTTGATATGCAAGGATTCAGCCAACAGAAAAGAGTTTGTGAGAAGATAGATTATTCCGGGCGCCGACTAGAAAGATAATGAAATCACTAGTGCGGATATAAATAGAGGATGGATTTTGTTGTGAGTAGTGTAGTTGTGTTATGGGGTATGCGAATAAGTGCAGAGCAGAGAAGAAGTAATAAGAAAGATCTGGTATGTGAAAGGAAAGCAGAATAAAGAGCAGAGGAAAGATGAAGTGCAGCAGATCAGTATACTGAGCCTAACCGGAACTGAACTCTAGCATATGTAGATGCTTCCAATCAGTTCAAGTATTGTATAACATTCTTTTGTAGACAGTGTGTCTCCTTGTAGGTAGTGTGCCTCTTTGTGAGCAGTGTGCTCGGGCAGTGAGCCCTAATTGGCAAGTGCCATTTTGTAATTCCTTATTCTTCTAATAGAGAATAATCTTTGGGTTAATCACCCCGTGGTTTTTTCCCTTAACCGGGTTTCCACGTCAAAAATACTGTGTCATCTGTTTCTCATTTCATGGTAATGTTTTTTTGTTTGATTCAATAATGCTTTGATTAATAAGAAAGTTCAAAAGAAGAAATAATTAGGATAACTGATTCACCCCCCTGCCTCTCAGTTATCAACAATTGGTATCAGAGCTAAGTTCCTCCTAATAGAGCCTAACAGCTTGAGGAAGATCTAGGAGTTCAAATGGATGCATATGGTTTAAGGGAGCAACTCAAGACTACCCTTGAGGATCTTGAACAGTCAAACTCTGAAGTCAATGAATTAAAGGAAAGACTCAAATAGGAATTCATGAGAGAACTAAAGGACAAATTAAGTCTCTCTATGAAAAAGAGCAAGGAGTTGCTCCAACAATTGGCAAGACAAAGTGAAGAAAGAAATACAAATGAAGAATTGACTGAGAAAACCAAGTTATGTGAAAAGTTATCAAAAGAAGTCATTATGTTAAGACATGAAATGGAATCAGGAGCTATAAAGTTTACTCAAGAGATTGAAGAGAAAAGAAAAGCTGAAGACAATATAAGACAATCTCTTAAAGAGAAATCAGAAGAATACCACCAGATGGATAGGATTATCAGACATCTTGAATCTAATCTTGAAGATGCCAAAGATAATGAAGAAAAACTTGAGGATCAAATTGTCTCTCTCAAAAGAGATCTTCAAACAGCAAATGAATATAAAGAAAAATTCAAGATAAGTTCTGCCCAACTTGAAGTACTTCTTGGAAGTCAAAAGAGGACAGATGACAAGTATGGTTTGGGATATGAGAAAGGAGAAAGCTCTGGATCCGGTCAAAAGAATTTTGGATTAGAAAATCCAAGGAATAGGCCTAGAAGACCTCCGGTAAGACAACCCAATGCTCAAAGATATCCATCCTTCAATGGATACTGCCACAACTACAATCACTTTGGTCACAAAGCTAATCAGTGCAGAAAAAGAATGAATCAGACTAATTCATTCTTCTCCGGACAGTGCTTTAACTGCAAAAGGTATGGACACAAGTCTCATGAATGCATAAATATGCAAATAAACAAATCATTCAATGGTAGATGCTTTGCATGCAATAGAGTAGGTCATATGGCTAATCAATGTAGATCAAGAGGTTATCAGTCAAATATGCAAGGAATATTATTTGCCAAATCTGTAATAGGTCCGGTCATAATGCAAAAGTCTGTAGAAGCAAGAATCAGGACAAAAGAGGTCTGGTGTATAATTAGAATCAAGACAAGGGTAAGCAAAAGATGAATACGGATGAAGTTAGGAATCAGATGAACATGATTTGGGTAAAGAAAAGTTCAGAGAATGTAGAGGTTGAATCCGCACCAGACTCTAGTGCTAATATTTCTTCCAGAAATTAAAAAGTGAGCTCTGGCTCAAGGGGAGACTCAAAGAAAATCCTGTTCCCCCAGCCAATCAAGTGGTGCCGGATGTGGCACAAGATGCAAAGTAAAGGGTTTGAATATATAAGTCTTGAGATGATCCAGATAAGATTTCAGAGGTCCGCATGAAGATGTGAAGAAGTTGTGATCGATCAAGTAAGACCTATTCTGGGAGATGCTCCGAAATGACAAAGGGTTACAAAAAGGTCCGGAGAGATCTGGAAGTGCATTGTCTTATTCTGCGGATTGGACAGAATGTTTGGGATGTCCTTGTGATGTGTCATCTTGATTTGTTCATAGTTGGAAGATCCGCATGATGTTCATAGATCAGGACTGATCCGGTACTCCAAATTATCTAAATAAGGTAAACTGAAATAATGTAGGTCGAGCATTTATTGCCATCAGATATTAGGGTTTGCGGAGCAATATAAGGGATTTCTCATAAATCACTTGCTCATTCTGTACTCAAGAAGAAGTGAAAAGTGGAGCTCTACAACAAGATTCATCAAACTCACCAAAGATCTCCTGTAGAAGTCATTACATACAGAAATCAATTCAACCACTCCGTGTAACCGAAGGCGCATAAGGTATTTTCCATTTTCAATATCTCACTGCAAATCTTTAAAAAAAAAATGGCTACTCCGAATATATTTAAGATCTCAAATAGACCTCGCCCCACATTCAAGAAACATCCATACAAATCTTTGGAGGTAGACCCACTAGGAGCCTTCTCTAGTGTTCCGCATGGTGTATTGCATACGGAGGACATTAGGGTTTACATTCATGCAAATTTTGAAGACTTTGGAGAATCAAAATTGATGGATATCTATCACAAATAGTTGACAGATGACTCCTTTGAGATTAAACCTCAGTACAAAGCCATCCGGGATAAACACTTTGCACAGTGCATCCATTTCCCCTATTTTGAAGAAGATGAATGGGTCTGGTATGTACTAAGTAGAGTGCATGACAACTTCCTATGGTTGAACAAGCCCTTCAAGATCACCAAAGATGCAATTAGGGCTGTAACTGGTCTGCACTCATCTGGTGGATTACCTATTCTCAAGTCTGTCAAAAATCAGACAGTTAGTGATGCAACCGGATCTAAGTTTGACAAGAGAGCTATGACAGTTGAAGACATCACTGAACCAGATGTTAAATTTGCATCTATGATAATTGGTTACAAGATCTATCACTCCAGTAGGGAAAATTTAGTACCGGAAACTGTAATTTACACAGCTTATCAAATGCTAAAGGAGAATGCAGACTATGACTTGTGTGAGCTTCTTGTAAACCAACTTTTTGAAAATCTGCAGAAGATCAAGAAGGACAAGAAAAACTCTTTCAAGTATGGCAATTTGATCCTTTGTCTCTTCTTTTATTACATGAATGAGCTTCCCGGATCCAGTGGATGGATATGGCAGAATGACAGACCAGTTGCCATCCAAATCAAAGATTATTTGCATGGACTTGGGGATGCCAAAGTAAGAAAAATAGCTCTATGGGGATATTTCAAGAACTTCCAGAGCATGATGCATGCAAGAGAAAGAAGACCCCAATCTCTTGTTGAAAAGTACAAAGACACAGTATGCTTTATGGTAGAAACAGATCAGTGTCTAATGGAGGCAGTAGAACCAAGAACTGTGTGGATCATGCCCATGGGGTATGAAGTGGATGAACAGGTAGTGGAGCTACATGTTCAACACATGCTTAGTCAGCCTAAAGATCCAAAGGTAGAAAGGTTCGAAACATTTGAGGAACTAAGTATAAAAATCCATGTTGAACTTAGAGAACCGGAGATCAAGAGGAAGGTGAGAAAAGAAGTAGAGCATATTGCTCAAGGCCTAGGCATCCCAAAGGAGGCACTTGATGTCAACCGGGAAAAGAGGTGAAAGGCTGAGGAAGAGAAGAAAGAGGTAGAAAAGAAAAGCAAGAAAAGTACTCTGGTGGAAACCTCAACATGGACCAGATCATCAAAGGGATCTACACCTGTCACAACCAAAGGCTCAAAAATGTCAAAACTGGAAGGTCAGACATCCGGTCAAGGAGAGAAAAGATCTAAAATAAAAGCCACAAGGGCTTACACAAGTCAGAAAGATGAAGAGGAAACATAATTAGATGAAGGGGTAAAAGAAATAAAGAAACAGAAGAAGAAAGGATCTGGTAAACCCTCCACAAGCCAAGACAAGGAAGAAATGGTAGAGGTATTTGTTGAAAATCCCACCCTGTCTCTAGAGAGTGTAATCAAGTCAGTCACGGTGGATGGAAACCTTCAACCAATGACTGAATTCTATGATGACTACAATGAGGCTGACCAAAAGATTCTGCAGGAAGCCACAATCAAGTATCTAAACATATACAATAAGGCTTTCATTGAGATCATATCTCTAATTCCTAAAAGCCTAGAAAAGGAATTAGAAATAAGAAAGAATAATGCTCAGGTAAAAGATCTTGAGATCCGGGAGTAGATAGCTATTCAGCTATATCCTCAAATTGATCCCAAGACAATGAACATAATATTCAAAGACTGCAGAGATGAGTTCGGGAGTAAAGCAAGAATGAATCAACTCATGCTTGGTGAGACTGACAAGGTGGCCATAGAGACAGAAGAGATCCTCTGGAAGGCCTTCAAAAGGTTTAATCTTCCTGTAGTAGAGGACTTAGGTACAGAAACAGCTGTGGACTTGGAATCATCTACTCCGGAAGAAGTGGCCCTTGAACAGACTAACATCTCTCCTCCGGCTTCCCCTACAGTCTTCGAATCCCAAGAAGAAGAGAAATTGTAGGGGAAAGAAGCAGCAGCAAAAGAAAAAGAGGTTGATAGCACCAAGGATGCAGAGAAAGAGAAGATTCCAATAGAGAAAACCACAACTGAAAGTGGTAAGAATGTGGAAGGAGAAAAGATTCCAAAGGACAAAACTGCAGAAGAAAAGAAACATCTGTCTCCGGCAAGAGACACTGCACAAACTGTTCAAAAATTTTTGAGCCAAGAAACAATAGAGATTGATGAATCGGAGCTTCTAAAAGGTCCATTCAACTTTGACTCCCTCTCTCTGGTACAGACGATGAAGATAGCTTCATTTGCAAATGCTAAGGCAAATGAAAAACTCCTAAAGTCTCATATGGAAGACTATGAGTTGATAGAGGCTGCTTCTGGAGTACTTGAAAAGATTATGCCATTAGTCCAGATAGATCCAACAGCCTCCTCTTCCGGTAATCTCAAAACCTTAGTCAGCAGTGTTGATACACATTTTGATTCTCTAGAAAAATCAACTAAAGAAAAGGTCCGGAAGGAATTTTTGGATAAAAGATTTTCAGAAGTACTAGGATTAATCTCTAATGATAGGAGAAATATGAGTATTGGAATAAAGAGCTTAGAAAATGCTCTTAAGGATGGTGGTGACATTTACAAATTTTGTATCTCCTGGTCAAAGGCAACAGTAGAAATTGATAAGAAAATAAAAGAGGAACAGGACAAACTACAAAGTTTGTCTCAAAGTTTTGATCCTCTCTCTTCCTCCATAGTAAATCAAGAATGTCAAACTATTGCAATCACAAATGCAATAAAGAACTTTGAGAAGGAAAGGAAGAATATAACTAACCGGATGGGAGAACTTAGAAGGATTATAATCCCTAAGTTAGAAACTATGCATGAGGCCATCAGTGATGCTCAGACTACCACCCAAACAAATGATCCGACAGATCTCAAGAGGGCAGAAGCTTTTGCATTTTTGTTGAGTGGTCACATTTCAATTTTGGATAGAATGAAGCAAAGTTGGGCTACAGAACTGGTCCAATTGAAGACATCCTTTGCAGACATTCTTTAGTTTATGTGAGTATGTAATATGCGGCTAAGTATAGTAAATTTTTGAAAATTTTTGGTGTGCGGACCCTACCCTTTGCCATTGATGTCAAAGGGGGAGTGAGGAGCAGTGAAAAATGAGGAATCCAACTAAGGGGGAGTTCCAAAAATTGTATATAAAGATAGAGCATCAGCCAAGGGGGAGCATAGTGTAAACACTTAGTCATTTTTCACTAAGTGTTACCATCAATGCCAAAGGGGGAGATTGTTGGCAAGAGACACTATATGGATTCATGGTTGTTGTCATTGATGGCAACAAAGGTCATCCCACATATCCGCAAGTCATGGTGTGTCTCTACCGGAAGTCAGAATGAAGATTGTTGTGGTCTGGTGAACAAGAACAGAGCATGTGGCAAGGTCCGACAGATTGGTCCGGATCTCTCAGAGGAAGTGTCTTGGTGCAATGCAGATTTGGGGAAGTCAAGAGGACTACCTTGAGTAGTATATTCCAAGGATTTAGCCTTCGGTGATGGACAAAGAAAAAGATATGAATAGTTGAGTACCGGATTCCTGAGAGATAGTGAGAACAGAGGAAGAACTGACTGACAGAGTATCAGACTAATTTCTAGATGTGTTACTGTTGATGGTAAAGGTTGTGAAGGCATGAATCATGTTTGGCCGACATGATTAATGACATCTACAAGTATATGCTTGATCCGCATTACTTGATATGCAAGGATTCAGCCGACAGAACAGAGTTTGTGAGAAAATAGATTATTCCAGGTGCCGACTAGAAAGATAATGAAATCACTAGTGCGGATATAAATAGAGGATGGATTTTGTTGTGAGTAGTGTAGTTGTGTTATGGGGTATGCGAATAAGTGCAGAGCAGAACAGAAGTAATAAGAAAGATCCGGTATATGAAAGGAAAGAAGAATAAAGAGCAGAGGAAAGATGAAGTGCAGCAGATCAGTATACTGAGCCTAATCAGAACTGAACTCCAGCATATGTAGATGCTTCCAATCGGTTCAAGTATTGTATAACATTCTTTTGTAGACAGTGTGTCTCCTTATAGGCAGTGTGCCTCTTTGTGAGCAGTGTGCTTAGGCAGTGAGCCCTAATTGGCAAGTGCCATCTTGTAATTCCTTATTCTTCTAACAGAGAATAATCTTTGGGTTAATCACCCCATGGTTTTTTCCCTTAATCGGGTTTCCACATCAAAAATACTGTGTCATGTGTTTCTCATTTCATGGTAATGTTTGTTTGTTTAATTCAATAATGCTTTGATTAATAAGAAAGTTCAAAAGAAGAAATAATTAGGATAACTGATTCACCCCCCCCCCCTCTCAGTTATCAACAATAGATCCTTAGGAAGGTAGTTAGGAAGTGATCAACTTGTAAGTTTACACATAAGTTCATAGTTTATATTTTGTGCAAAGGAACTTCAAAGCTTTATCTTGCGCATGTATGTAATCAGGCCTGTGAGCCCTAATTGTAAGCTCGCATGTTGCCGATAGATCTCTATTTGAATTCTATAATATATTGAATGACTGAATTTGTATTTTATTTATTTCTTTGAGTTGTTTCCATTGTGTTTACTCTTGATGCACGGTCTAGATAGTTCATTTTGTGAACCCTCCTATTGTGACTGCACCAAGTGGTATCAGAGCTAAAGTTTGAATCTTTGGGAGTGAGTGAATGAAATTGGTGAAAGAATTCTGTAAGATCTTGCTGTGGACAGATTGCCGAATTGAGGCAGGTTACTTGTGTCGCAACCGATCATTGATTGTGAGGCAGTTGTCACCTTGTAGCCCGATCGTCGAACCTGAGGCAGTTTACACTTGATCCTAGGAAGAATGCCGCCAAGGAGAGTTTTTGTTGGAACAATGGCTGGTAGATAATGGAGATGGTGAAAACAATGTGAATTTGATTAGATGTTGTCAAAGAAGATAGGCGAAGAGGATTGACACCTAGACCTAATGTTGAAAGAAATGATGAAGAATAATCACAACCTGTTGAACAAGCTGGTGAAAACCTAGGAGGTGATGAAGAAGAAGAATCATATCAAGTAAATATGTTGCGAGCTATTTCAAAGATTGGAAAGAGACCTAGAGTTGATGTGCTGAACTATACTAGTAATTTGAACCCTGAAGAATTTATTGATTGGATTAATGACATGGAAGAATACTTTGAATATGAGGTAGGTGAAGATCTAAAGAAGATGAAATTTGCAAAGACAAAGTTGAAAGGACATGCTACTATATGGTGGAAAGAAGTTTAGTTGGAAAGAAATAGAAGAGGGAAAGAAAAGATTACAAAATGGGATAGGATGGTGACAAAGTTGAAGAATCAATTTATACCTACTGACTATGAGTTGGATCTATTGAAAAGATTGCAAAACTTGAGACAAAAGGATAAATCTGTGGAGTATACTAAAGAATTTCATAAGATGATCATAAGGACAGGACATAGTAAAGAAAGCAAGGAGAAAGTGGCTAGATACATCAATGGACTGATATTGAACATTCAAAAAGAGCTAAGCCTGGTAAGGATGACATCTTTGGAAGAAGCATATCACTTTGCCCTAAAAGTTGAAGAGAAGATGAATAAGAGACATGATCAGAGACAGAGAGGTAGAGAAGGTAAATTTTAGAGAGGAAGGACTTATTCCAGAGGAGACATATCACATCTGGAGTAAAACAAGTTTGATAGCCCATTTAAGAAGGATGACAGAGATACTAATACATACTGGAGAAATGACAGAAATTTCATCCCAGAGGCAACTATAATTCATACCAGAATGAAGGATACAAAAGAGAAGGAAGAGGATTGGATAAGAGAACATTCAAAGGTACTTGTTTCAAGTGTGTCGGTGAAGGACATAGAGCATTTGAATGTAATCAGGGTAGCACAAGTAAGAGGATAGAGAACAGTGGAAGAGCAGCGTATGTTGAAGAGGAACCTGTTGGATCACCTAATTCTGTTGGTAACCGAAGAAAGGAGAATCACTTATGATGAGGAGAACACTATTTCAAGAAGAAACGAATGAGGAACCACCACAAAGGAAGAATTTATTCAAGACAAGATGTAAATTAGGAGGTAAGTGTTGTAAAGTTGTAATTGATAGTGGTAGTTCATATAACCTAGTTTTAGAGGAGATGGTGACTAAGCTGAAGTTGGAAAGGTTGAAACACTCTAAGCCATATTAGATAGCATGGATTTAGGATGATCATAAGGTATTGGTAAGTGAACAATGCTTGGTAAAATTTCATATTGGATCTTATCATGATGAAGTCTTGTGTGATATTATGCCTATGGATGTATGTCATATCTTGTTGGGTAGACCTTGGCAGTATGATAGAAAAGCTATACATGATGGGAGAAAGAATACATATACTATAACAGCAAATGGGAAGAGAATTATTTTGATTCCTTTGGAGGATGATCCTAAAGATGTGGTATGTGGAAATGCTAGAATCTGTTTGGTAGATGGAAGGGAATTTCTCGATGGATTAAGACATGAGAATATTTGTTATTCTTTGATTCCTAAGAAGCATGAAACATTGAAGAAAGAAACTAAAGAAGAAGAACTGGAGAAGATAAGAGAGTTACTGACAGAGTATGAAGACATCATATCAGATAATGTACCTAAAGGATTGCCACCTATAAGGAGTATCAGTCATCACATGGACCTTATACCTGGAGCAAGTTTGCCTAACAAAGAAGCACACCGGATGACACCGGTAGAGAATGAAGAATTGAATAGACATATACAAGAGTTATTGAGGAAAGGTTTGATCAGAAAAATCTTGAGTCCTTGTGCAGTACCTATAATGTTAGCACCGAAGAAGGATGGAGAATGGAGAATGTGTACTGACTCTAGAGCAATAAATAAGATCACAGTTAAGTATAGATTTCCTTTACCTAGGATGGATGATATCATGGACTGTTTGAGTGGAGCAAGATATTTCACAAAGATAGACTTGAAGAGTGGATACCATTAGATTAGAATCAGAGAAGGTGATGAATGGAAGACTGCTTTTAAAACAAATGAAGGATTGTATGAGTGCTTAGTGATGCCTTTTGGATTAACAAATGTACTAAGTACTTTCATGACATTGATGAATGGAGTCCTAAAGAGATTCTTGGGTAAGTTTGTTATTGTATACTTGGATGATATTCTAATTTTTAGTAAGACAAAAGAGGAACATTTGTGGCATATTAGACAAGTTTTATAGAGACTGAGAGAAGAGAAATTGTTGATAAACATCAAGAAGTGTAGTTTCATGAAGGAAGAACTAGTATATTTGGGATTTGTGATTTCTGCAAAAGGATTGAAGATGGATCTTGAGAAAGTGAGAGCAATTATTGAATTTCCTACACCAGAGAGCATTGGAGAAGTTAGATCATTTCATGGATTGGCTAGTTTCTACTGGAAGTTCATCAGAAATTTTAGTTTAGTTTGTAACCCTATGACAGAGACAATGAGAGGTGATAGAAAAGATTTTAAGTGGACATCTGGAGCAGATAAAAGTTTTGAGTTGTTGAAGCAGAAGGTGATAGAGCAACCTATTTTGGCATTATCGGATTTCAATAAGGTATTTCAAGTTGATTGTGATGCAAGTGGAAATGCAATTGGAGCAGTATTAAGTCAAGAAGGTAGACCTATAGCTTATTTCAATGAGAAGTTGAATGATGCAAGGAGAAGATATTTAGTTTATGATCAAGAATTGTATGCCATAATTCAAGCCTTGAAGAAGTGGAGACATTACTTGTTGCCTAAGGAGTTTGTGTTGTATACAGACCATCAAGCTTTGAAATATTTGAACAGTAAAGGTAAGTTGAATTAGAGACATATGAGAGATGGGTAGACTTCATGTAGAGTTATACATTTGTGTTGAAGCATAAGAGTGAAAAATCAAACAAAGTTGTTGATGCATGAGTAGGACAAGAGACTTGTTGACAAAGATGAGAGTTGAAGTGTTAGGTTTTGATGAATTGAAGCACATGTATGAGGGAGACACTAATTTTGTAGAACCTTGGGAAGCACGTAAGGAACCTGTTGTGATAGATAGGAGTAAGTGGTTGAACTATTTCATTCAAGAAGATATGTTGTTCAAAGGAAATTAGTTATGCATACCTAAGAGTTCAATGAGAGATAATTTAATCAAGGAGAAACACAGTGGCGGATTGGCAGGACACTTTGGCATTGATAGGATAGTGGCTTTGGTGAGTGAAAACTACTTTTGGCCTCAGGTACATAAGGATGTTAAGAGATTTGTGCAGAGTTGTAGAGTTTGTCAAGTTGCAAAAGGGAGTAGTTAGAATACTAGATTATATAAACCTTTGACAATACTAGAGAGACCTTGGGAAGACATAAGCATGGATTTTGTTATGGGATTGCCTAAAACACCAAGAGGACATGATTCAATATTTGTAGTAGTTGATAGATTTTACAAGATGGCTCATTTCATACCTTACAAGAAGACAACTGATGTAGTGCATGTAGCTAACCTATTTTTCAAGGAGATTGTGAGATTACATGGATTACCTAAAAGTATGATTTCAGATAGAGACACAAAGTTTGTTGGATACTTTTGGAGGACACTTTGGAAGAAGATGAAGATAGATTTGAAGTTTGGTTCAGCTGTTCATCCATAGACTAATGGATAGACAGAGGTAGTGAATATGAGTTTGGGAAACTTGTCGAGATGTTTGGTTGGAGAGAAAGATGAAAGTTGGGAGTTGATTCTTTCACAAGTAGAGTTTGCATACAATAATTCAGTGAACAGGAGTACTGAAAGAACACCTTTTCAGATTGTGACCAGAGTAAACCATAAAGGAGTTACAAAATTAAGAGATATCAGTATGGAAAACAAGAGAAGTGTAGAAGCAGAAGGATTTGCATACCACATAAAGACAATACATAATTAGGTTAAGAAGCATTTGGAGAATATCAAAATTAAGTACAAAGAGAAGGTTGATGAGAGGAGAAGACATAAGGAATTCAAAGTTGGAGATGAAGTGATGGTATATCTGAGAATAGAAAGATTTCTAGTTGGGACATATAACAAGTTGAAGATGAAGAAGTTTGGACCTTGTAAGATACTCAGAAAATTTGATTCAGGAAATGCATATGAAGTGGAATTATCAAAGACATTAGGTATATCACCTATTTTCAACATTGCAGACCTATATTAGTATCATGAAGCAGAGTTCAATGACATCATGGAAGAAGACTTGAAGAAGCATTTACCACAACAAACACCAGAGCATATTGAAGACATCTTGGATAGAAGAGTTAGATGTAGCACTAGAGGAAGACAATACAAAGGATACCTTGTGAAGTGGAAAGGCAGACTGAAAGAAGATTCATCATGGATTTCTCAGGCTAAGGTGGACTGCCTTGGTTCTCCCCTCGCCCCAACAAAGTGAGGGACTCACTTTTTCAATAACCTCAGATGTCTGATGCAGGAGCATCCCTGGTTCAAGAGAAATCTTGTATCAACCAAAAACATTTGCATTTCAGTTTGTTTATAGTTTAGTTTGTTTCTTTTCATTTTCCAATTTAGTTCAGGCAGTTCAGTCAAAAATAGTTTTTGCATTTTGGTCCGCATTTTACCACAATTGCATTTCATACCTTGTGGAGTTGGACTTAGCATCTACATTCATTCATCTACATTATATCTAGAATTTAGAGATCCACACTTCATTACTGGAAAGATATCACCATCAGAAGATCGATTGTTTCTCATAACAGAGCATCCTGACAGTCTCTGATAATTAGTTGAAGGAGAAACCTGCAGAAGTATTTTCTAATCTTTGTATCCTAATGACACATCATTCAATGATCTTTGTTTCATGGCCAAACTTCCCCAAAGATCTGCACTTCATTTCATTCATTTTTCAGAGGAGTTCTATGCAATTAGGTCTGACCTATCTGTGTGCACACGTTACATCTCTTCCTTGAAAATTGTGATCTTCCTTGGCCAACGTGGAGGAATCTATTGATCTAGACTTGATATATATTGATGTAATAGATGCTTAGGAAGGTAGTTAGGAACTGATCAAGTTGTAAGCATATGCATAAGTTCATAGTTCAAATTTTGTACAAAGGAGCTTCAAAGCTTTATCTTGTGCATGTGTGAGCCCTAATTGTAAGCCCGCATGTTGTCGATCGATCTCTATTTGAATTCTATAATATAATGAATGACTGAATCTACATTTGATTTATTTCTTTAAGTTGTTTTCGTTATGTTTACTCTTGTTGTACGGTCCAGATAGGTCATTCTGTGAACCCTCCTATCATGACTGCACCATTCTTCATGGTTTCAAACTCCTTGTCTAAGCTTTCCCATTTATCAAACATAGCAGAAAATTTTTAATTTCATTCCATTTCTTATCTTCAATTTATTCTTCATTCCATGTAGATGTTTCCTGAAAAGCCATGATTTCCAGGTGGTGGATTTTGCATTTAGTAGTCTTCAACATGGCTAACCATCATTTAAGGATACTATTCCACAAAAGCATTCCCTCTTGAAGATTATTCAACTTTTGTTCAAGTCTTCTGTAGTAGTTGCACTGGGGGTTTCCTTTCATAAACATAATGTAAGTAGGATCCTAAAACAAACCTTCTCAAATAGTATGATAAGTATTAAATCTTGGAAATGCAATGAGCAAGTGTATTATTATGAGAGTCAAAAGTATATACATATGATTGGTGGTTGAATAAAATAAATCTAACACCCCTCTTATTACATCATATGCCCAAGAGACCAAAGCATGAAAGTTCAAAAAGATTCAAACTTCATAACTACAAGTGATTTTCTAAATATATCTACACGCTGCTCTTGAGTCAAACAAAACTAGAGCTAAATATTTTGTTGTTGAACATGTTCATAGATATAATGGCACTGAACCTCAATATGCTTGGTACGCTCATGAAAAATTTGATTGTGAACAAGATTCAACACACTCTAATTATCTCAAAACAAATTGGTAGGACCTATCTTAGGAACACCCATACCTATCAAAATGTGATGTAACCATATCACCTCATAGACGACCACCCTTGCAATGTGATATTCAGCTTCTATGGAAGAGCAAGCAACAATGGTTTACTTTTTTCTCCCCCAAGAAATCAGACTAGATCCCAAAAAGAAAATGAAGCTTGAAGTAGACTTCATGTCATCCATTGAACCTGCATAGTCTGCATTTGTGTATCCAAACAAAGAAAAATCTGCATTCTACTTGTACTCTAGGCTATATGCCATTGTACCATAAATGTATCGCAAAAGACACTTTGTTGCCTTGCAATGAACAACCTTATGTTCCTGTATAAACCTAGAGAGATAGCTGACAGCATAGCTAATATCCATCCTAGTATAATCTAGGTAGATGAGACTCCCAATCAATTGTGGATAAAGAGTAGCATTCACTTGAGGAGATGGATCGTGGTGGGAAAGTTGCAAACTTGTCTTCATGAGAGTCAACATTGGTTTGCAATCTTTCATTTTGAACTTCTTGAATAGTGACTTGGCATACTTCATCTAAGAAACATAGATCTGATTCTTCTATTGCCACACTTCAAGTCTAAGACAATAATGCATGAGCCTGAGATCTTTCATGTCAAACAATCATTTGAGATCATTCTTTGTTGCATCAATCATCTGTGGAGAACTCCCTGTGATGACTAGATCATTGACATATATAATCACAATTACAATCTCCCCCTTGCTCTTTGAGGTAGAGATTGGGATCATATGGATTTCTAATGAATCCATGTTTAAGGAGATGCTCATCGATCTTTATGTATTGGGCTCCAGGGGCCTGCTTAAGACCGAAGAGGGATTTGATGAGTCTACATACTTTGTGCTACTGCCCAGGTGTAGTGTATCCCTCTAGTTGAGTCATGTAGACTTCTTCCATGAGATCTCCATTAAGGAAAGTGTTCTTGAAATCCATCTGGTGAACTTTCCACCCAAACTATACTACCATAGCCAATGCCATACAGATAGTCTTGATCTTTGTTCCATCATAATCAATGCCTTCCTTTGGTGCATAGCCCTTATCCACAAGTCAGGACTTGTACTTGTCAATGCTGTCATTTGCCTTATATTTGATTTTGAAGACCCATTTACATCCAATAGCTTTCTTCCATGGTGGAAGATAAACAAGTTCCCATGTATTACTCCTTAGTAATGCTTGATACTCTGCATCTATGGATTTGGATCTTTCCAAGGTGGTGACTCAAGAGCTTGCTACACTATTTTTGGTTATGAACTCTGCATAACTACACACATAAAGGCCATGTTTACTTCTTCACAAGACTTTCTGTGATTTTTAGGCCCACTAAAAGATGTGTCTACAACTACATCATCTTTAGCATCCTTCATTATGGCTTGATACAACTTAGGAAGATTATTGTGTACAAGAGATGAGGATTAAGGTGGTGAAAGAGGGGGAAAGTCATAATGGAAACAAAACTTCATCTTGAGCTTCTTCATCAAGTTCCTCATCTTCAAGTTCAAGAATTCTCAGTGTTTGTGAATTGATAGGTGATGGAGAGGAAGAGATGTTGCATCCAATTTCCTCATCAAGAACAACATCCCTGCTAATGTATACCTTCTTTGTGACTCCATCCATAAGCTGATATCTCATCAACTCTGAACTATACCCAAGAAAACTACATTTCACATAGATCATTTTGTTGATTGAATGGCATAGGTTGGCATAGATCACTATGAACCAATTATATGGGCTCGAGGCTCTATTTTCTATAGTAGGAAAGGAGTTCTATGTTTATTTCTAGAAAGAATATGTGAGCAAAGAACTTTTGTTTTCTAAATGGGGGGAAGTCCTCTCACCATATTTCTCTTACTCAATTCAAAAAGATAACCAAAACAAAGATGGCCAAGTCTCCTATGCCAAATAGTTATGGATAAATTATTTTTCAATACAAGAGCTTGATCTTCATTTAAAACATCAACTAGTTGGAACATCTTTCCTACCCCTGAAGCACAAGCTACAACTGCTCCATTGCAATTTTTATCTTTGATAAGACAAAGTTTCTCACCATTGTGTTGATCAAATTCAACTTGCAATTTGTGCTATAGTAACTAACTTATAGAAAGTAGGTTCTTTGTGAGCCTTGGAACATACATAACCTTTATAAGTCGACATTTGTGAGTTTTTAGTGGAAGGGAAATATCACCAATTCCCTAAACTTCATATGAGGTATCATCATCCAATGAAACATACCCATAGGAGGTGGATGAAGTGAGGTCACAAAACCATTCTTGTTTCCCTATCATATGTCTGGATGCACCAGAATCAACATACCAGGCTGAACTATTTGAGGTGAAGGCCTTAGTTTGTACAACATACAGGAACTCTTCTTCATCTGAATTACCTGTAGATGCAACATTTCCTTATTGCTCATTTGGATTTTCTACCAATTGGGATTCTTCTTCTTGTCCCCCTAAAAATATTTATGTGGCTTTCTATGATTGGATTCACTATTAGCATAGGAATTATACCAGCACTCTTTGAGTTCATGTCCCTTTTTTCCACAAATTAGACATTTCTTTTTCTTGTTAGAAGAGTCATCTTAATTTGGTTTAGATTGACCTGATGGATCACTTAGATGTTCAGGTTGTTTTCCCTTCTACTTTGCTACAAGGGTCTAATTTTCTTGGGAGTCTGAAGTCTCACCATGGATTGCTTCTTCTTTTTGAAGCAAGTTGACTAATTCTTCAAATGAAGGTGTTGTACTAGACACATTTAAACATGTGACAAACACTTGAAATGAAGGGGGTAATGCTCTCAGGACAATAGGTATAAGTGTAGCATCTGTGACTTCTTCCCCTAATGCTTGAAGTGTTGTTCTAATTTCAGCAACTCTTCTAAAAAATGCCTCTACCTTTTCACCACTTTGCATTTGTATACAATGTAACTGATACTACAGATGGAGGATTTGGTTTTGATTTTTGGCCTCATAGACTATTTTGAGGTGATCCCAAGCCTTTTTGATAGTGGTGGTTGTACAAATGTGAGGTTGAACCTCATCTATCACTCCAAACAAAATGATCAATCTAGCCTTTTGATTTGAATTATCAATTTCTTTTATCATCACTAGCTTGTTGAGGTCTAGTTGTGTTTCTAGAGACTACATCCCAAAGGTCTTTGAATTCTAATTGAATTTGTACTTTAGTTTTCTTGGCATCATAATTATCTCCTCTCAAGATTTGAGACTTAGGAAGCATTATTTTAGGTGCACTAGGAGCCATTGTATATAGTTTTGAATTTCCTTATATCTTTGATGTAACCCTTACATCTCCCTAACATTTTATAGGATCGATGCCACATACATCATTGTTGCAACTTTATTACATCTTAGATGCAATAATTTGACATGATGAAATTACCCATAAATGCAAATTAGAAGCACCATTAATGCAGAACACTACTTGTTTGTTTTGATTTTGAGTTTCAAACTTTGAAATTAGCTTACAAAAATCCAATATTTGTGGTTCAAATACAATATTATTTCCCCAAATTTTGATTTTAAGTGCAAAAAATAATAATATAGTTTTAAATTGATTTTAACTATATTAGTATAGCACTTTCAATTATTTCTAAAGTTTTAAAGTTATAGAAAAAAAAGAATTTTAAAAAGAATTTAATATTTTTTGCTTTACTAATGAAATTCTTTTCAAATTCTAAAGTTAAGATTTTCAAAATATTTAGGTTTCTCCAAAATAATGGAAAATTACTCCTTTATTTGCTTGATTTCTTCACCAAAATGATTTTTCTTCCCAAACAAATATTTAAGTTTTTAGAGAAATGAGAAAAAATTATTATGCACCTTTTCTTCTCTCCTGAAATCTCCATAGATTGAATTCTTTCAATGCTTGATTCCAAACGCCTTTCTGTATCTAGAGATGCCTTCAATATGACTTGCAAATGGATTGAATGCAACCTTCAAAATGGCTTACAGGTAAAACTTCACACTAAAACATGAAATCTCTTTCAACACCTTGTATTTGCAAGTCTCTTTAGACTTCAAATTTAAGATATCTAGTTTCAACACCTTGTTTACAGTGGTCTTCATTCTTTCAATAGCATTTAGATGCTTCTTTGTATGGAAAACAAAATAATACAAAACTTTCAATGTCGTACACCTTCTTCCAACACCGTTATAGGATTATGACACTCTATGTTCCAATGCCCAACATGGAATTTCAGCACCTAGCAAGAAACTTCAACACACTTCTTACAAAGTTTTAGATGCCTTTACTGAGGTTTATACAACATCATTAATAGGGGCTAAGATGTGGAGGTCATTAGATAGCATATGAAGTTTCTAAAACCTCTAATCTAGAATCTAAATGCCTCCCTTCAATATCTTAGATGCCTCTTTTCATTGATTTTGTAGATCAAATTCAATACGCCTCCCTTCAATGTGTCAGATGCCTCTTTTCAATGCATTCTACATAACATTCATATGGATTTTGCCTCTCCACCAATCAACTTTCAACCTCTTGATTTTATAATACATAGGCTCAGAAAATTAGTTGCTCTGATACCATATCAAATCTTAGAAATGAAATGAGAGTGTATTATTATGAGAGAAACAAATATATACATATGATTGGTGATTGAATAACCACCAAGGTCGAGCATACCTAACCAACCAACTATAACTATATAAAATAGTTATTAGTTGCTAATGTTAATAATATAAAATTTATTATTAACATAATACAATGATGTAATAAAATAAATCTAACAAGAAGCTTTTGGAAGAGCGGCCTCTGAGAAAAAACTAGGGTTTCTTGTAACCCTCCATTGTTTTTTCTTGGAACCTACTCACTTTCCCTATCCCGGTTCACAGTTGCATAGATTTCTCTTCCCTGGCTCTTGTGGGCCATCCTGGATCTATTTTTGTTAGTAGGTTTGTGTGTCCTTATATTCTTGTTTCCTCTTTTAAGTTTAGGGGCCTTAGGTTTTATTATTTTGTTGAGTCTACATTTATTTTTCCATATTTGGGTGGGAGTATTCTCACCCGAATGTGACCCGCTGATGACACCTCTGGTTGATCTGTGCATTTATTGAGAAGGGAGGTCGGCACACTAAGCCTTTATGGCTCCGTCAGATGGGAAGGATGGGACATTTAATAGTATCTCAGGTGAAGTTAATGCCTTGTTAGATGGAACATAAGTGGAGGTTAATGTTAGTGATAGTTGCAGAGAAAATATTAGTGAGAGAAAATCATTTTGAGATGTGGTTGGATTTGAGGATGTTGTGCCTCTACTGAAAATGGGTGCTTCAAGGTTGTTGGTGGACTCCAAGGGAGAGGAGGTATCGAGGGATCCTCCACCGGAGGAGATGGTGAAGAAGTAGGTGGAGATAAAGTAGTGGGTAAGCAATCTGACTCTTCGTCGGGTTTGTCTTTAATGCCAAACAATAAAATGTTGTCTGCTATTAAACAAGAAGAGTTAAGGCCTAGTAATATAGCAATATTTCGGGTTTGTTTGGATAATGGAAAATTTCCTTTGAGAGCCCTTTCTGATAGATGGCTTGCTACTATGTGGGTTAAGAAAATGGGGATTCATATAAATTTTTGCAGGATGATACAAAAAATCTTATTTGTTGTCTTTCTCAAAACCTACAAAATGCAAACAAAAGTCTTAGGAAAAAATACTAGAATATTGGGCAATCTCTATTTAAAGCTCACCCATGGAGCCCGAGTCATTCTAAAGAAGAAATAGTTTTTTGTTTTGTTCCAAGGTGGTTTGAAGTCAAAGGAGTCCTTGAACAGCTATGGTTGTTCTTACCACAATTATTGAGTCACCTGGGGGAAGTGCTTAGAGTCAAAGAGGCCAGGGTTACTTTGCATCACCTAGACACAAGAGTTATAATATCTTTGAAACTTGATGCATTCATCCCTAAATGGTTAGAAGTTGGTGGGTTGGGAAAACTGACTAGATGTGTGATTGAAGGTCTGGGTAGCATTAATGCCTACTTTCTATGCAAGTGTGATGGACACCTTAAGAAGGTGTGTCCCACCTTGTAAAAAAGAAGTGAGTCACCTGTAGACTTGCTGACTGTCTCGGCTCCCTTGGTAGTGTGTCTTTTGTCAGGGAAGACTCGTCGGTTTCCAAAAAAGTGCCACCTGATATTGTAGAAAAGAAGATTATTGGTGCCCAAAATAGGGATGAAACCTTGTCTATTAGTGTCAGAACAGAGGAAGAAATAGACATCTCTGTTGTTTCTAGAAATCTCAGTGAAATGAGCTTGGAAGAAGGAGAGTTTTCAGGTGATCTTGAACAGAATGAACTTGATAGTGAAACTGTTGTTCTCTCCTCCGCCCCTTTGGTGGAGTCTTGGGGGAATCCCTCAAGCTACAGTGAGCCTCCATTTGAGGGGGTGGTTGAGGGTACTCAGAATAAGGATAGGGCGTCTATTGTAGACCCTACCTCCTATTTTGAAAGAGATAAATCTCCCCCTCCCCCTGATTTGCAGGTAGGAGTACTGCTTGACTTCGTCCTTGGGAGTCCTCTTGAAGCAAGTGAGGCCAAGAAGGTGGGTTATGAGGCTCAAAACACTAATAAAACTAAAACTCAAGAGAAGAAAAATGTTCAATAGTTGGCATTAAACAAAATTAGGAAACAAATTAAAGAATGTAAAGAAGATATAAATAATGAAAAGGTTGAGATAATAGTCTGGAAAAAATCCTATACAACTGGCCTTGCTAGTGTTGATAGTGAAGATCTAATTTCAAAATTTGAAGAAACTATCATGACTAGTTTAGATAGAAATGAGCAAAGCTTAAAAGGGTTGATTTCTTCTTTGCTACAAAATAAGGCCGAGGAAAAGAAAAAGAGGAAATATGTTAAAAGGAACTCTAAATTAGAGGTTAAAAAGGTGAGAAAGTCTGATTATTTTAAGATGTATAAAAAGAGGAAAGTGGAAACATCAGAACCTATGAATTATGAATTGTTGTAGTTAGAACATAAGAGGACTAGAATCCCTAGATAGAAAATATTTAATTAGAGAGTTTTGTAACAAAAGGAGGGGTCTTGACCTCCTCATGCTCAAGAGGTGAAGGTCATAGGCTTTACTTTGGAAAATAATTTTAGATTCATCTGGAAAGATGTAGATCATATTTATATTGATCATGAAAAAGGGAGAGGTGGTATAGCCTTGCTTATTGACAGAAAATGGGCTAAGCTGATCACTCAGAGAGGTCATACACCTTGCAATAGATGTTTATGGGTGGTTTTTGAGAAAAATGATATGCTTTTTAGGGTATGCTCAATTTATGCTCCAAATGACTACATTGACAGAGCTAAGTTGTGGAAATGGATGGATAATAATTTGCAGCAAATCCCTTGGATAGTGGGTGGAGATTTTAACATGACAAAATGTAGAGAGGATAAGCTTGGTGGGCTCAAGTGGGGATGGAAATGTAATGAGTCCTTTTTCTAGCACAAATTTAAAAACTCCTCCAATCTGTTTGACCCTTTAGAGGGTAGGAAGATTGATAGTAATAGCATTTGGTATACATGGTGTAACAACCAAGAAGGGAAAAATAGAATCTATTCAAGGTTAGACATATTTTATGCAAATGAAGACAATTTCTATTTCCTGAGTAAGAAAAACAATAATTGTGTAGAGGTTATTCCTTCTACACTGTTAGACCATTATCCCATAGAAGCTCATATCAAGTGGAAAGGTCAGCAAACTAGGTCAAGGGATAAAAAAGATAACTTGTTCAAGCATAATTGTGCACTACTTCAAGATAGGGATAGTTGTGAAGGAATTGTCAGTCTAAGGAATATCACAAAAACATTATACTCCAAGTCCTCCAAATGTCAATACTAGAATTGTTTAACCCAGAATTGTAAAGCCCTATTTCAGACAATGGGGAAGAAATAGGCCAAAGACAAAAGAAGAGAAAAAGGCCTGTTACAACAAAAAAAATTTAACCTGTGAGAAATGGCTTCAAGAAAACCTAGAAGATGGAGAGATTACTAGAGAGTTGAGAGAAACAAAGCACAGGCTAAGGAAGTTCCAGACAATTAGGAACCAGGGTCTAAAACTAAGGGCCAGACTAAATTGGTTGGCAGAGGGAGATAGAAGGTCAAAATACTTCTTTAATCTATTGAAAGCCAACAATCTCAGGGAGCATATAGGTCCTATTGTTGAAAAAAATACTGTTTCAAGGAAAATGAAGAAATGAAAGAGGTGTTTAGGGCCTTGTATCATAAATTATTTTCAGCTGAAGATGGTTCAGAGGAATGCAAGATGGCTCAAAATCTATGTAGAAAGATCTGCCCCAAAAAGATCATAGATGGAATGAGGGGTAAGTTAGAGGAAAATATATCTAAAGATGAAATAATAAAAGCTATTAGATCAATGGAAAGTGGTAAATCACCTGGTGTTGATGGAATACTAATGGAATTCTACAAGTGCAATGAGAGCTGGATAACAAATGACTTGTTGGAAGTCTATCAAGAAGCCATAGATAAAAGATCTCTAGGACAAGAAAATAATAGAGGTGTAATCAATTTGTTGCCTAAAGATAGAGACAAAACTAATATTAGGAATTGGAGGCCAATAACTCTGTTAAATGTATCCTACAAAATTATAGCTAAAGTGTTGTTATATGGAGCCTAATTAGACTCAGAGGTTAAATTTACCCCACTTTTATCGGCACAATTTCCCCCCAAATTATTTAGCGGGGTCAAGGGGTAGTGCCCCTTGCGGGAGTTTGGGGGCAGCACCCCTTGTGGGGTCCATGGGTAGCGCCCCTGGTGCACTCCTTGTTGTGATATAGGGCAGGGGCGAGGGGCAGTGCCCCTGAAACCTCCAATAATTTCTTATTATTTTATTAAGGCATCAAGAATTATTTTTCTATTGCTTGACATTAAAAAAACCCTATTTTTGTAACTGACATAAGGTTTGATAAAAGAGGCTAAGGGTTAGGGTTTTCGTTGATGTATTGTAGCATTTTGTAGTGGTATTGAGTTACAAGGATTGTTGGTTGTAATCAGTTTGATTTACTAGATAATAATATTGGACTCTCTGTTAGTGGATGTAGCCCAAGTTTGGGTGAACCACATTAAAACTTGTCTCTCACTATTATTATTTCTGTGTATTTTCATTTCTCTATTTAATCTTTATTTGCATTTAATTGATATCTTCTGTCGACTAAACCTAACATAAAATGATAGCTATTAGGCTTGTAGATATTCTTCCAGGCATAATTAACCCCACACAAACTAGATTCATAAAAGGAAGGTATATTTTAGAGAACCTTATTACAAGTTGCGAAGCCTTGGATTGGGCTAAAAAAACTAGACAAAATGCAAGAATCTTGTTAATAGACTTTGAAAAGGAATATGATATAATTGAGTGGTCCTTTGTGATAATGATGCTTGAAGCTTTGGGATTCCCAGACTACTATTGTAATATGGTAAAAATGTTGTTCAGGGATGCTACTATTCAGTTAGATATTAATGGTTCACTTTCAAGCCCTTTTAAACTAGAAAGATCTATTAGACAAGGATGCCCTTTAGCTCCAAGACTATTTGTAATAGCCTCTGAGGCCTTGTATTATTTTCTAAGGATAGACCAAATTGGTGGGACCTTGAAAGGAATAACTTTGCTGAATACTGAATCACTTTTAAATGTTCAGTTTGCAGATGATACTGTATTATTTATGGCCCTTGAGGAAAAAAATTTCTCAAACTTTGAGGAGAGACTGTCCTTGTTCTACAAAGCTGTAGGTGCTAAAATATCCCATTCCAAAATCCTCTTTGCTTGGCTATGATGTAGCTCCTCCTTTGTGGCTTGATGATGCCAAGTGGCAATGGGGGGACTCTTCTAACTTGGTGAGATTCCTAGGTATTCCATTTTCTGTCAACCCATCGTTGAGAGAGATGTGGGATTGGATATTGGAAAGATCAACAAGAAGCTTAATATGTGGAATAATTAGTACTTATCCTTGGCTGGTAGGCTCCAAGTTTGCCAAAAGATTTTATCCTCTTACTCCATTTATTATGCCTCTTCTTAATTTTTTGCTAGCTATTAGGTGAACATAATTTATAAGAAGATCAGAGACTTTCTATGGTTAGATGGGAAAGGTAACAAAAAGAAGCATAAAGTATCTTGGGAATGGTGCTACTTAAGTAAAGAAGTAGGGGGCTTGGTACTAAAAGACCTAAAAGACCAGGGTGCCACCTTGGTTGCAAAGTGGATTGTTAGGGCTTTTTGAGGGCTCAGAGCCTTGGAAAATCTTGATTACAAATAATTTGAGGAAATCAGTGCCCAAGAGGGCTAAGGACTGGATAGACTTGAGTCTTCAAGATATTGTTCTAGGAGATTTCAATATCAAACATATAGGGTTAGTTGTATTTGGGTCCATTTGGAGAGCATGGGAATCTATTAAACCCTTCCTAGACAATAGAGAAGCTATTGATCTTAATAAAAAAGAGATAGTTCATACCAGATCTATCTGGTAGAATTTGAAAGTTACAAATAAGGCTTTGGCCCTATTATAAGGATGTTCTTCTAAGAAATGGCATAAACAAGGAATTAACTCCTTCAGAGATATCATATTAGGTAATGGCATTAAAGATTGGAATAATATGAAAACTAAATATAATTTTCCTGAGTCTCAAAGGAGGACATATACTATCCTTACTAAAGCTATCCAGAATGTTCTTAATTAAGGGACAAAACTAAAAATAGAAGACTGGAGTTAGATTAAATGGAAAGATGGATCAAAATATGGAAAAATTACTCCAAAAAAGCTATATAAATTGGTAATAGAAAAGTTTGATGTATTTACACACATCAACCAGGCATGGAAAGTTAGTCTAGAACCTAAAGCTTTGTCCAAATCACTATCTAATGTCTGGTCCAATGCTCTAGAGCCTAAAAAGTGTTACTTTAAGTGGCTGTTATTACTTGATAGGCTGGCAGTAGGTCAGGATAGCATGTGTCTATATTGTAAAAATCCTGAAAACAATGAGCATATATTTTTTGATTGTCTATTTGTAAAAGCTATTTGGTCTGTTTTATTAAATTCTGTGAAAGCAAAGTTGTCAAAAGTGTGTGTTTCTAAAGTTAATATATTATGTGGTTTTATTTGCAATGTGGACAAAAATGAAAGTTTGTTTTGGCTTCTATTTACTACTGAGGTTTTGTGGGCTTTGTGGAAGGCAAGAAATGAGTGTAAGGAAAGCAATGTGCGGAAACACCTTCTTAATGCCAATTAATAGGAGAGAAATACAGAAAATTCCAAAACTTTGAAATTACTATTCATTTAAGATGCACAAACAAGAATAACATAATAGACAATAAAGAATGAACACCAAATTTTACGTGGGAAAACCCTCTCAAGAAAAAACCCACACACCAAAGCAGAGATCTCTTGTATTATAGTAAAAAATAAATTACATACAAGTCACAGAGCTATGCTCTTTCAGGTGTCAATTCATAGAATGAATCTGGTAGCACAACGCAATTCACTCTCAATCACTCTCATTCTTTCAATCGAACAATTACCACTACTACAAAATGTTCAATGTTCTTTTAACATACATTCTCAATAGTCGTTATAACTTCCTACAACCGAACGACCACAAACAGTTTAACCGCCAAGTCCACGTCGAGGTATTGAGGAGACACTTAAACCTATCCCACCAAACTTCCTTTGTCCCTTCGACATACACATTAGTCGCCAAGTCATTCAGTTTTCAACTCTCAGCCAATACCGCACTCCCGCAAGACATTGATCGGGCCCCACCATGGAGCCTGTGGGCTGGCAAAGTCAAACATATTGGTCATATCAGGGGGACTACAAATCACCTCCCACCAATATGAATATGTCTTACTGATGTAAGTTACATCCACCATTGTGGTCCCCACTACCGACACACGTGGCATTCATGTCATTATTGTGCTTGGTATCCCCCACACTATCGTAGTCAACCAAAGTCCATGTAATCGAACCAACACTCAGCCAATCCCTGCTCCACTTTATGTGTCATGCAACACATTTAATGAGAAGAGAGCACCTCAAAAATAGGAAAAGCTTCAAAGTCACAAAGTTGATAAAAATCTAAACTTGAGAACCTTTGGTCTGAGGTTATGAAGTTTTGAAAACCTCCGACTAGCCAACAACAAAGAGACTAAGACATGGCTGAGATAACTCAACAAAAGGAAGACTAAGTCGGGAGGTCAAGAGGTTATGAAACTTTAGAACCACGTGACTTAGGTGAGGAAAACTTAAGACTGCCCGACTTAAGTTATGGAAACTTAGAACCCTGTGACTTAGGTTAGGCCGATGAAGGAGTTTAAATATAACCTATAGGGAGAAGATCAAGCCAGTAAATTTGAGTCACATTTTCCAACATGCTCGCACTTGACAAAGAACTTACTGGCTTCTTTCAAATTCGAAGTTATTGAATATCATAGGCCCCAAGGCCCATTGAACTGGCACACCACCTAAACTTGTCTATGCTCATAGGCTTTGTCAATACATCAGCAACATTCTCTAGAGTATCCACTTTGTTAGATTAACCTTTCCATCCTCCACCATATCACAAACAAAATGGTATTGAACATCGATATGTTTCATCCTGGCATGGAAAGTTGGATTTTTTGCCAAACAAATAGCACTCTGACTATCATAGCAGATAGTAATCTACACTACATTGAACCCAATATCATAACACAGTCATCTAAGCCAAATGGCTTCCTTGTAGGCATGAGTTGCTTCCATGTACTCTACCTCAGTAGTAGATAAAGTGACTACATCCTGCCACTTGCTCATCCAACTAACTACACCACCAAATAACATGAATACATAGCCACTGATGGATCTTTTGCTATCAATGGCCCCTGCCCAATCAGAATCCAAAAATCCATGAATGCTAACTGAACTCTAAGATCCATTAGAGTAACCATGATAGCACAAGGCGTACTTAGTAGTACCCTTTAAATATCTGAAAACTCTTTTCACAACATCCCAATGCGACCTTTCTAGATTGGCAATAAACCAACTAATTACTCCCACTCCTTGGGCAATGTCTAGCCTTGTACAGACCATTGCATACATTAAACTACCAATTGCACTTGCATAAGGAACCCTGGTCATGTCCTCCATCTTAGTAGGAGATTTTGGACAATCTTCAATAGAAAGTTTCATTCCCTGCAACACGGGAACAACTAACTGCTTGCAATCTGTCATATTAAATCTCTCAAGGATAGTATTAATATACTTTATTTGGCTGAGCCAAAGTTTTCTATTTTCCCTATCCCTTATGATTTCCATCCTTAAAATATACCTAGCTGCTCCTAAATATTTAATTTTAAACTGTGCTGACAGTTGAGATTTTAATTCTAAAATCATAACCTTACTATTCCCAATGAATAACATATCATCCACATATAAAGCAATAATAAGAAGTCGACCATTTTCAGTTTTATAGTAAACACAATGATCAGATTTTGATCTTACAAATCCCAAAGACAACACATAAGTATCAAACTTTTGGTACAACATTATAGGTGTCTGCTTCAAACCATACAGAGATTTATTTAATTTGCAAACTAGACTTTCTTTACCTTTTTCAATGAAGTGTTCTGGATGGGACATATAAATTTCTTCTTCCAAATCTCCATGAAGAAATGTTGTCTTCACATCCATCTACTCAATTTTTAAGTCATACGCTGCTACAAGTGACAATAGAAATATGATAGATGTCATCTTAGCTATAGAAGAAAATATTTCTCCATAATCAATTCCCTCTACCTAGGAATATTCTTTTGCGACCAACCTTGCTTTATACTTCTCAACACTACCATCCAAACCAATCTTCTTTTTAAACACCCATTTGCATCCAACAAGTTTTTGACCTTCAAACAAAGGTACCAGATCCCAAGTTTCATTATTCTTCAATGACGCCATTTCTTCACTCATGGCTTCCAACCAGGAATCTAAATCACACATACCAATAGCCTCTCTAATAGTCCTAGGCTCATCAATGTTAGTAATCAAAGCATAGGCACAACTAGAATCTAACATAGAATATCCAAACGTTTCAGGTTGTCACTTTTCATGCGTAGACCTCCTCACTGGCTAAGGCTGAGGTTCTTCATCATGTTCAAAACTTTTAGAGCTTCTTGAGCTCTCCTCACTAACAGGTCCACTAGGAGTATGTAGTTCATCCTTATCTAGAGTAAGAGGGATTTCAACTACCTCCTTTTTTTAGCTTCTTTCACCTCTGGCTGTAGATCAATAGTAGAAGGTTTCATCTCACGAAAGATCACACTTCTGCTATACAACACCTACTCAGTAACTAGGTTCCAAAGCTTGTACCCTTTGACACCAATTCCATAATCGATGAAGATACATTTTACTACCTTGTTCTCCAACTTGGATCTTTTCTCATTCGGCACATATGCATATGCCTCATAGCCAAAGACTCTAATGTGTCTCAATGAGGGATTCTTTCTAGACCACACTTCCATAGGTGTCTTGTCCATAAGCACCGAGGTGGGAGATCTATTAATTAGATAGCATGTTGTAGCCACAACCTCAACATAGAACTTCTGTTCCAAACTAGCACTACTCAGCATACTTCTCACCCTTTCCATTAGCATTCTATTCATCCTTTCTGCAACTCCATTTTGTTGTAGAGTGTAAGGAGTTGTTTTATGCCTTTTAATTCCATGGTCTTTGCAATACTTTTCAAAATTTGTAGAACAAAACTCACTACCATTATCTATGCTCAAGCATTTTATTTTCCTTCTAGTCTAATTTTCAACCAAGGTTTTGAATTCCTTAAATCAATTGAAAACTTTAGTTTTACTTCTGAGAAAATAAACAAATGTCCTCCTCGAATAATCATCTATGAAAGAGACAAAATATTTAGACTTCAATAACAAAGGAACATTAACTGGACCAAATACATCAGAGTGAACATAATCCAAAATTCCAGAAGATTTATGAGAACTAGAATAAAACAAAACATGGTGTTGCTTTCCATATATGCAATGTTCATAAAATTTGAACTTAAGATTACAATCATCAAGCCCTTCAACCAAGGTTTTGCTTTTCAAGGCTTTTAAGTCTTTTTCACCAATGTGGCCAAGTCTATGATGCGACAACATTGTTTTCTCTACTGGTACCTTCATCTCCAAAGAATTAGCACCCATAGTAATAACATCCTCCTTCTTTGGATGATCAAATTTACTTGACTTTGCAGAAGCACTATTACATTGTACTGCATGTGTATCCAACTTATATAGAGTGCCAATTTGTGCATCCTTAGCTAGCACCATAGAGCCTCTAGTCATTCTACAAACACCATTTGAGAAAGAGACTTGTACACCAACATCATTAAGCTTACTTACATAAAGTAAATTTTGAGCCAAACCTAGTATATGCATTACATCACCGATTCCCTTCACTCTTCCATCAGGAAACCAAATTCTGACTCTTCCATGGCCAACAATTTCTAGGTGAGAATCATCACCTAGATACACCCTTCCACCAGCATACTTCTCATACTTTGAGAACCAATCCCTATGTGAGGTCATGTGAAAGGACGCACCTGAGTTAATTAACCAAACATCATTTGATGCTTGAGTTGCCAAGGTTACAATGAAGGCATCTGCATCACTTTGAGAAGATTCATTATCAAAAGAATTGTTCTTCTTTTTCTTCTTCTTCTCCTCTTTGCATTCTTTCTGGATGTGTCCAGTCTACCCACAATTTTAGCACTTCACATTGGACATTTTACTAGGAGACTTTGATCTCCCCTGTGAATTGGATTTAGACTTCATCTTTCTTCTTGCCTTTCTCCTTTGATCTGCCTCAAATAGCAAGGGCCTCCTTAGCCATCTCAGAAGATTTCCTTTGCATTTCTTCTGAGAGCAACGAAGCAACCACATCTTCCATCTTGAAAGTGGTTGTTGTACTCCCAATATCCACTACCAGGTGATCCCATGTGTTAGGCAATGAACATAACCTGAGCATGCAATGATCCTCATCTTCTATCTTCACACCCACAGATGCCAACTAAGCAACGATCATGTTAAATACATTTAGATGATCTACAATAGACACTCCTTCCTCCATTTTCAAAGAATACAACTTCTTCCTCAGAAATAACTTATTTACCAAAGATTTCCCTTGATAAATGTCACCAAGCTTCTTCCACAAAAGTTTCGTTGTCTTCTTTTCATGGACATTCAAGAGTATAGAATCAACCAAGCATGGTCTGATCAAACCCTTGGCTTTCTGGTCCATTGCATCCCAGTCATCTTGTGAGGTTACTGATGGTTTGTTAGAGGACACTATAGCCCATAACTCATGATCCATGAGCAAATCTTCCATCTTGAGTTCCCACAACTCAAAGTTGCCACCATTGAACTTCTCAATCTCTATTCTTTTGGATGTGCTCGCCACCTTAAATCTGCAATAAGATTTCAAACTAGATTTCTCTGTAAAACTCCCACTTGATTAAATCAGCACAAAAAACCTGAATTACCCACAAGGATAACACAACTGGCCAGGATTTGATGCCACTTGTAAGGAAAGCAAAGTGCAGAAATGCCTTCCTAATGCCAATTAACAGGAGAGAAATATGGAAAATTCCAAAACTTTGCAATTACTATTCATTTAAGATGCACAAACAAGAATAATAGAATAGATAATAAAGAATGAACACCAGATTTTAGGTGGGAAAACCCTCTTGGGAAAAAACCCACACACCAAAGCAGAGATCTCTTGTATTAGAGTAAAACATAAATTACATACAAGTCATAGAGCTATGCTCTTTTAGGTGTCAATTCAGAGAATGAATCTAATAGCACAACATAATTCCCTCTTGATCACTTTCATTCTTTCAATCGAACAATTACCACTATTATAGAATGTTCAATGTTATTTTAATATACATTCTCAAAAGTCATTATAACTTCCTACAGTTGAACGACCACAAATAGTTTAACTGCCAAGTCCACATCGAGGTATCAGGGAGACACTTAAACCTATCCCACCAAACTTTCTTTATCCCTTCGACATATACATTAGTTGCCAATTCATTTAGACTTCAACTCTCAGCCAATACCGCACTCCCACAAGACATTGATCGGGCCCCACCATGGAGCTTGTGGGCTGGTGGAGTCAAACATATCAGTCATATCAGGGGGACTGCATATCACCTCCCACCAATATGAAGATGTATTACTAATGTAAGTTACATCCACCACCGTGGTCCCCACTACTGACACACATGGCATCCATGTCACCGCTATGCTTGGTATCCCCGACATTACCACAGTCAACCAAAGTCCATGTAATCAGACCAACACTCAGCCAATCCCCACTCCACTTTATGTGCCATGCAATTCATTTAATGAGAAGAGAGCACCTCAAAAATGGGAAAATCTTCAAAGTCACGAAGTCACCAAAAATCTAAACTTGAGAACCTCTGGTCAGAGGCTATGAAGTTTTGAAAACCCTCGACTGGCTAACAACAAAGAGACTAAGACATGACTGGGATAACTTAACAAAAGGAAGACTAAGTCAGGAGGTCAGGAGGTTATGAAACTTTAGAACCACGTGACTTAGGTTACGAAAACCTAAGACTGTCCAACTTAAGTTATGGAAACTTAGAACCCTGTGACTTAGGTTAGGCTGATGGAGTTTAAACATAACTTGTAGGGAGAAGATCAAGCCAGTAAATTTGAGTCACATTTTCCAACAATGAGAACTTGTTCCATGGTAGGGAAAGATTGTTTACTGGGTCCTTCATAGGACTCACATTTCAACTAATTTGTGAATAGGCCATTGCAGTTATGAAGATCCCAATTGAGAGATTCATGTAGATTCTAGATGAGGGTTAAGGTATTGTATATAGGGCAAACATAAAGGAGGCTAAATTTTGGCCTCATGAATACAGAGTAGAGAAATGTAGGCTCCAAGGGGATCTCACAGGTGAACAGATCATTGCACAACAGTGTACCTAGAAGTGATCATGGAGAACATGGGACATAGGATGAAGAAGGTATAGAGCAGAAAGATGATAAAGACTCGCACTTAATCAAAAATTCTCCAAGACTAGATACTAATATAGTACGGGATTCCTTAGACAACAGTGAATAGAATGGATCAGATGAACTTCAAAACTAGTTAGCTGAGATGCAACCTACACAGAATGCTCAGAAGGATCAGGCAAAGGTTAAGAGGGAAGCATACATGATCTATAGGAACAAAGGACAAAGAAAAATGACTCATTTAGTTTGAAATGTGTGAATATATATAGCTAAAGTTGATGATGTTAGGAATGAAAGCAACACTACTTCAATGGAAATCTGATTCAAGATAAATTTCAGCAATCTTAAGTGTGCATTAACAATGGAGATTGTAACAAAACATAAAACCCACTACAGAAAAGATGTCAAACATGAAGAAATCAACACAATGACATAGTGTTTATGTGGAGAAAAGCCTTGCGGGTAAAAAACTCCACCAGGAAAGAGGCCCAAGTTTGTATTAATCTCAACAAGATTGTACAATACATCAACTACACAACTCTCTCCACAAGTCTTCAATCCGACAACATTCCGACAGCACCTAAGTACCTAAAATCTATATTGAAATAACAAATACATGGAAAATACTTATAGAAACATTTTTCAACTCATCCTAGGCGTTCACCTTCTCTCTCCTAAGATTCTTCAACTTGTAAACATTAATTACCATCTTACAAGCATCTTACACTTGTCCAAAAATAGCCATGCAAAGGTTGGGGGCCCAAGACTAAATCTGGACTCTTACAACATCTTATGATGTGTCATAACCATCATAGATTCCACAAAAGAGTATCTTTCCAAGATAGGAACCTTGGGCTAAATATAACAAATATACAACTAACATATCCATCATATGCGTCATAGAATCTCAGAATCTTATGACAACTTGTAGTTGTCATAGATTCACTTACCAAACATTATAACAGTTGTCATACATACCAAAAATAGTATATTCTCCAAGGGAGCACGCCTACCCTCATTTACTTTGAGTTTTTACATTTGCCAATAGAAAAAATCACTTCGTAATTATCTCTAGTTACTCTGAAATTACCACTGCCAGTGAAACTAGTACATCTCCTCATGGATACTTACAAATCACATATATTAAATGGAATAAATACAATATTGGGATTTAATGGCACCTTATCCCAATGTTCTCCCACTTGACATTATACATTGTAAATCAACCCATAGGAAATCAAAATAATCAGTCACTAGAAACAAACCACACAAACTTCTCTGTGCTCACAGGCTTGGTCAATGAATCTGCAACATTCTCCTGAGTATCTATCTTCTTTAGCTCAATCTCTCCATTTGCAACCAACTCTCAAACAAAGTGATACTGAACATCAACATGCTTAGTCCAAGCATGATACATGGGATTCTTGGCTAAACAAGTGGCACTCTGGCTATCACAACCAATCTGAATGATCCTAAAATCAAAACCAATACATTTACACAGTCTCCTAAACCAAACTGCCTCCTTAGAGACATGAGTAGAAACCATATACTATGCTTCTGTGGTAGAGAAAGCAAATGTGGGCTGCCTCTTACTCATCCAACTCACTGCACCTCCAAATAGAGTAAACACATAGCCACTAGTGGACCTTCGACTATCCAAGTCACCTGTATGTCCAAATATTTGTTAGCATTATTAGTACCAGAATAAACCAAACAATGATCAGGAGTACCTGCAATATATTTAAACACCCTCTTCGCATAGTTCTAATGCTGTCTACCAAAGTTAGACATAAATCTGCTCAAAACTTCCACTGCTTGGGCAATATATGGTCTAGTGCAAACTATTTCATACATCAAACTCCCTACAACACTAGCATATGGCACATTAGACATATCCTCAAGATCATCCTCAATTTTTGGACATATATCTAATGAAATCTTCTTACCAATGGGTAAAGCAACTCTAATTGGATTACAGTCCTATAAACTAAACCTCTACAAAATAGTATTCACATACTTACATTGTGACAACCAAAGCTTTCTATTAACTCTGTCCCTCCTGATCTCCATTCCCAAAATATACCTTGTAGCACCAAGATCCTTCATCTCAAATGCATATGAAAGTTGGGCTTTAAGCTCACTGATCATACCCTTAGTATTGTTGAAAAACATGTCATCAACATACAAAGCAATAACCAGTATAGAATCATCAACACAATGAATGTAAAAAAAGTGATCCTCCTCGCTTCTAATAAAACCCAATTTCAAAACAAATGAGTCAAACTTTTGATACCATATTCTGGGGGACTGTTCAAACTATAAAGAGACCTCTATAACCTACAAATTCAATGTTCTTTTCTTTTTACCTCAAAACCTATAGGCTATTGCATATAAATTTCTTCTTCAAGATCTCCATGTAAGAACACAATCTTAACATCCATTTGCTCAATCTCCCAATCATAAGTTGTATAAATGGATAAGAGAAATCTAATAGAAGTCAATTTAGCAATAGGAGAGAATATCTCACCAAAATCAACTCCCTCCCTCTGGGAGCAGCCCTTGGCTACCAGTCTAGCCTTGTACTTCTCCAATGACCCGTCTGCTCCAAAATTCTTCTTGAAGACCCACTTACATCCCATGGCCTTTCTTCCTTTGGGCAAACAAACAAGATCCCAAGTGTTACAAGAGTCTAAAGCCATCATCTCCTCTTGCATGGATAGCTGCCAAGACTCACTATCATCTATAAAAATAGCTTCCTTGTAGGATCTAGGTTCATCATTAGTTCTCAATAAAGCATATACACAATGGAAATCTGGTGGACTATACCTATCAACTAGATTATGTTGTCTTGTAGATCTCCTCAAGGGTGGAGTAAGAGACTCTACTCATTCTTCTGCATGATCATTTGTACAAACTTCTTCTGTAACAACAGATTCATCTTCATCAAAACTACTTGAATTTTCTTCTTCTTCTTCACCCCCCAATCCATTATTTAGTTCTTCTTGAGGTGCATCCTGCTACTCTAAATCAAAGTGTACCTTCTTTACCTTTTCTTCTTTCTCTTTTAGCTACTCAAGTTCAGAAATAGCTCTAAGTTCCCTAAAAATGACATCTCTAGAAAAGACAATCTTGCAGGTTAGTGGATTCCAAAGCTTATAACCTTTGACGTTATCACCATATACAATGAATGTACACTTTTTAGCCTTTGGATCCAACTTAGATTGATTTTCCTTAGGCATATGAACAAAAACCTCATAGCCAAAAACCCTTACATTTGAAATAGAAGGTTTCTTACCTGTCCACACTTCATAAGGTGTCGAATCAAGAGCCTTACAAGGAGATTTGTTTATCAAGTAGCAAGCAGTACACACAACCTCTGCCCAAAAGCATTTATCCATCTATGCATCACTAAGCATACTTCTATCCCTTTCCATAATTGTTTAGTTCATCCTTTCTACAACATCATTTTGTTGTGGTGTATACGGAGTTGTCTTTTGTCTAATTATACCCGCATGCTTGCAAAACTCATCAAATTCCTTAGAGCAATATTCCCCTCCATTGTCAGATCTTAATATTTTTATCTTTAAACCTGATTGGTTCTCTTCGAAGACTTTGAATTCCTTAAACTTAGTGAAAACTTCAGATTTATGCTTCATAAAATAAATCCATGTAAATATGGATACGTCATCAATGAAGGTTACAAAATAATGAGATTTTTTGATAGATTCATTATCCATAGGTCCAAACACATCCGTATGAATAATCTCTAACTTCTCTTTTTCTCTATTGCTTCCTGAAGGAAATGATTTTTTGTTTTGTTTACCAAACACACAATGCTCACAGAAATCACAGTGCTCATCAGAATAGGAGAAACCATCCAACAAATTTTTATTCTTAATATTTTTTAATACATTATTACTTGTGTGGCCCAATCTACAGTGCCACAACATACATGTATTTTCAATAGTGGCCTCAGATACATAGGAGGCATTACAAACTGTAGTGGCTTCAAGCTTAAACAAGTTCTCGAATCTCTTCCCTTTTGCTACCACCAAGTTCCCTCTCACCAATCCACAGCAATGCTTATCAAATATCACATGCATTCCCAAGTCATTCAACTTTGAAACAGAAATCAGATTTCTAGCTAATCCAGGAACATGCAAAACATTAGGAAGGGTTTTAATCCTCCCTTTCCTTTCTCGACAATCAGATGTGAAGAGTTGTCACCAAGGTAGATATTACCTCCATCATATTCTTCATATGTGGAGAACCATTCCTTATGCAGGGTCATATGAAATGAGCATCTTGAGTCAACCAACCAGTGATCATTAGAAACAAGATTACATGCAGAAAGTAAAACTTCTTCACCTGCATTCAAGGACTTATCTGAAGCACTCTCCCACTATTTCTTGGGGTTTCTGTACTCCTTCACATGTCCCCTTTTACCGTAGTTCCAACACTTAACTCTATTCTTTTTACTAGGAGTCTTAGACTAGCCCTTGGACTTGTCCTTAGCCCCTTTCTGATCTCCTTTAGGTCCCCTTTCCTTAGACCTTCCCCTAACACTGAGAGCATCCCCTGAACTATCTAAACTCTTCTTCCTCAATTCCTGTGACAGTAACACTTAAACAAGAGCATCCAACTTATGATCCACAAGGTTAGCAGTGATAGAAAGGATAACATTCTCCCAAGACTCAAGTAAAGAACAAAGAAGTAAGATACATTTATCTTCCTCACTAACCTCAACATCTACTGAATCAAACTGACTCAATAACAAATTAAAAGAATTTAAATGCTTTGTAACTGATTCACCTTCTCACATTTTTATGGAAAACAAATTTATTTTTAACTAAATTTTATTTACCATACTCTTGGCTTGATAGATCTCACCCAACTGATTCCACAACTTGTGTATGGTCTCCTCCTTTACGACATTCAACAGGACAAAGTCTGAAAGACACAATTGGATGGTTCCCCGTGCCTTCTTATCCAGTCTATCCCACTCATCTTGAGAGACATCATTAGGTTTCTTCTCTTTTTGAATAGCCAACCATTGGTTTCTTTCTTCCAAAAAATCTTCCATTTTTAGCTTCCACAATTCATACCTTGTTTCGTTGAACTTCTCAATGTCCAATCAAGAGGTTGATGCAATGGTGGATCCAACCATAATAACACCACAAGATCTACAAAACAAAAACAACCAAATCTCCCACTGTAGCTACAACTTCCACACTACCTGATGTAGATGCAAATTGGATACAAGAAGAAGGACAAATTTGGTACGGTTCAACTACACCAATGAGCCCAAAAACAAGGATATTCATGGAAAAGTGGGAACAACAGTTAAATTTCTTGAATTCTTCTTGGAAATGGTGTTTGGGCATGTACTAGAACCCATCCCATCCATTGGCAAAGGTGGATCAAACTTTGAACTATTAGTTCCTTCACAAACCTCAAGAAAGGCTAGTAGCCCTACAAACAGAGAACAATCCCAATAAATTTTTACACAGATATCCAAATGCAACTCTTAGACATGCAATAGATACCCATTATGCCTTCCCACAACATACTCTAGAATGGGTTTGGGTTGTTTTAGAAAGTATACCTTAACCAATAACCCTCCTAGTGGTTTTAAGCCCTAATTAGGCCTAGTTTGTGAAGGAAGTACCCTCAAATGGCAACTTGAAACTCTCTTGACCACCCAGACATGTCAATGGCATCCCAAAACCTTGAAATCCAACATCCATTTTCTGTTGGAATTGACTGTTTCCAAATTCCTTACTATGGTTGTCTCACAAGCTTCTTTAATGGCTTAATACATGGTTTTATTAAGCCCACTCAACAAATCTTGGTCAAACCAACTCCACCACCCCTGAAATCAATAAAAAATATCTAAAACATAATTGAACACACCCATCCCATAGGTCTTATGTCTTGGAAGACTGTGGGATGGTCAATTTTCCATGATTGGAGGCAAAAACCCTTAACTAGGTTATATAAGACTGTCTTTCTTTAACAAATCCTTATAACTCCTTACAAAAAAACCTCCAAAATATCAAGTCACATTCAAATGTAGTCTAATCTAATAGTTTACTCAATCAAAACATGAGAAGTGAAAGGCAGACCTATACCTTGGTACTGTATGGCCTGAGATGGTGTTCTCCTACAGAAAATTCAAAATTTTCAGAAAAAAATAGTCTTGCTTCAAACACTCACAACTTGCATCCTTTCTAACTTCATAGCCTCCAACTAGTCTTGGATGATAGATATTCCCTTATATTCTATTTCCAAACTATTTGGTAGTCATAACAATGCCATACAATCAAATGGTACGGACTGTCACACAAGGAAATGCAGAAAACAGTAAAAAGGACAGTAGAAATTGATTTGTTTTTTCTTTTAAAATCTTCTCTCTTCTTACAATGATCATTGTCAAGGGTATATAGGTGTGTCTACTCCTTGAAACTTCCATTGGAGTAGTTGTGGTTGATGGGGAGGGACTACAACCAATCAAACTCCCAAAATTGTCTTTAGGACAGTTTACAAACTTCTACCAACTGTTTGTGTGTTTGCATAATCATTGGTGATTATGAACCTCCAAACACATTTACAATGTTATTAGGCTTTGAGCATGCCTTGGTTCTTCCAATATGCCTTAGGCTCCTTGAGTATGCCTTAACAAGGCTTGAAATATGAAGATTATATGAAAGATTACATGACTGCCCTCCATGTATTTATGATAGCAGTTTATATAGACTTATGGACATAGTCCTTTACATCATGTCATCTTAACCTTATTACATCATTGAATGGTCTCTAGGACCTTATTGAACAAACAAAACAAACTTGAAGATCAAAGCAAAACATAGATATCTTGGTGCTCCTGCACCACTACCACCCAAGAGTCAAAGTTGGCTAGGCTCTGATACCAAATGTTAGAAATGAAAGCAACACTACTTCAATAGAAATCTGATTCAAGATAAATTTCAGCAATCTTAAGTGTGCATTAACAATGGAGATTGTAACAAAACATAAAACCCACTACAGAAAAGATGTCAAACATGAAGAACTCAATACAATGACACAATGTTTACGTGGAGAAAATTCTTACGGATAAAAAACTCCACCAGGAAAGAGGCACAAGTTTGTATTAATCTCAACAAGATTGTACAATACATCAACTACACAACTCTCTCCACAAGTCTTCAATCTGACAGCATTCTGGCAGCACCTGAGTACCTAAAATATATATTGTAGCAACAAATACATGAAAAATACTTATAGAAACATTTTCCAACTCATCCCAAGCATTCACCTTCTCTCTCCTAAGATTCTCCAACCTGTAAACATTAATTACCATCTTACAAGCATCTTACACTTGTCCAAAAACAACCATGCAAAGGTTGGGGATCCAAGACTAAATCTGGCCTTTTACAACATCTTATGATGCATCATAACCATCATAGATTCCACAAAAGAGTATCTTTCCAAGATAGGAACCTTGGGAAAAATATAGCAAATATACAACTAACATATCCGTCATATGCGTCATAGAATCTCATAATCTTATGACAACTTGTAGCTATCATAGATTCACTTACCAAACATTATGATAGTTGTCATACATGCCAAAAATAGTATATTCTCCAAGGGAGCATGCCTACCCTCATTTACTTTGAGTTTTTACATTTACCAATAGTAAAAGTCACTTCGTAATTACCTCTGGTTACTCTGAAATTACCCCTGCCAGTGAAACTAGTACATCTCCTCATGGATAATTACAAATTACATGTAATAAATGGAATAAATACAATATTGGGATTTACAAGGTTAATGGTCCCAACATATGATGTATAACTTTAAGTTACAGTAGCTAAAGGTGGACATATGATATAATTGTATTTTGATGTGGTCTCCTTGGCCACCTATTGTACTCATCTTTTTCTATTTGTAATCTATATGCAAGTTAAAAAAAAATTTAAGAAGAAGGCACAACAGAAGGAGAATGACTCTTGCTGGTGGGAGTAGGGGTTTCAACAGAATGGGTAGCCTTGGGGTGCTAAGGGTGGGCTTGGACAAATTCAGAAGGTCTGTCTTTCCTCTTAGGCTTGCCTCTAGTTTTTGAGGGAACAAAAATAATCTTGGGAGCACAGGGAACCTCTGGGACACACTCATGGGTGTGATCTTGAGAAATTGACCTAGGGAACCCAACTGAGGGTTTATTAGGGGTACTTTTGTTCTCAACATTGACCACATAATTTGCCAAAGAAGAGCTAGGAAGGGTAGGGTCAATTTGTGATTTTTTGGCTTCAATACCCTCCTTAGGGTGATGATTAACAAGAGAAGGGTTAAGGATATGAGGTCAAAAAGGAGGGGCTGGTGTCTAGGCAAGATGGAACCTATAAAGATAGCAGATAAGGCCCTTGTGTGGGAGAAGATCTTTCTCACCCACAAGCACCTTTTGGACTGAAGCTTCCAGAAAAGTAAACCAGAAAGCAAAATTCAACTTCATGCCATATCTGAAATGATTAAGCATGTGAAAGAGAAAGGCATGAAACCTCTTGTATCTATCATCCAATGTGATATAGTGCACCAATACCCCCACAACCCTCTTCCATACCCCATGGAGTTGTTCCATATTGAACCCATTCTGTAATTTGTCTATTCTTTCCCCTCTCTTAAGGAAGTGTTTATTTCCTCTTGGTAGTTACCTTTATCTTTCTTTGAGAGGTGTTCTTCCATATGAAGACCCATGGCAACAACTATGAGCTCCTTCAAGACTAAGAAGGAGATCATCTGAAAATAAATTGTCTGAGCCTTCCATGAGATAAAAAATTCTCTTGAAATGAGGGAATCAAATCCATTCATGGCTTCTATGTAAGAAGAAAGGTTTCCCTTCTTTAAAATTTCCTAAACCTCTAAGTCACCTTTCAACTTATCACAATTTGTGGGTTTCATTTTTATTAGGTCTTGTTGTGATGCTCACAAAACGCCCCATTTTACCTCTTAGCAAAATGAGGACCCCTGTTGTGGCTGTTGCTTTTTTCTTGTGTGTGGTCTTGCTTGGTGGTAAACGGAAAAAGAGGTAAGTGTTACAAACCATGTTGAAAATTGAAAAGATTTATCATTAAGTACCAGAAGGGAATAGAGGTGAATTCTTTGTTAAAAATGAGTAAAGGTTGCTTTTTGAACCAATAAAAAATTCCTAATATTCTGCGAGATATATGTGTTTTTTGGTAAAATGCATTATAAAAAGGTGTGTATGTTGCATATACAAGGGCGTTTGTATGTGAAGTCATTGTATAAGTCATGTCGAGTATAATTAGGTTTTGTATCATGGTAGTTTGTACGCATATGCTTAATGTTTGTATCCTTTTTATGCAAGTCAGACCCGATAGGTTTCACAAGTGGAATGAATAAAATGTCAAGTTCACATTGTATGTTGGTTTGTATGTATGTCAAATCTAAACGCAAATGATATACATGTTGATATACATTCACGGACCCAAGGGAGGCATAAAATATGGTTCATTAAGGTGAGAAAAAGGTACTTCGTGTAGTTTGTATGTTTGTATGTTTCTGTTTTGCATCTTTAACATACATACAGGTGCGGATTCCAAAAGATAGTTAAATCAGATGTAAGCGATGCATTGTATCTTAAGGCTTTTCTGATTAAGTATGCATTCATTTAATATACATGTATGGATCTGAAAAGATTGTACACTATGGTTAATAAGAGGGAAAAGTCCAAAATGGTTGTATAAAAGTTTGCATGTATGAGGGATTGTATCTAAGTATAGATATAGTTATGTTTTGAAAAGATACAAGGGGGTAAGTGAAGTGGGGCCTGTAGTGGTTATCTCACGGTTGTATCTTTAATATACAAATGGATAAACAAATGGATATACAAGCGGAGATACAAAGAAATGAAAAGGTAAGATTCAACACGGATTTCAAAAGAAATGAAATAAGGTTACTGCTTTGTATGTATGAAAGATTGTATGTTAACGACATACAATCCTGATATACAAAGAAATAAAAAACACCATCGGGAAAAGGTAAAAGCGGTTTGTATGGGTTGCATTTGTATGATTGTTTGCATCTATCCTATATACATTGCGATATACAAATGAAAGATACAAAGTTTAACCTAAAGAAAAGGTAACATTATTTATAGCCCGTTGCATGTTTAGGCTTGTATATTGATGACATACAAAGTAACATACAAAAAGTGATATACAAGGAGACATACAAAAATGGTCATGTATGCAAAGAGCAAACTAATGGATACAATGTTCAAAATTAAAAGCCAACATAGAAAGCTGAAGCCATATGTGCATTGAATGCAACATTTATTGCAGAACTAACATTGAAAAGATGAATTTTAACATGTTAGGGTAAATAAAGGATTATTTTTTCTTTCAGAAGTGCATCGTTAAAATTGAAATTGTAGAGAAAGAAAATTATTGCACAGTGTAGACACCCTAAAATGACCATGTTGTCACACGACTTGCATTTCATCAAATCTATCTAATCACCTGCATTTCAACATTAATTAAATAATCTAATTATTTAATTAAAATCATCAAATTCTTCTAAATCTCCTAAATTTGACATTAATTAAATAAATTCTATTTATTTAATTAATTAAATCAAATTCCCCTATATTCTTCCACAATTAAATAATTTCAATTATTTAATTAGATCATTATCCTCTTTTCAAAATTCAAATCCACATTAATTAAATGAATCCAATTATTTAATTAAGTCATCACAAATTCCCTCTTATCTACAATTAAATAATGCTTAATTATTTAATCAAATCAAACTTATTCTTCCAAAAATAAAATACAATCAAATATTTTATTTATTCTTCCAAAATCATGCACAACAATTAAATAAATTTATTTATTTAATTTGCTTTCAAATCTTCTAAATTAAATAATCCTAATTATTTAATTGTTTCTTCCAATAATATCTTTTCTAAATTTTAATAAATCAATTATTTATTTAAGTTGCTTTTTCTTCTAAATTGAGTTATCTTCAAATATAACTCAAGCTTTCTTGCACATGCAATTAAATATTCCTAATATTTAATAAAGCAAAATATCTTCTTATTCTCATGCAAATCCCTTCTTCTTGTTTTAAATCACTTAACTAATTGTTATATTCTTTTAATTGCTTTAACTCAGTCTTCTATTTTTGATAACTCCTCTCATGCAAAAGAAAGCAAGACACATGTCTTCTTCTTTTTCATTGCATGTTCCTCAACTATTCTCCTCTGTTGATTCTTCTAAATTTTCTGGACCATTGATCGATCTTTGTTGAAACCTATATAAACCCCCCTCATCTTCTTCATTACCTCTCTCTTCGATCACTTATTCTCAGGCATACTTAACAGCGCTTTGAGCATACATCGCATCGATTGAGTAACTTCATGATCTCTTAACATTGATCTTTGAGCACTACTTGCTTGTTGCAACCATGGTTTTGCAATACTACTGAGCAATCCACATTCATCCAAAGGGAACAATACAAATCTTGGTAAAAGCTTTCATATTTCATTAATTTATTATTAATGGCTTTTATTTAGATTGGTTCTCTTTATGTTATTGGGTTTTTGATTTGTTTAGTTTATCATAGTCAATTTTCCTCATACACATTCTGGCACACCTAGTGGGACCCACCAATCCCTCTTTTTCTTTGAGAAATTGATTTTTTTTGAAGTTACAGTACGGAACAACGCAAAAGACATAGAAAAGCACTCCTAGAGGCACAGCATAGCACCCTCGGGCGATTCTGCGGCGCTTCTGGTAACACAGAGTGGTGCTTTTGGTAACACAGACTGACGCTTTTGGTAGTATCGTTAAGCACTTTTGGCAAAATAGGTTTTCTAACTTTGGTTGGTGTTTTTGCAGGGTTTTATTCATATACATATCTTTGATTTGTCTGACAAGCTGTTGTATTTGTCTTTCAACTATCTTTTGATACTTCCAAAGCTGACTTATTTAGGGGTATTTTCAATATTTGAGTTAACCTATCTTTTCACTACACCTTCTGAGTTTTCTTGATTTCAGGATACAAATCTAGCAGATATTACTTCTCAGAACATTAGATCAATCATGAAATCCTATTTGAACCTAGTTATTTTGATAAAGTATATTTTTTTTGGATCTGAGACAGAACAACGCTTTTGGTCACACAGTACAGCGCTTCCAGTAGCACAGTATCGTGCTTCAGGTTCTGATTCAGCACTTCTGATAGCACAGTGAGTCACTTCTGGTATGCATCACCGCGCTTTTGGAAACACAATGCGGCGCTATTGGTATTACAGTAAGTCACGTTCAGTAAGACAATAACTCGCTTTTGGTCAATTTGATTTATTTTTGCTAACTTGTGAGTTTTTGTGGAACTAATTTACTTGTTGCAGCTTCTTGTCACTCACATAGAGAAAAAAAGTTTTTCTAATATGTTCATGCAGGACGAGCATTGAAGAAATCTTGATTTATCTCACTAAGTCTTAGAAACATATTGCCTTCTTAAGGGATAATTGAACAAATCATTTCGGCAATCTAAGTCTTAGGAACATACTGCTTTTCTTAAGGGACAATGGACATGTATGTGAAAACACCTCAATTTTCTAAGGGACAATGGACATGAATGCCAAACACTTCAATTTCATAAGGGACAATTGACAACTACAAACGTGTGTGTGCCTAATTTAGTTGCACCTTATTTTTTCTTATAATGGGACAATTAAACCTTTGTTTGACGTGCTTGCTATTACATTTCAGTATTTCCTTTAGAAGGGCCTGCTTTTGGATTGCGTTTCATCCAAAAGGGACGACCCTAAGAAGAGTTTTCCTTTGAACCGCTATATAAGAGGGATAATGCAAAAGCCAAGTCCTAACCGACGTCAGCCTTACCTTGTGGTGCCAAACTGAAAAGAGGTGTACTAGCTCTTTGTGGAAATGATTTTCACATTGAACGAAGTGTTTGATACTCTTAGTAGGATTGGTTAAAGATTTTAGTAGCTTGTCACATTGCTCGTAAGGCGTTGGTCCCTCAAAGTTACTAAGAACCATTCTAGATAGAGACTACCTGATCTACCTCCGAACATTGCGGTAATCATCAGTGCAAGGGGAATCGATTTAAGCCCTTAAGATACTCACCATTAGCTCCCTCGAGAAGAGATAGTATTCCCTTGGCCATAAAGCTCTTGTGACTGACTTGAGCTTTCCAAGGTGAGGGTGAGATATCCCTACCTATCGTCTCTCACAAAGATACAAAATATTTGACACCTTTATGGAATGATATTTTTATCAACAAAGTATTAAGCTGTGAGCTGATCTACTATAATGAAACCTTGTCTCTAGGCATAAAAAGTGCTTGTTATTGATTGCAATTATCTTATACCTATGGAAACATTGGGCTTTTTTGTAAGCCTCAAACATACACTATCTGTTGTGTCAATCCCTTGTTTGCCAACTTTGTTTGCTGTGTTTTCTCTTGCCAAAGACAAATCCAATCAGAACCATAACAACTTCTATCAAAATTTACCTTTTAGAAACATCAGACACTACTGCAGCACCTTTGGTATTAAAACGGCTCACCTTTGGTAGTACAGTAGATCACCTTTGGTATAACAGTACCTCGCCTCTGGCAACCCTATTTTAGCGCCTTTAGTATAATAGTAGCTCACTTTTGGTCACCATAGCTCATCTTTGGTATAGCAGTACCTCACCTTTGGTATAGCAATACCTCACCTTTGGTAGCTCAGTCCATCGCCTTTGGTATTACAGTAGCACGCTTTTGGTTGCACAATCCTACGCCTCTAGTCAAACAATATAGCACCTTTGGTCTAGTGAATTGTGCATCAGATTTTGTCTTTCTCAAAACACAAGCAGAATACCAGCATTACTTTTTGTTCTAGTGTATTCCATGGTAACCACTAGGCTCCAGCAAACTATGAAGTCCAAGCAAGTTGTCCCTAGGAAGCGCAAATCGCCTCCTCACACACCGCAATCAGGTCGTCTCAACATTACTCCCAAGGTTACCCCTTGAACACTCATGGAAAGATCTACCAATTCTCCCAACGTGCCACACCTTGACCATCCTAGCACTCCTCATGAGGGTAGGGTCCCTTTGGTAAGTACACCTCACTATACCATCGGCTTGCCTCTAGATTTTGTGCCACAAGGATATACTATTGATCAAGTCATGCCTCAAGAAGGTAGGGTCCCTTTGGTAAGCACACCTCACTATACCACTGGCATGCCTCTAGATTTTGTCCCACAAGGTTATACTACAACTCTAGCCCCATCTCAAGAAGAGAGACACTTTGAAATGGGTCAATCCTCTCAAGAAGATGGGCAAGATCTTGATGAATTCATACAAGAGCCTAGAGTCATGGCTGCTTTTGACAAAATCCTTAGTGAGAACCAAGATCATTTCTTTCGCTTGCTAGCAGAGCAAGGAGCCAAATTACCTCAAGATTTTGATTTATCCAATCTCAAGGAGACAAACAACACCCTAGACACCATACAAGTGGTGCAAACCATGTCAACAGTGACCACGCCTTTACCCGAACAAGGCTCATAAGGGAAAATAGTGGTTCAATATAAGAATCCCCTTTTTCAAAACCCAACAAGAAAGAGGGCTATTTCACCACTTCTGACTCCTATGGAGATCTACAAAAATCAACAAGAAACTCTCCAACGTCAAATGGAGATAGCTAAGCAAGCCACCTTAGCTTGATCAAATATACAACAAACTCCTAAAGTGTCCACACCAACTGCAAGTGGAATTTTGGTTACTCCTTCACGAATAGGTTTCCCACCAAATTATAATCTGGGGAACAACTGTGTAGCCATGCAACAAGGGTCTCAACACATACCACCTCCCATATCATCAAACCTTCATGTCTCTCAACCAATTAGAGTCATGCAATCCCCACCACAAAATTCTTCTACACTCATCCCCAATCAACCATCGCAAATCACTTCTACCTATGTCCCTCCTCTGCTACATTCATCAATGCTAAATTTCTTTCACACATTGCCTAACCACCCTCAATTTCCCCAACATCAAGTTTCCCAAAGCTATGTGCCGCCATTGTAACCTAATCCAACTCACTTTAGCTTTCCTCCAACTAATGCTTTTCTTCAACCATCACAAAGCCAACATTCTTACCTAGCACCACCTCCACCTCTTCCATATCAAAACATCCAATTTCAACCCAATCTGAACCCAACGTACAACACATATGACCCCAACCAATCTTACGACCCTTATAATACCAATGCTCATGGCTTACACTACAATCTTCCATATGGGCAGCAACAACCACTTCTAGGACAATAGGAGATGTTTCCAACCCCTCCCACAGTGATGGAGCTAAAGATCGCGGAAGTTCAACAACAGCTATCTGATCTTACATTTGGCCACACCAAGAAGACCTTCTCGTTAGATGAAGTGTGTCCTTATCCTTTTGATTGGTCATTACCTATGATCCCTTTTCCTCAAAATTTTACTATTCCTAAGTTTGATAAATACAAAGGAAAAGGTGATCCAAAAGACCATCTCAGGGAATTCTATCTTGCTTGCTTCAAGGTCTCACATAACGACACATATCTTATGCATCTCTTTCCTCGCAGTCTTGGAGGTCAAGCTATAGAATGGTTCTCACACTTACCTACGGGTATTAGGTCTTTTAATGAACTAGCAGAGAAATTTGCCACCCATTTTTCTTATAATGCAGAGCATGAGATCTCCATGACTGATCTATGCAACAATAAATAGAAAAATGGTGAAACTTTCATTTCTTTCCTTCAAAGATGGAGACAAATGGCTAGCAAATTCCCTTTCAAGATTCCAGAGAAATAGCTGGTTAGCATATTTATGCAGAACCTCAACCAAGAGTTAGGTTTCCATTTACAAATTCTTAGTGCTACAAGCTTCGACGAAATCACATACAAAGGAATTAACATTGAAAAGGCCCTCATTGCTAAGGGTGTGGTCAAAATCTTCAAAGAAACAAAGGACAATGCTCCTCATCAACAATTGAGCAATAAACCCAAATATTGGAACAAAAACAAAAATGTGGTCAACGATGCGGTGGTCGATTCTAAACATGTCCAAACTTTGCAAACGCCGCTGCAGCTTTCTGAACCAAGTCAAGCTCCACCTCAACAACAGTAACAACAAAGGCAACCTTATCAAAACCAACAACAATGACAACAAGAGCGGCCTCAATAGGATTACCCTCCGCGGCGTCAATTCACCCCCTTGGGAGAGCCCATAGAATCTGTCCTACAAAAGATTTTACACAAAGGCCTCATCACCTTTCCCAATGCTCCCCTGTATGGCGAACCTATTTACAAAACTATGCAGTACAGAGAAAATGAATACTATGAATTCCATAGGAGCAAAGGGCATAGAACCGCATCATGCATGAAACTCAAGCACCTAATCCAAAATCTCATTGAAGGCAACCAAATATCTCTACAAGAAGATCCACCAGCTCAACACATGAACAAAGAGCTCAACATGTACAAGGAACCATTCCCTCATCATGATCCACCTCCTCCTCAGGATAGAGGTAAAGGTATCAATCATGCTTCCACTTCCTTTGATTCCATTGTAGGTCATTTTGAAGAGAGCTGAGTGTCTACCCTCACAATCAAAGGCAAATCTATGAATTACGTTGTTACAATTCATCGTGGTCATGTCACCATTCGTGGTCCTACACCCAGTCTTCTAGCTTAATCTGATTATAATCTTGTCGAACATCTAGGGAAAATGCCAGCACATATCTCTATCTTGGACCTTCTATGGTCATCACCTGCACATAGAGTAGTGCTAGAAAAGGCCCTCCAAGAGTCTTCAGTTCCTAACAACATAGCGGTCGTAGATTTCTAAGCTATAGTAGGTAATATTGCTTCACCCTACAATGTGGTCTTCTCTAAGAAAGATCTCCCATCCCACGATCCATGTCACAATGATGCCCTTCATATTGAGGTTCTCATCCATAAGCGCAAAATCAAACGTATACTCATAGATTGTGGTGCTGGTCTCAACATCTGTTCTTTAAAGTTACTTAAGCAATTGGGATACTCTGAGGATCATGTCAACACTGATCAAAGGATTACAATCAAGGGATATGATGATACTGAACACTGTTCAGAAGGTATTATCCACTTGCCTATACAACTGGGCCCTGTCATGCTTGAAACTAGATGTCAAGTCCTTAATATTGAGCTGCCTTACAACATTATCCTAGGCCGCCCATGGATCCATGCAATGAAAGCTGTTCCCTCCACATACCATCAGTCTCTAAAGTTCCCATTCAATGGTACGAAGATCACTATCCCTAGAGACCCCAATCCTTTTAAATTTTGCCGTGTCTTGCAAGGTAGTTATAAGAATTGCAACCAAGTGCCTAACAATACAAAAGCCCTTGAATCCCCACTATATGTTGATCTTGCAACTCTGACTCAAGCCTCTACAAGTGAACCTAATCCTATTCCTGAAATCAAAGCACACATCCATGATATAGGCTTTGGAACTTATGATATCTAAAAATCTTGTTGTGTAAGGCGGATGCCTTTATCTCCAAAATCTTACGGCAAACCACCCATTGCCAAAGTAACCAAAAAAGCAACTATTCCTCCCCTAGCATTTCTAACCCAATTCCAACAAGGATGGTTATTGGAGGAGGAAACTATTGAGGACATTTCTTCTTGGCTTTATAAGGAGAAAGAACCAGTCACAATACCAGTCAAGCAATATGGTAATGGCTTAAGGATAGTAAAAAACATGGGCTATAAAGGCAAAGGTGGCCTTGGGAAATAGAATCAAGGAACTATGGAACCCATTATTGTGACAAAGAAACTAGACAAGAAGGGATTCGGGTTTGGTAGAAAGGTACCGCATGCCTTGGACATCGAGTATATCCTTGACGAGGTGGCTAAAACTTTTCCCGCTGATTCGATGTCTATAGAGGATATCATCGATGACTCTTCCCTCCATATGACCAATCTATTCACAGAATTCTCCATTTTTACGCTATCCTCCGTGTCCTTAACCTCCACCACAAACACCTAGAATGTCACACTTGTCTACCCTGAACTTATCGATTGGGACCAACAAGGGTCCCCTGTTATAGATGTATTTCAGAATGACGAAGCTTTAGCTGAGTTCATGGGACTTCGAGAAGGTATCCCTCTTGGTGATCATAAAGTAGGTTTTGTAATGGAACTAGAGCCAATAGCTTATTTTGGTGAGAATGCCAAATTCTCCAGTCGCAAAAGTAAAAATAAAGAAAGATCTCTAGGTGAAAACCACATTATGGCACCTCCCGATCACAAAATAGTAAAAACAAAGGATGTATCCAAAGGTGAAAACCCAACTGTGGCACCTGAGGATGGAGGATTTGACCTTCCCCTACCATCTAAGTATCAAGAGAAGTCTGCTCTCCTAGTGGAAGATTCTACAGAGATAAACCTTGGCACAGAGCAAAATCTGAAGACCACATTCCTAGCAGCATCATTATCAGAAACAAAGCATAGGAATCTCAACACATTCTTCTTACAGAGAACCATCAACTTTGCGTGGACCTATGCCGATATGCTAGGGCTAGACCCTAAGCTAGTTGTTCACTATCTCACAGTTGATCCAAAAGTAAAACCAGTCAAGCAAAAGCTGAGGAAGATGCACCCACAGATAGCTCTCTTAGTGAAAGTGGAAATACAAAAGTTGTTAGATGCAAAGTTCATACGATCTATTGACTATTCAGATTGGGTCTCAAACATTGTACTTGTATCTAAACCCAATGGGCACATCCGCATGTGTAATGACTTTAGAGATTTGAACAAAGCATGTCCCAAAGATGACTTTCCATTACCGAACATTGATATTATAGTAGACTTGATAGCAGGTCATGAAATGTTTTCTCTCATGGATGGATTCTTAGGCTACAATCAGATAAGGATAGCAGAAGAGGATCAACATAAAATAACCTTTACTTGTCCTTGGGGCAATTATTGTTGGTGTGTCATGCCATTTGGTCTAAAGAATGCGGGGGCAACCTATTAGAGAGCAATGACAGTGATATTCCACGATCTATTTCATCATATCATGGAGGACTATGTTGATGACATACTAGCTAAATCTTCTAGGGCAGATCGCATACAAGTTCTAGGACAGATCTTTGACAGGCTCGAGAAATACCAAGTAAGACTCAATCCAAAGAAGTGTGTCTTTGGTGTAACATCAGGGAAGCTATTGGGATACATTGTATTTCATAGAGGCATCGAAGTAGACCCCGCAAAAATAAAGGCTATAGTGGAGATGCCTCCACCAAAGAACCTTAAAGCATTAAGGAGCCTTCAGGGAAGGTTGCAATCCATCAGGTGTTTCATCTCACAGCTAGCAAATAAATGTCAACCATTTCAACACTTACTCTGAAAGGATGTCTCATTCTGATGGGATAATAAGTGTCAAGCAGAATTTGATCAACTTAAAGAATATCTAGCTACACCTCCTATATTGGTACCACCAGTTGTTGATAAACCTTTGATATTATACATCTTAACTACAACTTTGGCCCTAGGGGCTCTTCTAGCACAAAATGATGAAACAAGAAAAGAGCATGTAATTCATTATATCAGTAGAACCTTGGTGGGATATGAACTCAATTATTCACTGATGGAAAGGGCTTGTTTAGCAGTAGTGTTCACTTCCCAAAAGTTGCGGCATTACATGTTGAACCAACACACAAATCTTATAGCCAAAATTGATCCCTTGAAGTGTCTACTTGCAAAAGCAGCTCTTACATGCAGACTAGCTAAATGGGTCATGATCCTTAGTGAGTTTGACATTGAGTATATGGATCGTAAAGTAATCAAGGGACAAGCCCTAGTAGATCAACTAGTAGAAGCACCCATGACTGATACACACCCTATGGTAGCAGACTTTCTGGATGAGAATCTATTCACTCTTTCTAACTCAATAATGTGGAAGTTATACTTTGATGGTTCCTACACACAGCATGGATCAGGGGCTGGCATCTTATTCATCACACCTCAAAATGACTATATTCCAAAGTCATATCGGCTTGCATTCCCTTGCACTAACAACATCACCGAGTATGAAGCACTCCTCATAGGTCTCAATACAGCAGTTCAATGGGACATCACAAAATTACAAGTATATGGAGACTCACAACTAGTCATTAGACAAGTCACAGATGAGTACCAAACAAAAGATGAAAAGTTGGTACCCTACAAACAACTAGTGGATGCCTACAAACCACACTTTGCTAGCATCACATTTGAGCAAATTCCAAGAGAGCATAACAAGGCTATGGATTCCATGGCTTCTATAGGGTCATTGATTGACATGCCTGCTAATACACAGAAATGCAAATTCTTGATTGAGCAATTGTTGATACCAGCCGTTGATGTTCCCGTTACTGAAATCATATGAAAACTTGTTGGTCCCAATTCCCCATGGTATGAAGATATCTATGAATACCTTAAACACAATACCTTTCCCTCTGACCTATCATCCACCCAACGCAAAATGTTTATCCATCGATCCTCCCATTACACCATTCTGGGTGATTCACTATATTGTCAAAGTCTTGATGGTATCCTCTTACGATGTCTTAACGTGGAAGAAGCCGAAGCTACCTTACAAGACATACACGAAGGTGTCTGTGGCGCACATTCTACTGGTCCTAATCTCGCTAAGAAGATACTCAGAATAGGGTACTACTGGTCTCCAATAGAACAAGATGCTGCACAGTTTGCTAAGAAGTGTCTACAATGCCAGCAGCATGGAGATTTGATTCATGCACCTGCTCATGAATTACAGCCTGTGACTACTCCATGGCCCTTTTCTCAATGGGGTCTCGACCTCATAGGATAAATCCACCCATCCTCATCCAATGGCCACAAATTCATTATTACCACCACTGAGTACTTCACGAAGTGGGTTGAAGCCATTCCCATGACCTATATCACCAGTAAGCAAATAGCCAAGTTTATCCTTAACTACCTCATATGCCGGTATGGTATCCCCCAAGCCATTGTCACTGATAATGGGAGACCATTCAAGAATCAAGATGTTTGTGCCCTGTGCACACAATATAATATCCAACATCGCTTTTCAACTCCCTACTATCTGCAAAGTAACAGCCAAGCTAAGGCTTCCAATAAGACCATTCTCAAAATCCTCAAGAAAACAGTCAATGAAGCTAGTCATGATTGGCACTTGCAACTCAATCCCATCCTATGGGCCTACTGCACTAGTATCAGAACACCAACTGGTGCCACACCCTATGCCTTGGTCTATGGATCTGAAGCCATCCTACCTATAGAGGTCGAGATCCCATCCCTCAGAGTATCCACGCAGGACCTGATCGGCAGAGAAGAGTATCGCACTTCCAAATTAGCTGAGCTAGAACTATTAGATGAAAGGTGCCTTGCCACATTGAATCATCTCCATGTCTATCAAAACTACCTCTGGCATAATTACAACAAAAAGATCAAAGAAAGATGGTTTGAAGTTGGTGATCTTGTACTTAAAGAGAATCAAAGAAATCAAGCAGATCGAGAAAAGAAGGGCAAGTTTGAGCCTAACTGGTTAGGCCCCTTTATTGTCACAACAACATATGGATCAGGAGCTTATACTTTAGCTACACCTAACAGCATTCCTCTAGATGAGCCACTTAATAGTGTCCATCTCAAGAAGTTCTATGCCTGATCATTAGAGTATTCCAAAAAAAAGAATGAAAAACACAAACAAAACAAATAATCCATCCTCTAGTGAAAACCTGGCAAATAGGCACCTTGGATAAGTACCATAGTGAAAACCTAGCAAACAGGTGCTATGTGTAGAGTCAGCACCCATCGTCTATCGAGTCTTGTTCATTTCTTGTTGTCACAACGCACTTCATCCATCCATCCATAATAAAACCATTAACCTTCTTTGCATTTCCATCTTCCTATCTAGTATAGCTTGGAAATTTGTCAATGTTCATCGTCATCATCCCATGTCTTGATCCGTGTCTATAGTTAGCACTGTCTTATCCTAGGTCAAAGCTTTCTATGTCTTCTTCATCAGTCATCCATGCAAATTCCTCTACCAGAATGGGGGCAACTCTTTCCTTAACTTAGGTCTAGGATTGGTTCCTTGTTCGTGGTTCGCAAAGCGCTTCAATCTTTTCTCCTTTCTGCAGGTAACACCCTTTAATGGACACATTGCTCCTACGATAAGGCTGTTATCTTCCCAACGTGTTTCCTACGTCATCACAACAACCAGAACTACATATCATTTCTTCTCAATCTTAAGGTACCTTGATCCCATGGATATGGGTATGTAGGTAGTCTGGAATACGAAGGAAGTATCCAATACTTAGGTACATAAGATCTCCCCCTCACCACCTTGACCCATCTCATCACTCTATCTAGAACTACATATTTATCGCTTTCATCTTTCATCGTAAATGTGCCTTGATCCCGTGGATACAGGGTATGTAGGTAGTCTGGAATATGAAGGATGTATCCAGTACTCAGGCACATACGATTCATCATTCTCTACCCGTTCTAATCCATTAACACTGTCACCTGTCTTGTCTTCCATTTTTCAAAATCCACTCACCTTGACTTGACTCACTCAAGCAGCAAGCTAGCGCATCCTTTCAAAGCAAAAGTCCTTAGCAAACCTGAAGCAAAGTAGCTTCCTTCCAGAGTCATCTACTATCCTGCGTACCAATTGCCAACATTAGCTAAGTCCTGCTTAACCAAAGCACTTGATCAACAAGCTGGTCTTCTGCGAAGTGTTCCATTGTCAAGACCAACACACGCGTCTCCTATGACATGTGGCATTTCCTGCAGTGAGACATTATCTTTTTAGGTAGATAGCACCCTTTAACAGACACAGAGTTCCTACAATAAGGCTGTTATCTTTCCTATGCAATCTACCCTGAGCAACCTCTTTGGCAAGAGAATATGTTGGTTGTATGTTTACTTTGTAAGTTAGTCAATTTGTTTTATGGTTTATCTTTTGTTCCTTTATCCATTACCTACTCAAGGCTACCTTGGTTTATCTATAATCTTGGTATGTTGCGATGCCATATGGATTGGGGGCATAGTCATTTCTTTTTGTGTGCCGTGTTTGAGGTATGATCTTTAGCATCTTTCTTACCATTCTATTTATCTTGTGTGTGTTATGACCTAGCATCTTACATATTAATAATTCTTCTTGCATTTACATGTATTGAAGTTTATTTTATGTTCAAGACTATGGCTTATTCACATGTACCAACAAGGTTATATTACGTCTAAGGGATCTAAGTTCAAACCGATTGCTTGCAGAGTCAACATCCATGCACTCGGATATTACTGCATCTTGGTCTTTTATACCTTGGTGGTGAACTATCCACATGCTATATCAAAAATAAGGATTTCTCTTTATATACAATTGTGAAACCAATGCAACAAACTCATTCATCCATTCTCGCAAACTTTATATCATTTTCATTTTATTGATCAATAGTCTCTGTCTTCCATCTCCTCCTTTTCTTTCTCTCTGGTGCATATCTGCAAAACCCACATGTTAGATATCACTAGTCATAGCATCATATATCTCTATCATCATACATCTATAAGCATCCTGACATCTAGAAGCATCATATAAGCAATATATATCATCACATAAATCCATGATCATACGTACATGTCATCACATCCATAACATCAAGAAATGCATAGACAAAAGCATGAACATCAATGAGCAGAACAAATCATCATATATCTCATGTGAAGGTCATCATAATACAAAATGTACGTGTCTACATCAATAGTCCATATATACATCAATATAGTACAATAAGGCTATCAAGGGCCTGCAATATACACATCAGGATGCATGCAAGCATCAGTCCAAAATGATACAATATGATACAAAATAATACAATATACAAATATACATGCTCTAGTGGGTAGAGCTGCTCTCCTGCTGTGGCCCCTATTCTCCACCTATGCTTGGTGTAGGTCCCCCTACTAGTCCTCCTCCCCTTGGTGGCACGAATGGTCCTCTCACTGAGGACAATGACTGCCCTATCCTATGAGAACTTGACGCCCTAGATCTACTCCTGTCTATGTAATTGGGTGCCTGCTGAGCTGTTGGCACCACACCTGCGTAGAGCCCCCAGTAGTACTCCACCTCTCTCCCAGCTGACACTAGCTCTCCCTGCACATGGACAAGCTCGCTGTATAAGGCCTCTAATCTGCACCTAGTGCATGGCATGCCTCATCTCTCTCCTGCCTCACTCTATGGAGTGTGGCCTCTGTTGTCAGCCATAGCTATACCTCTGTATCTCTCTCCCTCATCACCTAGGCTAGCTACCCGTCATCTATTGCTGGTACAGCTAGCGATTGTATCTGTACCTGTATCTGTGCCTGTGCCTAGATCTGTAGCTATACCTATGCATGTGCCAGGGCTGTCAGTGCTGCTACTGCTACCTATGTCTGCACCTAGGCTAGGGCCTTGACCTGTCTCACCTTGACCCTCGTGGCATCCCTATATCTCCTTAATCGTACCATCCGGAGCTCTAGTCGAGTCCTCCAGGCTGTCTCCTCCTGTAACAACTGCTCAACCCTCTCTGAATCAGTCTCTACGGCTGGCTCCCCCTCCTCCACCATCTCCACATCTATCTACTAGCCACTAGCCTCTCCAACTGCCTGCTGTCTCATCTCTCTGACCTATCGCCTCATCCTGGCCTCTACACCTAAGACTAGTACCTCCCCCACTGCCCCTGCCACACCTTGTGTAGTCAATCTCACCGGCCTATGTGTCTGCTAGTACCTATCATACTCTGGCAGTGTACCTGGATCTGCCAGTCCTGTATCCCAATCCCATCTCACGGGGACAAGCCCTGTACCTCTGCCAAAGCTATAGCTAATGAAATCTTTGCATCCTAGTCCCCCACCTCTCTTCGTGTCCTGGCATGGGTCACCTCTCCAACTGGTAACCCCTGTGGCAATCCAAACTATCTAAGTACCCGCTCTGGTAGGTATCTCTCAATATTCTCTATCCGTCTCCCAAATAGATACCGAGCCTGTCTACAGTACATCAGCTACTCATGCTCGTCCTCCCACTCCTTGCCTAGTAACCATGGCCTCCAAACAAATAGGTCCATCTCATTGATCTGCCGCCTCTAGTGGCTAATAGATCCCAGCCTCCGATGTGTAATCACTCCCTCATATAGGAATGCATCTGGCTCTTCCCTATCCCAGTGGCACTATGTCATGGGTCTGATTACTAGGATATGCTCCCACGCCCACACCTGTAGAAGAGTCACCCCTGTTGAGAGACTTCTACCTCTCCTGTACACGCAGTGGTGCATATCATGGTACAATTGTCCCAGCACACATGGGCCACATGCATACTGAATGCCATGTGTGAACATCCTAGATAGTACAGTGCCCCAGCCAACTGATAATCCTCTAGATCTCCTATCTGGGTAGAGGAAGCCACCAATCAATGAAGACACTATCCACCTGATCCAGTCGTAGAGTCTCAGGATGTTTGCCCACTGAATCTCTCTGTCATCTATCTGCAAATCATCTGTGCAAAATACCTCTACCATGCCTGTCTCTCCCTGCACTGGGTCAAAGTCCACTCTCTCCCCATCAATTTAAATCATCAGGATGTGATACATATCCTCCAAAGTCACTATCGCCTCCCCTGTCAGAAAGTGAAACGAGCCTGTCTCACTATGAAACCTCTCTACCACTATTGTCACTAGGGCAAGATTCACCCTAATGTGGGTCAGGTGTGTATCGTGCCATAATACTGCGTGCTCTAGGAATGCGTCCTCCTCCCATGTTAACTGTACTACCTCATGTGCTATCAGATGGTGTCACTCTCTCAACATCAATGGAGGCATAATCCTCTGCATCCACAATAAACCACTTGTCAGTCAGTTTCACCATTTCTTCCTAGTCCTACCTACACCTATCCTATGACGCAAAACCTGGGGACCAACTCTCCCTTTCTTTAACCTAGGTGGTCCCCTCCACAGTCAGCCCTAACTAGGTTCCTCTTCTCACCTAGCCAAAAGCACCTTGTTTCCTACAATTGCGCTATACTATTGTACCAAACGTGCCCCACTGCTTATGCACAAGCTCTCCACTTTCTTATCCTAAAGGTGACTTGTTTTACAGGTGCGCTACACTATACCTCCAACCGCGCCTCACTGTCTGCACAAAGGTGACTCATTTTTCTACATGCATTTCCAACCACTCTTTCCCACCCAGCCATCCGCGCTGCACTGCTCTACCAAGAGCGCTATGGGACCCTGCCAACCGTGCTACGATGTGATGACCTAAAATCCAATAGCATTGCGGCTTTGCCAACCATGCTATCCCTACCTACCAGACACGATGCGGCACACCAAAAGTGCCTAAGGTGACTACCAATAGCACTAACCTAGCCTACAGTGCTTTTGGATGACTAAACCCTAGCCCTAAAACCTGACCTAAAATGACAAATTCAAGTGAGGTTTTTAAACACTTACTGCTGCCGGAGCTCCCACTGGCCTCCCGTATGTTCGCACTAACTCCGCCCGATGCCTGTGTGCTGGAATCGACATCTCTCCTCACTGTCTGCTCCTTCCACTCAACTCTCTCACCCTAAGTTTGGAGGCTCTATTCTCTAAATTTAGAAGCTCCTAGTGTGCAAATGAGGATTGTGGTCTCCATGGGACCTATTTATAACATCCCTCTCTCTTTATTCTTTCTTCCCAACCCATTCTACTTTTTCCTTCTACCCTCGTCACCAACACAATCTTCTAGTCGAGAGTCAATCCAGTCCTTCTGTCACTTCCCTGTCTTTCCACTCGAGGGGGCATACACTGGGGCAACTACCTACACTGGGGCATCAAAAATTGTATCATGTCTTCAACTATTGATTTCTTTGAAGCAATGCTATAAACTGCATCGCATCAAAGAGGGGCAAAATGTAGACACCCTAAAATAACCATGTCGTCACACGACTTGCATTTCATCGAATCTATCTAATCACATGCATTTCAACATTAATTAAATAATCTAATTATTTAATTAAAATCATCAAATTCTTCTAAATCTCCTAAATTCAACATTAATTAAATCAAATTCCTCTATATTCTTCCACAATTAAATAATTTCAATTATTTAATTAGATCATTATCCTCTTTTCAAAATTCAAATCCACATTAATTAAATGAATCCAATTATTTAATTAATTCATCACAAATTCCCTCTTATCTACAATAAAATAATTCTTAATTATTTAATCAAATCAAACTTATTCTTCCAAAAATAAAATACAATCAAATATTTTATTTATTCTTCCAAAATCATGCACAGCAATTAAATAAATTTATTTATTTAATTTGCTTTCAAATCTTCTAAATTAAATAATCCTAATTATTTAATTGTTTCTTCCAATAATATCTTTTCTAAATTTAAATAAATCAATTATTTATTTAAGTTGCTTTTTCTTCTAAATTGAGTTATCTCCAAATATAACTCAAGCTTTCTTGCACATGCAATTAAATATTCCTAATATTTAATAAAGTAAAATATCTTCTTATTCTCATGCAAATCCCTTCTTCTTGTTTTAAATCACTTAACTGATTGTTATATTCTTTTAATTGCTTTAACTTAGTCTTCTTTTCTTGATAACTCCTCTCATGCAAAAGAAAGCAAGACACATGTCTTCTTCTTATTCGTTGCACGTTCCTCAATTGTTCTCCTCCGTTGATTCTTCTAAATTATCTGGACTGTTGATCGATCTCTGTTGAAACCTATATAAACCCCCCTCATTTCCTTCATTACCTCTCTCTTTGATCACTTATTCTCAGGCATACTTAATAGCACTTTGAGCATACATCGCATCGATTGAGCAACTTCACGATCTCTTAACATTAATCTTTGAGCACTACTTGCTTGTTGCAACCATGGTTTTGCAATACTATTGAGCAATCCACATTCATCCAAAGGGAACAATACAAATCTCAGTAAAAGCTTTCATATTTCATTGATTTATTATTAATGGCTTTTATTTAGATCGGTTCTCTTTATGTTATTGGGTTTTTAATTTGTTTAGTTTATCATAGTCAATTTTCCTCATACACACATAGATTGAACAGAAAGTTCATTGCTAGATGGACTTCTAGAATGGGAACGGATTGGAAAAATGGTAAAGTGAGTCAATGATTGTAAGGTTGAACTGTCACGAATGCAGGTATTTATCTTGAATGTCGTTACAGTTCAGTTAATTGAATATGCAAAATGATTATTAGTAATTTTGTTTTAAAAAAATGCAAGAAAGGGACAAATTACTGTATCTAATTAGGAAATTAGCTGATTTGGATTAAATAATATGAAAGTCAAAAAATAGAAAAGACAAAAGGGGTTAGGGTAAATGTAAAACTTAGAAAATTCATGGTAAAACCTTAGGTAAATGGAGTAAAACAATTAGTTAAACATGTATTTTTTCATAGGATGGCCCCAAAACAAATGAAAGTAAATCCAGGGGGTGAAGAGAAGGTGAAAAAAGAAAGAAAGCCATGCAAGGAAACAAAAAAGGAAGAACTATCAATTCACATAGGATATTCATCTTTACTTGGCACAAGTGGAGTCGGCACTGATACAAATGTGGGGTCCTATGATGCAGAGGGTATTCTTTAGAAGATCACAATGATAGATGCCACCCCAGACATGAAATGCATTTGGGATAGTGGATTATACAAGGCTACAAGTTTTCCGTTAGCCATGGAGGCTAAGGATTTGGTTCTGGAATGCATATACAAGTATGATATAAATACCATAAAGATAATACATGAGGACTAGGTGATTGCAGATTTGACTACAAAGGGAATAGCAAGGACCTTTGGTCTAGAAATTCAAGAGAAAATGGTGGACATAGATATAGACCAATATAATGAAGACTTTAATAGTAATAAAAGAGAGTGTAAAAGTAAAATCTTCTACAGTTGGTATAATGCAGAGAATAAACCCAAGGCTATAGCAAGAGTGCCTAGGAATCTGCATAGGATAGATTTCAAGGAAGAAATACATTTGATGATAACAATGTCGAGCAGGCTAGTAGGTTTGAGAGATGCCATTAAATGTGAACCCTGGATGTTTACTGTCATTCAATTCATAAGGGAAGAAAAAAAGGAAGATGGACAAATTCACTGGGCCAAGACTATTAGTACAGCCATATGGAAGTAGACTGTGTTGAGAAAACAAAAGATGATGCCTTTTTACTTATCATCATATGTGTTATATTCATGTGCATCAATGATTCAGCCATACATAATTGGAATTGATAGAGTTGGGACCATGGGGAGTGGCCCAGATCAAAAACTAGTCTATGACCATTATCCAGATTTGTAGGAGGATAATGCATTGAGGTAGTATGCCTTGGTTAATGATGTATTTTACACTTACATGGTAAGGGTTTTAAAGGGAGAAAAGGATAAAAGATTATTTGAAGATGCAGAAAACACTATTGGATTGCACAGTTCTTGGTATATATAATTCCAACACTTTACATATATTAGAACTGAGCGTTTTGAGGGGAAACCATTCATGCTACCTAGATATCCATCAAATAAATTGATTGTACTAGAATTGTCAAGACAAAATCTGAATGCTTTTAGGATGTATAAGAAGAAGTGGCACAGAGGAAATATTAATCTTCCTTGGGCAATTGCAAGATATTTTTGCTATAGTGAGGAGGTGGCTGGATATTTAGAGAATGAGTTAAGTTATTACCATTTTGAGGAGTTTGAGTTGGCAAGACATTTTGATCCTTTTCACAGGATACAAAGAACTATTGATCCCAAATTTAAGCATCAAGTACACATTGAGGACTACTGGTCAGATTGCAAAAATGACAGAGAAGTGAGGAAGAGAGCTCACAAAAGATTGACAGTAGAGAAAATGAAGTCCATGGGGGAAATCTATGTGCCCCTGGAAGTTAAGGATGATGAAAAATTATTACATCATAGTTATGAAACTACCAGGCTTGCTCCTATTGGAGAGCCTGATTGGTCACAACCATGGAATACATCTTTGGATGCATTGTCCAAACCTGTCATTTTGTTTTCTAAAACATGGTTGAAGGATAAAATTGAAGAGCTTAAAGCTAAGGGGATTGAACCTACATTTCCAAAGAAGGGTAAGAAGAGGGTGAGGGAGCATCAAGATGAGCTCCAATTTTTCTATGAGAAGAAGAGGAAGATTGTAGAAGCAAAGATTATTGAAAAGGACAAGAATGCCACTCTAATGGATCCATATGCCTTAGGGGTGACAGTGGTAGTATCATCGGGTACATTTATAGAGGCAGAATTATCTAGTCATGATACCAGTGCAAAGAAGACCCAAGCTACTAAGTGGCCTACAAGATAGAAGATCATGAGGGCCATAGCAGTAGAAACATCAAAGGGAGAAACATCAAAACAAGATGATGTTATAGGTGCACAACAAATATGTGCTAAGTTGAGTAGCATACCTAGTGAGGCTACATCAGAAGAAAAAAAGACAAGAATATATAGATGTTAAGAAAGAGTTGGCTGAAGAAAAGCTGTAAGAGTCAAGATTGCATGAAGCCAAAAGGGTAAGTGAGACTGTCAATGTAGAGGATGACAACAGTGATAGCAAGGTTAGGGAGGTAGATCCCAGTAAAAGAAAAGAAATTGGTAGAGATGAAGAGGAATTGAGTGAATACTCTAGTGCAGAAGAGGGGAAGGATACTCAGACATATATGGAAATTGAACAAAGCTCACAGTCTGAAGGGGAAAATGTACAAGATAGGTCAGAGGCAGTGGACCCTTTTGGTACACTGTGTTGCAAGTATGGTCCTAACCAGTGTTGTCATTGATGTCAAGGTTTGGATGAGCTGTGTGCTGAGGATATTGAGAAAATTAGTCCTATCAGAAACAGAGAAGAACAGTGAAGATAGTGAAGCTCTATGAAGTGAAGATCCTAGCTAAGGTGAAGATCAGAGGATGTGCATCAAAGGTTTTGTACATATGTGTCTAAAGATGATCCAGTCAAGAATTGAGAGGTCCGCATGAAGATTTGGAGAAGTTATGGCTATATGAGTAAAACTAGTTCTGGAAGATGTTCAGAGGTGACAGAGTGACATAAATAGGTCCAGTGAGATCTGGAAATGTAATATCTTGTTCTGCAGATTTGGTGGAGTGTTTAGGAAGCCAATGTGAATTGACAACTCAATTGGTTTGTGGTCTAGAGGTCTGCAAGCATCTATTGTAACATGACAATGATGACAAACTATGTTCTTGAGGTTTCGGATGAAGAAGAGAATGATTTTAGTAAGCAAAAGTGGTGTGGATGTTCTTGGTGATTCAGGCAAGCTTGTGGGGGTCTCTAGATTGTGTCCAGTTTGTGTTGGTGGTCCACATTGAAGATTGAGGTCGTAATTGAAGAATTACTTCTGGAGATGATGTTCTTCCTAAACTTGGCCGAACGGATGTTTTACACATCTTACGGATTATCTTGAAGATAATCTATGAAGCATGGTGTGTTCCTCTAAGAAGATTGAAGTCCTAGATATATGTGGCCAATAGTGTGGTGATACACATGAAGTTTTGGAATAAGTCAAGTTGTAGTTGTGTATTTTCTCTGTAATAAAATAAAGTATGTATTGTGCCGACTTTGATGATTATCCCAAAGTCGATGTCTTGTATAAATAAGAGTTGTGAAGTCATTTCAAAGAATCTTGGTGAAGATGAGAGTGTGGTAGAGAGGAGAAGAGTGAAAGGCAGAGTAGAAGTGTTGAGCTTAAATGGAACTGACTCAAGCATGGTGAAGATGCTAATCTTTAGTTCAAGTATGTAATATTTATTATTCTATAGACAGTGTGTCTCCTATAGGCAATGGGCCTCTTGTGAGCAGTGTGCTCGGGTAGTGAGCCCTAATTGGCATGTGCCATTTTGTTCTTCTTATTCTTTTAACAGAGAATACAATCTTGGGTTAGTCACCCCATGGTTTTTACCTAACCGGGTTTTCCACATTCAAATCTTGGTGTCATATGTGTTAATGCGTCTCTACTCTTGAATTATTGCATTATGTTTCCATGATTAATTTATTATTATGCTGTTGAATTACAAGAAGGATTTAAGTGTTTAAGAATAGAAAGTTTTGGGACAACTGATTCACCCCCCCTCTTAGTTGTCTATCCTAAAACTAATAATTGGTATAAGAGCTAAGTTCCTCTAAAAGAGCTTAATTGCTTAAGGAGATCTAGGATGTCTTCCTACAAGAAGGATAGTCTGAGGTTTGATGGAACCAATTACACTCTTTGGAAAAGCCACATGGAATGTCACTTGCAATGTATTGGAATGCAATATTGGACCATAACTTCAAAGAAGTATGTTCTTCCAAAGAATGGTTTGACAACTATAGATGAAATCAAAGATACTGAAGACAATCTTTGAGCTAAAGAAGTTTTATTAAGTGTCTTATCTGATTTAGAGCTGACAAATGTTATAGATTTAAAAACTGCATATGAGATTTGGGAAAAACTGTAACTTCTGCATGAAGGAGACAAATATGTTAAATGTGCCAAGCTATAGAGTCTGAAAGGAAAATTTGAAAACTTGAAGATGAGAATATCACTACATTTATGCCAAAAGTAAATGAGCTTGTTTGTGGCATTAGGTGTGCTGGTGGAATCTTGGATGAAGATGAGATTGTTGCCAAAGTTCTCAGATCCCTACCTCCTGATTACAAACACAAGGTTGCTGCTATTGAAGAATTCAAATCTTTTTCAAATATCACAAGAGATCAATTGATTGGAAAATTAACTGCATTTGAATTGGCCGAGTTTAGAGATGCACCCCCAAGACTAAAACTGCATTTAAAGCTAGTGCCTCTGTAAAAGGAAAACAAAGGTATGATCCAGGAGAGAACTCCTCAAAGAAACTATCATGGTATGAAAAAGAAAGAAAAGATCTGGAAGAAGATGAAGCAGAAGCTACTCAACTTGAAGCCCTTATTGCAGAAAGACTGCCAAGAGGATCTAGTAAGTATGAAGGGAAATTGCCCTTCAAATGTTTCAACTGCAACAAGATTGGTCATTTTGCCTCAAGGTGTCTGAAAAGATTTTCAAGGGAAAATCCAAACAAATCAAGATTCTAAAAGAAATGTTACTATGTTCATGAAGATGATGATGATGGAGTAATAGATGATGAAACAGAGACAGGAAACAAATCTGGAAGTGACTGAGTGTTTATTGCCATCAAGGAAGAAGATCCAATGCCCTCTAAATCTATCAATCATAAAATGATAGAAAGAGCTCTATCTTCCCAAGTTGAAGAAAAGGATGATTGGGTCATTAACAGTGGATGCTGCCATCATATGACTGGTGACAAAAATAAGTTCATAGATTTGGAAAGATATGAAGGAGTTGTAAAATTTGGTGATAATTCTATTGGCAGAATTAGAGGTAGAGGAACTATTTCTTTTGATTGAAAGAACAAAACCAGTGATGTACTGTATGTTGAAGGTTTGAAGCACAATCTTCTTAGTGTTGGACAATTGGTGGACAAAGGCTATGATATCTGAATCAAAAATGGAAAATGTAAGATCTTTGAAAGTTCTGAAATAGAGATTGCATTCGGTACTCAAACAAAAGGTAACATGTTCCACTTGGTTGGTATTGGCAAAAGTTGTTTATTTGTTCAAATTGATTAGAGTTGGTTGTGGCATAGGAGAATGTGTCGTATGAATTTTGATAATATGATCAAGATAAGCAACACTCAGGCTATAAGAGATCTTCCAAGACTTGTGAAACCTACTAATAGTCTATACAAAGAATGTCAGTTGGGTAAGCAGATCAGAGTCACATTCAAAAGTAAGGAACAATCTTCTACCAGTTTGTTGGACTTAATACATACTAATCTATGTTGACCAGCAAGAATCAGGAGTTTGCAAGGTGATAGATATTTCATGTTATTAATTGATGACCATTCCCAGATGATGTGGGTGACTTTTCTGAAAGAGAAATCTGAGGCTCTTGAGAAATTCAAAATATTCAAGGATATGGTAGAGAATGAAACTGGATTAAACATAAAATGTCTTAGATCTAATAGAGGTGGAGAATTCACATCCGGAGAGTTCATAGAATTCTGTGAGAAACATGGGATAAAAAGACAATTATCTACTCCAAGGACTCCACAGTAGAATAGAGTAGTGGAGAGAAAGAACCGGACCATCCAGGAAGCATCTAGAACCATGATGATGGAAGCAAATGTTTCTCAGATCTACTAGAGAGAAGCTGTAAGCACTGCTGTCTATACTCTTAATCAAGTACAAATCAGAAGCAATGCTAGTAAGACCCCTTATGAACTCTGGTTTGGCATCACTCCCACTGTGAAGTATTTCAAAGTCTTTGGTAGCAAATGTTACATTAAAAAAGATGAAGACCTTGGAAAATTTGATGCTAGAAGTGATGAAGGAATATTCTTGGGGTATTCTACTCAAAGCAAAGCATACCGATGTTATAACAAGAGATTGAGAAAGATTATAGAAAGTACAAATGTAAAGGTTGATGAAGGCATTGAAAAACCCTCAAGGTTTTATGAATATGAAGAAGATGATCAGAATAATGTTTTGGTCCAAGAAGTTTAAGTCCTTTCTGAAATTTAGATCCAGACTGATCCAGAGAATGAGGAAGAAGACATAAGTTTGAATGAACCTGTCCAAGAAATAGAAGTGCAAGAAACTCCCAAAACTCCCAGGTATGTAAGACTCAATCATTCTAAAGACCAGATCATTGGTGATAAAAGAAAAGGTGTTCAAACAAGAAGAAATATTGCTCAAGACTCAGAAAAGTATTGTCTGATTTCAAAAATTAAACCAAAAACAGTGAGTGAAGCATGCAATGATGAAAGATAGACTAAAGCAATGAAGGAAGAGTTGATGCAGATTGAGAAAAATCACACTTTGGATCTTGTTCCTAGAACTAGAAACAAAAATGTAATTGGAACCAAATGGGTCTTCCGGAACAAACTAAATGAAGATGGTAAAGTAGTCAGAAACAAAGCCAGATTGGTATGTAAGGGTTATTCTCAAGTAGGAGTTGATTTTGAAGAAACTTTTGCTCTGGTGGAAAGAATTGAAGTAGTCAGATTATTTCTTGTCTTTGCTGCCTTCAAGGATTTCAAAACATATTAGATGGACGTCAAGTCTACCTTCCTGAATGGTGACTTGGAAGAAGAAGTATACATTGAGCAACTGGATGGATTTCAATTGTCTAATCATGGTGATATGGTCAGCAAGTTGAAGAAAGCACTATATAGACTCAAACAAACCCCAAGAGCCTGGTATGAAAGACTGGATAAGCATCTTTTGAAGATTGGTTTCAACAAAGGTACTGCTAACAGTAACTTGTACTTCAAAATTGATCATGAAAATATCTTGATTGTTGAAGTATTTGTTGATAATATCATTTTTGGAGGAAGAGATAGTATGTGCAAAACTTTTGCAAATCAAATGAAAAGTGAATTTGAGATGTCCATGTTTGGGGAAATGAATTTCTTCTTGGGTCTACAAATCACTCAAACAAAGAAAAGAATCTTCATTTCACAGACCAAATATGTGAAAGAATTGTTGAAGAAATTTGGGATGGAAGACTCAAAACCAATGAATACTCCCATGGCAATTGGATGTAAATTGAGCAAAGATGATGACTCTCCTAAGGCTGATCACAAAAAGTATAGGTTAATGATTAGAGGACTACTGTATCTTAGTCAAACTAGACCTGACATTATGAATGTTGTTGGTCTTGTTGCTAGATTCCAAGCTGATCCTAGAGAATCTCATGTCATGGCAATCAAGAGGATTCTTAAATATCTAAAAGGAACAGTTGAGTATGGTTTATGGTATCCTAGAGATCACGATTTCTCTCTTCATGCATATACATATGCGGATTGGGCAAGAGATGTGGATGACTGAAAGAGTACCAGTGGTGTAGCATTCTTTTTAGGGAAAATATTGGTTTCTTGGATGAGCAAGAAATAAGAGGCAATATCTCTGTCCACTGCAAAAATAGAATATATTGCAGCAGCAGGTATTTGCACTCAAGTATTGTGGATGAAGCAAATACTAAGAGACATTAGAGTGGAGTATTAAGAACCTATCACAATCTTCTGTGATAATTCAAATGCAATAAATATATCAAAAAATCTAGTGTTGCATTCAAAGACAAAACATATATCCATCAAGTTTCACTTTTTGAGAGAGTAGGTGAACAAGAATGAAGTAAGATTGGAGTTTGTGCCCTCAAAGGATCAGATTGTAGACATTTTTACTAAACCTCTACCTAAGGACTCTTTTGAGTATCTTAGGGAGAAGTTAGGGGTTAGTACCCCTCTGGTTCTGAATTAAGGTGCACTGATGTGCATCAGTCCAGTGAATATCATAGTCATATCTTGTGATCTAGATTGATGATAGGAAGCTGCTACTCAAGGGAACAGTCTGTATGATTCTAATTAATGCAAGTATGTGCCCTTTGCCATTGATGTCAAAGGGGGAGAGAAGACATGTGAAAAAAAAAGTGGTTGCTGATCAAAGGGGGAGCAGTAAAGAAAGAGAAGACATGTGAATGGTTGTTATTGATAGGGGGAGCTATGTCAGTCAGTAAGGAGAAGTACTTGTCTTGATTGTTAAAACAGTTTTTCACATCATATGTTGCCATCAATGACAAAGGGGGAGATTGTTGCAAGTATGGGCCTAACCAGTGTTGTCATTGATGTCAACATACTCCTATTGCATTGATGTCAAGGTTTGGATGCGCTATGCGCTAAGGATATTGAGAAAATTAGTCCTATCAGAAATAGAGAAGAATAGTGAAGATAGTGAAGCTCTATGAAGTGAAGATCCCAGTTAAGGTGAAGATCAGATGATATGCATCAAAGGGTTTGTAGATATGTTTCTAAAGATGATCCAGTCAAGGTTTGAGAGGTTTGCATGAAGATTTTCAGAAGTTATGGCTATATGAGTAAAACTAGTTCTGGCAGATGTTTAGAGGTGACAGAGTGACATAAATAGGTCTGGTGAGATCAGAAATGCAATATCTTGTTCTGCGGATTTGGTGGAGTGTTTAGGAAGCCAATGTGAATTAACAACTCAATTGGTTCATGGTCTGGAGGTCTGCAAGCATCTATTCTAATATGATAGTGATGACAGACTGTGTTCTTGAGGTTTCGGATGAAGAAGATAATGATTTCAGTAAGCAGAAGTGGTGTGGATGTTCTTGGTGATTTAGGCAAGATTGTGGGGGTCTCTAGATTATGTCTAGCTTGTGTTGGTGGTCTGCATTGAAGATTGAGCTCATAATTGAAGAATTACTTCCGGATGATGATGTTCTTCCTAAACTTGGTCGACTGGATGTTTTACACATCTTACGGATGATCTTGAAGATAATCTGTGAAGCATGGTGTGTTCCTCTAAGAAGATTAAAGTCCTAGATATGTGTGGCTAACAGTGTGGTGATACGCATGAAGTTTTGGAATAAGTCAAGTTGTAGTTGTGCCGACTTTGATGATTATCCCAAAGTCGATGTCTTGTATAAATAAGAGTTGTGAAGTCATTTCAAAGCATCTTGGTGAAGATGAGAGTGTGGTAGAGAGGAGAAGAGTGAAAGGTATAGCAGAAGTGTTGAGCTTAAATGGAACTGACTCAAGCATGGTGAAGATGCTGATCTTTAGTTCAAGTAAATAATATTTATTATTCTGTAGACAGTGTATCTCCTATAGGCAGTGGGCCTCTTGTGAGCAATGTGCTCGGGCAGTGAGCCCTAATTGGCATGTGCCATTTTTTTCTTCTTATTCTTTTAATAGAGAATACAATCTTGGGTTAGTCACCCCGTGGTTTTTCCCTTAACTGAGTTTTCCATGTTAAAATCTTGGTGTCATATGTGTTAATGTGTCTCTGCTCTTGAATTATTGCATTGTGTTTCCATGATTAATTTATTATTATGCTATTGAATTACAAGAAGGATTTAAGTGTTTAAGAATAGAAAGTTTTGGGACAACTGATTCACCCCCCCTCTCAGTTGTCTATCCTAAAACTAACACACTGGTGCCACCTGAAATCATTAAAGAAGTGCAAGATGTAGCACACCAGATAGAGGAATTTGAAAAGGAAGACACACCTGAAAAGGTTGTAAAGGAAACACCAGTCCACGCTGAGAAAGAAATGGAGATGAGTGCTTCTGGTGCTGATATGTTAGGTATTTTGAATATGTATGATGAGCATAGTGAAGAAGAAAAGAATACAGAAGAAGAAAAGGATACAGAGTAAGCATGAAAAGGAGAAAGATACAAAAGAACCTGAAAAGAGCACAGGTTCACCTTCACCAATAGAATAAACAAATATGTCTGAGAAAGTACGTGAACAGGGTAAACCAGCAGGGGAATCAATGGAAGTATCAGATAAACCTGAGGAAGGCACAAATGACACAGAGAATTTCACTAAAGGTAACATTGAACCTGAGAAGAAAATAGAAGGTGAGGGTATGGAGATTATGGAGCAGGAAAATAAGGAGGAAGAAGAACAAAAGGAGCCTTTTGAGAAAGAGAATCCAGAGGAAGGTGATGAACAGGGGGGAGATATTGAAATTGAGGAAGATGAAAATGAGGGAGAATCAGAAAAGCAAGATGATCCATTGATTTTAGAATAAGGCCCTCAACCTCAACCCCCTCCGCAACAACAAGAGAAACAAGAACAAACAGATATGGAGAAGCCTCAAGAGGAGGTGATCAATGAAGAAAAAGATGAAAAGACTACAAAAGAAGCTCTAGCCTGGTTAGTCTCGGAAGTTAGGAGAGAAAAGGTAGAGCTACAATTGGTAGCTATTGATATTAAAAGCCTATTAGGTGGTTCCACACCACAAAAAGAGAAGAGGAAAGCCAAAACCATGACAGCAATCAAAAGAGGTCCTGTTGGATCTAGAATGCTGAATCTGGCCATACCACAAAAAGATAAGTCCAAAGGAGAAATAACAGTAGAAGATTATAAAATACTTAATATAGATTTAGGCCATATGACAAGGGAACAACATATACATGAGTGGGAAGATATGCATCAAACCACTGTAGAGATATTAAAGAAAGATAAGGATAAACAAGAATACTTGAAAGGACACATTGTCCAATTGCAATAATTCATTAGAGGGATATTTGATCCCAATGCCACAATACCAGAGCTACCTAATGAAATAGCAGTATTATCAAAGGATGAAGTAAAAGACAAAAAATAAAAGGCTTGAAGCCAATATTTTTGAAGAATGGTTCAGAGAATTCATGCAAAAAGGAGAAGTGACCAAGCAAGCAGTGACATGCCGAGAAATGGCTACGACAGAAAAATAAATGCAATGTTCTTATACATAATTGTCAATTTAGAAGGGAAGAATGTAAATCTGAATTAAGGTAGCTTGAAGAAATTAAGGAGAGAGCAGAACAATTGATAAATGAAGGATTCATTACTCCTCTTATGGCTAATCAATTACCACAGGCCAGGTTAGAATTAAAGTTTGAGGATGAAAGTCTCAAAAAATGTATCACAGTTACTCAAGATTTAGAAGAGATAGCGGATAAAATGATAAGGTTGCATATGAAAATAATTGAGAAACTCATTGATCATGAATGCCTGGAAATACCAGCATATGAATTACAAGAGGCATTAAAGGAGTTTAAAGCTATTTTTGCACCATGCTTGGGGAACTTGGCAACTTATCTAAGTAAGGAAATGATTGATTCAATAATGGAAACAAGTGCCAAAATCAAAAAGTATAAGAAAAAAGTTGAAGGTTTGAGAAAAGAAGAGAGGAAGTTGAAGGAAGGATTCAGAATGTAGGAATACATATGGACAAGAAGTCCAAGGGGAAATTACACTTTCATAGAAGGGGTAACAGGTAATTTTAAGGTATATTTGAAGGAGTAGAAAAATATCAAAAGGGAAAATAATGCTAAGTATGAGTATAATTGGAGGATATCATCAGCCAAAGTTAACAAACAAGAAAAGTCAACGGGTATCTTTATTTTGAAAAGATTCCAAAGGCATCCTTTGAGGTGAACAAAGATACCATTGAGATATTTTTGGAAATGGTTAGGGATTGATTCACACCATTGATCTGGAAAGTTTGAATACTGACCATTGATTAAGTTTTGTAACCGTAGCAGTATGAAGCTTCAAATTCTATATAAGAAGATTTTCTACTTGTATAATATCACACAGGGATTTTAGAATTTTGGCTTGACCTTATAAATTGTTAGAGTATATTGAAATAGAGAAGTATTTATTTTAGTTTATAATGGGAGGTCACCTATGTCTATATTAAGGAGTATGTGGAATGTCTGGTCTCCTTAGTGTATCTATAAAAATGTCTATAAGTTTTCTGGTAATTTGATTAATGAAACAGAAGTCATTCTTATATTGTAAATCTTATATGACTTTGTGCTCTAAATATAAGTAAACTTAGAGTTCTACATCTATTACTGAGTGTTTTCTGATTTTGACTTGTATTTGGAGTATTATTCTTTGAAAGCTTGCAATCTCTGGTGTATGTTCATGAAAATGTTCAGGATTTTACATTTTTAGATTTGAATGTGTTGATTTGATCAATTTACTGTATTCTTTAAAATGCGAGTAACAGAACATTTAGATCTTGTAGGAAATGATACTTAATTTGAGTTTCTCTAACTTTTCTCCAACAACTAAGAACTAATTAGCTTAAACGCAGAAATCTAAACGAAATTTTCTTGCATTTGAATAAAGAATGAACAATTACATTGATATTTGATAATTTTCATATTAATTTGAAAGGCAAAGTTTGTTTCACTATAAATCATACAAAGATTTGTGATACAATAATGATTTTATGCAAAGGAATGAATATTTTGTTGATATTTGCAACATTTTGCATAGTTTGAGTCCAGTAAGTCATTGAATACTTCAATTTACATGAGGCCCCTTGAATATTACAATTTCACATCAACATGCTAAATTATCCACAAGGTCAAGACCTGACCATATAGAAACTTGAGATTAAGAATTCTTAGTTAATTCTTCATATCTTTCAAGACAGCTAAGGTTCCTTTGTGAATTTTAACTTTTGTTATGAATGTGTAAAAACAATCATCAAGTCTTCCCCCCATAATAAAAACAAGGTTGCAGTCTATAGTAATAGAAGTGGTGCGATATTCCCAATGCCTCTTACAAAGACTCAAAGCAAGAATTATGATAGGAGAATCAATTAGTAGTCACAGCTACACCTCCCTTTGTTATCAATCCTCTATTTTGAGAGAGTTCTTCCACTCGTGTAGACCTCTCTCCTAAGGACCACCGCTTGAGGGATATTAATCATCATTAGGTACATCATGTTTAACTTTGGATTTAATTTCATTCAGAAGGGAATGGAAATAATTCCAAAGTGAGAGCCCATCAACTTGAGTGCCTAAGTTAGCTTAAGCATCTACCAAAGAGTTCCCTTCTCTGAAGGTACAACAAACTTTAGAAACTTCAAAATTCCTTAAGTTATTTTTTTATTTCTTCAACAATATCCTTATATCACCAACTGTTTCAACAAAGTTTCTAGTTTGTAGGCCTAGATTTTTAGCATAGGAACCTATCACTTGGTCTCTATAATCTCTCAAAAGACCACCCCCTCCTACCTAACATGGATTTCCTTTCAATCATCCATCAAAGTTAAGTTTATTGTGATTGTAAGATATTTGTAAATTAGTTTACTTTTCACTATGCACAAAGTCTAATATTATAAATCTTGTCAAACCCTATTTGAAATTATAGCTAATGCAAAGCTTTAGAGGACTTGTGCATATTGTCTTTCTCTAGGTTAATGGTGTTGTGAGAAACCACAAGTGAGTGTATCTATAGGGATAATTAACTAGTTATCCATGTCTTAGGAAACATCATTGAACCTAACTACCTTAATTAGAGATCTTCCTTGTTGTCAACTAGTTATCTTCATCCTTCAAAGATCTTTGGGAACACCCTCCCAAGATTGGAAGGGCTCAAAGGGAAGAGGAGATCTATCCACCCTCCTATTCATTAGCTTTTTCTCACCTTTTATTTGAGCACAGGCTTATTCCCTCTGTCTAGATTAATTTGGTCCCTATGTCTAGATATTGTAGCAAATGCCTTAGAATTGAGGGATTGCAAGAAAAAAACAACATATTTTACTCTTAAGTTTGATTTATGTGAATATTGCATATATGGAAAATAAAAATGCATTTAATTTTACTCAAGTTCTCACAAATCTTCTAGGGTGTTGGATCTAAGTCATTTTGATGTTTTGGTCCTATAAATGTTTCTTCAATTTAAAAATATTTGTATTATGTATCCTTCATAGATGACTAATCTAGGACATGGGTGTATTTTCTTAGAAGTAAAATTGAAGTCTTCAATCATTTTAAAGATTTTAAGTATTTTGTAAAAAAATAGACTAGTAGGAAGATCAATGTTTTGAGAACTGACAATGGTGATGAGTTTTATTCAACAAACTTGATACATTCTATAAGAAGCATGGGATAGAGAGACATAATAAAAGTCCATATACTCCTTAGAAAAATAGATTTGTAGAGAGAATAAATAGGATGTTGATGAAGAGAGCTAGGAGTATTCTTACTATAGAACAAAAGTGGTTGCTATGGCTTGTTACTTGATTAATAGGTCTCTCCTACAAAAATTATTTTGGATAAGACTCCTATGGAGGTTTGGTTGGGTAAAAATCCCTGATTACAACATCTTCATGTTTTTGGTTACAAGGCATATTCTCATGTGCCTAAGGATAGGTTATCACAATTGGAGAAGAAGGAAGTTAAGCATATCTTAATTGGCTATGGTGTCAGTGTGAAAAGTATACAAGCTTTGGGATCCTATGCTTGAGAGAGCTTTGTACAACAAAGGTGTTCCTTTTAGAGAGACGAAGCCTTCTCCTATAATGTTGTAGACAAAAGAAGATGTGGAGAAATATGTGGTTAAACTAAGCCTAAAGACTAAGAATATTAAAATAGAAGCTCGTGAAGTACTTGAAGAGGAAGATGGCTCAGATAATTCTAATAGTTTGGAAGAGGTAGAAGCTCCACCTTAACTCTTGAAAAGGTCCACTTGGTGTAAACAACAACCAAATGGGTATAATCCTCCTAATTGGAGATGTATTTTTTCTTTGATTACTAACATAGATGAGCCTAGAACTATGAAGGAGGTATTAGGTATGGATTATTCTAAGTCCTAGAGAGAAGCTATGAAAGAGGAGATGGTTGCATTGAATAAAAATAAATCATAAGACTTAGTACCTTTGCCTAATGGTTAGAAACCCATTGGTTGTCAATGGGTATTCAAAAAAGTGATCAATACTAATAGCAATGTTGAGAAGTACAAGGCTAGACTAGTTGTGAAGGCATATTCCCAAGTTGAACAAATTGATTATGGTGAGATTTTATCGAAATGCTAAGCTGACATCCATTTGGTTCTTAATATCTATTTCAACAACCTTTGATCTTGATTTGGAGGAAGATATATACATGGTGATTTGGACCAAGATATCTACATGACATAGCCAAATCACTACATGGAAGAATGTAAAGAATGTTTAGTTTGTAAGTTGAAAGTATTTGCATTGTTTCAAATAGTCTCCTAGGATTTGGTACTAGAAGCTTGATTCTTTTGTGTTGGGGTTGGGATTTTTGAGATCCAAATTGAATCATTGCATCTATTATAAGATGAATAGTGATTGATTCTTTTTTATTGCATTGTATGTTGATAATATGTTTCTTTTGATAATAGTAAGGATGTGATTTGTGGCTTAAAGTCTTAGCTTTCAACATAATTTGAGATGGACTTAGGGGCTGCTAGATATATTTTGAGTATGGAGATAAAAAGAGACAGAGAAAACAAAAAAGATTTGGTTAAGCCAAAGAAACCATGTGAACTTAATTTTGGAGAGATTCATCATGACAACATGTAAATAATTGTTTGTTCCTATCTCTATGGGAACCAAATTTTTTAGAGTGTTGGGAAAAGGTGTCTCAACCTTGCATTCCTAATGTTCATTTTCAATACTTTCGTATGCATTCACTATTTTATCTTTTGTGTATTTTGTCTTCTTGTGGGAGAGTTTGCATCCCATTTGTAAGTGACTTGGAATTCATTTTTAGTGTATTTTATCCTCACATGAGGTGGTAGGTGTCCCACTTTAAGGTGGCATAGTTTCTCCATTTGTCAACATCTTGGGGAGTTGTATGATCATTATGAATATGATTGATTCTTATGGTACATAAGAGCATGTAATAGGGAGGTTATGTTGGAATATTGACTAGAGTTATGATAGAATTGGACACTTGTCATGGAGCATCTTTGAATGGTTTAAATAAGAAAAATTGGGGTGCCCAAGTTTGGGTAGTCAAATATGATGGTTTATGACAATGTAAGATTGTAAGAGAATATGATAAAAATAGCTTGGAGGATCTTTTACCAAGAAGGACATTTGAATTTTGCATCTTGGTTAGGGAACCATGCCTCCTATGATATTACCAATGGTTTTCCAAGACCATTCACGGTTTCCACTTTGTTCCTTGCCTATTTATTGGTGCTTGGAGTTGTAGTTTGTATGGGTTAATTTGTAGGTACCATAATGCTACTGAAATCACTCTTGATTTGAATTTTAGTGATACTCCTATAAATGTTTTCTCTACAAGTGTATTGTTACTATATTATTTATTGAATAATACATTTGGATGCTTTAGAGTGTGGGGTTTTTCTCCCAAAAGGGTTTCTCCATGTACACTTGTGTTATGGTATATTATTTATTTTATGTTTATATATGTTTCTACTTGAACTATAATTTTAAAGATTAAAAATTTTCACAACACTCTCCTTAGAATATTAGTGTAGGAAGTGTTTTTGCATACCTTACTTCTTTTCATAAAGCAATGTCTAACTTCACCCAATGAGATGGAGGACATGGATTGAATACCTTGTTTTAGTATTGTCAGTAGCTTGATGTATGCTATGGTTTGTACTAGAATAGACTTTGCCAAGAAGTTGGAGTCAACTATTTTATGGCTAATCCTAGATTAGTTCACTAGGATGTAGTTAAAAGGGTCCTCAGACATTTATGGTGTACCTTTGAGTAATCTATTTTTTATCGTAGTCACATATCAATGAATATTCACCAATTTGTGGGTTTAGATTGGGTAGGTGATATTAACAACAAGAGATCTATGAGTGGTTACATCTTCACTCTATTTAGTGTTGTTATTAGTTAGATGAGCAAGTGGTGGGTTGTGGTTATTTTATTCCACTATAGAAGTTGAGTACATGGCAATTGCTCATGTTTGTATGGAAGCCATCTAGCTTAAGAGATTGTGTTTAAATGTGGTGTCATGCCCCCTTTCAAATAAATTTAATTTGGATACATTCTTATTTTCCCCTGGGCTAAGGTAAATCAAAGGGAAAATATTTTATTTAATATTTTAATTGTAACATTTCAAATTAAGGATTTATTATTTCTAGGAGAAATTAAATATTATTATTTTTTATTGCACAAGTGGGGTGTGGGATTTGAAGAGCTGTAATTGTAACTCCCACAGGTGAATTTAGGATATCTTATGATTGTTATGATAGATTTTATGACAGCTTGTAAGAGAGGAGCTATTGCTTATTTTTATCCATGAATCTTGTAACAATTATGTCAAATGAGCACCATTTGAGGGAATTTGTTGGAAATAACATTATTTTAATTTATTTTCTAAGAAAGGGGCATTTTAATTCTTGGGCTCTATTTATATGCAGAGATTTGCATACAGAAAGAACATTTTGATCATATTTTCTCTCAACTTTTCTGTATGAGCACTTGTGCTTTTACAATTTATTCTGTGGATGAAAACCCATTAGAGGTAGAGATTGGTAGATGAAAACCCATTGTTTTTTGAGAGAAATACTACTTATAGGTTGCATTGGGCTTCAAGGATTTGCATGTGTAATTAATGCCTATCTGCTAACTCACAAATCTTAAACTAAAATTAACAACCTTATCACCACACAACTTTTTTTAACATATGAATAAAACATTAAATTATCTTAAAAAGATAAGGCTGAGAAGAATCATTCAATTCCACATTACATTTTCAATGTATATCAATAATTACATCTACAAACTTGTACTTATTACAAAATTGCATCATCATATTGAAGCTAAGAAGTATAATTGTACAAACATTATTACATCAATATCAATAGATTACAATATGTATATGACTAAATCATCAAATCTCTCTATGTATATAACCATGTCACTAGCATAATTAGCTATAAGAGGGAGAGCATCACCTGAGTGCTTTATCTCCAACCATAAACCAGTGGTGCCCTGTACACCTTCCACCTGGAAGTGGCCCTACCCTTCATGAGGGAAGTGGATTAGGAAATCAACAAGATCCAACATGCCTTCTAAGAACTAGTTTTGTGTCTATTACATACAATCTATTATACATCTCTAGATCCTTCTAGCTACTATAACCTGAACTGACTATTATGCAATATAAATTAGACACGTGAATTGACAATGCAAGCAGTGATTTTGCATTACTTTGGTCAATGATTCTATAAATCAAACACATTCCTTATACAGATATGCATGTCATATATTCACACACCTCTATTTCAAACTAGTTAACACATAATGTCATAGCACATCAAGTAATCATAAGTGTATACTCAAACTCAAATATTGGAATCCAATATAATAGTGAACCCATTCTAGAATTGGTCAGGTGAGCAACATAGTTTAACTCCAACTACATTTCCAACTAGTCAAATTTAAAATAGGAATCAAATACATAGTTAAACACTATCATTGTATTGTTGTGTAAATCTGCATCCCAGCTTTACATTCAACTGATAGTCTTGACTAATAAAAGTAAACAATTCTACAAAAGAAAACTATCTCACAAAGTATAATAGTAAACCTGGGTTACTTAGTCTCTGTTGACCATAACTTCAAACTGAAGTGTCTCTTTGCATTCCATGACCATGTTTTAACATCATGAATTAGAACCGAGTATAAAATATTCACATGAACTATGTTCTTATCTTTATCAATATAAAACGTAGAGTTAGATACTCCTTTCTTCTCTATCTGTGCTAGCTCAATCATATAATCCAAGGAAGTATTTCCTAAAACTTATAAATGAATATATATGAATTTACAAATTCATATATGTTTATTACATATATTCATTTTTAAATATATATACCCAAATAATATATCTCAAAACTAAACTGTTAAATTCTTAATAATATACCCTGTTTTGACTAAGGGCTATTCACTAATTTAGACGATATAGTATAGAGAAAAAACTCAAAAGTTCTTCATAAATAGAAATGATAATTCATCATATGCTTCAAGCTTTATCCTCAAAATAAAATCACTTAACACATCTGCTATATAAAAGGTGAACAATCTCATACCATATCATTACTATACTAAGAACACCTTGATCACTATTGGTTTACAAAGAGATCATAAAGATCTTGCACATAATACTTACCATTGAAAAGTATGCTCACCACATTCCTTGTGGACTTATTTACCAAAGCCGACATACAAAGATTTGTCTTAAAATTTGATTCAATAATAGTATGTCTAAATTATAATGTCACAATCAACACTCATAATAGTATTCTATCTCAGCCTTAAAATACTATAATAACTATGATTTCATTATCACTATAGACACGCAGAGAATAGTTTTATCATGCAAGAACATCTTTTTAATGATGACTGTAGAAATACTCCACACTGACTATACTTAATAGAATAATATTCAATAAACTGAACATCATTATAAAATAACTATAATAAGAGCCACACATTCCATAATGGTCACATCGATACTACAATAATTCAAATGGTATTATTCTTCAATAGAACTGTAAATAGAAACCTCACAGTTGATGCTATCAAAGATAATACCCATTATCAATATAACTGAGAATTGAATCCTCTCAGTTGACACCATCTAAAGATAATACCCCATTATTATTATGACTATGAAAGAACCATAATCAATACTAATAATAAGATATCCCTTATATTAAATATTAATATCAAAGTGACTGTGGATAAAACCTACACAGTCCATTGTGTTAACCACAATGTAAAGTTGACATAGTCGACACCCATGTAGAATACATATTTTGCATTTATCCATATATGCAAAGTGATACTAACATTGTGGGTTTATATATATACTAAGTATAGGTTTAAACCCTTCTATATAGTCTTAAATCCATAGAGGTTTGTTTTCCAAAATAACGGTGGTTTACAAAACTCTACATAGTCGATGAAGAAAATAAAAATACATGGTAGCAACTCAATACTAAGAAATACAACCTTCCTAGCCTGAATTCTCAAAATTTAAAAATGTTTCTTTTAAAAACCTTGACTTCAAAACTCAAAATCACAATAAAAACTTTCATAAATCTTTAAATAGAATCGAGATATACATACTCAAATAAAAAACTCTTCTCATTTGACATATATGATCCATTCATGGTTTTTCCTTTCAAAAGATCATTTCTTGAGAAAGACAACGTACCAAATGTTGTAATGTTACTTATCACTTGCAGATCCTCTACTTCTACCATCCTTCCCTTATTTTTTTTCTCTTCTCCCAATTTGATTAAAAAAAAGACCCCAGAAAACTCCTCCATTGATCAAATTTCTCTGCCTAATTTCTCCCCACTCTGTCCTTTCTTCTTCACATAATTGAAGTCTATTGGGCATTGAAGAGGAAGCAATGGGGTGTCTTCCAATCCCATCCATAGTCCTCTCAAGTGGAATGCATTTAATGCAAATTAATGACTTCTTAACTCCATGTCGTGGAGTGAACTTAATAAATTTTCAAATTCAAATCTTCTAAAATAGTACAACTTAACACTATTGTGTTCATAAACATATATATACTTGTATATGAGTATTTTCACACACACACACACACATATAGATTTACAAAAGTAAATACACATATTCTAATGAAATGATAAATATAAACATATACATCTAATCTTCTCAAACATACGAGGAATTAAAGCACAAAAATTGACCTTTCTGAATTTGAGAAAACCAACAAAAGACTAGGTATTCTCTAATCCTAATCACAATACACTACATTATCAAATCATGACAATGTTACTAAGCAGGTTATTGACAAAAATATGACACCAAAAATGTATCCAAACACAAAGAACAACACATTACTTGTGTGTGTGAAAGTTCTTAAGGCATGTTTTCATGTCCATTTGCCGGACCCAATTCTATCTCTCCAAAGATACTCTCCCTCCTCATCTGAGAGGGGAAATAAAACTATTTTCCTACATCCACCTCATGAACATTTGAAATAGTTAGTCCATTAACCACATTTTATATATCAAGGATAAAAATTATTAATCAATCAAATCATGAAATAATTCCTTTTTATCTTCTTTAGAAATATATCTATTTCTATATAATCACAAATCAAGGATAATCTATCTCATCAAATTTATCAGCTAACACATCATAATAAACATAGTTCAGAATCCATAATCAAAGTATCTGACTAATCATTAGTTTAATAGGACATAATTAAGTAGATAAAAAATGGGATGTAACATCTCCTTCCCCTTAAAGTTCATCGTCCTTGATGATTTAGTTCAAAACAAAAGTTAAAACAAAGTTCAATAGTTTTCACTAAACAAATTAATCAAAAAGATGAGGAAATTTTTTATGGAAGTCTTCATAATCTTCCCAAGTGACACTATCCTCAGAATATTGGTCCCACTAGACCTTGCATTGAGTGACCTCTCTATTACAAAAGTGGAGCTTGCAAATCTCGAGCACTCTGAGAGGCTCAATCATGACCACTCTTGGATCTAGAACCTGAAGAGCATTCCAATCAAGAATATGATTAATTCCAGACACATATTTCTTTAAATAAGACACATGAAAAACATTATGCAAGTGAGAAAGAGTAGGTTGTAGATTAGTTTTGTATGCAACTGGGTTGATTACTTCAAGTATTTTAAAAGGACTCACATATCTAGGTGATAGGTTGGCTAACTTTCCAAACATAATTGAGCTTTTATGAGGTTTAACTCTTAATAACACTCTATCACCAATAGAAAACTATCTTGGATTATGCTTAGCATTAGCATAACTCTTATGTCTATCATTTTCTTCTGCTAATCTCTTTCTGATTAGTTTGACTTGTTCCTCCTTTTCTATAAGTAATTCTGGTCCAATGTTGATCCTATATTCTAGTGTGTCCCAACTTATAGGAGTTCTACATTTTCTACTAGATATAATGCTTTGAAAGGAGCCATTTTGATAGTATAATGATAGGAGTTATTGTAAGGAAAATCTAATAATGGAAGATATTCTTCCCATTTATACTACTGATCCATGTAGTACATCCTTAACAAATCCTCTAAAACCTGGTTAACTCTTTCTTTTTTACCATCTATTTCTAGATGATAGGTTGAACTAATATTCACTTTAGTTCCTAATGTTGCAAATAGAGTTTTACAAAACCTTTAAGTTATTCTAGTATCTCTATCTAAGATTATCTTCTTTGAAACTTCGTGCAATCTAAAGATTTCTTGGACAAATCTTCTTGCTAAGATTGGTGTACCATCAGAAAGATTTCTAGGGATGAAATGAGTTACTTTGATAAGTTTATCCTCTACTACCAAAATTGTATCATGCCAATTATTCAAAATTGGTAAGCCTTGGACAAAATCCATGCTAATAACCTGCCATTTCCATTCTGGTATCTCATGAGCACCTACAACAATTCTGACTAATGTTGGTGTTCAACCTGAACTCATTGACACTAAGAATCTTGGTACAAAACTTGCAGCCTCTTGCTTCATTCCTTTCCAAAAGTAGAGTGGTTTCAAATTTTCCATTAGATTCATCACTCCTAGATGTCCTAAATAGGGTGCACAATGAACTTCTTTCAACGCTAGATCTTGTTGATGGTGGTTTTGGCACACAACAATGCAAGTGTGATTGTTAGTTTCACACCTCTCTTGAAAAGTATCCTACCCTAGGTAAGACTACTCCAAGGATAATACAGATAGGTCTTATCTTGCTTGGAATCTCTCAGTTGGTATGTTCTAGCTATGCCTACAAGGGGTCTTACATGTAATCTAAAGATCTTCAAGTTAGGATAGCAAATACACATAAATCCTTTTATGATTTCAGCTAAGAAGCAATGTAAAACGCTGCTGAAATTCCTAATCTAACAATTAACAATGGTTTCAAAGAAAATGCAAAAGGTTAGGGTTTTTGAAGAATCCTAAGTGACATTCACAGCACACAAGTTACCTTTAGTAGACAAATACTCTAAAAATTTTAGCTAGCTTTCTAAGTTACCAAACTGAAATGGGTGTTACAGTGCTGCCGAAAATGATGCTATCTTCAATGGAAGTCAATAGGTTTTTAGATTACATTCATTTGTTAAATACCCAATAAACGATGCAACTTAACTTGTGAAATGCAATTGAACTTTAGCACAAATAATCAGCCTAGACTAACTTTACACAGCTATTTACCATTAGCAAATAACTAAAAGTATGGACTTAGAGTATTCATCAGATACTTCAGCAAACTATGAACATTACAAAAGCACAACTAACTAACTATGGGAGAGCAAGAATCAAACCATGAAAACCAAAATGAGCCAACACAAGATATAAATTCTCAGAATTATTGCAGAAACTTGCTTTGCATTACTTCAAATGGCATAGAGTCAACAATTCGACATCAAATATCTCTTACAAACAAAGGAAATGGCAGCCCTTTATATAGAAAAGCAGCATACTGAGTTTTCAAATACATGGTGAGGATTAACTCAACACCGACGGTCTAGATTACATCAATAAATACAATTATAATAGCTCACATCAATTCTTAGATTACTTTTTGTCTTATATGAAAGGATGAAAAATAGCCCCCAAATACATTGAATCTAGTCAATTTGACTAGCCAACTCAATATATTAGTAGAAAAGAACATTTTAGAAGCATAGAAAAGACAAAATAGAGTCACATGCTGCCCTAAATACAAAAATTTACAAATATGACGGGATTACATCCTTAAAATATTCAAAATAATATCAAGATTCTTCATCTAAGTCAATTTTGTCTTTGCCAGCTAGCTTGTTATGGTAAGTCAACCACGCATCAAGTGCAGGATTAATATTTGATGGATTTGGATCCTTCAAATGATTGATCTGGTAGTCAAACATCTCTAGTTCTCAACTGGATTTACTGTATATTTTCTCTATCCTTACACCTGCCTTGTGAATCACCTTGAATTCGGCCCTAAGGTCACTTCGGTTGTCTAACTATCCTCCATATTGAGCTTGGTATCTCCAAAAATCACCTTGTACAACTTATCTTTACACTTTTCAATATCAAATGGGACATAATCATCATAGGATGCTTCCCGACAATCTTTTAAAGAATCATTGATATCATATATGATTGATCTTAGCTCCTCATAAGCTAGCTTATATGCTTCTTTTATATGTTTGAAAGTTTCTTTTTCTAAAAAGCAGCTGTTGATACCATTCAATGGCCTTTGGCAGCTGATTTCCAGTCAAAATATTCTCTACGACCAGAGTCTGGGTAGGCAATTCCCTAATGCTCTTTATCCATGGGTACATATGCGAATAATATTCATCGAAGGAATCACATTCCTCACGCAAATCTTTCCATTTCTTATGCAACTCTACTAGCTTCTTGTACGCTTGAGTGGAGGCATTAATAGTTTTACATACCATCTCAAAAACTTTTGATAGCTAATTTTCTGTACCTTGGGATTTGGATCTTACCTTACCCAATCTGAACATTTCATCAATACGTAGGAAAGTGGGTATCATCCTTATATCGCCTCCTACATCTACTGGCTTAACCAAAAACTGAAGGCACGCACGAAGTTCTTCATTCTCCTACTTCAAATCCTTCTTGGACATTTCATCCTTGTCCAATTGCTCCAAAATTGATGTGACTGAATCCTTAAAATCATCCACTCTTTGAGCACAAGTGGTTGGTCCTAGGTCAACTATAGATATTACATAATCTTCCACCCTGACTTGTTCTATCATTGTATCAGCTCGCGAGACTGCTATTTCTTCAATTCTTGACCCTGACTCATCCTTATAGATTCTAGACTGTATTTTAGCCTTGTTTTGTTTCTTAGGCTTCTGAGCTTGTGAAAAAATTATTCTCAAATCCAGCTACATTATTTCCACTTGTGGCTCAGGATATGTTATTCTACTTTGCAGCCATTCAGGTGTAGAAGATTTGTTCAATTCAGTGGCTCTGTCACCATCAACTACAGCCAACTCTTTGGGTGATTTCTGCTCTTGCTCTAGTTCTTTAGTTTTTTCTATGCTTATCTCTTCTTCCTTTTCTTCTTCTTGGGCCAAGTTTTCTAGACTTGTCATTGTACTTTCTTGAGCCGAATTGAAAACTTCCTCCATTTGACCTTTATCTGGAGGACTATAAAATACGTCAATGACTTCAACATTGACCGAAGGGTCATGGGAGTCTTTATCACTTCCTTCAGTCAATACATCTTTCTCCTCTTTAAGTGTTGTTTCAGGCTCATGCAATCCCAACTCTGCACATAATTTCTCAATCCTAGGCAGCAGTGGTATGGCCAAAGAATCTGCAGGCATTTGTGAAATAGGAATAGTAGAAGATATGGCCAGGGGAGGCACTTTGACCTGTGTCAGATTAGCTAAAACTAATGATAAGGAAGAAGACATGACAAGAGGTGAAGGAAAGGGTAGTGAAGGTAGAGGGAGAGGGGGTGAAAGGATGGTAGAAATGGGAGGTAATGGTAATTGAGTGGGAGAAGTAGAAGATGTAATCATAGTGATAGAGGAAGGTCATGAATTGGGGATAGTGGAGGAAATAGGGCTGCTAGATGTATTGGAAGAAATTGCCAGTGAGCAGGAAGTAGCTGCAATGACAGAGGTAAGAGAGGTGGCAGGAGATGTTTCTTGAGTTATGGGAGCTAAGATCATGGGTGAAGTGGATGCAGTAGCGGAAGAAGTGATGGAAGAAAAAGAAGCAGTAGACGTGGCAGGGGTTGTGACAATAGTGCTCATGCTTTGGGTAGCAGGAGACAGGGAAGTTGGAAGACTAGAATCTTTCTTAGTTGTGTCATCTTCCTTACTTACCTCTTTTAATTTTGTTTTCTTTTCCTTAGAGCCTTCTCTTGGGCCACTTGGCATGTCTCTTTTCTTGGAGGCCCTTGTCCTGGTAGAGGGAGGTTGATCTTTCTTTTGAGGAGGTCTTGCAAATGGCTTCTTAATCCTCTTCGCTTTCTTAGCCAAAGATGTATGATCTTCACTATCTGATATCTATTTCTTAGCTAGCTCTGCTCATCTATGACATTGATTGGCTCATCCTCTTCTCCCCCAGAGTCCTTATCTAATTCCAATGCTGTATAAGTGAGTTGTATTCCCTGTCCTTCTAGAGTAGCCACCTGACCTCTTACCCAGGCTTTGCTCAATCTGATAGGTTCCCTCATAACAATATCCAAGGAGCTCTCTTTTGCATTTGCCAAATTTGGTAATGGAATAGGTTGATGGTATTGAGCCTCCCATGGTCCTCTGACCATAACATTTTCATCATCTTGCAGTTGGTCTGGTACTACCATAATGTGGAACTTCTTAATAAAATCTAGAGGAAGCCTTGAATGTGCCTTCTTCATAATCTCATAATCATTGGGGCAATTGGCCCAAAAATCTTCAATATGCATCTTGTGGAACAACTTCTTACTCATGAATCTTTCCATCACCTTATTTGGATCAAAATGATCCCTTGCATTGTAGTAGTGTAAGTTGAGGAGTTGAAGCTCTTTATCAGAATGCTCTATAGATGCCAAAGAAGGGCATGCATAGTTCCCCTTGCCAAACTTGATAGGAAACTGAACATTGGTTCTGTACAAGTGTTTGAGCTTCTTGGCACAAGGTATTAACTGTCTAGACATCTCCAAAAGTACGGTCTTGTCATCGAAATACCTAGGAAGTCTGTAAGCCATCCTAGTGAAGCCTTGCACCCTTAAATATGTTAATTTCTCAAACTAGATGTACCATCTACCATACCTAGTTATTTCATTCATTTCCTCAGTGGAAATCCTCAAGGCTGTGTTAACTTGTAGCATTCTAGTTATATACATTGTGAAAGCATCATTTACTCTTTTGAAATGTATCAAAGATTGAGAAGAGGTTAGCTATGGGTAGCACTCATATACCTTTATCTGGGTTTGCTCATCATTCCCAACTTCTCCAATCTTGGACAACCCAACATAGTGATTTCTTCTTGGCAATGCATAAACAATATAAGATTTCCATTTGAAATACCTTTTATCCTTGAAATTGCTAAAGGCCACATGAATATTTTCACTGAGGATTTGGGTCCAATGGAACTTAGTCCCTTTCAATATCTCAATGATGATAACAAGCATCCACTCCTAAAAAGTGGCAGCTATAGGTAATCCATATATCCTACTCAAAAAAGTTACTAAATCTCCAATTTCATCATGGAAATCACTCCTGTATAGTATTTGGGGAAATTTGATGAGACTAGACCTTCTGCTTTTGGCCCAATTGTCATTCATGTATTTTCTGCATCTTTCTACATCTTTGTTATAGGTCTCCTTTGATCCTTGTTTGTCTGGCATAGTCATAACCTTGTGCCAAGAAATGTCAAAGGTCTCAACTAGAGAGGGTGCACTTAAATCAGCCAAGATATCCCCATTGGTTGTTTGGATTGTTCGTGTCATGACATCATACCTATCTGCACAGGTTGCCATCAATTCTGTACATTGTACTAAGGTGGGGTAAGGTAGCAACTTGTGATATACCACTGTCCCTAAGTATTCTAGCCCTAGGAGTTGGGTTCAGACAAAGACCCTCAATCTGAAGTCATCTAGGTCTATATGACCTAGGTCTGTATCTCCTACATCGCTCCACCCAGAGTGAATCTTGGTCTCTGGAGGGATTCCCTTGAATTCAGACTTCATAGCTTGGGCTCGAGTAGTCATTTAGTCTATAGGACTAGACCTTATAAGTTTAACACCTTGAGAAATCTTTTAACACACTCCTAAGTTTAAGATGAACCTTAATAAATCTGCTAGTACTACTGATTTACCCTTTTAAAGAATCTTAAATCTAACATTTATCACTATTGCACTTATAACAATCACCATTAATACATGCAAAGAAACATTTTAATGTTCTAGGAAATCTTATGAAAATCATCATTATCTTTGCATTACAACATTAACTCTATCATTTTTGACACTTTCCCTTTGAAAATTCTTTGAAACTCAGTCATTTTCATGGTTTGCGCTATTTTTAGGGTCATCCAACTTGCAGGCAGAAAAGTGCTAAAACTAGGGTCTGCCGACCTCAGCGGGAGAAACAGGCTTATCCGACTCAAGGTTTAACTACCATTCATGCTTTTAAACATTTGCATAGATTTTGGTTGCTACCAACTTGCGCGGATTTTGAAGGTCACCGACCTTCTATCGATTGTCAAGTCAGTCGGTTGTGATTTAGCGCCAATCCTTCTGAGATCATTTGTATTATATTTGTGTGGGATTTGGCTTGGTCTAATTTGTGCGAGTTTTAATATGACCAACCAAGTCGGTGGGGGAGCGTTAAAGCACAGGGTCGAAAGGGATCCTTTCTAGCGCAAGGCCGATGTCTTATTTTCAATGGGACTTTGGGACATCACCAATTTTGCAGAGATATTCGGGGTGTCCGACCAAGTTGGAGACGGGGTCTTTTAGCGCAAGGTTGGTGCAAGGTTTTTTCAGTGCAAAACTAGTTTTCAAGGTTTGCGGGGTTTTGAGGTCCTTCTGACTTAATCAAAGAAACACAACATGGGTATGTAGGTCAGAGGTCAATGTTTTTAGTGCACAATGGATTTGAAAGTACAGCGCGGGTTTCATCGGTCACCAACCGACTGGAGAGTTGGCTCGTTTACAGGTCGATCAAAAGGTAATTTAGCGCAATGGTCAGACAAATAGCAATTTGGCGTAAAAGGGAAATTCAAGGCCATCAAAAGGGATATAAAAATCCAACCTAGCATATTCTTGAAGTGATTTCTTAATATCATTGTTCAATCAAGGTCAAAATGCATTTTGACCACTTAACCACTTAAGAGGTGAAAAAAGACCTAATTGACATCTTAAGCCAAATCAAAAGAGGGGGTCCCCATTTTAGAATGGGGCATGTGTGCGAGGCACAAAAAATGGAGACTCTGCTAGGAAATTCTCCTGAGCATTCCAATGATAAACGTTTAGTTCGAACCTAGAATCTCTGTGTGCTCCACATATTAAATGAAAAAACAAGGTACCTTATCAAAGAATCTAAGATCACTAACTAGTACAACCGTCCACATCCTGAAAACCTGAGTGTGTGCAATTGTATTCATTCCCATCCTTTGGCAACTAAGTTCATCCAATATCCTCTGTGGCAAGTTAGGAGGCTGAGATCATTCTACCACCAAGAAATGCTCAAATTTTGGAATGTGATGAGCTTTGAGAAGAACAAATGACAGATAATGTTTTCTGGTATGATGGCATTTGATGGTAATCATTTCTAGACATAATCTTTTGTGAGAATTTTCAATTGGTAGTCTCTTTTATTTGCACTGTAACGGGTTTGGTGTTGAAAAACACCTTTTATTTTTACCCAATATAGGCTAGCAACACTTAGTAACACCTGCCTTTTTGCTTGGTTGATAGTGCATGTGGTGGAAGAAGTCAACCCTTTTACTTGACACAAGATCATTCAAACTCCCCTAGCTACTTTAGGATCATTTAAAGTGTGAGAGATATATGGTTAGAAAATACTTCAGGTGCACCAACTAATGACTCATTTCCAATGAACAGACACCATACTCCCTGGCATAATAGTGGAACCCACAGCAAAACTAAGCAGAAACCTTGGCTTCTCGAAGGAAGACTCATGACTATTCACCCATCAAAGAAGCACTCGCAAGTCCACACAACTACCACCACATCAAAAACAACGACCCCATGAAAAGTAAGCGTAGCAAGTAAAACCAAAAGGACAACTAATCTAAGCAAAGCACCTATCAACTAAGGAAAGCAAAGGTAAGAAAGAAAAACTAAACTAAAGGCAACCTAAACTAACCAAAGCAAACAAACCCCTAACTATGTACACTAAAATGAGGCATGACTGCCTTTTAGGCCTGGATGTAGTGCTTTAGGAACTGGCCATTGACAGGCAATGGCAGCTTCTCACCAGTAAGGCTCTTGAGTCGATACGTGTTGTCTCCAAGGATCTCATAGATCTAATAGGGGCCCAACCAAAGTTTATCAAATTTACCATGTTTTCCTTTCTTCTCATGTGCTTTATCCCAACATAGGACCAAATCAGAGATGCGGAAGGCTTTTATTTTAGCTCTTTTGTCAAACCATCATTTTACGACTCCCTGATGTTTAGCAAAGTTTTCTATAGCAGCATCACATTTCTCTTCAAGGTGCAGTAATTGGGCTAACCTAGAGGACAATTGATCATCAGTTTCAAGATAGTCTTGCATGAATTGTAGTATGGGGATCCTCAAGTGGATGGGAAAGATGGGTTCAATCCCATAAACTAGGTGATAAGGCGATGTGCTCAGGGATGCTTTGTCTCGGATTCTATCAGCCCACAAGGTGAACTTAAGCTGGGTATGCCAATCTCTGGGGTTTTTTTCTAATAGTTTCTTAATAACCTCGAGCAAGTTTTTGTTCCTTGATTTAGCTACCCCATTCCCTTGTGGGTAATAATTAGATGAGAACTTGAGAGTAATTCCATAATCAAATGCCCAATTAGAAAAATGTAATGATGAAAAAGCAGGGCCATTATCACAAACTAAAGCGAATGGACAACCGAATCTAGTGATAATATGCTTTTCAACAAATTCAATAACTACCTCTGTGGTACATTGCTTACAATCTATTGCTTCAGACCATTGGTTGCAGTAATTAGTAGCATTCAAAATATACCTATGGCCTATAGAGGAAGGTGGATCGATCATACCGATAAAGTCAAGGCCCCACTGAGCAAATGGTCATACCTCCACCACTGGTTGCAAGGGCATGGCTGCGTTTCGCTCTCTGTGTGCAGTGGTCTGGCATATATGACACATTCTTATATGTGAATATGCGTCTTTGAACAAAGTTGGCCAGTAATATCCAGTACGAAGAACCTGGTTAGCTGTTGAGTGGGCTGACCCATGACCTATCCCAAATCTCTCATGAAAAATGGTTAATACTTGACTGACCTCTAACTTATCCAAACACCTTAGATAGATGCCTTTATGATTCTTCTTGTAAAGGACAAATCCTTTTATCATGTAACTGCTGCTCTTTAGTCTGAGTGCTCTCCTTTGAACTAAATTCAGCTATGGTGGACAATGTTGATTGAGTAAATAAAATATGATATCTCTGTACCACTCATCTTTTGAAACGTCTTCTAACAGGTCTTGCTGGGAGACTAGGCTTGGTCCCACTTCAGCCATTGTTCTAGTGAGAGATTGACCTCTTACCAATTTCATAGGTTGAATATCTATGTCAAACTCTTGTAGTATGGTAACCCACTTTCGTCTTCTTTCTCCTAATTCACTTTGCATCAGTAATGCTTTGACTGCTACATCTAGGACTATAGCAATCACCTAACTTCTTAAGATGTAATGACAGAATTTCTTGACTGCCTTTACCAGAGCATATGCTTATTTTTCCACATTAGGATACCTTAGTTCTGCATCTTTTAATGGAGTGCTCATGAAAGCGATGGGCCTTTCGTCATCAACTAATCTTTTTTGTGTCAACATTGCAGCACAAGTATGCTTAGAAGCAAATGAATATATCTGAAATGGCAAAGTGTAATCGGGGTTCACCAAGACGCGTGCATTGGCTATAGATTGTTTAATTTCTGTGAAGATAGCCTTGGCTTCTAGAGTCCAATCCATTTTAGCATCCTTCTTCAGCATGGCGTTGAGAGGTTGAACAATCTCAGCAAATCCTGTGATGAATTTACGTACAAAATTGATCTTACCAAAACATGACTTAAGTTCCTTCTTGCTAACTGGGGGAGGTACTTTGAGTATTGCTTGGATCCGGTCTGGGTCAATAGATATTTCTTTCTCAGATATTACATGTCCCAGCAACTTCCCCTTAGTTACTCCAAAGATGCACTTCTTGGGATTGAGTGATATGCCATAATCCTTGCATCACTACAACACCTTCCTCAAATCTGTTACATGATCCTCTCACCTTTTTGAGAATACTGTGAGGTCATCCATGTAGATGATAATACATTTTCCAACTAATCCTTTAAAAGCAACATCCATTGCATGCTGAAAAGTTACACCAGCATTTATTAAACCAAATGGCATGCGGCGATAGGCATAGATGCCCCATTTGTAGGTGAAGGATGTCTTCAATCTATCCTCATATTCTACCATCACCTGGTTATAACCAGAATACCCATCCAAGAATGACATCATCTGGGACCCATTAACAATCTGTAGCACTTCGTCCAAAGAAGGCAGTGGGTAATTATCCTTTTCAGATGCTCTTTTTAAGTTATGGAAGTCAACACAGCTTAATTTCTCCATTTTTCTTTCGAACTGGAACTAAATTTGCTACCCATGTAGAATGTCTGACTGGAAATATTATCCTTGTTGATAACATCTTTTGAACTTCTTTGAAAATTAGTGGTTCCAGTAGAGCATTCACTAGCTGTTGCCTTTGTCTAAATGGCTTTGCTCCTGGCTTCAATGGGATGGTATGTGTGATGATCGAGGTATCGTATGTCCTTAGATCTTCATAGCTCCATGCTATAACCTCATGGTAATATCTTAATGCATGTATGATTCCTATCTTTTCTTCCTCGGTACTAGCTTTCCCAATGAACACATTCTTAACATTTTCTTCTATTCCCAAGTTAAACGGGTCACACTTTCCCCCTTGAGATTCTCCTTCTTTCCTTTGGGTTCCTAAATTGTCTGCATCAAACAATCTTTCCAATTCTACCATTCCCCACAGAATCGTATTTGTTTTCAGGTTTAGTACTCCTTCTACATCCATTTCAACAGGTTCCATTTCTTCTTCATCTATTATCTGAGCAGTGAAAACATCAAATGAAGTAATGAAATTAATTATGTGTTGATCATCTTCAAAAACTTGGAAATTGGTAATATTATCAGGTATAGATGGGGTAGCGACAAATTCAATAGAAAACTTCTTTAATCCTGCCATGAATGTTGGCTCTAATGTACTTGTTGTTTGAGCTAGAGCATTTGTAACATGATTCTGCCTCCTTGGGATCAATTGGATATTAAAACCATCAAAGCATTCTATCAAATCCTAGACTTTATTCCTATACCTATTGAGCCTCTTATCATTACATGATTACTTCTTTCTTACTTGTTTCACCACTAATTTAGAATCACCAAACACCTAAATAATTCTGACCTTCTTCTGTAGTGCTAGCAACAACCCTTGAACCAATGCTTCATATTCAGTGACGTTGTTTGTTCATGGAAACTACGGTCTTTGTGACACCAAATACGAGCTCCCAATGGGGCTGATTAATTCAACCCCTGCACTAGACCCTTGTCTGCATCTTGAGCAATCAAATCTTAAGGTCCATAAGTGAAAATCCATGCTGCTATCATCCTGTTTTACTGATTTCTTCTTATCAAGCGAAGGCTCTAGTTCTTTTTTTTAACAGTTGATACCTTCTTCAGAGTTATGGGGATCTTTAGTTGTCTTTGTACTTGTTTTATTTCTTCTTGACATAGATGGCAAGTAAATTTAGACTGCGATGTATCATGTATGTGGCACCAGTTGGGTAGTAATAACTCTTCCATTTGAACCTACTTTCCAACAGGGGTTTGATCCTATGCAAATTTGGCTACGAAATCACAGAATCCTTCAAATATCCTGGGTTCATCCTCTTCGGAAGAGTCTCTTGAATCTGATTAGATGTATGCTTTTGTACTTTTTAGTTTCTCTAAAAGGGGTTTAGAGGGTCTTAAGCAACTCAGCATTAGGACTTCTTCTGATTAACTAATGTGTGGAAGATAAACTCCCAAATCAACTTCTAGGAACAAAATTTCGTTGGGTTGATTGTACTCTATAATCATATGCTTCATCTTGGGTTCTCTTTCAATATGTATTTGATTAAACAACCCTTTCCATGGTAGCCACATATGAGAAAAGTCGGTTGCCATATAACCATTCAAAGTCCTAGACTAATCTCTGCTCAAAATCATGCCATATTGATCTAGAATGTTCACCACTTGAATATCTATATACTGCTACACCCTAGGATCAGAAGCCAGTTGCATGTGTATCCTGCTCAACTCACCTACTACATTCACTTTAGTCTTATCTAATTGAGTCACTTTTTCTGGAAGACTTGGCTGGACTGAGCCCAAGTGCTTTACAGACTAATAATGGCATTACATTCATGGAAGCACTAGAATATACTAAACAGTTGTGAAGGTTCTTATTGAATATCCTAAGTGTTTATAGGAAAGGAGGACTTTCCATCTTGTCTTTATACAGTGTTATCTTTTGTTCCATATCAGTCACATGTATTCTTTCTTTCCCTTTATCAATGCTATCTTTGGTGACATTCTCCTTTGGTATATAATCATTTTTGGTTCCAGCACCCATATCTTGGAAGAAAGATGTCCTAACCTCAGGTATTTTAAGTAACTCATACATAGAAAAACTAACCTTCATTTTCTTAAGTTCCTCAGCTACATACTGCCCCATTTTCACTATGTCAGATCGTTGAGAGCTTTCAGTAGTAGTAGTACCTTGATATATTGGTTGATGGGTGACCTTCGGGGGTTCAGGGTTATTGGTATCTTTTGGGTCAAGTGGAATCTGATAGTTGTTTGGCGGGATGGAGGTGGTGAATGAGCCTTTAGGATTGCTACTTCTTAGGTTGTAAGGAGTCTTATTATACTGCTGATATGCATTGACTTCTTCAGACTCTTCTTCCTCAGGTTGATTATCATCTTGGAATGGAAATGTATAACTATCAAGAACTAGAGTAGTGTCATACCTCTAAGAAGGAACAATTTCATATCCTATCAGCGTAGTCTCCTAAGTTTCAGCATTTTGAATCTCCATCTGAAAAATACTGGATGCAATTTGAAATTCTAGGTAGTCCAGTTCAGAGTGAGTATTCATATTGTGTAATCTATACCAAGTGGACAAATCTGCTTTAGCTAACATCACACGACCTGGGGGCATGGTATCATTGTTTTGATTTTCCAAGGACGATGGTACTCCTCCATTATTTGGTCTAGTGTTCCAGGATCAGTTTGGCTACTATTGAAAGTTCTGATTTTGATACTGACTCTAATTTGGGAACTAGTTCTGATTTTGATTCTAGGAGTACTGCTGATTCTGGAAATGTTGTTGATTCTGTCCCCTTTGTTGTAGATAAGCATTCTAGTTCTTGAGGTGGGTAACCTCGGCAGTTAGCTTCTTCATTTGCTCAACTAGTTCTTTGATGTCTTCTCTATCCTCTTTGGATTTGGTTATTTTTAAATATTGTAGGAAAGGCATTTGTGCTTGAGGCATTTCAGCTACTAGATTGCCTGGGTGGATCACTAAAGCTTGTGTTGTAGCTGGGTTTGGAATCAGATTCATCATAGGAGTATGATTGGCTAATGCATGATTTATCATAGGTATTTGATTCAGCATGGCAACAAGTCCCATATGGTTCAATGGACCAGAGGCTGTTTGTCCTAGTTGGGTACTCACAGTGACAACAGTAGAATATGCTTGAGCTAAAGTAGTAGGGATTGGGTCAGCTCTCCTTGCGAACATTCAGGTAAGTTTATCTAGGGCAGTGACATGTTCTACAGCATAAGGAGCTTGCAAGCGACTGAAGGCTTTCTTAAATTTGTTGTTAAAGGAACTTATCATCTCTCCTTCACCCCGACGGATTTCTACAAAAGATCAATAAAGATCAGCTGGGGTGGTAGGCATGCGAAACCTATCCAAGAATGCAGTCTTCAGGTTTAGCCATGAATTTATGGATGCTGCAGGGAGGTTAGTGAACCAATAATAAGCTTTATCCTACAAAGAATAAGGGAACAACCTGCATATCACATCCTCATACTATACTTGCAACATGAACATGTTAGCTTTAAAGATTTTAATGTGATCATCTGCAGTCCTATCTAGATCGTTTACTCTAAACTTTGAACATAACTTATCTGGGTTCTTTGGCATATCATGGTAATCGTTGAATAGAAAAGGAGACTGGTTATTTCTTGCAAAGGTCATTTTGGGAGGATTAAAGGGAGCTGCAGCTACATTCCTTGGGGCTGACTGAGCTCTTGGGGCTCTTGGTATACCTTGATCTCTTCTTGTTTGTCTAAATTCTATCAGAGACAACAACTCTTCTCTAGTTGAGCTGGATCTAGTGTGCCTATGTCTAGTCCCCAGACTTGTTAATTTTTAAACAAAGAAAAATAGTGGCCCTCCTTCTAGCGCCAATTCTGTTGATGGTGGTTTTAGCACACAACAACGCAGGTGTGATTGCTGGTTTCACACCTCTCTTGAAAAGTATCCTACCCTAGGTAAGACTATTCCAAGGATAATATAGCTAGGTCTTAGCTTGCTTGGAATCTCTCAGTTGGTATGTTCTAGCTATGCCTACAAGGGGTCTTACATATAATCTAAAGATCTTCAAGTTAGGATAGCAAATACACATAAACCCTTTTATGATTTCAGCTGATAAGCAATGTAAAACACTGCTGAAATTCCTAATCTAACAACTAACAATGGTTTCAAAGAAAATGCAAAAGGTTAGGGTTTTAGAAGAATCCTAAGTGACATTCATAATGCACAGGTTACCTTTAGTAGACAAATACTCTAAAACTTTTAACTAGCTTCCTGAGTTACCAGACTAAAATGGGTGTTACAGTGCTACAGAAAATGGTGTTATCTTCAATGGAAGTCAATAGATTTTCATATTACATTCATTTATTAAATACCCAATAAATGGTGTAACTTAACTTGTGAAATCCAATGGAACTTTAGCACAAACAATCAGCCTAGACTAACTTTACCCAACTATTTACCATCAGCAAATAACTAAAAGTATGGACTCAGAGTATTCATCAGATACTTCAGCAAACCATGAACATTACAAAAGCACAACTAACCAACTATGGGAGAGCAAGAAACAAACCATGAAAAACAAAATGAGCCAACACAAGATACAAATTCTCAGAATTACCGCAGAAACTTGCTTTGCATTACTTCAAATGGCATAGAGTCAACAATTCAGCATCAAATCTCTCTTACAAACAAAGGAAATGGTAGCCCTTTATATAGAAAAGTAGCATACTGATTTTTCAAATGAATGGTCAAGATTAACTCAACACCGACGGTCCAGATTACATCAATAAATACAATTATAATAGCTCACATCCATTCTTGGATTACATTTTGTCTTATATGAAAAGGATGAAAAACAGTCCCCAGATACATTGAATCTAGTCAATTAGACTAGCCAACTCAATATATTAGTAGAAAAGAACATTTTAGAAGCATAGAAAAGACAAAATAGATTCACATGCTACCCCAAATACAACAATTTACAATTATGATGGGATTACATCCTTAAAATATTCAAAATAATACCAGGATTCTTCATCTAAGTCAATTTTGTCTTCGCCAGCCAACTTGTTATGGTAAGTCAACCACGTGTCAAGTGCAGGATTAATCTCTGACGGATCTGGATCCTTCAAATGATTGATCTGGTAGTCGAACATCTCCATTTCCTGACTGAATTTACTATATATTTTCTCTATCTTTGCACCTGCCTTGTGAATCGCCTTGAATTCAGCCCTGGGGTCGCTTACTTTGTCTAACCTATCCTCCATACTGAGCTTGGTATCTCCAAAAATCACCTTGTGCAACTTATCTTTACACTTTTCAATATAAAATGGGGCATAATCATCATAGGATGCTTCATGGCTATCTTTTAAAGAGTCATTGATATCATATATGATTGATCTTAGCTCCTCATCGGCTGGCTTATATGCTTCTTTTCTATGTTCGAAAGTTTCTTTTCTCAAAAGCAGTTGTTGATACCACTCAACAGCCTTTAGCAGCTGATTCCCAGTCTAAATATTCTCTATGACTAGAATCTGGGCAGGCAATTCCCTAATGCTCTTTATCTGTGGATACATATGCAAATAATATTCATCGAAGGAATCACATTCCTTGTGCAAATCTTTCCATTTCTTATGCAACTCTACTAGCTTCTTATGCACTTGAGCGGAGGTGTTAATAGTTTCACATCCCATCTCAAAAACTTTTAATAGCCAATTTTTTGTACATTGGGATTTGGATCTTACCTCACCCAATCTGGCCATTTCATCAATAGACAGAAAAGTGGGTATCGTCCTCATATCTCCTCCTGAATCTACTGGCTTAACCAAAAGCTAAAGGCATGCATGAAGTTCTTCATTCTGCTGCTTCAAATCCTTCTTGGATGTTTCATACTTATCCAACTGCTCCAAAATTGATGTGACTGAATCCTTAAAATCATCCACTCTTTGAGCATGAGTGGCTAGTCCCAGGTCAACTATAGATATTACGTAATCTTCCACCCTGACTTGTTCTATCGCTGTATTAGCTAGCAGGACTACTATTTCTGCAATTCTCGACCCTGAGCCATCCTTATAGATTTTGGATTGTATTTTAGCCTTCTTTTGTTTCTTAGGCTTCTAAGCTTGGGACAAAATTGTACTCAAATCCAGCAACATTATTTCCACTTGTGGCTCAGGATATGCTATTATACTTTGCAGCCATTCAGGTGCAGAAGATTTGTTCAATTCAGTGGCTCCGTCACCATTACTATAGCCAACTCTTTGGGTGATTTTTGCTCTTGCTCTGGTTCTTCAATTTTTTTGTGCTTATCTCTTCTTCCTTTTCTTCTTCTTGGGTTAAGTTTTCTAGACTTGCCATTGTACTTTCTTGAGCCAACTTGAAAACTTCCTCCGTCTGACCCTTATTTGGAGGACTATCAAATACGTCAATGACTTCAACATTGACCGAAGGTTCATGGGAGTCTTTATCACTTGCTTCAGTCAATACATCTTTCTCCTCCTCAAGTGTTGTTTTAGGCTCATGCAATCCCAGGCAATAGTGGTACAACCAAAGAATCTATAGGCATTTGTGAAATAGGAACAACAGAAGATATGGCCAGGGGAGGCACATTGACCTGTGTCAGATTAGCTAAAACTGATGATAAGGAAGAAGACATGACAAGAGGTGAAGGAAAGGGTAGTGAAGGTAGAGGGAGAGGGGTGAAAAGATGGTAGAAATGGGAGGTAATGGTAATTGAGTGAGAGAAGTAAAAGATGTAAGCGTAGTGATAGTGGAGGAAATAGGGCTGCTAGAGGTATTGGAAGAAATTGCCAGTGAGCATGAAGTAGCTGCAATGGCAGAGGTAAGAGAGGTGGCAGGAGATGTTTCTTGAGTTATGGGAGCTGAGGTCATGGGTGAAGTGGATACAGCAGCAGAAGAAGTGATGGAAGAAGAAGAAGCAGTAGAAGTGGCAGGGGTTGTGACAGTAGTGCTCATGCTTTGGGTAGTCGGAGACAGGGAAGTTGGAGGACTAGAATTTTTCTTGGTTGTGTCATCTTCCTTACTTACCTCTTTTACTTTTGCTTTCTTTGCCTTAGATCCTTCTCCTAGACCACTTGGCATGTCTCTTTTCTTGGAGGCCCTTGTCCTGGTAGAGGGAGGTTGATCTTTCTTTTGAGGAGGTCTTTTAGATCGCTTCTTAATCCTCTTCGCTTTCTCAGCAAGAATGTATGTTCTTCACTATTTGACATCTGTTTCTCAACTGGATCTGCCTCATCTGTGATGTTGATTTGCTCATCCTCTTCTCCCCCGGAGTCCTTATCTGATTCCAATGCTGTATAAGTGAGTTGTATTCTCTGTCCTTCTAGAGCAGCCCCCTGACCTCTTACCCAGGCTTTGCTCAATTTGATTGGTTCCCTCATAACAATATCCAAGGAGCTCTCTTCTACATTTGCCCAGTTTAGTAATGGAATCATGGTCCTCTGATGATAACATTTTCATCATCTTGTAGCTGGTCTGGTATTGCCATAATGTGGAACTTCTTAATAAAATCCAGAGGCAACCTTAAATGTGCCTTCTTCATAATCTCATAATCATTGGGGCAATTGGCCCAAAAATCTTCAAAATGCATCTTGTGGAACAACTTCTTACTCATGAATCTTTCCATCACCTTATTTGGATCAAAATGATCCCTTGCATTGTAGTAGTGTAAGTTGAGGAGTTGAAGCTCTTTATCAAAATGCTCTGTAGATGCCAAAGAAGGGCATACATAGTTCCCCTTGCTGAACCTGATAGGAAACTAAACATTGGTTCTGTGTAAGTGTTTGAGCTTCTTAGCATAGGGTATTAACATTCTAGATAGCACCAGAAGCACTGTCTTGTCATCGAGATACATGGGAAGTCTGTAAGCCATCCCAGTGAAGCCTTGCACCCTTAAATATGTTAATTTCTTGAACTAGATGTACCATCTACCATACCTAGTTATTTCATTCATTGCCTTAGTGGAAATCCTCAAGGTTGTGTTACCTTGCAACATTCTGGTTATACACATTGTGAAAGCATCATTTACTCTTTTGAAATGTATCAAAGATTGAGAAGAGTTCAGCTGTGGGTAGCATTCATATACCTTTATCTGGGTTTGCTCATCATTCCTGACATCTCCAATCTTGGACAACCCAACATAGTGATTTCTTCTTGCCAATGCATAAACAATATAAGATGTCCATCTAAAATAGCTTTTATCCTTGAAATTGCTAAAGGCCTCATGAATATTTTTGCTGAGGATTTGGGCCCAATGGAACTTAGTCCCTTTCAATATCTTAATGATGATAACAAACATCCACTCCTCAAAAGTGGAGGCCATAGGTAATCTATATATCCTACTCAAGAAAGTTACTAAATCTCCAATTTCATCATGGAAATCACTCCTGTATATTATTCAGGGAAATTTGATGAGAGCAGACCTTCTGCTTTTGGCCCAATTGTCATTCATGTATTTTCTGCATCCTTCTACATCTTTGTTATAGGTCTCCTCTGATCCTTGTTTGTCTGGCATAGTCATAACCTTGTGCCAACGAATGTTAAAGGTCTCAGCTAGAGAGGGTGGGCTTAAATTAGCCAAGATATCCCCATTGGTTGTTTGGATTGTTCTTGTCATGACATCATACCTATCTGCATAGGTTGCCATCAATTCTGCACATTGCACTGAGGTGGGGAAGGTAGTAGCTTGTGATATACTACTATCTCTAAGTATTCTGGCCCTAGGAGTTGGGTTCGGACCGAAGACCCTCAATCTGAATTCATCTAGGTCTATATCTCCTACATTGCTCCACCTGGAGTGAATCTTGGTCTCTGGGGGGATTCCCTTGAATTCATACTTCATAGCGTTGGCTTAGGTAGTCATTTAGTCTATAGGACTAGACCTTATAAGTTTGACACCTTGAGAAATCTTTTAACACACTCCTAAGTTTAAGATGAACCTTAATAAATCTGCTAGTACTACTGATTTACCCTTTTAAAGAATCTTAAATCTAATAGTTATCACTATTGCACTTATAACAATCACCATTAATACATGCAAAGAAACATTTTAATGTTGTAAGAAATCTTATGAAAATCATCATTATCTATGCATTACAACATTAACTCTATCATTTTTGACACTTTCCCTTTGAAAATCCTTTGAAACTCAGTCATTTTGCATGGTTTGCGCTATTTTTAGGGTCATCTGACTTACAGGCAGAAAAGCGCTAAAACTAGGGTCTACCAACCTCAACGGGAGAAACAGGCTTGTCCGACTCAAGGTTTAACTACCATTCATGCTTTTAGACATTTTGCGTGGATTTTGGTCGCTACTGACTTGCGCGACTTTTGAAGGTCACCAACCTTCTATCGATTATCAAGTCAGTCGGTTGTGATTTAGCGCAAATCCTTCTAAGATCATTTGTATTATATTTGCATGGGATTCAGCTTGGTCTAATTTGCACGAGTTTTAAAGTTGACTGACCAAGTCGGTGGGAGAGCATTAAAGCACAGGGTTGGAATGGATCATTTCTAGCGCTAGGCCAATGTCTTATTTCCAGTGGGACTTTGGGACGTCACTAATTTTGCGGAGATATTCAGGGTGTCCGACCAAGTCAGAGATGGGGTCTTTTAGTTCAAGGTCGGCGCAAGGTTTGCAGGGTTTTGAGGTCATTTCGACTTAATCAGAGAAACGCAACACGGGCATGTAGGTTGGAGGTCAATGTTTTCAGCGCACAATAGATTTGAAAGTGCAGCACATGTTTCATCGGTCATTGACCGACTGGAGAGTTGGTTTGTTTACAGGTTGGTCAGAAGGCAATTTAGCGCAACGGTTGGACAGATAGCAATTTGACGCAAAAGGGCAATTTAAGGCCATCAAAAAGGATGTAAAAATCCAACCTAGCAAATTCTTGAAGTGATTTCTCAGGTCAAAGTGCACTTTGACCACTTAACCACTTAAGATGTGAAAAAAGACCTAATTGACATCGTAAGCCAAATCAAAAGAGGGCCTCCCCATTTTGGAATGGGGCATGTGTGCGAGGCACAACAGATCTCTTATTCCTTCTTTTCCTCAAACATACATTTTATTTTTATACCTCAATAATCCATCTGATTCAAATTCATATCCCTCATATCTGGTATCTTGAGGATTTTTAGATAATTTATTTTAACTTACTCATAGAATTCATCTCTAGTAGAATTTTCCTTCACTTGTTCTCAAAAGGTTGAATGAATTGTGACCATGGCTGTAATATACCTTTTTCAACTAAGAGCATTTTCCATTCGATTTTCTTTTCCTTTTATGAAGCTTATATCAAAATCATAATCTAATATTAGCTCCAACCATAGTCTTTGTTGTGCATTAAGGTTTGGTTGAGTGAAGATGTACTTAAGTCCTTGATTATCTTATTTAAGTTCAAAATACTTACCCATTAGATAATGTCTTCATACTTCTAAAGCATGTATAATTGCAGCTAGTTATAAATCATGCTGAGCATAATTTAGCTCATATGATTGCAACTTCCTAGACTCTGTAAGCACCAACATCACACATAGCCTCAATGAGAACCCCGATGATGACTCATAATCCTTGTCACATACATGTAAGCATGAAATAATACCCTCTCAACAATGATTCTCTTGGTAGCATTTGGGTTTTTCCTGCTCTTGTTGTTTCCTCTTTGTCATGCTAACCTTCTCCCTGCTTCTGATGCTTTTTGACACTAGTTGATTCTCATTTCATGTGCTTGTGACTTTATCTCTAAGCCTTGTATTCATTTATTTGTTGTGATTTGACCTTTCCCTAGTGTTTTCAATCCATTCCCACCCCTAGGAATCTTCTAGAAGACCTCCCAAGCCATCTCCAACTTTCCGTTTTCAGTTTCAATCAACCAATCCAAATCTCCACCTATTATTTTAGGATCTCCCCTAGGATATTTGACTTTTGCAAGTGGAGATTTGGATTTTGACCCCCTTTTAACTAGGTTTTAGAGGTGTTTCACCTCCTTTTCACCTAATTAACAATCTCCAACCTCGTTTATCAGCCCAAGACGTCCCCTCTATTGGTCGCCCATGTGTCACCCCCGGGTGACTAGGACTGTGAAAGGGGTGACCCATGGGCGGCCCTGTCATTTTTCTAGTCGTGAAAGAACTTGAATTTTTTACTTGAAAAAGCTCCGTTTTGACCCGTTTTTCTTCCTATTTGCACGAGTTTTTGACCTAAACATAAAGTTAACTATTCCAAGCCTCCAAGCATACATAATTAGCTCCTTTTAATCTATACTTTCATCTCATGCATTCATGCTAACTCCATTTTTGCTATAGTGATAAGATATCATGGCTTGTTCACTCCCTAATCAATCTAGTTCTCTGTCCAATCAACCTTGTTAACTCTTCAATCAAATTGAGTTAAATTCTCAATCAATTCCACCTCTCATGACCTCTTCCAAGCTATAAATACCCCTCCCCTCTTCATTGTTTTCCAAGTTGGAGAATGCTCTTCCCTTCTTCACAAGCTTTTTCAAGCTTTGTCACAGGCCTTTGAGCCTCTTTCTTCATTTATTTCTTTAGTTTTCTAAAGCTTCAAAGCTTTCATTTCATTATTTTTCCAAAGCTTCAAAGCTTTCATCATTGCATAGATTCAAATCTCCCCCTCTTGGGAGGCAATTTTATTTGTGTATCTAGTCTTTGTAAGTTTTTTTCTCTCCAACTAGCATTCATATGCTCATACAGGATATTCAAGCATTTTTCTTTTATTGTTATTTCATCTAGGCTTTGCTAAAAGCTTCATATCACATCGATATACTGCCCAAATCACAAGCCATAGTGCTCACAAGCTCACATTGAGCTCACATTCCATCTTTCAAAAGCTCTTTTTGCTTTCCCTTTCTTGTTGTTGCCAAGAGGACATCTTCGTTGTTGCAAGAGGACAAAGAGGTTGCAAACACAAGGATTTCTAATGGTAGTGGAGGCTCACATGTCTCATATTCTAGGTTCCTTAGTGCTTTTTTTATGTAGTAATTAGAAAATCCAAATTTTATCTTGGGAATAGTAATTTAATATTGCAATTTCCTTGATAGGCTAAATAGGATTTGCATTGTTAGATTAGTTTGTTTTCAAATCAATTTCATTTTTCTAGATTAATTGTTCCTAAAATCTAGAAAATTAAAACAAAAACATAGATTAGATTGCATTAGTCAACTACATACTATATTGCATACATATTTTAATTCCTAGATTAGAAAAAGCACTTTATTTTCATAATGATCTAAAAAAGAATAAAATATTATTTTGCACTCATATAGCCTTGCATGTATGATGCAGGAGCATCCTAGGTTGCAGAGCAATCTTGCATCATCCAAAATATTTGCATTCTTTCTTTTCTTTCATTTTTAGTTGCAGTTTAGTGATTTGCAGTTCAACATTTTCTACCACATTTTGCCGCATCTTCATATTAAAGCTCAAAGAATAGGACTTAGCATCTACATCATATTCAGATTTCAAGTGATTTGGATCCGTTTCTTGAGAGTTATTTCTATCAAAAGATCATTAGCTTCACAGAGCATAACATTTAGGTAGACAGTTGAGAGGAGAAGGTTTGCAAAGCACTTCCATTACTTGAGGAGTCAAATGGAACATCATACATGGTACATAAGGACTTGATAGACCTCCCTTGAGGTCTGCACCAAGTTTCATTCATTTGCGGAGCATTACCATATGTTGTAGGCTGACCTACATGCTTCTACACATTTCATCAATCATTAAAGTTTGTAACCTGTTGCGGCCGATGCAGAGGATCAATTGAGCTTGAGATGATATATATAAATCACTTAGATGTATTAGGAAGGACAATTCTCTAGATAAGTAGTTCCATAATCTAATTTTGATAGTTTAGAAGATCGATATCTTTCTGGAAGGCACTTCAATTCCATATCTTTCATATCTATTGTAACCCAGAAAGCAAGCTTGTGATCCTTTTGATTATAGCCCACATATTGCTAGGATATGACCATTATAATTCTTTTATATATTGAGTATATGAATCTTCCATTGCATTCTATATTTGTGTTGTTTGCGTTGTGTTTACTCTAGCTGCATGGTTTGGACAGTTCATCCTTTGGACCCTCCTACCATTACTGCACCAAGTGGTATCAGAGTGAAGTTTTGAATCCTTTGGGAAGTGAAGGTATTCTAGAAGATCTTGTGATGAATAGAGCAATGAACTAAGGTAGACTACTTGTGTTTGTCAATAGAGCACTGATTGTGAGACAATTGCTACCTTGTAGTCAGATCACCGAATTGAGGCAGTTACACCAGATCCTAGGAAGAGATGCTACCAAGGAGGATGCATTCTATAACCAATGTTGCTTGAAGAATGGAAAAAATGATAGAGATGATGAGGACAATGAAGGTTAGATTGGATGTTGTAGAAGAAGATAGATGAAGAGGACTAAACCCTAGACAAGAAGATGAAAGTGATGATGATAAATTTCAAGATACTGACCAAAATGAAGAAGCCCTAGAAGAAGAAGAATCTAATCAGGTGAAGATGTTGAAACCTAAATTTCTAATATGGGAAAGAGACCTAGAGTGGAAGAACTGAACTATACTAGAAATTTGAATCTGAAGGAATTGATTGCTTGGATAAATGACCTAGAAGAATACTTTGAATATGAAGAAATTGAAGATATGGAGAGAGTAAGATTTACAAAAACCAAGTTGAAAGGACATGTTGCTATTTGGTGGAAAGAAGTTTGATTGGATAGGAATAGGAGAGTAAGGAGAAGATCATAAAATGGGATAGGATGGTGACAAAGTTGAAGAATCAATTCATACCTACTGACTATGAGTTGGAATTGTTGAAGAGATTGCAAAACCTAAGGCAAAAGGAGAAATCTGTGAAGGAGTACACTAAATAATTTCATAAGATGATCATAAGAACTGAACATAGTGAAGCAAGCAAGGAGAATGTGGCGAGATACATAAATGTATTGCGGATGAATATTCAAGAATAACTAAGTTTGGTGTGGATGACAACAATAGAAGAAGCATATCATTTTGCACTGAAAGTTGAAGACAAGTTGAATAAGAGGCATAAGCAAAGACAGAGAGGGAGAGGAGGTAAATTTTAAAGAGGTAGAACATATTCCAGAGGAGAAAGACCTTATGCGGAGCAAAGCAAGGAAAGTAGTCAATACAAGAATGAAGATAGAGATAACAAGTCATACTAGAGGGATGATAGAAATTTCTATCGCAACAATAGAGGGAACCATAATTCTTATTGTAATGAACAATATAGGAGAGATGAAAGAGGGTTTGATAAAAGATCATTCAGAGGAACTTGTTTTAAGTGTGGAGGTGAAGGACATAGATCATTTGAATGTCATTAGGGAAACACAAGAAAGAGGATAGAGAATAATGCAAGAGCAACTTATGCGGTTGAAGAACCTGTTGGATCACCTAGTTCAGCTAGAAATCCAGAGAAAGGAGAATCAATAGTCATGGGAGAGAATTATTTCAAGCAGAGACAACTGAGGAACCACCGCAAAGGAAAATTTTGTTCCAGACAAGATGTAAATCAGGAGGTAAATGTTGTAAATTATGTTCAACACCTAGAATACTAAAAGGGGGGTGAATCAGTATTCTCTTAAACCATTTACACATCAAACATTTTAATCCATTTAGCATATTCAATTGTAGTAAAGGAAATTAAACATAAAACATACATGCACAAATCATAACACATAAACACCACAATTTTTACATGGAAACCCCAAAAAGTGAAAAACTACGGTGAGGATTAGATCACAATATATTATAATAAAGCAACCAGTTAAGGTTGATACAATTGGTGGAATCACTATCCAAGAATGCTCACTACATGTGGATCACTACCAAAGGACTCTTTCTCCTAAAAGAAAGAGATAGAAGAAGTGGCTCACTGCTAAAATTGAACTGTTATAATTGCATCTAACATATGCATGGAGTACAATTCCAATGAAGCTCAAGTTACAGAACAATACTCAACACACTGTTCTGAAATACCGCATTACTCTACATTTACTCAATTCACAACCATAGGCTCTTTGTCACATCATAAAGATCACATACATTCATACATGCTACAAAACACTGAAAACAATCCTTCATATATATCCACTTCTTTCACAACATCAATTAGGTCAGCCTAATTGGATGTAACATGCAAAAGATGCCATCTAGGACTTATCGACCCCAAACCTTCACTCACACACTTCACTCCAAGATTCAAACTTTGAAAACAAATTGAAATAGTTTGGCATGGACCTTAAATAGCTCCCACTTAACTCTACAAAGCATATTTACCCCCCACATAACTTCACACTTAATAGGTTAGCTCTGCTGAAGACTTAACACAAAAAACCTTTAACTGTAGATCCATAAACTAAGCCAAATAACTCCAATCAACATAAAAAATGGAATTCTCCCTCTATTCATATCTATTAACATCCCCTTAAAACCATAAAGTCAAAATCCAAACCATGGAGGAATGCAGAATCTCCTACACACCTGCTCTGAACTGGAAATACCTTTATTTTGTTAAGCCGAACTTCTATTACTTATTACATTCAAACCATACATCAAAATTACACCAAATTCTAGATTTAGAAGCTTCTAACAACCAAAAACAACATACTAGAACTGCAGACCAAAATCTTCAATAGCAGACTGATGTGGACCAAATTGTTGGAACTTTGTAGCTTAGTTTTACCAGACTGACACAACCAAATTTCATAATATATCTCCTTACCAGATCAAATCATCTTGCACAGTAGTCTTCTATGGAAGATAAAATCATCTTGTAAGAAAGAGGATCAAACCCTCTTGTAAAATTACCAATCAAACTATTCTGCACAATTGTCTCCTTATGTTTGGTTAACACTTTCTAGAACACTCTACCTTTATCCTTTGTTGTTCATTGTCTTTGTCTTGTGATTCTATTTTTCAGACCAGTGTATCTTCACCCTTTGCTGCAAACAATGACAATACTACAATATCTATTTCCATCATACTACAAACTCTCTTGCCATCAATGACAACACTTCTTAACATCATGCTTAACATTCTCTACCACATCATACATACTTATGTAGCCAACAATCTCCCCCTTTGAAATTGATGGCAACATACCAAAATTTTTTCCCAAAATACTCTCCCCCTTTGACATCAATGCAAAGGGTGTACAAAGAAAACTTTGCACTGGATTACCCCCTCTCTAGCATACAAGTGTATATAAAAACTGAATTGAGTCCCCCTTAATATCTTATTTCTATACACCAAGATATCAACATTGTTTGCTTCTAACCTTCTGCATATATACAGGAAATCACAAAATGAAAACTTACTAATTTGTGGGAAAGATGTCTTTATAGATATTTTTTAGTTGAATTACTACTAAGTCCCGCTACATCTTTGCATAGTTTAATATCTGTATATGTCCATTTGTTTGCATGAGTAATTCTTCTTCTTTATCCAATGTTGCGGGGGCCTTAGTCATCTTCCCAACTTTTTTAGCCTCTCTTAACAAACCAATCAGAGAAGCCATCTTAAAACTGACTATCTCTCTAAGCTGACTCATTTGGTCTTTTATAGATTCCTTTTGACTTTATAATTTCTTTATTATGGCATGAGTCTTTTCTACTTCTCTTAAATCTCCATTTATGTCTTTCAAGGGATCATAGGTTCTGGAGATTTTTACCAATTGCATCTCAAGGCCTTCAATTTTATCTTTTATTTCCTTAGTAGTTATGGGATAGGATAAACAAAATTGATATAATGCATTGACATCACTTAAAGCATTCTAAATATTCTTTACACTATTATCTAACAAAATGTGTGCCTTGGAACACTTATCTATCAATTCTATTAGCCTTTGACTATCAAATTCTTCCCTAATCTTCTTCTCCACTGCTTTATCAAAAGATTCAAAGTTACTATTTACAAACTCCATTAGTTTTTACATTTGAAGTGGAGGAGATACAGATACATCTCTCTTAATATCAGGCACTATCTTCTCAAAAGCTTTCATGGCTTCATCCATCAGCTCATTACCTTCTATGTGGGACTGCAAAATTTCTTTGTGAGTAGTTGCCTAAAAGATTGTTCCCAGTTGAAGTTTTTGCAATGGAGAAATGCTCGATAACTTAATCTATCCATCTAAGGATGGCACTTGCAGTAGTTACAGTGAAGACATGATTTGTGATTACCTTTGCTTTGCCAAAAATTCTCTGATGGAGTCTAATGGAGGGACTCCAGATTATTCACCAACCTTATCCTTTTTCCCCTCTTTAGATATCAATTGAGAATCAGGATTTTTTGGAGGATGATTTCCATCATGTGCTTCCACTTTTCCATCATTCACTGGAATAGAGGCATTGTCCATAGTGTTATCAACTTGGTCTGTACTAGCCTCATTTTGTTCTTCTTTTTCTTCAACTATCCTATCTTCTGATGGCTCTCTCATCTCTTCAGTATCTACTATGTTTTCCAAAGGTGTAGGAGAGGTAGAAGTAACATTTACTACATTTAATTCATCCTCTATTTCCCTTTTTTCTTGTAGAGACTTGCTGACAATTGCATGCTCAATTTGAGCATCAATTTTCTGAGCAACTTCCTAAGGAGTTTTGTCTTTGGCAGTTTCTTCCTCTTCTTTGCCTTCATGGGTCATACCCAACCTTTGTGCCAAGTTAACAATCTTGTCTATGCTTCCTTCTGTAGTCTGTCAAAGTCATCTTTGTCTTTACTCATGAGAGTGTTTACTCTCTGCTTTGTTCTCAATTATTTTGAGTACAACTTGGCCAATGTGGCCTTATTCTCTTCTATCAAAGAAATATCAACACTCTTCAAAGCAAATTCTTTTATTTTCCCTTCTTCCTCAAATACTTCTCTTCTTCTATCCATAAAAATTTTCCACACTTCCCTAGGAACTTGAATAGCAATATCTTCCATATCAACTTCATATATTATGATATACTTTATAATGGCCTCAATTATAGTGGCCTTATCTACATCATTAGCTTCACTATACAAATTGGTAGTACCTGTTAAAGCATCATGTTGTGCAATATTTTCCAATAGAACATCTAGTCTCATTGGAGAGTGAGGACTTATTAGTTTTAGTGGTTCCTCCATTTGACTTTCAACTAGAGGCTCTTTGCTTGAATCTCTCTTCTTCTTCTTAGGTGCCACTTTCTTGGTGGCCTCTTTCTTCTTGTTTTGCATATGTGCAACAAATTTGTTCTTTTCTTCCTCTATGTATTCTTTATTTTCAGATTATATAATCTAAGTCTTTATTCTCTTAGCACCTGCTTCACTTTGTGAAGCATCCTTTGTCCTCTTCCGGACCTGTTTAGGTTCTGCCTCTTCTTCTTCTTCTTCTTGCTCACTTGTACTAACATCATTCTTCCTAACTACCTTTGTTTTAACTCTTTTCTTGGTAGGGGCTATAGGAGCATCTTTAGTGGATGTTTTCTTCTTTTCAGCCTTAGAAACTTGAGCTACCAAAGAGTTTTCTCCTTTACCAGAGCAACTTTTTTCTTCTCACCAGCTGTGGGCATAGTCCCGAAGGACTTCTAGAGAGCAGGAGGGGCGGTAGCAATTCTACTAGATCTTCTTGAGCTCCCTGAGCTCTCTGCAGTACTGGATTCTCCCTTGGCTTATACTCTGGCTCTCTGTATATGCTCTTTAGATATTCCCATTCTCTCTCCATAGTTGTCTACCATCCTTTCAAACCTTCTTCTTTATTTTAGGCTTCTTATGCTCTAGATTTACTTCTAAAGATTTCTCTTTAAAAGTACCAAATCTTACTTTTGTAGTATCCTTGGGGCTCTTCAACAATACATTAGCCAAACAATCTATTTCTTGCTCATAAATCTCATATCCTATAGCAGGGATCCACATAGTCCTTGGCTCAACTGCTTCCAACATACATTCGTTAGTAGAAACCAAAAATGTCATATCATTTTGATACTTTTCAACCAATTTCCTTGGTATTCTTTCCCTTGCCTGCATCTTCTTTTGAAATACTACAAAGAATGCAGTAAAGTCATCATCCTAGGCTTTAGAGTCACCAATACTTCTTATGAAATCTACAATTTGATGTTCCATAGGCCTTCCTGGTATCCATCTCACATTTTGTGTTTCGGGAAGCTCTTGTAAAAAGTAGAAAAGTATGCAAATGGCAAGAGTTCCAAACTTAAATGGATACTTCTTCTCTTTTCTTTGCTTCAAATTTTCCAAAAATTGTTGTCTCAACAATTCACAAAGGTCATAATCAGTACCTTCCTCTACCATCTCATAAGCCACATTAATTGTGGTGGTAGAAACTAAATTTTCCCTGTTGGTAAATTAAATCTTATAGCCTATCACCATAGTAGCATATCTTAAAACTGCTAGATTTCGGATAAGATTCACTGTGAGGGCTCATTTGTCATAGGTTGCACCTATCAATTCCATTAATACCTTATTCTTGATTGACTTGAGAATTGGAATAGGTCTAGTGGAACACAGACCAGTAACCTTCCTTATCAATTCCTTTGTTATCATCCCTGGCAGGTCTAGCCATACAAATTTGTCATGAATTCTAACCCACTTGTCATCAAAACAGAAACTGGGGAACCATTGCCATGCATCAAGTTTCTTCATCACAAGGTTTTGATACTCAGGTTTAAGGCCAAAATCATCTCCTATAAGTTCGTTTACCCAGATATCCCCAGGCTTCCTATGGTCAAACTCTTCCTTATGTCTTTGGTCGGTAAAACCCCATATGGAATAGATGAGAAGGCTCCCAATAGGTCATCCTTAATACATTTTGTACGAAATTTCTTAAATTTAGGTTGAGGTTTCTTTGTTACCTCAATAACCCTTGGAGTTTCCATTGAAAATGCTAACAAACACTTCAAAAACAAAGTTCTCTGAGAAACTAGAACAAACTGGAGACTGAGAAATACCTTTTCTTTGATTTTGCCAAACTAGGGTTTGGATGCAATGAACTCTAAATCGTCTTGATCTCTTCTTCTGCTTAACTCAACTCTTGATCTGCTCTTCGAATGCTTCTATGAATGATTTTTCTAAGTAAAATCCCTTTTATAAGCTTTTAGATATGACCTAATTTGCATTTAATTCCTCAAACAACAAAGTTATCAAATATTTTCTCTGTATACATAGTCATCTTCAAGTTCTCCACAAACTTCTGCATTAAGAGATTTTCTACCAGAATTTTCTTCAATAGTTCAAACATGTTGACTTACACCATATATCTTCGTGTTGAAGCATCAACACCTTTTCTTTGGCATGAAGCTCACAAGTTAGTTTTCAGAGGAAACTTCTGTATCAGATGTAACTTCATATATGTCCTTAACCTCTATTTCTTCCTTCTTTCTTGAGATCTTTTCCATTTCCCTTTTTGTTTCTGTAGGATCAATCTTTTGCACTGGTTCATTCCACTCAACCAATTTATCCTTCTTCATGATTTTGCTTCTACAATTTACTTAGAAATGTGTCCAGGCCTATTACAATTGTAGCATATAACATTCTTCAAACTAGTATTCCTTTCAGTCATTTTGGATCTACATTGATTAACTTTATGCCCAAATCCATTGCATGTAAAATAGTAACCTTTGAAAGATTGAGTCATTCTACCACTGTTATAGCCATTCATCATCTGACTTCTGAATTCACTAGCTCTATGACCAAATCTCTTGCATGTAAAACATTGACCAAAGAAATATGGAGCATTTTGATTCATTCTTCTTCTACATTCTATTGCCTTGTGTCCAAGTTTATTGCAAGAATGACAAAAACCATTGAAAGATGGGTATCTTTTTGCATTTGGTTGTCTGAGTCATGGTCTTCTAGCTTTATTTCTTTGATTCCAGAGTTGTATTCCATTGTTCTTCTTATTTTCAGCATTTGATGTCTGACCTAATTTTGAACTTTCACCCTTTTTCAAATCCTAAAGCCTCTTTATCATTAGGACCTTTCTGATTTGTAATGATTTCATCAAGATCTGTAGTACTCATCTTGAATTTGTCTTCATGACTCCTTTCTTTCTCCAGATCAGATTTCATATTCATAACCTCTGTTCAAGCCTTGTAATTCTTCAGATTTACTTTTCATAACTGTGTTAAGACATTCCTCAATTCTTTTCTTTTCTTCAACTTGTACTTTTGACTGGTGATGGTTTCATTTGCTTGCCCCAATTGTTCATTGAGCTCCCTATTTTTCTCTGAACTTCTTGATTTTCTCTTTCAATTTCCTAATGTATTCACTTGCTTCCTCAAGATTTTCTTTTAGATCTTTTTTCATTTTAAATTCTTTCAAGATCTTCAAGGGTAGCATTGAGTTCTCCTATCTTGTCAAGCATACCATCTTCTTCAGTGAAATTAAAAGCATGAATCTCTTCTGGAGGAATAAGTAATCTTCTAGCAGCCATGTGTTCAATCTCCAAGATCTTCCTTGAGTGGTTAGGCTTCTTCCAAAGGACTTGGCTCTGATACCAATTGTTGAACACCTAGAATACTGAAAGGGGGGGTGAATCAATATTCTCTTAAACCATTTACACATCAAATATTTTAATCCATTTAGCATATTCAATTGTAGTAAAGGAAATTAAGCATATAAAAAATACAACCACAACTCATAACACATGAACACTAGGATTATTATGTGGAAAACCCAAAAAGGGAAAAACCACGGTGAGGATTAGCTCACAATATATTATAATAAGGCAACTAGTTAAGGTTGATACAATTGGTGGACTCACTGTCCAAGAATGCTCACTACATGTGGCTCACTACCAATGGACTCACTATCTTGAAAGAAAGAGATAGAAGAAGTGGCTCACTTCCAGAATTGAACTGTTATACTTGCATCTAACATATGCATGGAGTACAGTTCCAATGAAGCTCAAGTTATAGAACAATACTCAGCGCACTGTTCTGAAATACTACGCTACTCTGCATTCACTCAATTCACAACCATTAGCTCTTTGTCACATCATATAGATCACATACATTCATACATGCTACAAAACACTGAAAACAATCCTTCATTGACAACATCAATTAGGTCAGCCTAATTGGATGTAATGTGCAAAACATGCCATCTAGGACTTATTGACCCCAAACCTTCACTCACATGCTTCGCGTCAAGATTCAAATTTTGAAAACAAATTGAAATAGGTTGACATGGACCTAAAATAGCTCCCACTTAACTTCGCAAAGCATATTTACCCTCCGCATAACTTCACACTTAATAGGTCGGCTCCGCTGAAGACTTAATATAAAAACCTTTTAACTGTATTTCCATAAACTGACCCAAATAACTCCAATCAACATAAAAACTAGAATTCACACTCTATTCACATATGTTAATATCCCCTTAAAACTGTAAATTCAAAATCCAAACTGCGGAGGAATGCAGACTCTCCTACACACCTGCTCTGAACTAGAAATGTCTTTATTCTGTCAAGCCAAACTTCTATTACTCATTACTTTCGAACCATACATCAAAATTAGACAAAATTTTGGATTTAGAAGCTTCTAAAAATCAACAAGAACATTCTAGAACCATAGACCAAGAACTTCAATAGCATACCGATGCGGACCAAATTATCGAAACTCTGTAGCTTAGTTTTACTGGACTGACACTTAGCCAAATTTCATAATATAGCTCCTTATCAGATCAAATCTTCTTGCATAGTAGTCTTCTATGGAGGATAAAATCATCTTGTAAGAAAGAGGATCAAACCCTCATACAAAATTACCAATCAAACTATTATGCACAATTGTCTCCTTATTTCTAGTTAACACTTTCCAGAACACTCTACCTTTATCCTTTGTTGTTCATTATCTTTGACCTGCAATGCTATTTTTTAGACCAGTGTATCTTCATTCTTTGCTACCAACAATTAAAATACTACAATATCTATTTCCATCATACTACAAACTCTGTTTCCATCAATGACAACACTGCTTAACATCATGCTTAACATTCTCTGCCACATCATGCATACTTATGCAGCCAACAAAGTAATCATTGATAGTGGTAGTACAGATAATTTAGTTTTAGAGGAGATGGTAACTAACCTAAACCTAGAGAGATTGAAACACCCTAAGCCCTACAAGATAGCATGGATTTAAGAGGAACACAAGGCACTGGTGAGTGAACAATGTTTAGTGAAATTTCATATAAGATCTTATAATGATGAGGTATTGTGTGATATTATGCCGATGGATGTATGTCATTTATTGTTGGGGAGACCATGGCAGTATGATAGAAAATCTATACATGATGGAAGAAAGAATACTTATACTATAACATCTAATGGGAAGAAACATATCTTGATACCTTTGGAAGATGAGCCTAAGAGTGAAGTATGCGGAACCGCTAGAATCTATTGGTTGATGGAAGGACATTTTTAGATGGATTGAGACATGAGAATATGTGTTTTACTTTTATTACAAATAAGTACGAAGACCTAAGTACAAAGAACACCACAAGAAAGGAAGAAGAACCACCATCAGAGGAGATAACTAAATTGTTAGCAGAGTATGAAGATATCATATTAAATAATGTGCCTGAATGATTGCCACCAATCCAGAGTATCAGTGATCATATGGACCTTATACTTGGAGCTATTTTTTCTAAAAAAGGAAGCACATTGAATCACACCAACAAAGAATACAAAGCTGAATAAACAAATACAGGAGTTGTTGAGGAAAGGATTGATTAGAGAAAGTTTAAGCCCATGTGTGGTACCTACAGTACTAGCACCTAAGAAAGATGGAGAATGGAGGATGTGTATAGACTCTATAGTAATCAATAAGATCACAATTAACTATATATTTCCATTTCCAAGGATGGATGACATCATGGACTGTTTGAGTGGAGAAAATATGTCACAAAGATAGACCTGAAGAGTGGATACCATCAGATCAGGATCATAGAAGGAGATGAGTGGAAGACTGCATTTAAGACAAATAAGGGATTGTATGAATGATTAGTGATTCCTTTTGGATTGACTAATGCACCGAGTAAGTTTGTTATTGTATACTTTGATGATATTCTAATTTTTAGTAAGACAAAGGAGGAACATTTGTGCCATATTAGACAAGTATTGTAGAGGTTGAGAGAAGAGAAGTTGTTGATAAACATCATGAAGTGTAGTTTCTTGAAGGAAGAATTGGTATGTTTGGGATTTGTGATTTCTATGGAAGGATTGAAGATTGACCCTAAGAAAGTTAGAGCAATTGTTGAGTGGCCAACACCTGTGAACATTGGACAGGTAAGATCATTTCATGGATTAGCAAGTTTCTACCAAAAGTTCATAATAAATTTAAGTTCAGTATGCACACCAATGACAGAGACAATGATAGATGATAGAAAGGATTTCAAGTGGGCATTAGGAGTAGATAAGAGTTCTGAATTGTTGAAGCAGAAAGTGACAAAGCAACCAGTGTTAGCATTACTAAATTTTGACAAAAGTATTTCAAGTAGATTGTGATGCCACTGGAAATGTAATAGGAGCAGTGTTAAGTCAAGAAGGGAGACTAGTAGAATATTTCAATGAGAAGTTGAATGATGCAAGGAGAAGATATTCAGTTTAAGATCAGGAGTTCTATGCCATAATTCAATCCTTAAAAAAGTGGAGACATTACTTTCTACCTAAGGAATTTGTGTTGTACACTACTCATCAAGCTTTGCAATATTTGAACAGTCAAGGAAAGTTGAATTGGAGATATATGAGATGGGTAGAGTTCATGTAGAGTTACACATTTGTATTGAAGCATAGGAGTGGGAAGTCAAATAAAGTTGCAAATGCATTGAGTAGAAGAACAAATTTGTTGATAGAGATGAGGGTAGAAGTATTAGGATTTGAGGAGCTGATTCATATGTATGAAGAAGATTTTGACTTTGTAGAACCATGGAAGGCATGTAAGGAACCTGTTGTGATAGATAGAAGTAAGTGGTTGGATTATTTCATTTAGGAGGATATGTTGTTCAAAGGAAATCAATTATGTATACCTAGGAGTTCAATGAGAGATAATTTGATCAAGGAGAAACATAGTGGTGGATTGGCAAGACATTTTGAGATTGACAAGATAGTAGCTTTGGTAAGTGAACATTACTTTTGGCCTCAGATATATAAGGATGTAAGGAAATTTATTCAGAGTTGTTGAGTATGTCAAGTTGCAAAAGGGAGTAGTCAGAATACTGGATTGTATAAATCTTTGACAGTATCAGAGAGACCTTGGGAAGATATAAGCATGGATTTCATATTAGGTTTGCCAAGAACATAGAGGGGATATGATTCTATATTTGTAGTAGTGGATAGATTTTCAAAGATGTCACATTTCATTCCTTGTAAGAAGACAAATGATGCAATACATGTTGTTGACCTATTTTTCAAGGAGATTGTGAGATTATAGGGATTACCTAAGAGTATAGTTTCAGACAGGGATACAAGATTCATTAGATATTTTTGGAGGACATTGTGGAAGAAGATGAAGACAGACCTAAAGTTTAGTTCAACATTTCACCCACAGATAGATGGACAAACAAAAGTGGTAAATAGGAGTTTGGGTAACTTTTTGAGATGTTTAGTAGGAGACAAGGTAGGAAGTTGGGATCTAATTATACCACAAGTAGAGTTTGCATACAATAATTCAGTGAATAGGAGTACAGGGAAGACACCATTTGAGATTGTGATAGAAATACAAACTAAAGGAGTAGCAGAGTTGAGAGACATCAGTATGGAGATTAAGAGAAGTGTAGAGATAGATGAATTTACAAGATACATGGAGACTTTACATAATCAAGTTCAAAAGCATTTGGAGGAGATGAATAGCAAGTATAAGGAGCAAGCAGATGAGAAGAGGAGACATAAAGAATTTTTAGTTGGAGATGAAGTAATGGTATATCTAAGAAAGGAGAGATTTCTAGTGGGGACATACAACAAATTGAAGATGAAGAAGTTTGGACCATGTAAGATACTTAAGAATTTTGATTCAGGGAATGCATAAAAAGTGGAGCTACCAGAGACATTTGGTATATCACCTATATTCAATATTACAGACCTATATCAGTATCATGAAGGAGAATCAAGTGATAGCATTGAAGTAGGATTGAAGAATCAGTTAGCACAACAACAACCAAAGTAGATAGAGAATATCTTGGATAGTAGAGTTGGATGCAGTACAAGAGGCAAGTAGTATAAAGAGTATTTGGTTAAGTGGAAAGGAAGACCGAAAGAAGATTCATCATGGATTTATCAGGATGAGATAGACCACCTTGATTTTTTTCCTCTAGCCCCAGCAAAGTGAGGGTCTCACTTTTTTCAAAAACCTAGGGTGTCTAATGCAGGAGCATCCCAGGTTGCAGAGCAATCTTGCATCAACCAAAATATTTGAATTCTTTCTTTCTTTCATTTTTAGTTGCAGTTCAATGATTTATAGTTTAGCATTTTCTACCGCATTTTTCTACATCTTCATATTAGAGCTCATAGAGCAGGTCTTAGTATCTACATAGTGTCATCTACATCATATTCATATTTCAAGTGATTCAGATTTGTTTCCTGAGAGTTATCACTATCAGAAGATCATCAGCTTCACATAGCAGAGCATTCAAGTAGACAGTTGAGAGGAGAAGGTTTGTGGAGCACTTATGTGACTTGTAAAGCCAAATGGAACATCATATATGACACATGAGGACCTGATAGACCTCCCTTAAGGTCATCACCAAGTTTCATTCATTTTTGGAGTAGTACCATATGTTGTAGGCCGACCTACATGCTTCTACATGTTTCATCAATCATTGAAGTTTGTAACCACTTGTGGATGATACAGAGGAATAATTGAGCCGTAAGATGATATATATAGATCTCTTAGATGTATTAGGAAGGACAATTCTCTAGTTAAGTAGTTATGTAATGGGATTTTGATAGTTTAGAAGATCTATATCTCTCCGAAAGGCACTTCAATGCCATATCTTGCATATCTATTGTAACTTGGAAAGTAGGTCTATGAGCCCTTTGATTGCAGCCCACATATTGCCATCATATGAGAATTATAATTCTTTGACATTTTGAGGATACGAATCTTCCATTGCATTCTATATTTGTGTTGTTTCCATTATGTTTACTCTAGTTGCACGGTTTGGACAATTCATCCTTTGGGCCCTCCTACCATGATTGCACTAATGTATCCAAAAACCAAAAATGACAAAAACATTAGCGTCACAAAGCGATTACAAACCCTTGATTCCAACACAAGGTCAATGCAAAGTCAGACCTTAGTTCAACTAAAACCTATGTCAAACCCTAAGTCAAATAGAGGGTAACTACAACCAACTCTCTCTCAATTTGGGCTCACGAATGTGCCCTAGACTTAGAGATGAGTGGGTGAGGGAAATCCTCAAGGAGATAAAGAAAATTCACTCTAGACCAAACCGTGATCAACAAACAATTTAGGAACAACAACACAAGTTATCATCCAACAATTTGAAGAACAACTCCAACTCAATAGAAGCATCAATGAAAACAATTATCATCCTACACAATGTTGGAATCTTCATAATCTAAATAATAGAACAGTGACTAGTGACCCTTTGGGTCATAATGTTATTTCAACAACAATAGTCACAGAACATCAAATCAGAATCAAGACATAAGAATGGCCCCAGGATCGACCAACCACTCTCTGCAAAGTCTAGCTCTCAAGTGAGTCAGACCACCCCCATGTCTTGCCTCCTCTCAAATGGCTACTCCCATGAGATCGAGAGTGATGTAGCAATTCACCCTGTGGAAAGGAGAGGGGTCCATGTCTGCACCAAAGATGACTCAACCACCCTAGGCTACCAAGTCATATTTTTGAGTGTACATATATTGGTGAACCTAACGTGAAGAGAAAAACCTTTTAGTTGAGCTTTTTGTCTTTCATTGCAAGATCCCACTTTCATCATCAAATCCTTTTGGGATGGATTATTTCACATTTTTACGTATTTCACAATGTTTCATGCAAAAAGTCCAAGGGAATGTCACCTCGAGTAAAATTACAAATCCAAAAGAGATCCAACAAAATCCCCACAATTTTGACCAAATCAAAACACAACATGTGAACATTTAATCTAAGATCCATCAAGATGATCAACCCATAACAAGCCATAGAAAATGGCCACCAAAATGGATAATGAAGTATGTTGTCAAGAGGAGAACTTACAAGAAGCTCAGGAGGTACAAAAATCACTCCACATAGTACATCAAGATAAAAAGTCCACAACATGTGAAGTGTCATAAAAAAAACAAATAGGGTCACTCAAACCCTAATGGAAATCAATCCATAGAAAAGTTGTAAAACTCAAAGAATGGAGGAAGCCTCACTCAGAAACCTTATATAAACCTTGGTCTAATGAATTAGGACCCTTGAAGCTAGAAACATTTGTCAAAGAGAAATTCAAGAAAAACCTAGGACACAAGGAAATTCTTTCATTGATAAGATTGAATCAAACTAGAGGACAACAAAAAATTCCCCTCATCCAAACTTCCATGAAACATTCAGGCCTCCTTGCTCTCACCATCCAACATGGAAAGTCTCAATAAAATAGGTGGGATTGCTATAACACAAAATCAACCACAAATGATCCCACCCAATTTTCAAAACATAAACATGACACCATCTAGTTATCCAACTTTTCCAGGATATCAACAATCTAGCATACCCTCTCAACAAGCACAACAAGCTCCACATGAAAGGATAATGTTTGGAGGAATAAGACCCTCTACACATAACCTCCTCTTAGGAACATACCTTGAGTATTTACAGTAGCCTCTTGACTACAACATTCTTCAGGTAATACTACCACATCTTCTCCCTGAGCTTCTAAAATTTAAAGGAGAGGGTGGTCCCAACTCTCATATCACGGCTTATATCATGGTAGTACAAGAACTTCTTCCTTCAGATGGGGTGGTAATAAAGTGGTGCAGTCAAGGTTGGAGAGTCTGTCCAAGCCTACAGCTAGAATAAACACAATGGAAACAACACAAGAATTGAATGAAATGGTAGAATCATATGCTCAATAACTACAATGCTTAAATGTTAGCAACATGCAGGCTACAATCTAGCTTTACAGGCTTTCTTTATGGATTACAAGATACATGAAAGATATGGCATTGAAGTGCCTCTAAAAAATAACTATCCTTCTATCTTACTGTCAAATAAGAATCAACTATCTATCAACTAACTATCAACTGCCTTCCTAATGCATCTCATGAATGCTTATATATCATCTTCTAGCTCATAGAATGCTATGCGTCAGTATCAAGAAGTCTCTAACCCCAATGGAAGATGAAATGTGTAGGCAACATGTAGGTCAGCCTACAACTCATGGTAATGCTCTACAAATGAATGAAACTTGATGTGGTCCTTAATGAAGGTCTATCCAATCCTTTAATAACTCATGTGATGTTCCATTTAGCTCTGCAAGTCACAGAAATACTTCTCAACTCTGTATGATCAAACTGAATGTTTCTTGCTCTAACCTGTGAAAACTGACGATCTTTTGATAGTGATAACTCTCAGCAGATGAATCCAAATCTCATGAAATTTGAATATGTTGTATATGACATAGTGTAGAACATAAGTCCTTCTCTTTGAGACTTGAAATGAAGATGCAGTAGAATGTGGTAGAAAATGCTGAAACTGCAAATGATTGAAATGCAAGAAAAGAAAAGAAAGCGAATGTTTTTTTTGGGTTGATACAAGATTTCTCTTCAACTTGGGATGCTCTTACATCAGACACCTGGGGTTCTTTGAAAAGTGAGTCCCTCAGTTTGTTGGGGCTAGAGGAAAACCAATGCAGTCTACCTCAGTCTGAGAAATCCATGATGAATCTTCCTTTGGTCTTCCCTTCCACTTAACTAGGTACTCTTTATACTTCTTACCTCTGGTGCTACCCCCAACTCTGCTATCCAAAATCTCCTCTATTTGCTCTAGTTGTTGTTGTGGTATCTAATCCTTCAATCCAACTTTAATGTTGTCACTTGATTCTCCTCCATGATATTGATATAGGTTTGTAATGTTGAATATAGGTGATATGCCAAATGCCTCTTGTAACTCCACTTCATATGCATTTCTTGAATCAAACTTCCTAAGAACCCTACATGGTCCAAACTTTCTCATCTTTAGCTTGTTGTATGTTCCCACTAGAAATCTCTCATTTCTTAGATATATCATAACTTCATCTCCAATAGAAAACTCCTTATATCACCTCCTCATTTGTTTGTTCTTTATACTTACCATTTATCTCTTCCAAATGCTTCTTGACTTGATTATGCACTGTCTCCACGTGTCTTGTAAATTCTTCTACTTCTGTACTTCTCTTGTTCTCCATACTGATGTCTCTCAGTGCTACAACTCCTCTAGGTTGTACTCCTATCACAATCTCAAATGATGTCTTCCATGTTCTTCTACTCACTGAGTTATTGTATGCAAATTCTACTTGCAGTATAATTGTATCCCACTTTCCTGCCTTATCTCCTACCAAGCATCTCAACAAGTTACCCAAACTCTTGTTTACCACCTCTGTTTGTCCATTTGTCTATGGGTGAAATGTTGAACTAAACTTTAGGTCTATCTTCATCTTCTTCCACAATATCCTCCAAAAATATCTAATGAACCTTGTATCCCTATCTAATACTATACTTTTTGGTAATCCAGATTCCATGTAATCTCACAATCTCCTTGAAAAATAGGTTAGCAACATGCATTGCATCATTTGTCTTCTTACAAGGAATGAAACGAGCCATCTTTGAAAATCTATCGATTACTACAAGTATAGAATCATGTCCTCTCTATGTTCTTGGAAAACCCAATACGAAATCCATGCTTATATCTTCCCAAGGTCTCTCTGGTATTGTCAAAGATTTGTATAACCCAGTATTCTAACTACTCCCTTTTGCAAATTGACATACTCTACAATTTTGAATAAATTTCCTTACATCCTTATATATCTGAGGCTAAAAATAATGTTCACTTACCAAAGCTATTGTCTTGTCAATACCAAAATGTCCTGCTAATCCTCCACTATGCTTCTCCTTGATCAAATTATCTCTCATTGAACTCCTAGGTATACACAACTAATTTACTTTGAACATCATATCCTCCTGAATGAAATAATCCAATCACTTGCTTCTATCTATCACAATAGGTTCTCTACATGCTTTCCACACCTCTAGAAAATCAAGATCATATTCATACATATGCTTTAGTTCTTCAAATCCTAATACTTCTACCCTCATCTCTGTCAACAGATTCCTTCTTCTACTCAATGCATCTACAACTTTGTTTGACTTTCCACTCTAGTGCTTCAATACAAATGTCTAACTCTACATGAACTCTACCCATCTCATATGTCTATGATTCAACTTACCTTGATTGTTTAAATACTGCAAAGCTTGATGGTTAGTGTACAACACAAATTCTTTTGGCAACAAGTAATGTCTCCACTTCAAGGGTTGAATTATGGCATAGAACTCCTAATCATAAACTGAATATCTCCTTGTATCATTCAACTTCTCACTAAAATATGCTACTGGTTTCCCTTCTTGACTCAACACTGCTCCTATTGCATTTCCATTGGCATCACAATCAACTTGAAATACTTTGTCAAAATTTGGTAATGCTAACATTGGTTGCTCTGTCATCTTTTTCTTCAATAATTCAAAATTCTTATGTGCTCCTAATGTCCACTTAAAATCCTTCGGTCACCTCTCATTATATTTGTCATTGGTGTGCATAAAGTACTAAAATTTCTGATGAACTTCTGGTAGAAAATTGCTAGTCCATGAAATGATCTTACCTCTCCAATGTTCACAGGTGTTGTCCATTCAATAATTGCTTTAACTTTCTCAGGGTCCATCTTCAATCCTTCTGCAGAAATCACAAATCCCAAGTATAACAATTCTTCCTTATTGAAACTACATTTCTTGATTTTTATCAACAATTTCTCTTCTCTCAGCTTCTGAAGTACTTGTCTAATATGCTACAAATGTTCTTCTTTTGTTCTACTAAAAATTAGAATATCATCCAAATAGACAATAACAAACTTTCCCAAGAATCTCTTCAAAACCTCTTTCACCAATCTCATGAAAGTACTTGGTGCATTAGTTAACCCAAAAGGCATCACTAACCACTCATAAAATCCCTCATTTTTCTTGAATGTAGTCCTCCACTCATCTCCTTCTCTGATCCTAATTTGATGGTATCCACTCTTTAGGTCTATCTTTGCGAAATATTTTTCTCCACTCAAACAATCCATGATATAATCCATCCTTGGAAATGGAAATCTATACTTGATAGTGATCTTATTAATTTCTCTAGAGTCTGTACACATCCTCCATTCTCCTTCTTTGTTTGATGCTAGTATTGCAGGTACCACACATGGGAATAAACTTTCTCTGATCAATCCTTTCCTCAACAACTCTTGCACTTGTCTTCTTAGCTCCACATTTTTTGTTGGTGTCATCCTATGTGCTGATTTGTTTGGCAAACTGACTCCAGGTATAAGGTCCATATGGTGACTAATACTCCAAATTGGTGGCAATCCTTCAGGTACACTTTCTGATATGATATCTCGGTATTATGTCAACAATTCAGTTATTTCCTCTAGCGGTGGTTCTTCTTTCTTTACGGTGGCAGTTTCTGCACTTAAGGTATTGTACTTCTTTGGAATCAAATAAAAGCATAGGTTCTCATGTCTCAACCCATCCAAAAATTTCCTTCCATTAACTAAATAGATTCTAGTATTTCCACACACTTCACTTTTAGGTTCTTCTTCCAAAGATATCAATATATGTTTCTTCCCATTTAATGTTATAGTATAAGTATTCTTTGTCCCATCATGTATTTCCTTTCTATCATACTACCATGATCTTCCCAACAATATATGACATACATCCATTGGTATAATATCACACATTACCTCATCAACATAAGATCCTATATGAAATTTCACCAAACATTGTTCACTCACTAATACTTTGTTTTCATCTTGAATCCATTCTATCTTGTAGGGCTTTGAATGTTCCAATCTCTCTAGGTTTAGCTTTGTCACCATCTCTTCTAAAACCAAATTATTAGTACTACCACTATCAATGATAACCTTACAACATTTACCTCTTGATTTACATCTTGTCTAGAACAAACTTTTCTTTTGCAATGGTTCCTCAGTTGTCTCTACTTGAAATAAAGCTCTTCTCATGACTAATGATTCTCCTTTCTCTGACTTTCCCACTGAACTAGGTGATCCAACTAGTTCTTCCTCCACACAAGATGCTCTTGCACTATTCTTTTTCCTCTTGCTATTACTACCTTGATGATGTTGAAATGCTTGGTGTCCTTCACCTCCACACTTGAAACAGGTTCCATTGAATGATCTCTTGACAAACCCTCTATCATCTCTCTGGTATCCTACATTGTGGTAAGAATTATGATTTCCTCTGCTATTGTGGTAGAAAATCCTATCATCTCTCTGGTATGAATTGTTGTCTCTATATTCTTTCTGGTATGGGCTACTTTCCTTATTTTTCTCTGCATAGGGTCTTTCTCCTTTAGAATGTGTTCTACCTCTTATTATGTCGTAAAATGTCCCCCTAGGACTTCTACCTCCTAAGTTTAGCTCCTGGGTCCCTTTTTTTACATCATGCATGTTCATTTTAACTCCCGATGTAAAATCCCTAAAAACCCATGTCAAATGGGACTAAGGGGACCTTGTTGAACTTGATCCTGCATTGAAAATGGGGTGTAGGGCTTGGGCGCTCGCACCCTAGTCCTACCCTATTTTGTCAGGACCTAAATTTTAAATGTCAGTTATGTGACCATTAAAAGGTTTCATTGACGACATCTTAAGTTTGAATTACAAAATTTGTAGTGGGAATGCATATATAAGCATGTTTAGCGTTTCATTTGTAAACTAGAAGATGATTATGAACTTTTGGCGAACTTATGATTTTAGAGCATTCAAAATATTCCTTTTTGCAGAGAAGAATATTGTTGTTGTGTCTGTTATGTAGATTTGGCTTCATCTTCTCATGTGTTGAAGGATTTTCATCTACATGTGAGCTACACCTTTGAGGTGATATCTATTTGTGTTGAATCAATCATTTATCAGTTTATCAATTTGTTTTTGCCTCTATCCAACAACGATATACACTCTTTATCAAACAACGGTGTTGGAAGGATTGAATTCCATTCCAGGGCTTGACTAAGGCAAGCTCCTAAACACCACAACCCCCAACCCCATTCCTTGTGATTACAGGTGACAGGTATCGTATCTTGTGGAGTGGAGTTGCAGGAGGCTATGATAGAGTGTATAGATCTGATATATGATAGAAAAGAACTGTAAGGGCTTGGTAACCTACCCCAAAGCCCTCTGGATTTGCAGGATAGAAAACCTCTAGGACAGTGGTGAACAGTAGCAAGAAAATTTTGGAAACCCCTGAAGAAGTTCCTACCCTGGGCTTGGGTGCCTATTCTTTAGCCCCTGACATTTTTTCATCCCAAATCTTGAAACTTGGTATGTATCTACTCTAAATATTACATCTCTATGTATGATCATTTGTCAGAATTCATCTGTTTGTTTACGATTTTGCATAACTAGGCATTAAATTAACACATTAATCAATAAATTCTAAATTTCCCTATCATTACAAGTGACAACCAACCTATAGGTGAATCCTCTTGCAAAAGTTGTGATTCAACTCAGTTAAATGTCCTTAAATGTGTGTAGTGAAAGGAGGATCTAAACTAACCACCATCAATCCCATTTTCCCTCTTTTCCTACTAAACATTTTGGTGAACCCATTTTTTTATTGAATTTTACACCTTTTTGAGTGTTGTACTTTAGATTTGCATTCATTCATTACATTTTTTAATTTAATTTTGCATCTTTTTGAGTGTTGTACTTTAGATTTGCATTCATTCATTACATTTTCATCTTATTGTATTTGAAAATCTACAAAAAATTTGAAAATTTTGAAAAAAATTGGCATCCTAGGCTTACATTTTTGCATAGTTTACATTAATTTCATTGAATTTAATCTAATCTCTAATTTTTGCATCAAATCTGATATAAATTACAGAAGTACATCATTCTATAATCATTTTCATGCTTTATTTGTTAGAATTTGCTTGAAATTGTGCATTTTTCATATAACCTAGTTTTTCCAAAAGCTAGGGTTTGTGGTTAAAATCTTGTTTCAGATATTACTAGTTCTTTAAATACTCTTTTAAGACTGTTTTATGATTGTAGTGTTTCATCATATTATGTTTTTGCATTTACACAATCAATTTCAACAAAAACTAGCATATGCACTCATCTTTCCTTAAAATTGCACTTGCATTGAGCATTGCAGAACTTGTAACATCATTTTCAAATCTGAGATGAGCTATTTTACATCATGAATCTGATTATAAAACATTCATACATCATGTTGCATAGTTTCATTTTCTAATTTCACAATTAGGGTTTAAAAACCTTGCATTTTCACTAGATTTTGACTTATCATCCATCTAGATTTGCATTATAGGTGTACTGTGAAGGATATTGCTGCATTATTGGACTGATAATAAGGTTACTATTTGCTTCCCCTCATCAATTTCTTTACAACACTTCATATTTTAGTCATTGGCATTGAAAAAAGGTGAAAAAAGTGAACATTTTAGGTGCATAAACAAGCATAATTTGTGTTGTTTCATCACATTCAATATAAATATATAAAATCATCAATTGGGCCTTGTTGTGTTGTACTATTTTCCTCCTATACATTGTGTTTGTTGTGGTTTTTGTGTGTCCTTTTTAGCCCTTTCCCTCAAACAAGTGTTTAGGAGTGAAATAGTCACACATCTAGGGTACCTTAATCATCATAAATGATGCAGGAGCATCCCTGGTTCAAGAGTAATCTTGCATCAACCAAAAACATTTGCATTTCAAATTGTGTGCATTTCAATTCTTTCATTTTCCAGTTCAGTTGAGGCAGTTCAGTTAGAAGCAGTTTCATCTTGTGGTCTAGTTTTGACAATTCACATCTTGCGGATCTAGACTTAGCATCTACATTCATTCATCTACATCATATCAAGAATTTAGAGCATTTGGATCAGTTACCAGAAAGATATCGCTATCAGAAGTTGACTGTTTTCTTAGAGAAGAGCATTCTAACAGTCCCTGACAATCAGCTGAAGGAGAGGGCTTGCAGATCGTTCCTTGACTTGCGGATCTCAATGACACATCATTCAATGTCCTTTAGTTTGTGGCTGACCTTCCCCAAGGGTCCACACGTTGTTCCATTTATTTGAAGAAGTGTTCTATGCATTTAGGTCTGACCTATTTGTGAACATGTTACAACTCTTCATTGGAGTTTGTGACCTTCCTTAGCCGATGCGTAGGAATCTATTGGTCCGGAAATGATATATAAAGATGTAATAGATCCTTAGGAAAGCAGCTATTGACATAAGAAAGATCTGATAGTTTAGATTTTGAGTGAAGGAGCTTCAAAGCTTTATCTTGTGCATGTATGTAATTAGGCCTGTGAGCCCTAGTTGTAAGCCTACATGTTGCTAGCCGATCTCTATTTGAATTCTATGATATACTGAATGACTAAACCTGTATTTGTTCTATTTCATTGAGTTGCTTCCATTGTGTTTACTCTTGCTGCACAGTCCAAACAGTTCATTCTGTGAACCCTCCTATCATGACTGCACTAAGTGGTATCAGAGCAAAAGTATGATTCCTTGGAGCAAATTGGCAAAGGGGAATCTATAAGATCTTGTTGTAAGCAAATCACCGATATGAGGTAGGTTACTTGTGTGCAACCAATCACCGATTGAGAGGCAGTTGTTGCTTGTAACCCGATCACCGAACCTGAGGTAGTTTGCACTGGATCTTAGGAAGAATGCAACTGTGAAGAGTTCCCCCTGTTGCTACAATGGCTAGTAGAATGGATGAGATGATGGAATTGATGAGAAGAATGCGAGTCCATTTGGATGCTATTGAGGAAGATAGGTGAAGAGGATTGACACCGAGACCTAATGTTGAAAGTGATGATGAAGAAGAATTTCAATCTGCTGAACAAATTGGTGAAACCCTAGAAGGTAATGAAGAAGAAGAATCAGATCAGATAAAGATGTTGTGAGCTATTTCAAAGATTGGAAAAAGGCCTAGAGTTGATGTACCGAGCTACAGTAGTAATTTGAACCCTAAAGAATTGATTGATTGGATAAATGACATGGAAGAATACTTTGAATATGAGGAAATTGAAGATCCAGAGAAGGTGAAATTTGCAAAGACAAAGTTGAAAGGACATACTACTATATGGCAGAAAGAAGTTCAGTTGGAAAGAAACAGAAGAGGAAAATAAAAGATTACAAAGTGGGACTGGATGGTGACAAAGTTGAAGAATCAGATCATACCTGTTGAATATGAGTTGGAATTGTTGAAAAGATTGCAAAACCTGAGACAAAAGGAGAAATCTATGAAGGAGTACACTGAAAAATTTCATAAGATGATCATAAGGATAGGACATAGTGAAGCAAGCAAGGAGAAAGTGGCTAGATACATCAATGGACTGAGACTGAACATTCAAGAAGAACTAAGTTTGGTAAGGATGACATCTTTGGAAGAAGCATATCAGTTTGCCCTGAAAGTTGAAGAGAAGCTGAATAAAAGACATGATCAGAGATAGAGAGGCAGATGAGCTAAATTTTAGAGAGGAAGAATGTTTTCTGGATGTGATAGACCATTTACAGAGTAGAACAAATTTGACAGCCCCTTTAAGAAGGATGACAGAGATAACAATGCTTACCGAAGAGACAATAGAAATTTTTACCAAAGAGGAAACCCTAGTGCATACCAGAATGAAGGATACATAAGAGAAGGAAGAGGATTTGATAAGAGGACATTCAGAGCTACTTGTTTCAAGTGTGGAGGCGAAGGACATAAAGCATTTGAGTGTAATCAAGATAGTACAAATAAGAGGACAGAGAATAGTGGAAGAGCAACCTATGTTGAAGAAGAACCTGTTGAATTAGATGACCCCTGTTCTGTTGGTAAACTAGAGAAAGGAGAATCACTTGTGATGAGGAGAGCACTATTTCAAATAGAAACAAATGAGGAACCATCATAGAGGAAAAGTCTGTTCAGAACTAGATGCAAATCTGGAGGTAACTGTTGTAAAGTTGTAATTGATAGTGGTAGTTCAGATAACCTAGTTACAGAAGAGATGGTGACCAAGCTGAAGTTGGAAAGATTGAAACACCCTAAGTGCTATTTGATAACATGGATTTAGGATGATCATAAGATACTGGTGAGTGAACAATGTTTGGTGAAATTTCATATTAGATCTTATCATAATGAAGTCTTGTGTGATATTATGCCTATGGATGTTTGTCATATCTTATTGGGTAGACCTTGGCAATATGATAGAAAAGCCATACATGATGGAAGAAAGAATACATATACTATAACAACAAATGGGAAGATAATTACTTTGATTCCTTTGGAAGATGATCCTAAAGATGTGGTATGTGGGAATGCTAGAATATGTTTGGTCGATGGAAGCAAATTTTTGGATGGTTTGAAACAAGAAAGTATGTGTTATGCCTTGATTCCTAAAAAGCCTGAAGCATTGAAGAAAGTGACTGAACTTACATTTGTTCCATTTCTTTGAGTTGTTTCTGTTGTGTTTACTCTTGCTACACAGTCTGAACAATTCATTCTATGAACCCTCCTACTGTGACTACACCAATAAAACTTTGCATGAATTGTCTCACTAGATTTCATTGGACATTAATGCTACAAGAAAATTAAAGATGGAATCTTCATGGAAATATTTGCATGAGTATATCTTGGACTTTGAAAATTTCTTTAATTTCACTAATGAGAACTCTCATGTTTTGGAACACATAGCATGCATACATGATATTGATGTTTCTAAATATTTTACACATGAGCTTAAATTACTTTGTTATATACATTATTTTGATAGCTTCACATTACTCATAGGATCATATCCTTTGATATTAGAATCTTTAACCAAATTCATCTCTAAGAACTCTTATGAGAAAGGTAAGTGTGAAAATTCCTCTTCTGTTAATGCCTTGGAATTGATAGCTAAAGAATATGATGATGCTGATGATCCCATAAGTCATCCTACTTGTCCTATAGTTGAATGTCCAAGAACCTTAGATGAGAAGACTATGGATAGCTCTACTGTGGTTGTAAATTCAAGTCCCTTAGACATCACTAATGATACAACACCTAACCTTCCTAACAACACCTTACCTTTCTTTCATTCCAATGCTCTCCCTGGCCAAGATGAAGCATTAGCAGATGAGAAAAGGTCTCTCACATTAAATCCTTTAGGAATAGATGTTGAACATAATCAAGAGGAAAACAATGGTAATTCAATCTTCACTAATAGACTTATTCCACCGACCAAGGGGTTACTAGATAAGTGTAGAAATATTCCTAAGATGGTTGTGTGGGGGGGCACCTAATGCACCTTCTTGATTAAAACTAGTGATTGTGTTTCAAGGAGATTGAAAACCACCTAGACCCCCTGATGACATCTTAAACTATGCAAGACAAATTACTCAATGAAGTCAAAGTGTTCAAAATGTGTCATAACAACCATATCAAAATGTGATTTCTCACACATACAACACCTGTAATAACAAACAAAGTAAGCAAGCACCCCATGTGCTTGTCTCTCTTCCATGTTCTCAACCCATGCTCCCTCCACCACCTTGTCTTACTCCTAAAAGAGGTCAAGAATACGATCTTGTCGAGCAGCTCCGTGCTACTCCAACCAAGATATCTCTCTAGGATTTAATACAAACATTGCCTAAACACCATGGAATGCTCCAAGAAGCTTTACAAAAGGTGATTATACCACCTGTTGTTAAGTTGAATGATGTAGCAGCTTTGTTAGATTGTATTCATGCAAAAAAAATGGATATTTTGTTGCCTTATACTGAAGTCCAAAATTAGTGTGATCTGATCAAGTGAGTTATGATTGATAATGGATCAGCTCTAAATGTTTGTGGCATGGACTTACAACACAGAATCAAGATCAACACTTCTTTAATCAAATTAGATAGGATTAGCATATGTGGCTTTGATAATGTTGGGAGACAATCCATGGGTACAATAACTTTACTTGTATAGATTGGACCCGTGACAGTATTTACCTTCTTTCATGTTATGCCTGGTTAACTTTCATATAATTTGATTCTTGGTAGACCATGGATCCATGCCATGGGGGTAGTTCTGTCTACCCTTCATAGATCAATAAATTTTATTTATCAAGATAAGTTTTATGCTGTGGAAGCAGATCCTGAACCAGATAGTTGTTTACATATTGAAATGCAAAAACAAGTTAACAACCAACAAAGTCTAAACAACTTATGAGTGGATTCATCAAAGCCTCTTGCCACAGATAATGTTGTGCAAGACTCTAAAACATTAAATGCACTTTTTGGTGGTGATTTTGGTTTATTAGATTTTACTCCTTCCTATACGGGGGAATATAAACTTAATAACTCTGACACATCAAAAGTTGCATCGATCTCATCTAAGCAATCTTTTGAAACACCTAAGAAACCTAAAGCCTCCTTGATAGAAAACAAATACAATACTCTTATACTATAGATTATCAGACCTATGAGGCTTCACCATCTTCTAAATAAATGACATCCCTCTATGGTCAAGGATTTAAAATCCTTTATAACAACTGCAACTATGTAGGTAATAGTTGTGGTGCAAATCAACAAGGAATTGGAGTACCTTTACAAGTTGCTAGAATTAATTACACAACCTGTATAGGATACAGCTCTTTGAAACCCACCAAAGCCTCTTGTTGTCCTAAACTTAATGTTAATACAATATCAACAAGACCAAAATGACATGTGAGATATCCTGAGCCAATAGACAAGAATTAATGTCCACTAGGAAATATCCCATTCAAATAGATAATTATTTCTCCCTCTTTAAGCCTCACTCATTGTAGCAACTATTACAGTTTCTCTCAAGGGTGGCCTCCTCCTAGATATGTATGTTCTTAACATTGTGTTGTATCAAGTAAGTATTTCAAACCCTTCTCTCTATGTTGTGATCCCCTGTGATGTTTTATATATTATTTAGGCCTCCTAGGATGACCCTTGATACTCTTGTAAGGTCAAGGATACTGGGAGACCACCTCTGTTGTGACCATTCTTCTATTTGTATCATCATTCTTCTATTGTTCCTCTCCTCTATTTTAGTATTGTGTGTCATGCCTTAGGGGCATAGCATTGCGGTTGGTGACTTGGGGGCACCTTCCTATGTGACGACCCTAAGGCACTTGTTCTCCTCTCTCATTTTATTGTTTACCTTCTTCTAGTGGTTCTATCTAGTTGGCAAATGATGAAAAATAATAAATACTGATACGAACCAAGAGTCCCTTCAGCAAGTAAAGAAAAAATGGACCTAGTCCATATATGACTATGGGGTTGATATATATATCTGAAACATGGCTAGTAGAATCACTCCATGTGATATTTGATGTTGTCTTATTATGTTAACAAATCATAACAATACATATGCTCTATGCACTTTGATTATTTTGGGTGTCTTGCCTTGTTACACTCGATTCTGAGATGCTTGCGGTATAAGCCCCATAGTTATACTCGGCTTCCGAACCTGTAGTATAGCCTTGGCTCTTTATGTGATTGTTTCATGCATTATAGTTATCTTAGCATAATGTGTGTTTGTGGGAACATTTAGCAATCATGAAGCACATGTCACCTCTGGGGGCATGGGCTTTGTGAAAGCTCTTGTTCCCTTGTGTTTTCTCTCTACCTTAAAGTGCTTGATATCGGTACATGATATCAATCACCTTAAGGTGGGGGCATATAAGGTAAGTTGTCTGATGATTTTGGTACTAACAAAGTGTGTTTGTAAGACCTCTGTGGAGGTGGTATGTTGTATCTCTAGCATGAGTGCACATATTTTCTAAATTACAATCAGAAAGCCCTCTACAAAGGCGAGATATCATGCATATCCTTTTTATTCAAATCCCTCTATGGACGTAGGGATGGTGTATCTCTTGAGATAGTATACATCCTTTTTATTTCAAAAGTCCTCTGAGTAGGCAAGGTTTGTGTATCCTCACATAAGCATTTCTTTGTCGGTTGTTGTGGCATAAGCCCAACCGTCAGGTGTGCCTGTAGCATGCTTGAGATGGTGGGGGCTTGGAAATAAGTTCCTTCCATCACCTTATTTGTCATGTTTTAGACGTATAGTTTCTTTGGCATACTATGGCACTTGTGTATTCCATGTGTCTTCCATGTGTTTTCCCCCTTGTGTAGTCTAAAGCTGTGTGGTGAAATGCCCCTCCCTACACTTGAGCTTTGTATGGCATGTTTATTGCCAAGTATGGTCTCAACAGTGATGGGTAAAATGGGATAATCAAAATGAATTATAAAAACCCAAAAACATCAATGGAATGTGTAAGTAAATAAGGATTTAAAATAATAGATTGATACTCACAACCTTTTTACCTAGCGATTTCCATTGTTTACCTATTCCCGTTTGATTTTTAGTGATGAATGTGGCCCTCAAGAAGCTTGCTTCCTTGCTTCAATTCCTCAAGATATAGTCTAGTCCTTATAATCATCCTATGAAATTCTTCAGTGTATTCCTTCAAAGATTTCTCCTTTTGTCTTAGGTTTTAATCTCTTAAACCATTCCAACTCATAGTGAGTAGGTATGAATTGATTCTTCAACTTTGTCACCATCCTATCCCATTTTATGATTTTCTCTTTTCCTCTCCTATTCTTATCCAATTGAACTTCTTTCCACCAAATAGAAGCATGTACCTTCAACTTAGATTTTGCAAATCTCACCCTTTTTGGATCTATTTCCTCATATTCAAAGTACTCCTGCATGTCACTTATCTAATCAATCAGTTTCTCAAGGTATAAATTTCCTGTAGAGTTTGGAATCTCAATTTTAGGTCTCTTACCAATCTTAGAAATAGCTTTCAACATCTTTACTTGATCTGATTCTTCTTCTTCTGGAGCTTCTTCATTTTGGTTAGTAGCTTGAAATTCATCATCACTTTCATCTTCATGTCTAGATTTTAGTCCTCTTCTTCTATCTTCTTCTACAACATCCAATCTAACTTTCATTTTTCTCATCATCTCTATCATTTCTTCCATTCTTTTAGTAACATTGGCCATAGCAAGCATCCTCCTTGGTAGCATCTCTTCCTAGGATCTGGTGCAATTGCCTCAATTTGGTGATCTAAGTATAGGGTTGTAATTGCCTCACAATCAGCACTCTATTGACAAAAACAAGTAGATTGCCTCAGGTAGGTGATCGGTTCACCACAAGATCTTCTGGAATGCCTTCAATCCCAAAGTATTCACAAACTTTGCTCTAATACCACTTGGTGCAGTCAGGGTTGGAGGGTCCAAAGAATGGACTATCCAAGCCTACAACTAGAATTAACACAACGGAAACAACACAAGAATTTAATGCAATGGAAGAATCATATGCTCAATAATTACAATGATTATATGTCGGTAGCATGTAGGCTACAATCTAGCTTTATAGGCTTGCTTTCTAGATTACAATATACATGAAATATATGGTATTGAAGTGCCTCCAAAAAAGAACTATCGTTATAACTTACTATCAAATAAGAATCAACTATCTATCAACTAACTATCAACTTCCTTCCTAATTGTAACGTCGAAAATTGTCCTCCTGTATGGAATGGTACAATTTCCCTTGGTTTAGCTCCTCACTCTTGGTGGTCTCTCAACCGTTTCTCTTTCCACATTCCCAAAACCCTAATTGACTTAGTCTAGGAGTAACTTATTCACTTTTTGAGGAAATTGATTGATAGAACCTGGAAAGGGATTTGAGATTAGGGTCCCTAGGACCCCCAAAAATGTAGATCTAAGCTGAAAGTGGGGGCTTGGACTTGGGTGCCCATGCCCTAGTCCTCCCCAGTTTCATGGGATTTTGAATTTTACCAGGGTGTCGGTTCCTGTCGAGTGCTTCGAGATTCCGTTTTCAAATTCTCAATTTTCACGTGATATCAAGATGTTACTTCGAAATTTGAATTCCCTAAAGATAGATATAAAAAGACATTTGCAAATCATTTTTTCACACACAATTCTTATGCAAGCTTGATGCCAAAACTTTGGCACAATTGCCATTGAAGATCAGTGACTTGTTGAAGCTATTCAAAGTGTTCTTTATTTGCTATCTTGGAGACAATGGATTAAGGCTAGGAATCAAGATCTTGAGTCTATCTTGCTCTTCCTAGGGTTTGTACACCTTTTACATGATCGAGAGAAGGGTTGAGGCCTCCAACAGTGAGCTTGGAGATCCTCCGTGGACATTACCAATTTGCCTTCTTGTTCATGCAAGTCTTCATTTGTTTCATCTCCTTGAGGTGAAGTTGTATGTATTTATTGATGCAAAGAAAGTTATTGATCTTCCCTTGATTGAGACATCTAGGGTTTGATTTTATGCATACACATGTTGTTAGGTTTGCACACACTTCTGCAAATCTTTATCTCTAGCTATTGTTGAGGTAGAAATATCGAAGACGAGGCTTGACTAAGGCAAGCTCCTATATAGCCACAACAATTTCCTTCTTTTGTATGTGTAGATCGTGTTTCATAGGTTCCGGCGAAAAGAAGCTACAAGAAGAAGGATATTGTGGGTATAGTCATGACAAAAATTTTAGATTTTTAGATTTTGAGACTTGCGAGACATTAGAGTGGGTGCCCTAGTCCAACCAAGTGTTTTATTCAGGATCTGGGAGCCTTTTTGCAGTCCCAGACACCCTGTGTAGAAGGTTTTCCTATTCAAGAATTTGCAAGGAATTGGAGCGGGTGCCCTAGTCCAGGTGGCCCTCAAATTCTAGGTACACTATCTCTGAAACCCCTCCTCTACACTTCTGTGATCAGTTTTACCAGATACTTCATCAGTTTCTGTATATTGTTGATTTGAGGCATAATTAGGGTTTTACTTGTTTGAAAGTACAACACTTGATAAAATCTTGATTAGAGCCTTAGGTTTCATAACCACGCAAGCATAAAAGGGAGGCAAAGTGATTAGAAGCTTGTTCACAAGCTCGATCCTTGTTTCCCCAATGCTTAGTGGAGAAATGGTGGCATTTAACCTAGAGTAACAAACCATCAAATTTTCCCCTAAACATTTTGGCGAACCTAAGCTTTAAATAATTTGCATCCTTTTAAACTTCAAATTTGACATAATTTGCTCTTCTAAAGTATAATTGGATTAAAAAAATTGTTTAGTGAAATTTGCATATGTTAGATTGTGATTACATTGTTTATCTTTTCACTAAAAGAGTTGGAAATTAGCATTGATTGTTGAAAGTTGTATTTCATTTGTAAAGGCCATCATTGTGCAATTAAATCTTGGTTTAAATAGAGCATGTTAGAATGTCAAATTATTTTTTGCAATATTTTCATGCTTATGATGAGTCATTTAGTCGTGATGACTTTGATATGTTAGATGAAGCCCTTGAGGACTTTATCTTGATTGAACATTCTACTACGACCTCAAAGCTGTCACTATTTCAAAGATTTGTAAATGCAATTTATGTTCCTAAATCTAAAGAAGAGATTAAAAAACCAAAAATTGTGGTTACTCTATGTGCAAATGTGGTTCAACCATCCTCTAAACCTATGCTTGTTATTAAAGGTCTTTCATCTTCTTCTCAATCTCCTGATCACATTTATGATTGTGTAAAACAAATTGTGAAACAAAACTTACAACAAACCAATCATAATGTGGTTTCTCATGCATATAATACTCAAAATAACAAACAAAGTACACAACAAATGAATGTTCTGATAACTTTACCAGCTTCTTAACCTATGCTTCCTCAAGCACCTCGTTTAACATATAAAGGTGGTAAAGACTATGATCTTGTAGAGCAGCTTCATGCTATTCCTACAAAGATATCTCTTTGGGAACTTATACAAACTTCACCTACTTACCATGGAATGCTACAAGAAGCTTTACAAAAGGTGATTGTTCCTCCTGCCATTAAATCAAATGATGTTTTTGCTTTACTAGATTGTATGCATGCAACAAAACAAATATTTTATTCCAACAACATGAGTTACCATCTCTCGAGGTTTAGAAGTAGTATGATCCTTTGGTTGTCTTTATTACGATCAACAAAACATTGGTTAAGAGAGTGATGATGGATAATGGGTCAGCCCTTAATGTTTGTGCTATTGATTTATGGCATAAAGTTAAAGTAGACATATCTGCTGTCAAACTAGAATCATTAAATATTCATGGATTTGATAATGTTGGATGACAATCTATGGGCACTATAACTTTACCTATACAAGTTAGACCTGTGATGGTGCCTACCTTGATTCATGTCATGCCTTGTTCTCTATATTATAACATGATTCTGGGCAGACCTTGGATACATGTGTTAGGAGCAGTTCCTTCTACTTTACACCATTCAATTAAGTTTATATTTAAAGGGAAATTGCATACTATCCATTCAGATCCTGAACCTGATAATTGTTTGCAAATGGAAGTGCATAAGTATGTTGTTGGTCCTAAAATCTTAAATAATCTGAAAGCTGAATTGTTAGCTCCTCTTGCCTCTAGAAATACTATGCAAGAGCCCTAACAATTGAATGCATTTGTTGGTGATGACTGGGGTTCATTAGATTTTACATCCTCTTCCACAGGAGAATATAAACTTAAAAACCCTGTCCTCGAAACATCAAATATTGCATCGATCACATCACATGCTTCAAATGATAAACATAGGACTGCTTTGATGGAAAATAAAGATAATACTCTTAGTTATACTACTGACTATGAGACTTACAAAGCTCTGCCTTCGTCTAAAGAAATAGTCTCTCTCTATGGCAGAAGATTCCAAATCCTTTACAAAAATTGTGACTATGTAGATAATGGTTGTGGCATAAATCAACATGGAATCAAAGTCCCTATACAATCCACTTTGCAACATTACTCGAGTGGCATTGGATATAATCCTTTTAGGGAATCCAAGGCCCGCAAATGCCCTACTCTAAATCTAAATACAATATCAACACTTAGTCTGATATACCTTGAGATGATTGACACCAATTGTCCTCCAGGATCACTTCCTTTAGATATGCTTACTGTGGATGAAGTGATAATGGAATTCTTAGGCACTTATGATGGTATTCCTCGTTATCACCATAAATGTGGCCTACCTTATTGTTTAAACAATGATGCATATTTTGGAAAGACTACTAGCACAATAACTACTATAGTAGAGCATAGTGAAGAAATTGAAGAACAATTACAATCTTACAATCCCCCTGACCATAGTACTCTCCTCAACAGAAAGACTATTGATGTTGTTATGGATAAGGATAATCCTGAAAAAGTTATCCCTATGGCTGATTGTTTAGATGTGGAAGAAAAAGAAGAAATGACTAAATTACTGAGTGAATTCTTATAATTGTTTGCTTGGAATTATTCAGACATGCCTGGTATAGATCCTCAGATTGTAACGCATAACATTGTGTTCAAACTAGATGTTAAGCCTTTCAAACAAAAGAATCGTAAGATGAATCCTAGGATTGATTTGCTTGTTAAAACTGAAATAGAAAAACTCTTACAAGCTGGCTTTATTCAACGTATTGATTACTCTCCATGGATCTCAAACATTGTTGCCATCACTAAGCCAGATGGTCGTATAAGAATCTACACAAATTTCTGAGATTTAAGTTTGGCAACTTTGAAAGATGATTTTCCACTTCCTAATATCGATATGATCGTTGATTCCATAGCCAGACATGAGTTGCTATCTTTTATGGATGGATTTTTAGGATATAATCAAATCCTTATAAATCCTCTTGATCAATATAAAATAGCCTTTATAACACCTTGGGGTACATTTTGTTGGGTAGTCATGTTGTTTGGACTTAAGAATGCAGGAGCTACTTACCAACGTGTGATGGCTCTTATATTCCATGATTATATGCACAATATTCTAGAAGATTATGTTGATGACATCCTAGAGAAGTCTATCCATTGTAAGGATCATGTTAAAAATCTTTGACAAATATTTGAGCGCATATGAAAATATAATATGTGATCAAATCCTCATAAGTGTGTTTTTGGCGCGGACAGTGGAAAGTTACTTGGATTCATCATTTCAAATCGAGGTATAGAAGTCGATATGAAAAATATAGATGCAATTGTTAATATGCCAATACCTGAGAACATATCTCAACTTCATAGCTTGCAGGGAAAGATACAGACCATTCATCGATTTGTTTCACAACTCACGGATAGGACTCACCCCTTTATGCAACTACTGAAGAAAGATTCTCATTTCCAATGGAATTCTGAATGTCAGAAAGATTTTGATGATTTAAAGGATTACTTAGCCAATCTGCCTGTTTTACAACCCACTGTTTCTGATAAACCATTCCTATTATACATCTCAGCATCTAACAATGCCCTAGCAGCACTGTTAGTGCAACATAACGATGTAGGCAAAGAATGAGCTGCCTATTACATCAGTCGTACTCTGCTTGATTATGAAGTGTGATACACAGTCATAGAAAATCATTTCTTAGCTTTAGTGTTTGCCACACAAAAGCTTAGATATTATCTCTTAAATGCTGAAGTGCATGTAATGGTAAAGTTCAACCCTTTGAAACATCTCTTTGCAAGAACAGATTTATCGAGTCGTCTTGCTAAATGGGTTATGTTGTTAACAGAATTTGATTCCAAATTTATCTCACAAAAAGCAATTAAAGGGAAAGTGATAGATGACCAGTTAGCTGAAGCTCCCTCACCCTTTTCTATACAAAATGTCGACACTTTTCCTGAAAAATAGATTCTAACAATCTCTACGAAGGAGAAATGGGAGTTATACTTCGATGGATCAAAATATCAAACTAGCTCCGAAGCTGGTGTTATATTAATACCTCGCATGGGTAAGCCAATTCCCTTATCTTACCATTTAGACTTTTTATGCATAAACAACATAGTTGAATATGAAGCTCTTATAGCTAGACTTCGTGCATCTTTGGCTCTTAGTATCAGGAATATTACAATATACGGAGATTCTCAATTAATTGTTAAATAGATAACAATATCGTATCAAACTAAGCACAATAAGCTTTCTCAGTATCGTGAGTTTGCATTATCTCTCTTAAAATAGTTTGAATCATATATGATCGACACCATTACTAGGAAAGATAATTGGCATACGGATGCAATGGCAAGCGCAACTTCCCTTATATCCCTTGATGGTTCTCTTGAGGAATTTACCTTTATTATTCATAATCTTAAGACATCGATAATTGAAAGCCCTATAGTTGTGAATTTGGAACTCTATGGTAATACATACACTGATGAATGGTTCTACTATATAGTCAATTATTTATGCGATGGAACCATTCCAGACTCGACATCTTAGAATGCTTGACTCCGTTTACGCAAACTAGTAGTGCAATACATTATATTATCGAATGTCTTATATCGATGAAGTTATAATGGTGTTTTACTCCAATGTTTAAGTAATGCAGAGATTCTGATAGCTTTAGAAGAAGCTCACTTTGGTGCTTGTGGAGGGCATTTCTTTGGAAAATAGTTGGTGCAAAAATTGTTACGTGTGGGTATTATTGGCAGCATATGGAGCAAGATTCCTTTGCTTACGTCAAGAGATGCCCGCAATGTCAACAACATAAGCACCTCATTCATGCTCCTGCTCAAGAGCTTTGTGCCTAGGTGTCACCATGGCCATTTTCTATCTGGGGCTTGGATCTAATTGGCAAAATTTCCCCACCCTCCTCTCAAGGACATATGTTTATCATTACTGCCACTAATTATTTTTAAAAATGGGTCGAAGAGATCCCTTTGCGATCCATGACCACTGAGGTAATCTGTCGATTCATACAAGATAACATAATTTCTCGATTTGGGATACCTTCTTCCTTGGTTGCAGACAATGGAACACCATTTAAGAACAAGGATGTGAAAAAATTCCTAAAAAAATATCATATACAACATCGCTTCTCTATGCCTTATTACCCTCAATCAAATGGCCAAGAAAAAGATTCAAACAAGGTTATTGGATAGATTTTACAGAAAAATGTTAATAAACATCAAAAAGATTGGCATATGCAATTATCCTATGCACTATGGGCTTACAGAACAAGTATTCAAACAACTCCAGGTAACATACCGTACAATCTTGTCCATGGCATAGATGCAATAATGCCCTTGGAGTTAGAAATTCCTTCTTTGTGAATTTCCCTAAGAGACATCATGGATGATGACATAGAATGAGAGAAAAGATTACAGGAACTTGAGATGCTTGATGAAAGACGTGTTAACACTCTTGAACATCTCAAGGCTTATCAAAAAGGAATATAATGAGCCTATAATGTGTAAGTCATACAACATTCATTTAATGTTGGGGAATTAGTTCTTTATGAAAATCAACGCAATGTAAACGTACTGCCTAGTGAAAAAGGCAAGTTCAACCCTAGCTGGCTTGGACCATATATAATCACTAAAACCTTTGGATCTAGAGTGTATAAATTAGCTGATGAGCAAGGTACACTGCTTAAAGAACCTATTAATACAGTGCACCTCAAAAGGTTTTATGCTTAAGATCTAATGTTAAATGTTTATAAGTTAATTTAGTACATAGATTAGCTTCAATTTTGACAAGATAGTATTATTTTATCTTAATTCATTTTGCATTATATCTTTGTTCAATTGATCATTGTTGCATCGTGTTTAAGTAATAATTGCTTAGATCACTTTTGCATTAATTGAATGTAGCATGGAAATTAAAGGTATGTGTAAAATAATTAATCATTGTGTTTGTTACTACATGTTCTTTTGGAATTGTTAGTAAATCACAATAGTATTAATTATAGCATTTAGACATCATCACTAGTTGCATTTTACAAAAATCACATGTGATAGATCAAAAGGCACTACACACAGATCAAAAGAAATAAACATCATATATATATATATATATATATATATATATATATATATATATATATATATATATATATATATATATATATATATATATATCAGTTTCAAGTACACATCCAAGTTAACTATCCCCCAAAACAAAATGGGATGTCGTACTACCTAAAGTCTAGGAATCACATAGCTGAGCCTCGATCGCTTGTACCCTTAGGCCCTCATGGTCTGTGAGTGACAGAAGCCTGACCATGAGTGGCTATGGACCACGAATGACTCCTAGAGACACTTTGTGATCGTAACCCCCTGATCTCACCTCTCATCTCTATCATCCGCTCATGTGCCTCCTAGTACATCCTTTGGTACAGGTCTCTCTTAGCCTGAACCCTATCTCTGTCAACTCTTGCTTGCTAGAACTCCCGCAGTAAGAACTCACTGACAGCTGGCTCTCCCTCTAATGTAGGAACAACTACCATCTGCTCTTGCTGTGCCTTGAGCTCAACCTTGACGTACTTGGCTCTCTATCAAAACTCCTCTCTCTCTCTCATGCAGACTGCTCTAGCATGGCCTCTATAGCAGTCTTGTATCTGACAACAGGCATAAATAACTCAGCATGCTGCCCAACAGATGATCGTGGCAAATGATCTGCCTGCACCCACTGCTCTGAGGCATCTGTCAGTAATATGTCTCCTATGACGTGACTCACAAAGTCTCGCCATGCATCTATCCCAACTATAAAATAGAGAATGAGATAGATTTTAGACTCCCATATAAAAATCATAAATAATAAACTATACCAAAACATAAAATAATAAATCAAACCTTACCTAGATCTCCATCTCACCAGGATGGCTCTCAGATCACCGATGGTGTGATGAGCTACGCTATCTAATCTGCAGCTGGGGGCATAGGCCTGCTACTCCCCTTGCTCTGTCTAACTAGGCCTCACATCATCTACAGGAATAGGACCATGAGCCTTGGTCCATAGTCTTGACTCAGTCTCCTCATCAGTGGTCACCTCCTCCAGGCTCTATCATGATCTCACTCTGAAGACATACTATGATGGGACCTCCTCAGACTCATCCTCCTCCTCCTCCATACCCTCCTCGAGATCATAGTATCCCGCAAAGTCACTGACGTCATCCTCCACCCCTATGTCACTAGCGAGACTAGCCCAAGGTTGAGTATCCCCTATAAGGTGCCCAGGTGGAAAGATAGGTGTAGGCCATGATGTGTGCCACCAAGTCCAATATGCTCAGGTACACTTGACATCATCTGTGCCTAATACCAGCTCTGCATCCTCAGGACCCTCATCGTCGCTAAGTGGTATGTCTGCTATAATCAATTGTTGGATAGTATTGACTCTAACTGCACTCCAAGCTACACGTGCATAGCTCAGATGAATCAGAGGAACATCCTGTACTTGTTCAAACTATTGTGCCACCCTGTCATAATGGAACCAAGATACAGTGTGATCAAGGTGACCAGCCATCAGCCGATCCCTCTACATCTAAGCTAACTTCCTCTACTTGTTAGGCCATCTGATGAAGCCATGATACGGTCTCTAGATGATGTCACCAGGTTGCAATCTATCAAATACTACTCTCTAGTATAACAGATTATCGTGCCTCCAACACCTAACTAGTGGGTAGCTGTAGACACACAGATGGGTGAACGCTGCCTCTATTAGAAAACACATCAGTCGTGTGCACCTAATGTGCTCAAAGGCCCAAACCTATAACAATGTGCAAACCAACAGACTCTGCATCTCGTAGTGGGCATATCACCCTAAGTCACGATATAGGTACTCAAGCATACTGTACCCCCATACATAGACAGTTTGATGCGCCTCCATTGTTCTGATAGTATGAACGAGAGCCCCGTGAAGGTGAGTGCCTCATCCATCTAGTGCAATGGCTAGGGCGACTATGACAATCATGATCCTCTGTAGTAAGGGAATGTCTCTGCATCCCTACTCTAGTAAACGGAGCTGAATGTGCCCTTGCTCTACCTGTGAAATAGTGCGACCCAAACAATATAGCTGACTCTCATGAGTATACTCCACTAAGTGATGTCCAACAATCCTCACTGTCTCTCCTCAGATTGGCAGTCGAAGGATCCTGAATACATCCTCCAGTGTGATGGCGACCTCGCTAGTTGATAAGTGGAAGGTGAATGTATTTGCATCCCATCTCTCCATCAGTGCCATAAGCATCACACAGTGGAATATGATTGTGGGCATCTCAAACACCCACCATAGGCCCACCGTCTGTAAGTGCCCTATCCCTACGGCCATCAAAGTCTAGCATGCTCTTGCAGAAGTGCCATCAAATGACCACTTGTGTGCTCCTGCATCTCAGGGACATCCTGCAGATCAGATAGAAAGCAAGAGTATTAGAATTTGCTCTAGAAACCAAAATAAGCCATCAAAAACTGAATAGAGTGCTTGAGCCTAGGGCCCATGTCCTCTAAGGACCAAGGCACCCCAAGAAGACTAGGGTGCCCCAGAGGGACACTAGCGCCCCTGTGGGAGTAGGGTGCCCCAAAGAGACTCTGGCGCCCTCAGTGGACCTAGCACCCTTGTCTGGGAACCCTGTCCACCTTCCCCTCTAGGCATAGACATCGATAACTGTGAAAGCAAAATATGAAAAAAGATGACATAAGGATGGAATTAGGGCCCTACCTCTTCCTCAAAGCATTTCTCTACCACTCAGGCTTGGAGAATCTCCATTCACGGTGGATGGTATGGACATCGGCTCGACATGGTCGCTCTCCTATTCTCCTCTCTCTCTCTCTGCAGTAACAAGAAACAAGAATGAGTTAAGTGATAAGTGACAACTCCTTTTTACATAATATAAATAAGTGAGACATCTTATCCCTAACTAGGTGCAAAAAATGCACTCTTTCACTCTGGAGCCCTTTTCTCGAGCTATCGAACTCTGATTTCAATATCGTTTGTTGCCTTTGAATCTTGGTTCTGCTCTCGTCCTTACCCAATGTGTTATGTTTGAGCATTGGTTCTTCAAATGACCCTCATAACATATTTCCCTTCAAATTGATGTGTGGATATCTCCTTGTTTCTACTCTTGGACTAAGCAATCAGAAACAAGGGGGGCATATATCTCCCTCAATTTCCTTCCTCACCATGTTTCATTATTCAACCCCCTTAGTGTTTTTGATACTGACTCATTGGTGGTGGTTGCAGGTTGATTTGATTCTAATTTCTCTAAAAAGCGTTTCTTTTTTAGGATATGGTTCCTAACTTGGTGGTCCTACAGGATTGTAGAACTGGGGGCTTCTTCTTGTTCATCAATAATGCTTCGACTTCCTCTACAGTATCCTTTTGGATATCCTTTTCATGATTGATGTATTTACTTTCCTTTAGTTGCATATGCATGTAGTGTCATATGGCCACTAAAGTGGGGGCTAAATGTAACATTAGAAATTGTCCTCTTGTATGGAATGGTACAATTTCCATCAGTTTAGCTCCTCACTCTTGGTGGTCTCTCAACCTTGATTGACTTAGTCTAGGAGCAGCTTATTCACTTTTTGAGGAAACTAATTGATAGAACCCAGAAAGGGATGTGAGATTAGGGTCCCTAGGACCCCCAAAAATGTAGATCTGACCTGAAAGTGGGGGCTTGGACTTGGGTGCCCGCGTCCTAGTCCTCCCCGGTTTCACAAGATTTTGAATTTTGGCAGGGTGTCAGTTCCCACCGAGTGCCTCAGGACTCCGTTTTCAAATTCTCAGTTTTCATGTGATATCGAGACTTTACTTCAAAATTTGAATTTCCTAAAGCTAGATATAAAATGACATTTGCAAATCATTTTATCACACACAATTCTTATGAAAGCTTGATGCCAAAACTCTGCCGCAATTGTCATTGAAGATCAGTGACTTGTTGAAGCTATTCGAAGTGTTCTTTATTTACTATCTTAGAGACAATGGATGAAGGCTAGGAATCAAGATCTTGAGTCTATCTTGCTCTTCCTAGGGTTTGTACATCTTTTGCATGATCAGGAGAAGGGTTGAAGCCTCCAAAAATGAGCTTGGAGATCCTCTGCTGACATTGTTGATTCACCTTCTTGTTCATGCAAGTCTTCATTTATTTCATCTCCTTAAGGTGAAGTTGTATGTATTTATTAATGCAAAGCAAGTTGTTGATCTTCCCTTGATTGAGACTTCTAGGGTTTGATTTTATGCATACACAAGTTGTTAGGTTTGGACACACTTCTGTAAATCTTTATCTCTGGCTATTGTTGAGGTAGAAATACCGAAGACGGGGCTTGACTAAAGCAAGCTTCTATATAGCCACAACAATTTCCTTCTTTTGTATGTACAGATCGTGTTTCGTAGGTTCCGGTGAAAAGAAACTACAGGAAGAAGGATATTGTGGGTACAATCATGATAGACTTTTAGATTTTTAGATTTTGAGACTTGTAGGACATTAGAATGGGTGCCCTAGTCCAACCATGTGTTTTATCTAGGATCTGGGAGCCTTTTTATAGTCCCAGACACCCTGTGCAAAAGGTTTTCCTATTCAGGAATTTGTAGGATATTGGAGCGGGTGCCCTCATTTAGGTGGCCCTCAAATTCTAGGTACACTATCTCTGAAACCCCTCCTCTGCACTTCTGTGACCAGTTTTACTAGATACTTCATCAGTTTCTATATATTGTTGATTTGAGGGATAATTAGGGTTTTACTTGTTTGAAAGTACAATACTTGATTAAATCTTGATTATGGCCTTAGGTTTCATAACCACGTGAGCATAAAAGGGAGGCAAAGTGATTACAAGCTTGTTCACAAGCTCGATCCTTGTTTCCCCAATGCTTAGTGGAGAAATGGTGGCATTTAACCTAGAGTAACAAACCATGAAATTCTCCCCTAAACACTAATGTATCTCATGAATGCTTATATATCATCTTCTAGCTCATAGAATGCTCTACATCAGCATCAAGAAGTCTCAAACCCTAATGCAAGATGAAACATGTAGGTAACATGTAGGTCAACCTACAACTCATGGTAATGCTCTATAATGAATGAAACTTGATGTAGTCCTCAATGAAGGTCTATCCAATCCTTTAATACCTCATGTGATGTTCCATTTATCTCAACAAGTCATAGAAATTCTCTGCAACTCTATATGATTAAACTGAATGATGCTTGTTCTGACCTGTGAAAACTAACAATCTTCTAATAGCAATAACTCTTAGCATATGAATCCAAATCTCATGAAATATGAATATGTTGTAGATGACATAGTGTAGAAGATAAGTCTTTCTCCATGAGCTCTGAAATGAAGATGTGGTAGAATGCGATAGAAAATTCTAAAACTTCAAATGATTAAACTGTAACTGAAATGCAAGAAAAGAAAAGAAAGCAAATGTTTTTTTCGGTTGATGCAAGATTTCTCTTCAACCTAGGATTCTCCTGCATCACAAAGATTTTTCCAAAGAATTAAGAGGGTATCACTCTAGATTGGTACTATCAACTTCTAAAAGCATTGATCGACTCTTTTAGATAACTCATTGATCAATTTGTGGTTGCCTTCGACATAAACAAACTAGTCAAGACAAGAATATGAGAATTTATAGCACTTAAACAAGGAGCAAACGAGTTGGTTGCACATTTTATCACATGATGTAGTAAATTTCTCTATTCTTCAACAAACGCACCAAACATGGATCATAGAGAACTTTGTGATCTCTTCTTGCATTCTCTCAATAATGGTATACAAGAACAAGTCCAAAACTCCCTTACACATCATATGAAGAAGCACTTGAAAGTGCCCTAGAATTGACCAAGTTTCTATTGATAGTGGAAGAAGGGAGTATGATGCCAATGGAAGGTTGATAAACAATGATAAAAATAACAAATCCTTGATAAATGATCAAGACACAGATGGGTCAACAACACCTCACCATCCAGAAACAACAATAATTGTGACTATGATACTCATAAAATTTAGGGGAACCAAAATGTCAACAACTATCCCCTGAGAATCAACAAGCATGTTAATATGCATAGGACAACTAAGAGGGGGGGTGAATCAGTTGTCACAAAAATTTAATCACTTATCAATATTTCAAATGCTCAATCATTGTTATTAAGATTTAATCATGAAAGCATGAAAGATGAAGTTTAACACAATAACATATTCAACACATGAGACACCAGATTTTTACATGGAAAAACCTATAAGGGAAAAACCACGGTGGGTGTTAGCCCATAGAAATATATATGTTATAACAATACTGAAAAACAAAGGCTCACTACCCAAAAATGCTCACTGCAAAGATCAGCTCATTGTCAGGGATTTGCAAACTGATTTGATAGCATCTACTCCATGCCTAAGTTCAATTCCATTGAAGTGCAATGCTTCATCTCTGCTCTTCTCTTCTTACACTTCTCGCTTATCTTCACATTTTTCTCATGAGGATATCTTTTTCACAACTGAATTACATGTTTTTATACTACTCATCAACCTTGGAATGTACATCAAGGTCAGCATTACATTTATCAACCATTGGAACAATCTCTAAGGTCCGCATTACAAACATAGATAGAAAATAGGTCTGGACCTAATACAAAATTAGCTAAGGAAAGGATGTAAAGATGTATGCGGATAACACTATGCCTTAGCTGGGACTCAAATGCAATCTTCCACACATCAAAATGCTTCTATAATCTTCAATGCATGTCTGCAATCAGTGAGAACAACCAAGTCAGCTAAGACTGGTGTTCACATTAGGACTTCCAAGAACACTCTTCATTCAATGTGGAGGAATGCAGAGCATAATACATTCTCCCTGTCACCACCAAACATATAGCAAAAGTAGTTTTCACTCTGGTGAACATAACTTACTCCAATCTTCATACTGGAGGCTCAAACTTGGAACATAGCATCTTCAGACATGCCTCTAAATAACTTCCAATCTGTAGACAAGGATATTCATTCTACAGGAAATGTGGAGTAATCTGTTGGACTGTTCTTTTGTAGACAACGATACTCTACAACACATTGTTTCCACCGGAGGAGAAAATTTTCTCAAGATCCTGTTGTGCCTTGCACACATGCCCCATTTTGCCAAATGGAGACCCCCTCTTTTGCTTTGGCTTGGAGTCTCAACCTTTTTGCCTTATGATGATGAGAAAGTGAATTTGTGCTTAGAGTGCAGGATTTGTTCCAGATTTGAGTACTTTGCATGTTTGGAGTGATTTGATGTCTTTCATGGTTGATTTGGAGGTGTCTTGGGTGGTCTTGTGCTTAAAAGATAGTCTTTTGTTACCTTTTGCACTAAAATTGGGTGTTACTGCACTTTGCTCCAAAATCTTGTGTCATGGGATGTTGCCCTTGTAAGTGCTTCTATAGGATGTTTCATGTTGAAATTCATAGTTTCCAGATCTTACAATTGCAAAATCATGTCAAATTCCATTAGATTTCACTAAGGGGTCCATATGCTTTCACCCTGATACATGGTCCTGAAGCCCTGATTTGGCTAAGTCTGAAATCCTGAAAATCCTAAAAAATGGCTAAGTCTGAAATCTGGTGGAACCTCAAAATTCTAGAATCTGCATATGAAATCCTATGGATCTGGAACCTATCTCAAACTTTCACCCTGACCAATTCAAAATCTGGCACTAAAAATGACCCCAACTGCAAAAAGTGCTAAAAATAGCCTCTGTCGACCTTTGCGCTAAAAATAGCCTCTACCGACCTTAGAGCTAAAAACAGACTTCGCGGACCTGCGCTAAAAATGGAACCGACTGACCTCATGAAGCATCATTTTAGTCAGTCAGACCCAAAATCCACGCTAAGGTCAGACGACCCCAAAATCCACGCTAAGGTCAGACAGACCCAAAATCCACGCAAAGGTTGGATGACCCCAAAATCCACGCTAAGGTCTGACGGACCCAAAATTTGCGCTAAGGTTGGACGGACCCAAAATCCGCGCTAAGGTCGGACGACCCCAAAATCTGCACTAAGGTCGGACGGACCCAAAATCTGCACTAAGATTGAACAGACCCAAAATTCTTACTAAGGTCAGACAACCCCAAAATCCACGCTAAGGTTGGATGACCCCAAAATCTGCGCAAGGTCGGACAACCCCAAAATCAGCGCTTTTTGGTATTTTGGCCCAAAAATTGAGTTTTTCAAGGTACAACTTGGATTTTCTTGATGGATTTGAATTGCATATCTATTTTTCACATCATGATGAACATTTTATCAAGTTTGTGTGGATTTTGGGCATGTTTTATGACAATTAATGCTACTGCACATGGAAAGTCTGTGACCCCTAAAAATCCTACTTTTTACAGAAAATGCTAGAAAAACATGAAATAAAAGTTTACAAATGGATTCTATTGACCCCAAAAACTTCCCTAATCATCATATTGGCCAAATGGGTAGTAAAAAATGATGAAAAATGCAGAAAATCATGCAAAAATCACTAGATTTAAGAGGTTGGTTATAAGAAAGTGACATTGACAATGAGCTGTTTTGACTGATCCATGACTACAAATGGACATGTTTTGATTTAAAATGATGAAAAATGACTTGTTAAGATGAAATTGATACTTTTCATTGCAAATTGCAGGTCTTGGAGGGCATAGGAGCTTGTTGGAGCCATCTTGAGAGGATGCACACACAGATATGCAGTGCTGACCCAGAAATGCAGAATCGACATTCTATCAACCAAATTGCTACTGCACCTGCAAGAGGATGTTAGTATGATGTTTGGGATGATGGAAATAAGTCCCCAGAGCTTGAAGACACTGAAGATCATGCCTACATCACTGTTGTTCCTGCAAATCCAGTCCAATGTCCTAGTGATCCAGTTTGGGGGTCATAACTCCTAGCTATTTTATCAGAATTTAAACTTCTTGGACTCGTTGGAAAGATAAACTGATTATCTAGTTTGAACCACTTGGTTAAACAAGTTTTGAGCCCCCATTCTGCTCCGAAGGCCTCTGAAAATGCAATTTACTATGATGTAGAAAATACCAAAAATTGTATTTTTGATATTTTCTCAAAAATACCACTTAAATGACCTTGGATCGGATCACCAAGACATGCACACAACTGTTCCAACAGTCTAGTCATCGAGAATCAGTCCAGCAAGCATCCAGTTGGATATATCTTCACTAATCAAGTGCCAAATACTCCTTTTTGATTCAGTCAGCACTTGGAATCTCATGAATCTTCATCAGCTCAAGTTTTCAAGCATCATGTGACTCTATTTTGGCTTTATTAGGCCTTGAAAGTTGACTTTTCATCATGTACAACCAAATGGGTATCCATTTTGTCTAGATTCAATGTATTTGTAAGCTGTATTTTGTCTTTTTCCTACAAGACAAAGGTAAATCTGAAAATGCAACAAACCGATGTATCTCATTAAATGCCATGTAATTTGGACCATTGGTGTTGAGTTAATCTCCACCGTCCATTGAAAACTCGGTATGGTGCCTTGTCTATAAAAGGGCCATCCTTTTCTCCCATTTATAAGAGAGATTTGATACCAAATTGTTGACTCTATGCCATTTGAAGTAATACAAAGCAAGTTTCTACAGTAATTCTGAGAATTTGTGTCTTGTGTTGGCTCATTTTGGTTTTCATGGTTCACTTCTTGCTCTCCCATAGTTAGATTAGTTGTGCTTTTGTAATATTGATGGTTTGCTAAAGCATTTGATGAATACTCTAAGTCCATACTTTTAGTTGTTTGCTGATGGTAAATAGCTGTGTAAAGTTAGCCTGGACTGATTATTTGTGTTGAAGTTCAATTGCATTTCATAAGTTAAGTTGCACCGTTTGTTGGGTGTTTAACAAATGAATGTGATCTGAAAATTTTTTGACCTCCATTGAAGATAGCACCATTTTCTGCAGCACTGTAACATCTATTTCAGTTTGGTAACTCAGGAAGCTGGTTTGAAGTTTTAGAGTATTTGTCTGCTGAAGCTAACCTCTACATTGTGAATGTCACTTAGGATCCTTCTAAAACCCTAACCTTTTGCATTTTCTTTGAAAACTATTATTAGCTATTACAATAAGAATTTTAGCAGCACTTTATTTTGTTTATCAACTAAAAATCATAAAAGGGTTTATGTGTATTTGCTGCCCCAAACCTGAAGATTTGCAGATTGCATGTAAGACCCCTTGTAGGCACAGCTAGAACATACCAATTGAGAGATTCCAAGCAAGCTAAGACATAGTTGTATTATCCTTGGAGTAGTCTTACCTAGGGTAAGATACTTTTCAAGAGAGGTGTGAAACCAGCAATCACACCTGTGTTGTTGTGTGCTAAAACCACCATCAACAAATCCTCAATATCAGGATCTTCAACACATACATAGACAAATATAAAGCATCTAACTCATTACAAGCAAGCATCAAAACAAGAGCACAGTTGACACCAATGACAACACTGGTTAGGCACATACTTGCAACAATCTCACCCTTTGTCATTGATGGCAACATATGATGTGAAAAACTATCAAGATCATAACGACAAGATTCTCCCCCTTTATTTGTACACATCTACACTCTTTCTTTTCTAAGTTTTTCACATGATTTCTCTGCTCTTTTGACATCAATGGCAAAGGGTACATACTTGCACTCTGCTGCTCTGATCTAACTAAACTTTTTTCTATTATCAACACTTTCTTTCTCAGGAACATCTAGCTACTCCCCCTGAGAGGTATCCCTCAAAACATCAATACAGATCAAAGAATGAGGCTTTGAGTACCACTGGACTGATGCATTCCTATGCATCTTAGTTTAGAGTAGGAGGGGTAATGACCCTAACTTTTTTCTAAGATACTAAAAACTATCCTTAGGCAGAGGCTTAGTGAAAATATTTGCAATCTGATCCCTTATGGACACATATTCCATCTTCACTTCATTCTTTGTCACCTTTTCTCTTAGAAACTGATACCTTATAGATATATGCTTTGTTCTTGAGTGCATCACTAGATTTTGTAAAATGTTTATAGCACTTGTATTGTCACAGAAGATTGCAACTGGATCTTCATACACAACTCTTATATCCTTCAAAATCTGCTTCATCCATAACACTTGAGTACAATAGCTTGCTACTACAATATACTCTACTTTCATAGTTGACAAAGAGATTGAATCTTGCTTCTTTCTTAGCCATGAAACCAATCTATTAGCCAAAAAGAAAGCGCCTCCACTTGTACTTTTTTTGTCATCAACATCTCTGGCCTAGTCAGCATATGTATAAGCACTGAGAGTGAAATCATTATCCTTTGGATACCATAAGCCATGATCTAGTGTGCCTTTTAAATACATCAAGATTCTCTTAACTGCCATCACATGTGACTCTCTTCGATCTGCTTGAAATCTTGCTATAAGACAAACTGCATGCATTATATCAAGTCTTATTTGAGTTAGATAAAACAATCCTCCAATCATGGATTTGTACTTTTTCTAATCATTCTTGGGTGATTCATTAGTTTTTCTCAACTTGCAGCCAGTCACCATGGGAGTACATACCAGTTTAGAGTCTTCCATCCCAAACTTCTTCAACAACTCTTTCACATACTTAGACTAAGATATGAAGATTCCTTTATCTTATTGATTAATTTGTAGACCCAGAAAGAAATTCATTTCACCAAACATAGACATCTCAAACTCATTTTGCATTTCACCTACAAACTTTATGCACATACCTTCATTGCCTCCAAAGATAATGTCATCAACAAAGACTACAACAATCAAGATCTGATTATTATTGATTTTGAAATAAAGATTATTGTCAGCAGTGCCTTTACTGCACCCTACTTGTAGCAAATACTTGTCTAGCCTTACATACTAGGCTCTAGAGGCTTGCTTCAGTCCATACAAGGCCTTCTTCAATATGCACACCATATCACCTTGTTTCAATAATTGAAATCCTTCCAGTTGCTCAATGTGGACCTCTTCTTCCAACTCACCATTCAAGAATGCAGACTTAACATCCATCTGCTACACTTTGAAGTCTTTGAATGTTGCAAATTCCAAAAACATTCTAATTTCTTCAATTCTTTCCACAAGAGCATAGGTCTCTTCAAAATCTATTCCTTCAACTTGAGAGTATCCTTTGCATACCAATCTTGCTTTGTTCCTTACTACTCCATTCTCATTCATCTTGTTTCTAAAAACCATTTGGTGCTAATCACATTCTTATCAGCAGGTCTAGAACTAGTTGCCAAGTTTGATTCTTTTTTATCTACATCAGCTCCTCTTCCATAGCTTTTACCTAATTTTTATCATTGTAGGCTTCATTCATAGTTTTAGGTTCAACTTTAGAAAGAAAATAGTAATTCACCTATTCTTCTGTAGCTCTTTTCCTTGTTAATACCCCTTTTCTTTTGTCTCCTATAATTTGATCTTCAAAATGATTAATTCTTACATACCTGGGAGTCTTAGCAGTGCTTTCCAGAGCCTTTTCTTCTTCATCTTGACTATCTTCTTGATCAACATTTTCTTCATTTGTTATAGCAGTAGGCTCATCTGATTCATAACCACTCAGTTCTGAAATTGTTCCTTTTTCTTCATCAACCTTCACATTAGCACTCTTAATGATTTTCTTCAATCTCTTATTGTAGCACCGGTAGGCCTTACTCTTGGTAGAGTAACCAAGGAAGATTCCTTCATCACACCTAGCATCAAACTTGCCTAGATCTTCTTCTCTTCTGATATAACATTTGCTACCAAAAACTTTGAAATATCTCACTGTAGGAGCTCTTCCATACCACAATTCATAAGGAGTTTTAGCACTGTTACCTTTAACTTGAACCCTGTTTAGGATGTACACTACAGTGTGTATGGCTTCTCTCTAGTATAATTCCAATAGGTCAGCTTGCTTCAACATAGTCCTAGCAGCCTCTTGAACTATCCTTTTCTTTCTTTCAACAACTCCATTCTGCCGAGGAGTCCTAGGTGCAAACAATTGTCTCTTTATCCCTTGTTCTTCATAGAAGATATTGAATTCATTTGATGTGAACTAACCTCCTCTATCAGACCTCAAGAATTTGATCTTCAACTCTAACTCATTCTCAACTATTGCCTTGAAGGCTTTGAACTTGTCTAGGGCTTCTGATTTATCTCTTAGAAAGGTGACCCGAATCATTTTGGAATAATCATCAATAAGCAACATAAAATACATGTCCCCTTACATACTTCTTGTTCTTGTGGGACCACATAGATCTATATGAACCACTTTTTCTCTTCATTTCTTCCTGATGGTGGATCATGAAGTGTGATCTGAAATGTCAATCTGAAAAAGCAATACACATTTTTTCTAGAAGCTCTACACTTTCATATCATGGACTGTGGAAATATTATGTCTACAACTTGTTCTTGTTTATTTACCAAATTGACATTCTTTGGAAATGGTGTTAGTAGGCTTCACAAGTTTAGGCAAATCTCTTACAGCCTGAACAGAACTTATCTTTACCAAGTTGTCAAAATTGATATAACACATTCTTCTATGCCACAGCCAACTCTCATCAGTCTGAGCCAATAAACAATAACTATTAGTTCCTTTCAAATGATCAACATTACCTCTGGTCTTTTTACTAGTGGCAATCACTGTTCTGGAGCTTTCCATGATCTTGCATCCATTGTCTTTGAATCTTAGATCATAACCTTTGTGACACATCTGACCAACACTCAAAAGATTGTGCTTTAAGCCCTTCACATACAGAACATCATCAGTATTGTGCTTTCCATCAAAATAAATAGATCCTCTTCCACAAATCTTACTAGCTATATCATCTCCAAACCTAACCACTCCACCATCATACTTTTCCAAACTACCAAACTTACTTTTGTCACTAGTCATGTGATGTGAGCATCCACTATCAATAACCCATTCATCCTTATCTTTCTCAACCTGAATAGCCAAAGCACTTTCTTCCACTAGTTTTTCTTCCTTCACATAGCTAGTAGGATTAGTAGACACAGGTTCTTCTTTAATAGCAATAAACAAGCATTCATTTGCACTAGTACTAGCATCATCAGATTCATCATATGTTACACCTTCATCATCAAGATCTCTAACATAATAGCATTTCTTTGGGATCCTAGGTCTGTTTTCAAATCATTTTCTATTCCTTTCAATTTTGTCTAGACACCTAGAAGCATAATGACCAACCTTACCACATGTAAAACATTTGAAAGGTAAATTGCCTTTGAACTTACCGGAACCTCTTTGCAGTCTATCAACAAAGTTAGCTTCAATTTCATCAAGCACATCATCAGGTTCCACCTTGTACTTTTCTTCTCTAGATATCTTCTTTGAAGTACTTGCTTTGAAAGTAGTTTTGACCTTCAGTAGGGTGTCACCAAACTCTCTCATCTCAGAGGTTGTAAGCTTTCCAAGCAAATAATCCTTAGTGACATATTGCACTATTATTATTTCTTAAATTATAGCTACCTTGTGAGCGTAAGATTTAGGTAGTGACCTAAGAATTTTCATCATAACTTCCTTCTCATTAATAGTTCCTCCCATGCCTTTGATTCCAGTGACAAGTTCATCAACCTTTTGCATGAAGGCAGTTATGTTTTCATCTTCTTTCATTTTTAAACCCTCATATCTCTCTTTCAAGCCTTGCAATTTAACACTCTTTAAAAGAATTATCTCCTTCATACAGATTTTCCATCTTTTCCTAGACTTCATGAGCAGATTCATAATCCATGACCTTTATCAAGTTAGTGTCAGTCAATACACTTAACAGAGCATCTCTAGATTTTATATTTAACTCATATTCTTTGATTTCATCTTCAGTTGTTAGACCATTCTGAGGCATGGTATATTTAGTCTCTGTCACTTTCCATACTTTATAACCAATACAAAGTAGATGGCTTTTCATACATATCTTCCAGGTCACATAATTTGTCCCATCAAACTGTAGAGCCTCCTTCTTGTAAGACATCCTAGATCTACCTCAAGCTGTTAAGATTACCTCCAAGGAACCTTGCTCTGATACCAATTGTTAATATGCACAGGACAACTGAGAGGGGGGTGAATCAGTTGTCACAAAACTTTAACCACTTATCAATATTTCAAATGTTTAATCATTGTTATTAAGATTTAACCATGAAAGCGTGAAACATGAAGTTTAACACTAACATATTCGACACGAGACACTATATTTTTATGTGGAAAACCCTATAAGGGAAAAACCACGGTGGGTGTTAGCCCATAGAAATATATATGTTATAACAATACCAAAAAATAGGGGTTGACTACCTACGGGATCACTACCCAAAAATGCTCACTGCAAAGATTAGCTCATTGCCAGGGATTTGCGAACTGATTTGATAGCATCTACTCCATGCCTAAGTTCAGATCCATTGAAGTGCAATATTTCATCTCTATTGTGCTCTTCTTACACTTCTCACTTATCTTCACATTTTTCTTATCAGGATATCTTTTTCGCAACTACATTACATGTTTTTATACAACTCATCAAACTTGGAATGTACATCAAGGTTAGCATTACATTCATCAACTATTGGAACAATCTCCAAGGTCAGCATTACAAACATAGATAGAAAATAGTTCTGGACCTAATACAAAATTAATTAAGGAAAAGATGTAAAGATGTATGCGGATCACACTATGCCTTAGCTGGGAATCAAATGCAATCTTCCATGCATCAACACACTTCTAAAATCTTCAATGCATCTCCGCAATTAGTGAGAACAACCAAGTCAGCTAAGACTAGTGTTCACATTAGGACTTCTAAGAACACTCTTCATCCACGATCCAAATTTTTCTTTGCGAACCAATCCAAAGGTAGGAACACAATCAGGAGACATCCACAAGCACATTTTAATCACCAGGAACAACTGCACAACCTCTAACCATTCTGTCAAAAAGATTATTCAAACTGGAGCTCATAAACAACACTATTAGCTACTGTCATAAGGAAAAGATCGCTTGTAGACCACCAAATCAGGAACCATCGGAGTTGAAGGCTCATAGCATCATCTCAGATGTAACTCTAGAACTACAGACCAAAATAATTCAATGCAAAGGAATGCGGAGCATAATACATTCTCCCTTTCACCACCAAACATATAGAAAAAGTAGTTTTCACTCTAGTGAATATAACTTACACAAATCTTCATATCAGAGGCTCCAACTTGGAACATAGCATCTTTAGACATGCCTCTAAATAACTTTCAATCCGCAAACAGGATATTCATTCTATAGGAAATGCAGAGCAATTTGTTGGATTGTTCTTCTATAGACAAAGATACTCTACAACACACTATTTCCACTGGAGGAGCAAATTTTCTCAATATCCTCAATATCAGGATCTTCAACACGTACATAGACAAATATAAAGCATCAAAACAAGAGCACAGTTGACACTAATGACAACACTGATATGTTGACATCAATGACAACACTGGTTAGGCACATACTTGCAACAAAGCAGTCATACAACAATCATCATAAACCTCAAGATCACAATCATGATAAATATTTCTCACTTCACAAGAGAAGAGAGCATGAGATCAAGTCATGTTAGGGGAACCATCATTTCATATTAAACCTCCAAAAACATCAACAAAAATCATTCATGGACACATTCTCACAAAATGAAGAACGTGGTCCCAACACCTTTGATGAAAACACCTTAGGCCTTGTGGAATTAGATAAAGATCAAGAAATTTGTGTCACCCAAGGACTAGAACAACCAGATGACACCTCCAAAAATTCATTTTTTTCTCACATGTTAGAACTTCTCAAAAGTTCTCCTCCACACAAGAACACTCTCCTCAAAGCCTTAGATCTAGGCCATCTACTTCAAAACACTCCAAGTGAAAAGTGTTCTTCTTCAACATTTGATTTTAAAAAGTTACCCTCAGACAATGACATAGCTAAATAGGGTGATCTCCCCCTCCATCTAATAGTCCAAGTTCAGGACTATTCCATTAAACATGTAATGATCGATGATGGGTCTACAATCAACATAGTCTCTTTCTATCTTCTTCAAAGAATGGATTATGACAAAACTCAAATCACAAAAGAAACTTTCATCCTTAGAATTCATGATAACCCAAACATTCAAACCATGGGTAAGGTCAATCTTCAAATCACATTGGGTCCCAAAACCCTCCTAACTAAATTTTATGTCATCAATGAAGAAACCACTTACAACATGATCCTAGGAAGGCCTTGGATCCATAGGATGAGGGCTGTCCCCTCTACGTTATTTCAAGAAATCCACTTCTCATACATGGGACAAACCCACATCATCAAAAGAGATCCTAATCCTTTCAGCCTTTATAGAATTGAACAAGTCAAAAAGAAGGGAAAAACCATGGAAACCACTAGTGACCCAAAAATCAACACTTTTGAAAAAGGAGAGACTTCAAAACAAATTGCAAACGTAGCCAAGACCTCAAAATGTATAGGAAAGGGGGCAACAGGAAAAATCCCCTTCGATCCCCACTCAACAAAGTCCTATGCTCCATTCAAATTAATGGCCATTCCAATCGAGCTAGACATAAACATTCATATGATTAAAATCATGACTAAAGAAGAACCAAAACCCACACAGAAACTAGGGGAGTCAACACCAACCTCATTTGCCCCTCAAAAGTTCAAAACAAGAAAAGAAACTATACAAGAACAAAAAATGATAAAGATAGGGTAAAATCATCAAGCAATGAAACATGCGAGTACAGAAAACACCTCACTAAATACAAAGACATTTTTACACCAAGTCTTTGAGTGTCCTTGTAAAACATTTCAAGAAAAGTTTAGACCAAATTGGATAGGTCTAGACATAGTTAAGGAAGATGTCAGAAATGACATTACCTCTTGTGCATTATGGAAGGAGAAGAGTTCAATGTCTCAAAACATTGTAAAAGCCTATAAAATCCAAAAATAAATAAATAATTTAGAAATCCATAAAAACCATAAAATCATGAAAGATCAAAATTTTGCATTCTTCATTTTGTTCCATCATGCATTTTGTGAGTGTCATGCTCTTGTTTAATTTTTGTCCTAGTAAGGAGTCTAAGGTTTCTTAGGTATAGGTTGACCTTTTCAGCCTTTGAGATCCCATAATAAATCATGTTTACCATTTATCATTCCCGTATTCACATTTTTCCAATGATTCTGATCAAAAGCCCTAGCTCTTAGCTTTACATTGATCCTGATCATAATAATGATTCATGTTGTTAAGTCTAAGAAAAGTCAGTATTCAAACCCACTTTGTTCTAAGGAAGCTTGCAAGTAGACCTTCCCCATTCTTCCCTAGTAGAAAGGAAGTCCAATTGAACTATGAAAACTTTTGGCGGTGCTTAGCCCCTTATCTTTCCTAGCCAAAAATGTTAGGAGGATCAAAACTCTAAAGGAATCAATCTAAAATACAAGTGAATAAAAAATGAGTGATAAAAAAATAAGAGTGATGAGAAAAGTGAAAATAGAGAGATCAAAGTTGTTGCATATCCAAAATTACTCAAAAAGTTCAAAAGAATTCATTTCCATAAAAGTCAAAAATTCAAAAAAAAAAGAGGAAATCAAGTGAGGCCTTCTAGAAAATACAAAAAAAAAGAGGAAAAAACATACAAAAAAAGAGAGTTACAAAAAAAGAGTGATAGAGAGAAGATTGTTGAATGTTCGTACCCTTGGGTGGAGATAAATATAAGCTCAAAGATTCAAGGGTGACATTCTACCAGAGAAAGTGAGAGAGAAAGGTACAAAGCACACATACACTAACTAAGTAAAGCCAAGAGTCTAGTAGTCTTTAGGACCATTTTCTATTGAGGGACCCTTGTTCTTCCTCATTTTTCCTTTACCCCAGGCCTATCCTTCTTGCCATCTATGATCTAAGTCCAATGAACACTAATAAAATTTTATTGCTTGTCTAAGTTGAAAGCTTGTCAAAATGTCTTATCTAGATAAGGATTGGTGTTTAGCTTCTAGAAAAGCTCAAAATTTAGAAGCATTTCATCTCCTAACAGCTCCCACTTGAGTCCTTAATCGCATCCCAAATATCAATAAGTCTCTCTATACCAAGTTAAATTGGAATCCCCTAGGTTAAAAATCCTACTTAAGAGCAGTCACATTGTTTGTTCCACCTGCATATATGCTATCATAGAAAATCAAAAGAAATAAAACATGTCATAACATCATGGCATTCATAGCACTTAGAACATAGTACTTTGCATTTCATATTTGTGAATCACATCCAAATACATTGCATGTCATTCATACTAGAAAAAGATAAAAATAAAATTGCATCATCCATATGTGATCATCTTAGGTATGCATTCTCATAAGCAAAATAAAAGCTCTAGCCTACCATATGCACAAGAGGGAAAATGAAGTACAAGATGTCAACTAAAGCTATGTATATATCCCATCCAATTAGGTCTTGTAACAATAAGTGCAAACAATTTTTGAGTACAAGTCACTCCTCCAACTAGTCAAAAGAGAAAAACTATATAATCAAGGGCACAAGTCTCCCCATGCAAGAGGGAAAGGGTTTAAATCTCTTCAATAAATATAGGTCATGTTGATGCGGATGTTATACATGCACAACGCGAGATAAAATTCACTATGAACTTCGTGTATCTTGAAAGATATGCAGAATTATCAAATAATAATTCACAATCCCAAGGCTTTGTTAGTTAGGTCATGACTGTGTCAGATTACTCATGGTTCAATGTGAAGTTGTTTAACAAGGGGCCTTACGTGATTTAATTGTTCTTTGTTGGCTATGATTACTCAATCTTTGCAAATAATTCTAAATTACTCTCAAAGCATTGATCCTTTGCATTTATTTGTAACTATACTATCAATCCTTGTATGAATTTTAAGGAAACATGCTATGTATCTCAAAATTTATGAAAACTATCAAAGATCTTTATTATTCACATGTAATTATAAAAAATCTTTAACAATTTCCTTTAGATTACTGCATGTTGGCTATTTATTTAAACTACTGGTGAAAGAAAGATAAAAGCTAGGGTTAGAAACATGATCAAGACAAAAATATAATGCTCTGTTACTCACATGGATAAGTTTTATTATTATAGATGATTCAAAAGTAAGTAAATTCTTATATGCTAATCCAGACTATTTTCAAAAATTCACATATAGAATTGCAATCTTTAAAGGAAATATATCAGAAACACATGAATCAAATAACACTCCGGAATGGACGTAGAAATTTGATGTTTGCATTTATTGATATATACTAGCCATTTCAAGTTTACAATGCTTCATGACTTCAAATATTTTGAATGTATCAACAGTATTGTCAAAATTTATAGATGTTTTCACAAATGTAGAAAGGAAACAGGATGTTCCACATAATCCTTCCTACAGACATAGGAAAATCCCTTCTCAAACTAACTATGCTCAAAGTACTCTTCCTATTCACTTGTCTTGCATACACCCTATATATTCTCTGTGTATGTCTTGTGTTGCATATATCCTCCCTCCAATTCACTGAACAATTCACCTTTGGATTGCTTCTGAATCACCTTTGAATCACTGTAAACTACTCTCATGGCTCTCTACAAATTACTTTGTAATTTCAACAATATGCACTTACAAACATTTTGAAGGGTTACAGATAACCTAATTGCATTAATGGCAAGGAAGTAGGTCAACACTGAATGTGCCGGTGAGGAGTTCAATGTATCCCTCTCATTTGAATTTGGGACCTTATTTTTCGCTATATCCAACTTTTGAATTTTTGGGATATTCACTTTTAGTCTTTCAAAAGACTTGGATATATTGAGATGTGGTGATGTCATCCAATTTTGGACTTGGGACAATTGACTCATTTGACCTTGTCAATTAGGACCACAAGAATGACTATCAGGTGTTGATTTCACAACTCAATGCATTTAAGTATATCCAACAATCATTTTGTGCTAACTCAAAAATTGGTACATGACGAGGACAACCTAGATGTGGATATAGATGTGGATGCTTTGATGTCCAAGATCCACATCCCACTATGGATCATACAACCTAAGTATTGTTTGGACTCACTTCTGCTGATTACACCATTGATCGACAATCAGATACTGAATGGGATACAAAGGATTCTGACACTTGGATATGGATGTTTAAACATCCAATATACACATTTCACTTTACTCTCTATTCCTTATTGTAGTTGAAACATGTGCACTAAGATATATTTTGGATCACTTAGGATCTAGAAATGGGATGCTAGAACAGGAGCCATATTGGGGATGAAAACGTGGATGTGGATATCACAATATCCAAAATACACATCCAACACAAAGTCTGCTTAGTACATCCCTGAACTTCATTTCTCTCACTTCTAGGATTTAGACATGAATAAAACTTAGATGTGGATATAGATATTTTAAATATCTGAAATACACATCTGATCATGTTTCGTTTAGTATATCCATATCCTAAAGTCCTTAACATCACTTTTCAGAACCTTGGACAACGCGCTCATTGGGATACAAAGGATTTCAAGAAATCGGATGTGGATATTTTGATGTCCAAGATCCACATCCCGCTATGTTTCACTTAATATATCCAAAATCATGGTATGTCCAACCTTCACACCCATTTTAAGGTAAATATGAGATTTAATGAGTTTTAACTAAGATTTCGGGTCCAACCTCTAGGACTTGGATATGGATATGGATGCTTCAACATCTGAGATCCATATCCCATTGTAACAATCCACACACAAATTCAAAGAACACCCTATGAACCCAACATCCCATTGACCAAATATGTAACATTGACTTTTCTTGACCAACGCATAACCCCTGAAATATGCAAAATTTTCAAACCATTCAAAAAGCAACCCTATCTGAATTTTAACACAGACTTCATTAATATCAACTATTTTTTACCAAGCAATGTGCATCTTGAATTTCAAGTATCAAAGACATTTTACCCATACCACCCAATAAGCAGAACCAAACCAACACAAAAGCAAAAGCAACAAAAGGGGTCCTCATTTTGCTAAAGGGTAAAATGGGACATGTTGCAAACATCACAACAACTAGAAACCAAATAAAACAACCAAATTTAAAGAGCTCAAGAAATAAAATGAAATAAATCATAGATTTCCAACTTTCTTATATGCAAGAATGCTATTCAACCACAGAAAGAATGTATTCACTAACCCAAAGGAATTTAAGTGTGCAATTGATTCATTACCATTCTTTGGAACAGACTTAGAAAATAGCAATTATTTGCATTAAAATTGACATAGGTGGATTCAACCTTCTAAGCCAACCTGGATAGAGCCTTTCTGCTAGTCAGGCGTCCATACCCCCAACAAGGTTATCGCTATAATCTCCCCAAATAGAACCCCGCTACCAGTTAGGCATCCATAGCCCCAGTAGAGTTATCTGGTAGTCCTCATATGCTTTAAATGATTTCTTTTATCACTTCGTTTCTCATTCTTTATTTTGATGCTTTTGATATTTGCAATGAAGCTCATGTCCAACAAGTAATGGAATCCTATTCTTATATGCAGGGTGGAGATTATAGCGGTAGCAAAGGCAAACCTTTAGATTTTTCACTCAATGCAAGTGTCCACTATCTCTTAAACCTACTCCTAGAATCTTAAAGATGTGTTCGTATGATTACTTGAATGTTTCAATTTGCTGCTAGTGAATAAAATCTTTCAAAGACCAAACAAGCAAACTACATTTATAAAAGTTACAACCTGTGCATAAATTTCAGACTAGTTCCCTTAGTTCCAAAAATTCCACTATTTTCTAAAGTTGCAGCTTGTTCCTGTATATCCAAAATCAAAATCAATATCCCCAACAAATAGAACAACAACAAAAGCCACCAACAATAAACAGGAACACATAAACAACACCAAAACAACCCAAAACAAAATAAACAACTATAAAAAAATGTACAATACTTACAATATGGTACACAGTAAGACTCAACTCAACACTTTAGGCTTGGAAGTAATGTTTAAGGTATTGGCCATTAACAACCCATGTACTAGTGCCTCGTATTCTGCTGCATTGTTTGTACATGGAAACTGCAATCTATAGGTTGCCAAAAATGACTTCGCATCTAGGTCAATAAGTTCTATTCTTGCCCTTGCTCCCTATTTAGATTTTAATCCATCACATTTTAAAATCTACCTGTTGTTTCTTTTGCGGATTAGATTTCTTATTTTACATGAAGCACTTTATTCAATTCAAGTTTTGCAGGGTCATGTTTATCTTTATGCACTTTTGTCTGACCTACAGGTATTGTGATATTTTCTATAAGCTTATGAGGGTTAGAATGCTTGTCATCTTTTGATTTTATGGAATCACTTGGATCCTCCAATATAACACAAGCAACCTCATGTAGTAGCAACTTAGGATTATCAACAGTGTGCTTACCTTCCCATTTTTCAATTTGTGCCATGCATTTTCTATGTTTATGTTCAATTATTTCCCTACACATTCCACACTCTTCTTTAGAATGGGCAGTCCTATGAACTCTACACCATCCTTTACATAGAACATCCTAAATAGAAGTTCCTTGCTGAATACACATCCAAATTTCTTTATTCATGATCTGGTTAAAACTACTCGTGATGTCTTCTTCTTCATCAGAAGAATCAGGATCAGATTCAATGAGAACACTAGTTCCTTTGTCTATAGGTTTCGTTTCGAAATCAAAGGCTAGAATTTCCTCTATTTAGACCCCCTATTAGAAACTCTATACACACTAGTCTCTACTACAACATACAACACTTTGTTTGTTTTATTGTACTCTATTACCATGTGTTTCATTTTTGCTTCTGCCTTAATCCTAATCTGATTAGGGATGCCTCTCCAGGGTAACCACATGTGTGAAAAATCAGTTGACATATATCCATTCAAAGTCTTGGAACAATCTCTACTCAACAACATCCTATAATTCATAGGAATAGATCAACTACCTAACTCTCAATATATTGTTGGACTCTAGGATTAGTGGCTAATTGCATCTGAATATGCATCAATTCTCCTACAACATTTACTTCAGATTTGTCCAATTGGGTTACAACTTTGGTTGACTTAGTAGGGGTGAGTCCTAAAGTTTTACATACTGCTAATGGCATGACATTAGCAGAGGCTCCAGAATCTACCATGAAGTTATGTAGGTTTTTCCCAAAGATTCTTAAGGTCAACAGGAAAGGAGGAGACTCCTTCTTTTCTATATATAATACTACATTAGTATTTGTAGGCTGGTTAATACTTTTGTTCTTATCCTTAATTTGTAGGTCTTTATTGGGAACATCTAGACCTATTGAGTTTTTCTTAGAACCCGAGTCATCTAAGGACTTCATAAAAGCAATTCTAACTCCTGGACTTTTCAGTAATTCATACAAAGGAACATTTTCTTTTATTTTCCTAATCTCCTTAGATAAATAACTCATCAATTTAGTAGCATCATTAGGTTCTGATTTACTTACCTAGACCTTATGTGTTGTTGAAGTACCAACAACATGATGATTGGCCTTAGGAGGTAAAGGATTGTTACTTGAATGTACAACTGGTGGTGTACTAAAATTGTTTGGAGGTGTGGAGGTAGTGAAAGGACCTCCAAGCTTGTTGTTACTTCTCAAGTTATACGTGTGATTCTTTTGAGACTATTGAAATGCCTGGACTTCATCTACTTCAACTTGCACCTCATTCTCAGTTTCAAAGGGGAATTGAAAAGTCTCCAATACCAAAGCTGACTCAGGATATAGATTTTCCTGATTGTATGATTCATCTTCTTGAATTTGATTCTCTTCTTCTTTTACTGAGAATGTGAAACTTTCCAAAACCATTGCTGACTCATATCCTGATGGTACTATTTCATTTCCTTTAGCAACAAGGAATTATGATGTAGGGCTTTGTACTTCTACTTTGAAAATACTTGCTACTAAGTGGAATTGTGGGCAATCTAACTCAGAATGACACTACAACAGAACAGGCAATTAGAGCCTAAAATAACACCAGAATTTAGTGCATTTGAGTCCACGAATTAGACAATTCTGCCAATGCAAAACTCGATGCCCAATAGCATCTCACTATTGCGTTAGGTTTAGTGTCAATTTTAGCACCGATTATAATGCCAGGTTTAGCGTCGGGTTTAGTGCCAGGTTTAGCGCCGGATTTTAGTGCCAGGATTAATGCCAGATTTAGCATCAGATTTTGTTACTTCTAGTTTGGCTTTCGATTTTGCTTCTAGTTTTTCTTCTTGTGTTGCTTCCAAGTTTGCTTCTAGTTTTGCTTCTGATTTTACTTCCAATTTTTCTTCCAATTTTGCTTCTAGTTTTTCTTCCACTGTTGCTTCCAATTTTGCTTCCAAGTTGGCTTTTGCTTTTGTTTCCAGTTTTGCTTCTGGTTTCACTTCCACTTTTGCTTCCAGGTTTTCTTCCAATTTTGCTTCCAATTTTGCTTCTAGTTTTGCTTCTAGTTTTGCTCCCAGTTTGGCTTCCAATTTTTCTTCTAGTTTTGCTTCCAGTTTTGCTTCTAGGTTTTCTTCCAATGTTGCTTCTAGTTTTTCTTCCAGGTTTGCTTCCAATGTTGCTTCTAGTTTTGCTTCCAGTTTTGCTTCTAATTTTGCTTCTAGGTTTGCTTCTAGTTTTGCTTCTAGGTTTGCTTCCACTTTTGTTTCCAATTTTGCTTCTGGTTTTGCTTCAAATTTTGCTTCCAGTTTCGCTTCCAATTTTGCTTCTGGTTTTGCTTCCGATTTTACTTCTAGTTTGGCTTCCAATTTTGCTTCATGTTTTGCTTCCACTGTTGCTTCCAATTTTGCTTCCAGTTTTGCTTCTAATTTTGCTTCCGATATATCGTCCCTTGTTGCTTCCAATTTTACTTCCATTTTTGTGTCTTTTGTTGCTTCTAAAAATGCTTATTGTTTTGCTTACATTTATTAATTTAGTATGTTTTATTTCAATTTAATTAGTTAAATATATCATGCCTCTTAAATAACTCATATGATTAAATAATAAGATAATTATTATAACATGATCATCATCTATAATTAAAACAAGTGAGTCAAATATCTATAATTTAATTGAATTTGACAACATCCATCCTGAGCAGTAAATTAAAATCATCATACGTAATAAATATCCATCCAAAAAATCATCAACCACTTTCAATATATATAAATTGACAAGTCAATACAGATAAGATCATCATCATATACAACTAAAACAAGTGAAAATCAAATATGCCAGTAAATCAATAACATGTCTAAATGATACATGTACAAATGATATAAGTAAAAATGATCAATTACGTAACTCAAAATCATACAAGTCAAGATGATACATGTCCAAATGATATAAGTCAAAATGATACATAAATTTATGATACAACTCATTAATATGGCACTGTAGGCCATGAAAATGATACATATGATAGCTAGCGACTATGAAAAGAGGCATCATAATGATATATCAACAATGATCCATGATGCAGTCTATATGATCATGAATGTCACTGGCTACTATGAGCAACTGCCTCATCATCATCATCACCATCGTGATCATCATCATCATCACCATCATCATCGTCATCATCATCATCATCGGCCTTAGTGTCTTTTGTATCTGTGTCATCATCATCCTCTACCATGTGATCTATACCAGAACCAACATAATCTGGATCTCTATCATGAGGATCATCTTGATCTTCTGGAAGACCCGTGTTCTGCAAAAAAAAACATTTAAAATGAAAAGTTAATATTTATTTCATGCAATAATTTATTTTTCTGTTATATATCTAATATTGCAACATATGAAATGAAACCATAATCATATTGCATCATATCAAAGTGCACATACCATAATAAAATTTTAAAAAAGTTACAGCTAATATGCCATTCTAATGATGTAAAACATGCAACAATTCTAATAAACATTAGTAAAGATCATAAAAAAATTGTTATAAATTTAACTATCAACTGTAAATTCTATTACATAACCTTAAGTGCTACAAATTGCTTGGTCGAAAGCTCCCATTTTGACACAGGCAGGGAGGATGGTGGCAAAGGTTATGGAATTTGGCTTTACACCAGCTAATTGCATTTTCTTTAAAATTTCTGAAGCCTTTTCAACAAATCCATTTTGTGCATATCCTACAGTCATTGCAGTCCATGAGATCACATTTCTTTGAGGCATTTTGTCAAACAGTTCTCGTACCTTGTCTATGCTTCCACATTTTGCATACATGTCTAACAAGGCAATTGCAACTACAACATCTAACAAAATTCCTCTATCCTTTATGTATTGATGGATGTCCATACCCTATTCCAAAGCTCCCATTTTGACACAGGTAGGGAGGATGCTGGCAAAGGTTGTGGAATTTGGCTTTACACCAGCCAATTGCATTTGCTTTAAAATTTTTGAAGCCTTTTCAACAAATCCATTTTGTGCATATCATGTAGTCATTGCAGTCCATGAGACCACATTTCTTTGAGGCATTTTATCAAACAATTCACGTTCCTTGTGTATGCTTCCACATTTTGCATACATGTCTAACAAGGTAGTTGCAACTACAACATCTGATAAAATTCCTCTATCCTTTATGTATTGATGGATGTACATACCCCATTCCAAAGCTCCCATTTTGACACAGTCAGGGAGGATGGTGGCAAAGGTTGTGGATTTTGGCTTTACACCAGCCAATTGCATTTGCTTTAAAATTTTCAAAGCCTTTTCAACAAATCCATTTTGTGCATATCTTGTAGTCATTGCACTCCATGAGACCACATTTCTTTGAGGCATTATGTCAAACAATTCACGTGCCTTGTCTATGCTTCCACATTTTGCATACATGTCTAACAGGGCAGTTGCAACTACAACATCTGACAAAACTCCTCTATCCTTTATGTATTGATGGATGTCCATACCCTATTCCAAAGCTCCCATTTTGACACAAGCAAGGAGGATGTTGGCAAAGGTTGTGGAATTTGGCTTTACACTAGCCAGTTGCATTTGCTTTAAAATTTCTAAAGCCTTTTCAACAAATCCATTTTGTGCATATCCTACAGTCATTGCAGTCCATGAGACCACATTTCTTTGAGGCATTTTGTCAAACAGTTCACGTGCCTTATTAATGCTTCCACATTTTACATACATGTCTAACAAGGCAGTTGCAACTATGACATCTGACAAAATTCATCTATACTTTATGTATTGGTGGATGTCCATACCCTATTCCAAAACTCCCATTTTGACACAGGCAAGGAGGATGGTGGCAAAGGTTGTGGAATTTGGCTTTCAAACAACTCATACTCATAGAGTCATGGTTTTAGGTCATGTATGTTATGGTAACAACAAGGGATTCCAAGTATGGTTACAATAGCTAAGACTGCCCTCATTTGTGACACTATCTTGCTCTTCACATTGGGTACTATATAGGCCAAGATTGGGTTGAAGAAATCACTTGATGGTTACCTATATAGTGATACCACACCCTAATACCCCATGTATTCTAAATAGCTTGAGATTTATACAATACTCAACCAAGATGAAATTGTATCACTGTACCACACTTAACTATGACAGTCCTTTCTGGACAATAATTTGTAATCTTTAGACTATTGGGATACTTGCCACAAATAAATATTAGGTCAATGACATAAGGCTTTTAAACAAAAACCATAATCACAACTCTATATCCATCCCATTGACAGTCTCAAGGGCCACCTTGAGACAAAAAATGCTAATGTACTATTATGACAGTTATGGTTTCCCTCCATCGTTTCATTGTGCATTTGAAACTTGAGATGAGGATTGGGGAGGTCTCCATTTGTAAAAACATAGAAAATACTCATGGCAAGATCTTTAAAATAGGCATATTCAACTTTAGGCATTTCTGCAGACCCTAGGAAGGTGGATGTAAACTTAGTGACTTTAATTACCACCACAAAGACTATCTCATTTGTGACTATGACAAGGTAACACTGTCACGCTTTTTATGACAATCCCTTCTCCATTGGGTGATGGCCTAATAACATTTATCTCCTTTTGTGATTTCAATGCCTCTCTAATGCACTATCATAGTAGTCTTGACAATCCTTATGTATTAGTGAAGAAGGCTTCCAACAAATCAGAAAGGGGGGCTTAAAATTACATACAAAGTCCTAGTCTTCATACCCTAGTCACATATCACCCCTCTAAGAAGACCTCAAGACAATTACCCTTTAATACAGGAAGTCAATGCAGTTTTAAAAGATAAAGTGCAAGATGCCAAAGGACAAGAAAACTTAAGGCCTTAAGGGGTTTAAAGGAATAAAAATATAGGCTTGCAGACTCGACTTCAAACCCAAACCTTAGGTGGGTACCACCAAATACCACCAGAACCCTTTAACTTGGGACTGCAAAACCTTGTCCAATCTGATCATGGGAAGCTGAAATCAAGCATGTACACTCACATATAATAGATAAGTATGCCTACCAAGTTGTTTGATATAAAAATGAATAGGCTTTGAATTATAACCCTTCAAAGTTGGCCACTAAAGTATATTGTACAGGTGCATTTTTGAGTGCTTCAGTCAGATTTTTCATCATGGGAACCTAAAATTTTTGCAAAAAATGGTAGGAAATTTTAGGTTCCAACAAGTCCATTAGTTGGAGGTAGGAAAACAAGGGTTTTCTGTTCATTATTAGCTCTTTAAACTTAAGCATATGAGATAGAATGGCACACACAAGATGTTGTGGATAATGACCACAAGACTAGGTTAATTGCGACCACTTTTTGTAAGCAAGCACAAGACTAGTATGTACTCATTATGATCCTAATGGCACCAAGAAAGGTCCCCAAAGATATAAGAGTAATCATTTGACATCTAAGAGAAATCTTACATTTAAGGGTGCTAGGGCCAACAGAGAAGCACTTTAGAACTCATCCTACGCATCAATAAACAACTCAACACAAGAAATTCAAATTGACATATTAACACAACAATATCCAACTAAGTTATTGAAAGTCAACTACTGATACCTTGTTCTCTATCCAGATTACAAAATCGGTCCACTTTTTGCTTTGTAACATTTCCTTTTCAAATTGGCTTGGATGTCGACCATATTTCTCCTCCTATCAAAACATGGCACATGGACTAGTTAAACTAATTAAAATGCAATCATTTACTTTTTCCTAGGAAATTTTAAAAAAATATCATTTAACTTATTAAATAAACTTACAAATGTACAGATCAAGGCCTGTAAATCTTTCTGGCCACTGTGATGCATCGCATGAAGTTTATCAAGCCGAGCCTTGGAGGCCTTGTCCTAAAACATATACTAGTTCAATTTAACTATGCACAAATAAAATTTAAAAATCATTTAATAAATTTGATATAATCTTATGATCAAATTCAAATACCTACGTACTCTCCTCATCAGACTTCCTCCATGCATTAGACTTCTCATATGCTTTTACAAGCTCTTTCCATACTTTCAAACTTACATCAATTGGCCTTTTTTTGAGCCTTTACTCAGAAGGGAGTTTTTTTATCGTCTTTGTTTGGTTGCACCAAAATCTCTTGCAGTTTTGAGACATTCATAACTTTATCTTCTTTACAAACCAAATTGTGCCCAATTCAGTCTCCATGTCTTGGATAACTACTTTTTGCAGGTGCATGGGTATCTTTGAGAATGGCAAATGTAGATGGTCTTTGAACCATTGAAGGCATGATTCCTTCAACCTATTCACAAATGTTTTTGCAGCATCCGTCATTTGGAAGTCCCCTAAAACCACATCATATTCTATCTTGGTATTGTAGGTACCAATGCAAGATGTAAAACATAGGGTGGTGGTCGAAGAAGTCTGTGTCCCAGGAGTGGGTGGGACATTGGAAGCCTCTGTTCCCTGTTCCACATTCTTAGAGGTTATTGTTATTGATTTCCTCCTGGATCTTTTTCTCTATCCATGACTAGTTGGGGAATCAATTGATTCCCTTTGAAACTGTTGATTTGGTTGTAATGTTTCAAGGACTTTACCAGATCATTTTTCTATGTATCTGGCAAGCATTGTCAAGTCCACACCATCCAATTTGTTTGCTGCCTCTACCCCCAATATGGAATCCAATGCCTTTTTATCTTTGTCAATATCATGTTCCTATAAAATAAATTTCTTTTTTTAAATTTACAAATAAAAAACTAAAAACTAAAAATCAAAGAAACAATGGAAACATTTACAAATCTATAAATTGACAATGAATTACCTCATTGTGGTCGGAGTCTTCTCCTTTTCTTCTCTTCCTTCTATTGCTTGACATTTTGAGGTGACCAAGGGAAAATTATTTTTGTTCAGTCTATGGAGGCAAATGAAGTACACACTGCTAGATATGAAAGTTTTCATCTAGTTTTGTTGTATTCCTCAAGGTTGTTGACCTTTACTTTGAATGAATCAATTGGTGCCTTGGGAGGGAATCTATAGTTCCTAGCCTAATTTTAGTTTGCTCACCCTCATCTCAAAAGCCCTATCTCCTCGTATTGTCTCGATCAACCTTTGTTTTAGTTTGCTCACCCTCATCTCAAAAGCCCTAATTTTATTTTGCTCACATTTGACTTGTCTTAAAGCACTCAACTACTTTTTTAGGAAGGAAGTGAGAAAGTTGTGTTCAGAGAAAGGTATTGATGGTAATGATAAGTGAACTTAGGCATTAGGGTTTGAAAAATGCGTTCACTGCTCTCTGATATAGAGGAAATAATGCAATGTCTACAATTTTACCCTCATCCTTTGCAACCACATGAGACTTGAACGATTCTCCTGTAAATAAAACAATATTTACAACCCTTTCTTCACAATCCTCTCCATTTAATCGAAACAAAAATATATTTGGGAATGAAAATTTCTCATCTCTTCACGTGGCGTTTTTCTCCTCCCTTCGTGCGGCATTTTTCTCCTGTAATTATTGAATTTCTCATATATTAATTCAGGTAGGACTCCAACCCAAACACTTGATCTCCAAACAAAAAATGAACACCAAAAATCAATAAATTTTTTTCTTTTTTTTTGTTATGGGGTATGTGCAAGCGGGAATTATTTTAATGTTTTTGATCTAGTAGTCGGTGCTATAGTCAGAGCAGTTAACGTCGACTTTAGAACCAACTTTTAGGCCAAAAATGTAATCTATTTGGGATGCCAAAGGCGGTGCAAAGTGCGCCTAATTTAGTGCCAATCAGTGCAAAATGATGTATTTTGCTTGGAAGTTGATAAAAACATAACCTCACCAAATTTGGATTGTCCTTATAATAAGTAACTATATTTGTTTCCATGATAGTATTTTGACTTCATGCTTCTCTTATGATTAGCTCAATAATGACTCACTCTTTCACGACCTTGTTGTGATGTTCACAACATGCCCCATTTTACTCCTTAGCAAAATGAGGACCCCTGTTGTTGCTTTGCTTTTTTTGCTTTTGTGTGTGGGTCAGTTTGGTGGTAAAGGGAAAAAAAGGGTAAAAAATTGCAGACCTTGTTAAAAATAGAAAAAAATGCATTTTTAGTACTAGGGCATAATATGGTTGTATTCCTTGTGAAAAATGAGCTAGGGTTGCTTTTTGAACCATCTCAAAATTTGCCATATTTTGCAAGTTATGAGCATTTTGGTAAAATGTACATTCAAGTTTGTATATCACTTTGCATATACAGAGTCCTTTGTACGTGCAAAGTAGTTTTATACTTGGTCGCATGAGAAATGGGGTTTATATGAATTGTTTGCCTTGTATGCATTTGGTGAAAGTTTTGATGTATACATACAAGATGGACCTGAAATACTTTTAAGTCGAAATGAATGAATGTTTAAAGTCCGTTGCATGTATCTCACGTTGTATGTTTGGCAGGTTGAAACATACAAGGCAAATGTACAAACACTTTATATATGGAGCAGAATTCAAATGTTATGAAACAAGGTTAAATTGTTGTATGCCTCGGGCTTGTATGTTTATACATATGTTTCCAATGTACATTGTCTATATGCATTGCGTGGACTCGAAGTGATCGTTAAACAAGGAAAAGTCATTGTATATTTCGTGGGCATGTATATTCAAATATACATTGCAAGATGCATTGCTTTACATACAAGCCGGATTCAAAATAAAGGTCCAAAATAGAAAATCCATTGTATATCGGAGGATACATACAAACGAAATATACAAGGAGGCGGACTTGAAATGGCTATGAAATAACGAAAGGTCCTTGTATATTTCACGCCTTGTATATTATTACATGCATTTTAGTACATACAACGCGGAATCAAAAAGAAAGTAAAATCTTATTAAATGCTTGTATCACGTCCGAATTGAATATCTAAAAGATACAATGCATTTATACATTGAGCGGAATTGAAAAATCATAAGATAGAGTTAAGTGCTTGTATATTTTGGCATTTGTATATTGCGATATACATGCCGATATGCAAAGTTAAACATACAAGCTAGAATCCAAATGAATTTAAAAGTGATATATCTTGTGTATCATGTTCGACTTGTATATTGAGATATACATTCCGATAAGTATACATTGAGGAACATACAAAGGCGGAATCAAAAGGGGTTAGGCACGGAATATTCCTTGTATGTACATGTGTATGAAGAGATACATACAAGCCCGATATACAAGGAAAACATGCATTCAAAAGATACAAAGATTTGAACAAGCGAAAAAGGCGGGAAAGGCGAAGTGATGGATTTTTGAAGCCAATTTGAGAGCCGAATGCGTATTTTTGTTCAATGATGGTTGACTCGACCAATTTTGACGCTGTGTATGCATTTGGATGCGCGATTTTTCATGGTTTCTGAGCCTGATGGCTGTGTTTGTACATTTGGAACCTGTTTTAATATAAATGTTTGATCTTCCTGCTTGTTTATTAAACAATGGTGCTTAACTCCTGCTTGTTTATTACAGATTATTGGAGTAGCTGGGAAGACGCAGAATTGCCGACACAGTGGAGGTGTGCAGGTGAACATAGGGACGGAGCTTTAATGGCAAGATCACCTCGGGCGACGGATCAGATCCCAAGGGGGTTTTAATGCGAGAGGGTTTACAGATGGAGACTTTATTGTGGGAGCGGTGCCCTATCTAGGTATGCTACTTGAATTTTTGGCGGGATTCATTCCCCACTATTTGATGTTGCATCTGATGGCTGCGGACCATCGATCTCCTAGGGTTTTAGAACCATTCTGGGGCAAGTCAGAGCCATATATATTAAGCCCCTATACTATACAAAGGGGAGGTCAATCATACAATATCTGACCTATAGGAATTTCATGTAGGAGATTAGATTACTAAGACTACTGAGGACTGAATTGTTGAAACATTCAAGGTTCTCTCCTTAGATCACTGTAAATGTACTTATTTTATGAACATACTGTATGAAGATGAATCTTCAGATTACATCCTGATTGTAAACCTTAAGTAATCTTCAAGTTGACTTCTGGATATGTACTGGTGAATGTTGTGTTCTATAGAAGCGCTTTCATTTCATTGCATGTTGTTGTCAACTCTACATTTGAAGATTTGCACTGGATCATGCTAATTTGTGGAATGTCCTGGTGAAGTATGATTCTAGTTTTCTTCTCTTCATTGCTATATGGGAACATGTATGTGGATCAGTGATCTTAGTCAAGTAATTTTAGGAATCTCTCTCTCTAACCCTTTTTTCTCATTTTAATTTCATAGAAATCACTTCCATAACTGCATATCATGATAAATATTAAGTAGAACATAGGAATATGCTGATATCCTGTAGACAATTGAACATCATTAGCATATTTGTTGAGCTAGATGCATGTACTATTGAAAATATCATGCAAGGAATCACTGATAAGGGTAGAACTCATGCAGATATCCACTTAGACACAGCCTTTGAATGAATATTTTGTGTAGAGTACCCCTTTAGTATGAAAGCATTGTTGCAAAAGCAGAATCTACAGATCTATGTAAGACCCCAAAATGGAAAACAGCAATACACATCAACCACCGAGTAACATCAGCAGATTATGAACTAATCATCGGGGACTTGGATCATGAATTCTTTGAATTCAATGTATCTTTCAGGATAAACAAGGGTTGTTGTGTAACTTTTGTTTTGTCTGTTTATGTGTGACCAACATCATCACAAATAGAAAACTGGCGCCAGAAGGAGGGCCACCGAACAAAGAATCTGGATTTCTGTAATATTTTCTGAACTTTCAAGTTTTATTCTAAGATATGATAGATCTCATTAAAATTTCAAAAAAAATTAAAAAATAGGGTCTCATTTTGATGGATGCATATGAGGACAGTTGTCATGTTGACATTCCTTTACTTCTAGAAACTTTGAATAGGCAGCTTTTCCTCACAGTTTATATAACTCTGGTTTATCCACTTGTTGCAGGATACACTAGACTGTGGAGCACAGTGAAATTAATTGTCTAACTTTCCTCACAAGGTTGGATTTGTATTTGAAAGGACTGATATTCTGTTTGGATGTGTTCAGGGCTGAAATCTACCAGGAAAATGAAGAAATTATGGGACAGCGAGAAGAGGCAACACCCATAACCAAGAGTTGGAGAGAGAATGCAATAGCTAAATCAGTTCTAGAAGGAGATGTTAGAAAAGCATCTTTCCTTAAGTCATTTTATGGTAAGATTGATAGAGAAGAAACCACTTGTCAGGATGAGGTCTTTGATTCTGAGCCTAATACTTGTTGTAAGAATGAAGAAACATCTTTCCTTGAGTCATTTTATGGTGGGATTGATAGAGGTTCTCTACTTCCTAAGAAGGGTGAGGTAGAGTGTAGGTATGAATCCTTTGCAAATCATAAAGAGGAAGTTGCTCTTTTTTTTCAGTCATCAGACAATCAGCAAGAAAGATTTGATGAGAGGGAAGATAAAAATGAAATTGATCTTGATACACTAAACAAATATATTGAACTATTAGATACTTGTCAGGATGATGTTTCTGGATTTGAATTTAGTAGTTTTGATAGGAATGAGTTGATAAATAAGTGTAAACAGGTGCTGGAACAATTTAAATGCACTGCTACTAAAGAAGTTCCTATGATAGCAATTAATGGAGTCATAGAAAAGAGAGTGGAAGATACAGAGGATTATGCTATTGCTGTGCTTGATCAAGCATCACTCCAGAATTGTTGTGAGAGTGAAATAGGGATGTATTCTCATGAATCAAATGTTGTTTCACCTTTACAATCACATGATGTAGAAATTATAAATTTAGATATGTCAGATTGTGAAGATACTCATTTAGATGTTGATGTACAGGAAATTAATCAAACCATTTAGAGGTTTCCTGAACTTGAAGAAAAGCTGAACATCTAGAATGAAGAAACAAAGCTGGATAAAAATAAAAAAATAATCCATCAAGAGCCATACATCCTTCAATTTGAAGTGAGACTAGACATTGAGCCAAACAATGAAAGTGCAAATGGGGGACTAGTTGTCAATAAACAAGCATGTCCAGCAGAGCCAGAAATACACCAGGTTGTATTTTTCCTTTCCACATTGCATAATGTTGAATATTATTTTGACTATGGAAATTCAGGAGATAAGACATGCATATGGATTAATCATGAACATGATGAGCTTCCTCAATTGCTGATAATCAAGAGTTATTCTGTTAAACACAGTGAATTTAGAATACAAAAATATTTTCAAAGTACAAAGATGAATTTGCTAAGATCAGAACCATAACTAATACCCTAATGCTCTTGCACAATCTAAGGAAATATGCAAATACAGGTGTCTTTGGGTCTTTTCTTGGGTTTTATTTGCCTTATAGTGTCTTTTTGTGTATATTTTGGTAGAGTAGTTGTTTTGTTTCTTTTTTTTTGCTTTCTTGTTTTGTTTTCTGTTGTTTCCTTTCATAGGTTAGTTGTTTGTATAGTCTGCTTGTTTTTTTTGGTTGCTTTGTTGTTTTCCTCAGTAGGGATGTTTATTTTGATTTAGAGTATATAGGAGCATACTAATAACCACTGAAAATAATAGAAAATTTAGAACATTCAGGTTAATTGTTTGAAATCTATGCATAACTTGTTGTAACTGTCATGAATGTAGAAAGTTGTTTAACTTGTGAAATTTTGTATTCAATAAGAATGGGTTAAGTATTCAAGGAAGTTTCTCACAATGACACACCTAAAATCCTTGGGTTTGTTGAACTTACCAATGTAGATATTAGGTGAAAAATCAGAGACAACCCTTGCTACCATTACAATTCTCAGCTTAATTCCAGCAAGTGACCACTCCTTGCATCATGAATTTACAATTGTTACATCTTATGAAATCTCTATTAGAAATACAAAAAAAAAAAATATAATGAAGCGGATTATACTAAAAATCTAGATTAAGCCATCTAAGTAACTCTACCCGGGCTATGGACGCTTGCTGGCAGTGGGGCTCTACTTAGGAGAATTGTAACGATAACCTTGTCTGGGCTATGGACGCTCACTGGCAGCAAGGCTCTATCTGGTTGGCTATGAGGGAATATCCTCAACTACGTAGGCTAATATCAATCACTAGTTTGTTCAACCGATTTTTAAGATGAGGATAATTAATCACATGCACCCACTTAAACTAAAATGAAAATTCATGCACCTTATTGAATACATTGAGTCTCAAGCTTAAATGATGATTTGTAGAAAAGATAGTTTGAAGTTATGAATTTATTTCATTTAGTTTTCTTTAATGGTTTGGATTTAATTGTTTTGTTTGGTTGCTAGTTGTTGTGATGTTCACAACACGCCCCATTTTACTCCTTAGCAAAATGAGGACCCCTGCTGTTGCTTTGCTTTTTTTGCTTTTGTGTGTGGGTCAGTTTGGTGGTAAAGGGAAAAAGAGGGTAAAAAATTGCAGACCTTGTTAAAAATAGACAAAAATGTATTTTCAGTACCAGGGCATAATATGGTTTGATTCCTTGTGAAGAATGAGCTAGGGTTGCTTTTTGAACCATCTCAAAATTTGCCATATTTTCCAAGTTATGAGCATTTTGGTAAAATGTACATTCAGGTTTGTATATCGCTTTGCATATACAAAGTCCTTTGTATGTGCAAAGTCGTTTTATACTTAGTCACATGAGCAATCAGATTTATATGCATTGTTTGCCTTGTATGCATTTGGTGAAAGTTTTGATGTATACATACAAGATAGACCCAAAATACTTTTAAGTCGAAATGAATGAATGTTTAAAGTCCGTTGCATGTATCTCACATTGTATGTTTGGCAGGTCAAAACATACAAGGCAAATGTACAAACACTTTATACATGGCGCATAATTCAAATGTTATGAAACAAGGTTAAATTGTTGTATGCCATGGGCTTGTATGTTTATACATATGTTTCTAATGTACATTGTCTATATGCATTGTGCGGACACGAAGTGATCGTTAAACAAGGAAAAGTCCTTGTATATCTCGCAGGCATGTATATTCAAATATACATTGCAAGATGCATTGCTTTACATACAAGCCAGATTCGAAATAAAGGTCCAAAATAGAAAATTCATTGTATATCAGAGGATACCTACAAATGAAATATACGAGGAGGTGGACTTGAAATGGCTATGAAATAACGAAAGGTCCTTGTATACTTGTATATTATTACATGCATTTTAGTACATACAACATGGAATCAAAAAGAAAGTAAAATCTTATTAAATGCTTGTATCACGTTCGAATTGAATATCTAAAAGATACAATGCATTTATACATTGATTGGAATTGAAAAATCATAAGATAGAGTTAAGTGCTTGTATATTTTGGCGTTTGTATATTGCGATATACATGCCAATATGCAAAGTTAAACATACAAGCCAGAATCCAAATGAATTTAAAAGTGATATATCCTGTGTATCATGTCTGACTTGTATATCGAGATATACATTCTGATAAGTATACATTGAGGAACATACAAAGGCGGAATCAAAAGGGGTTAGGCATGGAATATTCTTTGTATGTACATGTGTATGAAGAGATACATACAAGCCCGATATACAAGGAAAACATGCATTCAAAAGATACAAAGATTTGAACAAGCGAAAAGGAAGGAAAGGCGAAGCGATGGATTTTTGAAGCCGATTTGAGAGCTGAATGCATATTTTTGTTCAACGATGGTTGACTCGACCAATTTTGACGCTGTGTATGCATTTGGATGCCTGATTTTTCATGGTTTCTGAGCCCGATGGCTCTGTTTGTACATTTGGAACCTGTTTTAATATAAATGTTTGATCTTCCTACTAGTTTATTAAACAATGGTGCTTAACTCCTGCTTGTTTATTACAGATTATTGGAGTAGCTGGGAAGATGCAGAATTGCCGACACAGTGGCGGCATGCAGGTGAACATAGGGACGGAGCTTTAATGGCAAGATCACCCCAGGTGACAGATCAGATCCCAAGGGGGTTTTAATACAAGAGGGTTTATAGATGGAGACTTTATTGTGGAAGCGGCGTCCTGTCTAGGTATGCTGCTCGAATTCTTGGCGGGATTCATTCCCCATTGTTTGATGCTGCATCTGATGGCTGCGGACCATCGATCTCCTAGGGTTTTAGAACCATTCTGGGGAAAGTCAAAGCCATATATATTAAGCTCCTGTACTATACAAAGGGGAGGTCAATCATACAATATCTAACCTATAGGAATTTTATGTAGGAGATCAGATTACTGAGACTACTGAGGACTGAATTGTTGAAACATTCAAGGTTCTCTCCTCAAATCACTGTAAATGTACTTGTTTTATGAACATACTGTATGGAGATAAAGCTTCAGATTACATGCTGATTGTAAACCTTAAGTAATCTTCAAGTTGACTTCTGGATATGTACTGGTGAATGCTGTGTTCTATAGAAGTGCTTTCATTTCATTGCATTTTGTTGTCAACTCTACCTCTGAAGATTTGCACTGGATCATGCTAATTTGTGGAATGTCCTGGTGAAGTATGATTCTAGTTTTCTTCTCTTCATTGCTATATGGGAACATGTATGTGGATCAATGATCTCAGTCAAGTAATATTAGGAATCTCTCTCTCTAACCCTTTTTTCTCATTTTAATTTCATAGAAATCACTTCCATAACTGCATATCATGATAAATATTAAGCAGAACAGAGGAATATGCTGACATCCTATAGACAACTAAACATCATTAACATATTTGTTGAGCTAGATGCATGTACTGTTGAAAATATCAATCAAGGAATCACTGGTAAGGGTAGAACTCATTTAGATATCCACTTAGACACAGCCTTTGAATGAATATTTTGTGTAGAGTACCCCTTCTATATGAAAGCATTGTTGCAAAAGCAGAATTTACAGATCTATGTAAGACTCCAAAATGGAAAACAGTAATACACATCAACCACCGAGTAACATCAACAGATTATGAACTAATCATCAGGGACTTGGGATCATGAATTCTTTGAATTCATTGTATCTTTTAGGATAAACAAGGGTTGTTGTGTAACTTTTGTTTTGTCTATTTGTGTGTGACCAACATCATCACCAATAGACCTCACACAGATGGTTGGTGACAATCTTTATGCAAGTGATATGGCTTTGGAAAAACTAAACAACTCTTCTCTTACTATCATGATGACATGATATTGGGACTATATTGGCAGCTTATGGAGTGTGCTTATGGTATTGTGATTTTCATTTCTATGTTCTCATTAACCTATTTTAGGTTGAAGCATGGTAACTAACCCACTAGCTATTATGACAGTCATATAATGACTAGACAATCCTCTCCACTTTGACTATGATAGTCGTATGCATGGTGTTTTCTTCATGACAGTCCCCAATAATGTGAATTATTGATAGTTTCTAGTTTAAATGGAGTTTTGGATGGTGTAGTAAGTTGTCCCTATGGCTCATGATATTGCATGCCTTGGTTATGTCCTTATGAAAAGCAAGTGTATTACCAAGATAAATTCAAGAATATTCTCTTGGTGCATAGTTGTTATGTGACTATTGTCATTGTTGTGTATTATAGGATCCAGAGGAGGCCATGGAGAGAGGACGTGGATGGCATAGAACTACTAAATCTTAGAGAGGAAAGTGGGTGGAAATAGATATGACAACGGAATCTGCAGATACAATAGAGGTAAGAAGAGAAAGCAATCTCAACCAAAGGAGGAAGAAGTTTATGAATTCACAAATGCTACAACATAGAGGAGATAAAGTCATTTTTTTCTCCACGAGGCCTCTAAGGTCAAACTTATTGGCTGAAAATGCACAGGAATGATGATTAAATGTGATTTTATGATCAAGGGAAAAGTTTCAAAATTAGGATGGACAAAACATGATATCAATATGTCAAATATATGACTAAAGTGAGGTTTCGTGTTGGATAGCATATTCTTTGAAATGATATAATTGGTGTAGTAAACATTATTTACACAAACAACAGGGTTTTTCTACCACAAGATCATAAGTTTAGAAATTGCTTGAAGAATCAATTTGATGGAAAAGTTGAAAATAGAGTCTCTCTCATGATTATGGGTCTAGGTGATTGGCTTAAGTAGTATGAAGATGCTGAATTGAAACTTTGGGAGGATTTTTTTGATTGGGGTGATTCAATTGAAGAACCAGAACAAGTTGTAGTTAATATGCCAGAAGGAATGAAAAGGAAATCCATATTTTATAAGCTCCCTTACTAGAAGGATCTATTAATATCTCACCTATTAGATCCTATGCACGTCTTCAAAAATGTCCCAGATTCTATATTTTGACATATATCAGGCAAAGAGGACACCTTGACTTCAAGGAGAGATATTGCTCTTTCGCATACCAAAATTGATAGAAAACATTTGTGGCCAAACAAGGGAAAAAAACATATGTAGAAGCTCAATGGATTTTGAAAAAAAAAGAGATAGACCAACTAAAAAATGTCATCCGTTCAATAAGGACACCTATTGGCTATGGGTCATCATTGGCTAAAACTTTTACAATTGATGGACATATCACAGGGTTTAAAACACATGATTTTCATAATTTTATGAAGGTATTATATATCATCATTTAACATTTACTGGAAACATTGATAAAGTACTAAATATATTTTGATATTGTTATGTTGTGTGAGAAAAAATTACTAATGACCATTTCATAAATGTGTTTCATAGCATATCATGCCATTGGCAATTAGGGGGGATTCTTGTCTTACAATTGACTTAAGGAATGCCATAAGTTGATTTTCAGAATTTACAAGGTATGTGGTTAATGTGTGAGAGACATAGATATATTATATTGCATTTTAATTTTTAACTAAAGGTTCATACTAATTTACTATTCTTATATTAGGTGGGTGACCTCCAAGGAGATCCACAAATGTGAAGTGCCAAAATGGAAGAAGGAAATTGCAAAAATTGTATGTGTATTTGAGAAGGAGCTCCCTACAAGTTTCATGGACCTACAGGTCCATTTACTTATATGCCTAGTCGATGACATTGAATTGGCGGGTGTCATATCAACAAGGTGGATGTTTTTCTTTGAGAGGTATATGAAAACTCTAAAAAGATATGTCCGACAAAAGGCACATCCAGAGGGTTGCATGGCTGAAGGGTATGTATTGAATGAAGCATTTTTCTTCCTATGTTAATTCCTTGGTAAGGCTTTTGAATATGGGCCACGCTTTTGGGATGAAGAATGAACATTAGATATTATTGATGGAGAAAAACCACAATCTAATGGTGTTCAAGTAGAAATTAGTAAGTAAATTCATGATCAGTGTGGTTTTTTTTCTTGCAATCATTAATTTACTCTGTAATTTATTTGTCAAATTAACAACATGACATTTGGAGTTTGAAATAAACATGTTGACATGTAATAGGTGTAGACAAAAGTGCTATACTCGACAAGTTCATTCTGTACCACATGGACTTTATGAACAAATGGATTGATTTGTATGATAAAAAGAGATAAGTGTTAGAAGCAAGGAAATAATTTAAGAGATCGAACCCAAGGAATACTCCACTTCCCACATATCTGCTTGGGGAATGGGGAAAAGATTGCACACTAGAATGGGTTACTGAACAAATTCAAAATCAAATAGAAGATGCAGGTATAGATTCAAACATAATAGAAGATGAAATCAACATGTCTAGAGGATGTGAAAGAAAGGTACAGTTGGAATTTTACAAAATGTTGTTTCCTTATAGCTTTGACACTATTAACTATTTTAATATTTGTCATTATATTTTTTTCACTGAAATAAATGGTCTTTCACAGGTGAGGAAATATCCAGCAATGTGGGCATATGGTCGACATTATCGTGTAGAAAGTGTAGATGTAAAGAGACGATCCTTCGATTGTGGCATCATGGTTGACTTCAAGCAATCTAGACGATCAAGCTCAAAAGATAAGAATATAATTGAAGGGAATATACAATATGTTGGGAAAATACAAGAAATTATTGAGTTGGATTACCGCTCTTTTAAATGTTGTATTTTTAAGTGTAGATGGTATGAAGCATTTGAGAGGACACGAAGACATGATACCCATAGTGGATTGTTTTCTATATATTCCTCATGTTTCCTATCGGAGGATAAGGAGCCTTATGTTCTACCAATTCATTGTGAGAAGATATTTCTTTAACTCAAACATGAAGTGGTAGTGATCATTAATCTATTAATTCATAGTTTATTGTGAATATATACATGTGTTTATTAATCAATAAAATTGTTATACCATATGTCTAATATATGTATGTCGTTCATGTGCAGGTATTTTTCTATGAAGATATTTTGGACCCGAAATGGATATTTGTCATACATTATGATCCAAGATTCAGGCATGTGTTTGACGATGCATTAGTGGATACTAAGCAAAACAATGATGGCCAGCAAAATGAGAGAGAGGGATTAGAGAACATCGAAGAAATTGACATCCATGATGATGTTGAAGATGGTTATGTTCAAGAACAAGAAGACAACAATCCAGAGTTGGATGATGTTATGGAAGACAATAATATGGATGGTATACAAAATGATGATCCAAATACATCTGGTAATAATATAGATGGTCTACAGTCAGATTTCAATGATGATGAAGATGATGGAGGTCAAGATGAGGATGATGATAATATTAAATACTTGAAAGAACATATGAACATTGACAATGATACATTGGATGACATTGTAGTAGACAATAAAGTTAATGACCAAGACTTCTAAATTTTTAGAATTATTTGCAATCTGTTGGTGCCTGCATCATCAGTCAGGTTCTAGGTTATTGGCTTACAGGCACTTTCCTAGGATTTCATGCAGTTTCTAAGTCTTGGACCCTATCAGTGTTTTGCAGCATCATCAGGATATTTTAAAAGTAGGGGTCATCATCATCATCATCATGTTCCCAGACATCCCCCTAATGTTTCTTGCATGGGTCATTTATCGTCATGTCCGGATATCCTGTGGGGGTCATCATGCATTCGCCAACCCGACCTTTGCCACGGGGTCATATTTTAACATCAGGTGGTCTTAGTCAAGATCATCCTGATGTTGGCACTACGAAATTTCTAAGTATGACCTGATTTTTCATCAGGGTCATCATATTTGAATATCAGGTGATCTTTGTTAATATCACCCCAATGTTATTTCATCACCTTATGTTTGTTCAACATTAGGATGCTGCTGAGGTCATGTTTCTGTGGGGGTGATATCCGCTCGACCTTTGCCTTCAACTTTTTCTCTGTAGGATGATATTTTCAATATCGAGTCATCTTCTGAATATCACCCTTGTTCTAAATGCGACGATGACATCATCAAGATGTTCAATTATCAGGGTGATATCCTTCAGGTGATATGCTGCTGACGTCATCCAGATTCGACGGGGTCATACTACAATTTTTCAATCTGACCCGACATTGTAATGTGACGATGATGTCATCAGGACATATGCGGATATGATGGTGATGTCATCAAGATATATCAGGATGATATTTTATGTGAAGGCAGGGTTGGTCATCAGGAGGATATCCGATGATCAAGACATTTGCAGATAATATGATGATGCTGACGTCAGGGAGATATTTGCCTGTCGGCTTCATGCATTGTCCAATGGGGGGTGATCTTTCCAAATATCAGTCATATTCAAACATCACCCTGATGTTTCATTAGAGCTATAGTGTACCTTGATATTGTGTGGGGGGGTGATATTCCTAAATATTGGGTGATCTTACAAATATCACCCCGGCGCCAATATGATGGTGACGTCATCCGGATATGAGGAGGTGCATGATGGGCAGATATGACGATGGCGTCAGCAGGATATGCTGATGATGTCAGCAGGATGTTCAATTATCAGGGTGACATCTTTTATCAGGTGGTACGAATTATCCAAATGAGCTCATGCAGATGATGATGCTTGTGTCAGGGTGATATTGAGTATCCGGATATCATGCTGGAGGATGATGATGATGAAGTCTAGGCTGGTGCCATCGGGAGCAAAATCATCGACATTATATATGTTAATGGCCTAGTATATAAAGTAATGAGAAGGTTACCGTGGGTGCATGTGGGATAATCAGCTTCCTACATATTTTCAAATATCGGGTGATATTTCTTGGTGGGAAAAGTTGCGAATGCACAGTCTACTGCATTTCCTCAGGCTACAGGTCTGGCATGTTGATTAATGGCGGTTGTTGTAGGGTATGGGTGATGGCGTGAATGGTCAAACCGCCAAATTGAAGATGTGGATTCCCAAGCAGTGCACAGCTCGAGGCCACTTCCTGTCTCCTCCTCCCCCTGCTGCATTGAATGTTGAGCGCCATTTTCTCAAGATGCGTGGTATCTTGTAGATATTTTGATGCGCCATTGTACTAAATGTTGAGGACCTTCCTGCTATATAAGCAGGTGATGCTACTCAATTCAAGGTTGTTGAAAACTGGACATATCTAGCTCTGTAATAAGATACAACTGGTTCTGGTTGCTCTATGCAGGTGACCTTGTAAGTTTATGTATCTCTTGTTGTATGTCTCATGCATGAATCTATTGATTTCATGATTGGTTTTATATGAGTAATGTTGTATTTGCATGTGTTTTGTTATTCTGTCTCCAGTATTGCATGTGTCCTTCTGAATCTAGATATCTAAGGGATGTCTGGGATTCTAGAATATAGAATTCCTGTATTGAATGCTTGATCTTTCAACTTCTGCTCAAGGGGTAGATTAAATTGTTTTTAGATTAAGTGTTGGGAAAGATATACTGCAATAGGGATACCATAAGTAGAGATAACTTAACACTCTGTTTTGGGAGGTATCTATAAGACAGATATCACACAAATCCCCTTGAAATCCAGTTTTGTTGTGTTCATGCTGATCATTCACAGGTGTATGTCTACCGACTCCAAGCCCTGGATAGGCACCAATCTAGCTATGTGTTGAGGTTATACACCAGGTCCAGGTTTGCATCCAAACATAAATCAAATTCAAACTTCCAAAACAACCATTAGGACATTAGAAGTAGTTTAGGACCAAGATCCTCTGATTCACAACTGGACATAAGCCCAAAGCTAGCCCCTTTGCACTTATCCCACAGTTTTGGTCTTCATATAGGAGGATTTATCTGCTTTGTGTCAACATCCCAAGCTAACCCACAAGCATATTCTCATGGGTGTTGAATAGGGAATACCCCCCTAGGTTTTGCAAAGCCTGAAGAAGAAGAGGAGATAAAAATAGAGTCTATCTCCTACACTGTTGGCCCCTGGCCCAGAGATCCTGTTGATCACTGATGGTTACCTTGTAGGGAAATCTGGGAATGAGCATCCTGTCAGAGAAAAAACCAACACAATCCATGTTTAAAAAAGGTTGATTAAAGTGTTGGCAATAATGTTAATTAAATGGATTGTTCAATTGTTGACAAATTACCTATTGCAATATCCTTAAATTATTCAATCTTTGGTATGAATTGTTGGCAATAATGTTAATTAAATGGATTGATTGATGTTCTTCATAACTTTTTAATGGATAATCCTTATGTGATGGAATTATTAAGTGATATAGGTCAAAGGATAAGCTCATTAATTTTCTTAAATAGTGGGTGTTACCTTGTTTCACCAATGACAATTCACTTTCAAGTTTGCTAGTGACTTCAGAACAAATTAAGGAGCTTATGTAATTTTGTCAATCAAATCATCCACTTCACTTAACCCAATCTAGCATATGATTTGGATTAATATTTTCTATAAATCTTTAAACCCTGCTCATCAAATTTAACATTTATTGAACCTATCTGACTCAAAATCATATTAAAGGTGTCAAAATGTTCTACAATAGAATAGCATTCCTTCATTTTTAAATAATATAAACATCTTTTGAGATATAACTTATTACTTTATAATTTTAGTTTGATAAATATCACCTATCCTCTTTTGATTTGAATAACAAAGAAAAAGTAAATTGGAGACAACCAGATAAATTATTAGCAATCCAATTCAACAAACAAATGATAACCAAAAGTTGATCACTAGAGAATAGCATCTTTTATATTGATTTTCTTCAAAGTATAGGCAGTGCAATGTCTCTTTCAAAAAATCAAAATCCTAGATAGATTCCGAGCCATAAGGTCTTGGTTTCCTTTTATAAAGGAAGCAACAAGCTTCAGACCTTTCACATTTAAAATGGCTCTTTGTATTCCTAACCCTTGATATTACAATATTTGTCTTTTATAAGTCTAATTTAGATTTTCAAATATATTTGAATACATTTTGAAAACATGAAGAAAACATAAAGAGACAAAAAGAGAGCATTCAAGATGTGGTGGTACTATTAACACCATCATATGGCTCATTGCTCTTCTGCACCTCAACCTGTGCTGCTGATGATTCATCTCTAAGATATTTCTCCTCCCATTTATATAATATTGTAAAATCACCAGGCCATTGGTATGCCTGAATCTGAAGCAAGTTCTCCTAGTGATCTTTCCATCTTTTATCAAGCAAAGCTCTGACATCCATCACAAATTTTGCATACCCAGCATCCAATGCAATTACTCGGTCCAATATCATGTTGAAAATGAGAATGCTGGCATCTCCATCCTTCTTCAAAAAATCCATAACTTGGAATACTGTTTGGCCGAATTCCATCTTCCATGTGTCAAGACTTTTGATTTTCTCTTCTTCTGTCACTATGAAAGGAACAAATTTATGCTTGAATGTAGTAAAAGATTCAACCTTTGCTTGCATATTACTTTTCAACGTAGGGATGATGAGCATATTACTTTTCAACACCATTTGTCTTGCCTCCTCTGGACTCACATCAATTTCATCTACTTTCAATTCTTTGAAAGTTTGTGTAATGATTTGATCATGTTGTGTTTCATCAGCACCCATTTTATTTATTGTAACTTTTTCATTATATTCTCTCATTTTCATTTTCAGCCAAATGTCCTTCTGTTTACTGCCCAACCACAAATGTTATGAATGACCATCACGGGACAGCGGGGGTGAAAACCAATTACATTCTCCTCTTGCTGCTCTACCACGGGCCTCAATTGAAACCCTTGCAGAGATGCGGTAAGTGTTATTACCGCAATGCCACCAGTTACTTTTCAAACCTCCGCGGGACTGCGAGAAGAGACTAACACTACCAAGCCGCAAGCGTTAGATGAACTATCCATGGGGTAGCGGTAGCTTCTTCATATCAACCGCTTCCTACCACCAAGATGCAAACTGTTCTTTTATGCTCTACGGGAATGTGGTATGTGCCATATTTCATTCCTCTTCTTCCTGCATAACTGCAAAAGATAATCAATTAACCTGCGGGACAGTGGTAATAAACAAAAACACTCATATAGTAAAAAATAGTCAAGATTATTTCACAATGGCCATGATATATATGTATTTATTTAGTTGTGGGGGAATGTTGGGGGTGATTGATTTAATTAAATAAATGTGGATTTATTTAATTAAGGATGAGACTTTAGAGGAAGGGTTAATATTTGATTAATGCCAGAAGAACAGTTAGATTTATTAATTAAATAGTGACTTATTAAACTGATATTAGGAGGAATGATCAAAGTGGTTAATTAAATAAATACGATTTATTTAATTAACATTGTAAGAGGAGATGTGGAATAGATCTGGTATGATGTTAGGCCATGGTAAGATTTAGGTGTCTACATTTCTAATAGTGCATTAGTTTTTGGGTTGATGAATAATAATCACAATTTATCTTTGGTAATTTTTTCCTTCACCATATCATGAGACAATTTTGAGGAACAAAATTGATGATAAATTTCTCTATGGGTTGCCCATGTATTTATTTTCCTTCACTATTAAGATAGATTTAAATAGGAATAGGAGAGCATCAAACAAGGATCAAATTAATGAGTGCAATCATGATTATGTTATTGGATTTCAAACTTTGTCAACAAAGAACAGTAGATGATATCAACTTGGAGATAGAATGCCAACCCTAATTAAGTGGTTCTTCTTACTGATCCAATTAATACTCCTAGATTACTGTGATTGAATAGAAGGATTTAATTCCTTTGAGGAAACCAATTAATCATATCACACAAATACAGAAAATGTGCATTGATAAACTGAGTATATACTTGATATATCAATTTTAATAATAAGGAAGCACTAAAATGGACACAACCAAATAATTGAATAACTTCAACAAACAATTGATATATCTATGTAAATGAGGTGGACTTAAACTGTGTGTTTCCTAATCTAGCAATCTATCCACAATGGCAATTGGAAATGGAAAGATATAGTTCTAATTTGGTATAAATTGTATAAGCAATATCAAGGTAAATCCTATGTTTAATTGATAGAAAGTTTTAAGTAAAATGAAATGGGTGAGACCAGTGCCTTGTTGGGTAAATGGAGTCAAATGAAAGTATGAGATGAGTGGCTTATATTTGGTAGTAATTCTAACTGTTTGGCACACTAATATAGGTTAATAACTTGTATCAACGTGCAAGGAAATAATTGACAGACTCTTCTTAATAATCCAACTGACACAACCAGGTTACAAGAACAATAAATGATATCAACTTGGAGATAGAATGCCAACCCTAATTATGTGGTTCTTCTTACTAATCCAATTAATACTCCCAAATTACTATGATTGACTAGAAGGATTTCATTCCTTTGACGAAACCAATTAATCATATCACACAAATACAACAAATGTGCATTGATAAACTAAGTATATACTTGATATATCAATTTTAATAATAAGGAAGCACTAAAATGGAGACAACCAAATAATTGAATAACTTCAACAAACAATTGATACCAATATGGCGCCACAGAATCAGAGATTTTCCATTAACTTCTTCAAAATTATGCTTGCAACATGGTCTTTGAGTTTTGTAAATATTATGGAGCTTTTCTACTATTTACTACTACTACCTTCTTCTCCTCTCTCTCCCTTTTTTTTATCGGGTCTTGGTCTCTCTTTTTATAGAAGAGGCAAACAAGCTTTAGACTTGTTACAATAGAAAGGACATAATTGTTCATAACTATTAAGAAAACACTTTTAAACTAACAATATTTAAGAAAATATTTTTAATTAGAAAGACCAATCCGTTATTCACCGAATAGAAACCCGTGACCATCCAAGGCCTGAGCAAGGAATTCTATTTTCTGATGTGGTATCTCCTCTTCATATTCAATCCTCTTCAGGACCCAAATATGTTTCTTGCCATTCACTTATTTTTAGATCACTAGGCCACTTAAATTCATGTTCGGCTGCAAAGTTTACAAGATGGCCTTTCCATCTGTTGTCCAAGAGGTTCCTGATGTCCACCACAAACTTGGTGTATCCATTGTCCAACATGATAATTCCATCGAGTAGAGAATGGAACATAGTGAGTTTAATTTCCCCATTATTCTGTACATGTGCCAAACATTTAGGAATCATTTGATCAAACTCTTCTCTCCATTCATCTACACCCTTCATTTGGTTATCATCTTTGAGGATTGCTGGGTTGAAATGGCATTTGATCGAGTCAAATGTACTCCTCTTACCTTCCACTTTCTTTTTTGTATCTACCAAATACTGATACTCCTCAATTATGCTTTTCACCATTTCTCGTGTAGCCTTGAGCTTTGATGGGGCATCCAGATCTCTATGTGTGGCTTTGCATAAAGTAGTTAGTGTGTGGAAGGTAGGTTGCCATCTCTTTTGAAGCTTTTCAAGAATGGAAGAATTAGTGTTTATCTGTTTAAGAGCTTTGATCAGATTGTTGAATTGTTCATGTACCCCATTTATTTTGTCTTTCAATATAACAACTCTATGCTTTAATATCCTGCCCAGGATCTCTATGATGCAATTTTTGACATCTTCCTCATTATTCTTTTTCAGCTTATCAATTTCCTCTTTCATTTGTTGGATCTGGGGATCCTCTATATGGACTAGTCGGTGATAGACAATTAATTCATCTCCCCTTACTATGGTGGCTTGTTGCAACTATTGTTTCAGCTTTCTATTCTCAATGAACAATTTGTTCACCTCATCATTAGATAGCTTTAACCTTTTCTCATATTCATTAATTTTCTTTGCCATGTTTTTTACCACATCTCTGGTGAACATTGCAGAGTGCATGGTTATGGTGGCAACTTCAGTAGGAGTTGTGTCTCTTATAGTTCTAATCATGGCTGACCCCCTCATTTCTTGTACTACATCAAGGAGCTGAGGCTTCCTTGTGTTCTTCTTCTTTGTCTATAGGGAAAGTGTTTGGGTAGTAGGGTTATACCCTACTCCTGAGACACCTTCCTCTGAATCAAATTCTGCATGGGGTCATCTTGTGCTCTGATCTGATCTAAAAGAAACATTTTGGACAACTCCATCCCTGGTATAATCAACATATCACTTTTTAACACTATTTCTCTCATCTCCTGGGGAGTGAAATTAATATTATCAATATTCAATTCTACAAATGTCCAAGCCTAGATCTCAACTTGGTTTGACTCATTAGCTCCTATAAGATTAATCTTCAACTTTTCATCAAATTGTTTCATTTTCATTTTGATCCAAAAATCTTTAAACTCATTGATGTGTATAAAATAATCATCCTCTATGAATCTCAAAGAGACCACTACCCTCTCATCCTCTTGAATCTCATCAGTTCCCTCCTCTGACAACCTAACCTTTGGATCATGAGGCTTTTGAATTTTTTGTTGTTCCACTGCCTCTTTCAGTTCAGTTAAGGCCAAGACTACTTCTTGTTCTTCATCATCACTTGAATCATATTCCACTAATTACTTCATCTTCTATTTTTTGGCCTGTGGCTCATGAGTGGGAGATGGAGGGGATGGACGTGTAGGTGATGGGGGTGATATCTGAGATGTGGATGTTTCATGTGGTGGTTGGTGGGGTGTGGGCAATGGAATGAGTCCCTCATCTTGGGCCATTTTGTATAATTCATCAAATTTACTCAAAATCATTTGCATTCTTTTTAGAAGGTTGGGTTCATCTGCAAAAAAGCCTTTGAAGTTTCTATCTTTTTCCTTCTTCTGATTTTCCCACCTCATCATTGCATTCCACCTTTTTTTGGCCTACATTACATTAGCAAAATACACCAAATTCCTTATAACATCCTCTTCAGAATGAAATTCATGTGAAATAGCCTTCTTCATCAATAGGGCTCTTCTGATCATATTGATGTGACCCTCTGGGTCACATACTCTTTCTGTTCCAGGTTTGAGGGAGTAACTGACCCTTATAAACCTCTACACTTCTTCAAGCATATCTGACCCAATGGCTAGCTCTTCAAACATAGTCAAGTCAGGCAAAAATGTGCCTTTCCTCTGATTTCTCATCAAGTAATGTTCCATCCAAAGCATCTGCCACATAAACTCTAGGAAACACACTCTTGCAGGTACAAACTTAGGTAAAACATGTGGTGCTTGGTTGCACCCATATACTCTGATAATAGTGTGTTGTGACATAAGAAACCAATCAGCATACTTATGAGTATAGCCTTGGTCTGGCCCATACTGCACATGCCTCATTACCTTCATCAATGACTTAGGCATTCTTGGTGTTGCGTAACCAAGAGCAACAATCAATCTGACAGCAAAATCATCTTGAAACACTACAAAATCACTTTTTGTACACCTACTATCCCAAATGTAGCACCAATTTTGTAGAGGAAGTCTAACTCCTCTTTCTTGTGTACACAATTACATCCTTGTAGTCCACTTCATTTCATTCTGATACATAATTGACACAATAAAGAATATTTTCTGAAAGTAATAGGGGCCTTGCCTTCCCTAACTTGTAGCAAACCTTCATGTATTTGTTCTTCAATCATAGATGCAAAATCAAATTCTAAATTTGACTCAGAATGTTGAATTAACATAGCCATTCTCATCAACCCTATTTGCATTTGCTCCTCTCCATCTATCCCCAAAACTTGACACAACACATAATAGGTATTCTTGAAATAAACTTGGAAAGGTTCCATTTTGAAAGAAGGAATAGAGAGCCTTCTATTATCATCACCCCTCTTCATGTGTAAAGGGAGCTCATCACTTTGATATGTTCTCCTCAACCTCTTATATTCTTTCTTAGGTTTCACTAAATTCACCTCCGTTATAGCTCCTTTACTCAGGTTGAAACATTTGATAATGGCATCTCTATTGATATCCACTAAGCACTCACCATTTGGAAGCCTCACAATTTTTCTTGGGGCATGGTAACTATGGGCAAGGGCTTTAATCAGATCAATGTTAATGAAAATGTTGGAAACAATTAATTTAGCCAAATCTAGGGCCCATGGGTTTGATGTTGGTTCCTGGTCATTCCTTTTTATATAAAAGTACAAGTAGAGATTCCATCCCAACACAGGTATATAGGGGTCCCTACAGCCTTGAGCTAAGTCTCTAAAAACCTTTTTAGAACCTTTGTCAATTGAGCTAGGGAACAATGAAAGCAGAGGGGATTACAATGAAGACTTTCTAGTTTTGGCTTCATCCTTCTTAGTTCCTACCTTAGTCTTTTTAGGTGCCATTTTATGAAATTCACAAGAAATGATGAGTAGACCTTACCCAAAAAAATTGCCTTGAAGAATTCTCTTTTCTCCCGTGGCTTGAGCTCCTGTGTAATTTGTCTTCCTCTACTATGAGTGTTTTCAAGACCAAGATGCAGTTACTTCTGGCTCATAAATTTGCACGATTCAAATCTTTGTGTTGAGCTTAAATCTTCATATTTTGATGTTGATGTGATTGGTATGCTTTAAATAACCCAACGGCTTGATTACCACACTAATGTAGGTTATGTTTTGGCCCCCCGAGGTATAGCGGTATAGTGCATAGTGTATAGTATTAACTCTTCTTATCATCATACTGCAGGCTATTTAAGAATGTTCTATGGTAAGGAGGTATGATATGGGTATTATGAAGGCTAGCCACTGTGATAGTGGTATCATGGTAAAAGGCAAAGATGACTTTATGAATGGTAATAACATGATTTATTATGGAAAAATAAGAGTGGGAGTCATGGATACACAAATAAAACACTCATAACTTTTATGAAAATTCTAGTTCCAACATGTGGACATCATGACCATGTGTCACATGCATACCATGCCAATTATATGATCATGTTTTGCAGTACAAATGTCATTAGGTGGAACACATGTATGGAAGCATAACATGTGGCTATTGATGTTCCATATGTCTAACTAGCCACCAACATGTGTAGCAATGTGTATATCTCCCTATGTCTCTGGCCATGTCCCTCACTCTCTATATCTCCCTATTAGTCCTCTCTCTCTAAACACTAAACCCTAAACCTCTAAACCTTAACCCCTGAACCATAAACCCTAAAGTACCCTAATTAAATAATGCCCCTAAACCCTAGTAAACTCTAAACCCTAAACTTGAGCAATGGTAAACTCATAAACGCTAAATAATGCCCCTAAACACTGACCGCTAACCCCAAACAACTCTCTGTCTTTGTCTCTCTCTCTCTTTGACGTATATATTATTTACCAGCTCCTAGCTAGTTAAATCCTTTTAATAGATTTCCTAGTTTTCCTTTTCCTTTCCAATTTCCCTTTAGATCCCTACACCAGTTTTTCCCTATTTTACTAGTTTCCACCTCTCCTCTCATCATTTGATCTTCCCATCCAATGAACTTTAGTTTTATCATCTTGTTTCTATTTCATCTGGTTGCCAATTTATATCCTCATCCCTCTTTTCATGTCCTAGTTTTCTTGTTTCCATTTGCTTTGTTGATAAGGGAGATGGATAGAGACAAAGATGAAGAGAGAGAGAGAGAGAGTCCTATAAGTTTTCCATGCTTGTTCATTAATGATATATATAGGAATGATAGGGGGCCGAGAAAGGCAAGAGATATTAGAGAGATAGGGAGAGATATAGATAGGTAGAGAGAGAGAGAGGAGATAGATCATAGGGAGAGATAGAGGAGAAGGAGGCTGGGAGAGATAGTGAGATAGAGAGTGATCACTAGAGAGATGTCTAGAGAGATAGGGAGATAGAGAGAAAGGCAAGAGATAGGGAGAGATAGATAGGTACGCAGAGTCGAGAGAGAGATAAACCAGGAGAGCTGATAGAGGAGATCACAATCAAGCGGCAAATAGGGAGATAGAGAGCGAGTAAGATGTCTAGAGAGATAGGGAGAGAGATTGAGAGGTAGAGGGATGATAGCTAGAGAGAGGGAGATAAGGGAGAGATTATAGGGAGATAGAGGTTTAGGGTTGCTCAGGTTTAGGGTTTAGGGGTTATGGGTTAGGGGTTAGGGATTAGTGACGTTATTTAGGGTTGAGGGATTTAGAGAGAGAGAGAGAGAGTTCTTTTGACATGTAACCATAAACCCTAAATAATGCCCCTAAACCTGAGCAACCCTAAACCTCTAAACCTTAAATAATGCCCCTAAACCCTAAACCCTAACCAATAACCAATAAAACATATATAAACCCTAAATAATGCCCCTAACCCCTAACCCATAAACCCTAAACCTAAGAATTACCCTAAACCTGAGAATTAACCCTAAACCCCTAATTAATCCTAAACCCCAAATCCCTAAACCCTAAACACTAAACCCAAGAAACCCTAAACCTCTATCTCCCTAGCTATCTCTCTATCTCTATCATTCCTCTACCTCTCAATCTCTTTCCATGTGTCTCTGGCCATGTCCCTCACTCTCCATATATATCCCTATAATCTCTTCCAGCTATGTCTCTGGCCATGCGTACCTCACTCTCTATATCTCCCAGCTATTGGTCCTCTCTCTAAACACTAAAACCTAAACCTCTAAACCCTAAACCGTAAGCCCTAAATAATGTTCCTAAACCTTAACCCCTAAACCCTAAACCCAAGAAACCCTAAACCCCTATATGTCTCCCTATCTCTAATAGTGTCCCTCTACCAGCTCTCAATCCTTCTCCCTATCTCTCTGCAGGATCTCTCTCTCTCTCTCTCTCTCTCTCTCTCTAGCTATCTCCAAACCTGAGCAACGTCCCTAAACCCCAAACCCCTAAACCCTAAATCCAAGCAACTCTAAACCTCTATCTCCCTATGATCTATACCTTATCTCCCTATCTCTATCATCCCTCTACCTCTCAATCTCTCTCCCTATGTCTCTAGCCATGTGCATGTGCCTCACTCTCTATCTCCCTATCTCTCTCCACAATCTCCTCTATATATCCATATCATTCCTCTCTCACTATAAACCCTAAACCCTAAACCTCTAAACCTAAACCCCTAACCCCTAAACAATAAACCCTAAACCCTAAATAATGCCCCTAACCCCTAAACCTGATCAGAAACCCTAAACCCCTAAACCCTAAACCTATATCTCCCTATCGCCTTTGTCCCTCTACCTCTCAATCTCTCTCCCTATGTCTTTGGCCATGTCTCTCACTCTCTATCTCCATATCTCTCCTCTCGGTCTCCTCTATATCTCCCTATTGGTCCTCTATCTCACTTTAAACCCTAAACCCTAAACCCTAAACCTCTAAACCTTAACCCCTAATCTCAAAACCCTAAACCCTAAACCCTAAATAATACTCCTAAACCCAAGTAACCATAAATTAGGCACTCAATTAGGTGCTAAAACAGGTGCTACATCAGGTGCTAAATAAGGCATTAACATGGGTGCTAAAACAGGCGCTAAATAAGCACTAAACTAGATGTTAAATGTGGCACTAAATTAGGTGCTACAGTAGGAGCTAAAGTAGGTGCTAAAGTAGGCGCTAAGTTAGGCACTAATTGAGGCACTAATTTGTGCCTAATTTAGCATCGACTTGTTCTAGTCGGTGTAAAAAATACCAAAAACAATGCCATCCCGATAAATAGCGCCAACTTTTTCAAAAAAAAGAGAAAAATACATTAAAATAGTGGGTGAAGCAAAAAAGGGAGCTAATCACAGGGATTTGTTGTAGTGTGAGCACTTGTGTTGTGGATCCTACACCAATTGTTAAGAGCCACCTTTGCTACTTGCACTCTGGTAGGCTGTTTGGATTCTTGATTATCTGGATTCTCAAAAGGAGAGGCCAAAGTACCATTATTTGGCCTTGTATTCCAAACTCTAGAGGCCTGGGTTGATTTGAATTTCTATTATCATCTCCATAAGCTTTGTTGTCTCCATTATGACTTCTATCCTGCAGCCCTTGTCCATGGTTCTAATTATTGTTATTTTGATGGTTCTAGCCATAGAAACTCTAATTTCTCATCTGCGTCACTTCTGTAGTCTATCTTCTCAAGTGAGCAGTGATCTCCTTTAATTCATCTTTATCTTCATGTGCTTTGGATCCATAAGTATCTTGTGGAGCTTGAAAGAACGATTGTCCATTAAACTTTTTGTCATTAGCAACATTGCTTGTATATGGAACCATAGCGTGGGTAGGAACTGCATTATATAATGGAGTATGATGCATCAGTGCACCATTCATCTGTTGCATTTGATTAGTAATTGCAGCATTTCCAAGACTCACTAAAGGCCCATGGCTTGTTTGGGGCATCTCTTGATTTATTTTCATAGCTTCTTTATATGCTTCAGACAAATTTGTCACTACAAGTACCTGTCTCTTAACAAACATTACAGTTAATGGATCTAGAGGAGCATAATAAACTTGTAACAATGCATCATCAACTATAGTATAGGGAGCTACTAATTTGGAATACGCATTTTGAAAATGATCATTAAATTCAGTTATAAATTCTCCTTCACTTCTTTTAATCTATGCTAATCTATGATATAGGGATGCTGGATCTATCAGAACCCTAAACCTAGAGAAGAATGTTTCTTCCATAATTTTCCAATTTGTAATGTGCTTATTAGGAAAATTAACATACCAACTATAAGCTTGCTCAAATAAAGTGAAAGGAAACAACCTGCAAATCACATCTTCGTGTGCTAACCTTGCCCTGAAGCAAATCTCTTTGAAGATTCGTATGTGATCTTCAGCATCTTGATACAATTGATATTTTAGATATATCTTGTCAGGATTCTTCAGCATGTCATGGTATGTAGCAAAGTGTATAGGTGATTCTATGTTCAAGAATGCCATGACAGGAATTCTAGGTAGAACTAAGCCAAAGTTTGGTTGATTTTGAGGATTTAAACCAAAATTCAGTGGTCTAAATGTGGAAATATTTGGACTTATCAAGTTAAGATGAACTAAAGGTGAACTCAGTCTTGAAGGAGTATGTGATGAACTCCCTGACTGAAAAGTTCTAGGACTTAATATTGAGGTATTATTTATATCTTTACCTCGTTTGTTAGATAATTGTGCAAAATTATCCTCTGGATTTGACTTGGACCTAGTCGTTGGACTAGTCCTGTTAGCCATTTTGCAAAAACTTTCTTTAAATCCTATCAGGCCCTCCTGTTGAAATTAAGGAATACTAAGGGGGGGTGAATCAGTATTCTACAAAACCACTTCTTAACTTGTTCATTAAACCAATTTTAAAAATTAATAACATGAAAGCAGAATAAACATAAGAATAGCAACCATAAAGACATAACACATGGACACCAGGATTTTTATGTGGAAAACCCAAAAGGGAAAAACCACGGTGAGTGTTAGCTCACAATATATTATGATAAAAATATCGAATTACAAAAGGCTCATTACCATGGGGCTCACTGCCCAAAGAAATGTTCACTATAGGTGGACTCACTGTCCACTGAGAAAGAAAAAGAAGATAGAAAGAGAAATGGCTCACTGCCAGATATGAACTGCTAAAAGTGCATCTGCGGCATGATGAAATATAGTTCCTTTGATCACTCAATATACTGACTCAAAGCTTTTCATCATTTTGCCCTACTTCTCAACTCTTCTACATATACTCTACTTTCTACCCTTGTTTTATTTTTCTGCTCTATATTCGACTTATATCTTCTTACACTTTGAATTCACACATTGTACCACCACACACCCATCAACATCTCAATCCATCAAGTATTTATATCCACAACGAGATTTATTTCATGATCAGGTTAGCAAGCTAGACATGAAGCGTGTACACATTGTATTTTACCTTGTCAGCTTGATCAAGTGTACAAACAATAATGTGGACCCAAAAAATCATTGAATAATCTTCATGCAAGTTGGCACCAAGGATACAACCACTTAGATTTATTATTCAAACAATATACCTTCTCCACATAAAGATCTAACTGCATGTCAGCTTGTCTCTTAAGAACATGCTTGACCCAATTCATCTGTCACATAAAAACTCTCACTACAGACCATAGGAGACTCAAGGATCCATAACCAAAATTCATTCTTGACCTCTTAGCATACCTCCAGAACCACAAGACAAAATATGCAACTTTAGAGAAATGCAGACCCTTTTTCTTAGACACTGTACACTGCTCCTGTCTTAGTTCTATTCACCTAGACTTAGACCAATCACTACTTAACTTTTGAAAGTCATTAGGAGTTGTAATCTTGAACATAGTACCTCCAAACAATCTTGAATAACCTACCTAAACCACATACCTTGACCATCAACTGCGGAGGAATACCACTTGAGTCTCTGCTACTAACTCTGTGTTGTCAGTACTTAGCCATCCTACCTTAGTCTTTTGTGTTCGGACTAGAACCTTGTATGTAGATTGTTCCAAGTTGAGTTCCCAATCATCCTTAGCTCCATCATGCTTTATTTTCCTTGTTGCAATCAATGATAACATTACCCAATCAGTAGTATCTCTTGACTATGTTGCCAACAATCTCCCCCTTTGGCATTGATGGCAACACTTAGTGAAAAATGTGTATCTGCTCTCCCTTACTCTATATTTCTTCTCCCCCTTTTACATCAATGGCAAAGGGTATATGTTTAAAAAGTAAAAAAACTACAAAAATTTCCATACTCTGTTGCATATGTACACATACAATATTCAACTCAATTAGTTTTCAGTGACAGGATATCCTTATACACAATCTTTAATTGTGTAATTTCTCCATCCCATCGATTCTTAGCTCTTACCAAAATTTGAATGTGACCATTTATCAAAAAGACTAATTTTTATGCTTTTTGTACATTAGCAGGTGTATTAATTTGTGAAGCTACCTATGCTTCTAATGCAAGATTTTTCATGATCTCAATTGTTAAGCTTAATATCCTTCTCAACAGACACATTTTATTTTTAGTTTCTTCCTATCTGCTGAGCAGACTCCTTATGTTGTTCTGAATATTTTCAACTTGTGTTTCTATGTTGCTGATTGAGTCAACTGCTGGATCAAAGGTCTTAGAAATATTTGTAAGTTGAAGTTCCATGCTTTTGACTTTCTCATCTATTTCCTTAGTAGTTTCAGGCCATGACAAATAGAATTTGTACATATCACAGGCTTCCTTGATTGCATTTTTCATATTCTTGATACTACTTTCTAACAGAATTTTATCACTGTCTAACTTGGTTTTTGAAACTGCTAATCTTTTGTCTTCATAATCCTTTTTAACCTTAATGTCAGCAGAATTTTCAAAGGATTCAAAATGAGTACTTACATAGTTTATTATACCTTTGAGATGACCATTTGATGACACTAATGTATATTTCTGGTATAAAGGCATCAGCTTCTCCAAAATACTGGATGTCTCATCAATAAGTTCATTATCCTATATGAAAGTTTTTAACATTTCTTCCTGAGCCTTAGTTTGCACGATTGATGCTAGTGAGAATTTCTCCACCACGGACATAGAAGCTAGATTTATTGGTCCTTGTAGAATCTTGGGTGAATCTAGAATCTGTACTCCTTTCTATTTTTCCAAAAACTTTCTAGCATAGTTAATGGAAATTTGGTCTGCAACAATATCTCTTGTCGCTTGTTCTTCACTATGTGTAACTTTCTTTCTTTTATTTTCTTCTATTGGATTTTCTTTCTCTACTTGGGTAGATGCTTCAGTAATGGATGAAGTCCTTGTTCTTTTCTTAGGGCTAGATACATGTTTTTCTTTTTCATCTTTCTCATCTTTTCTTTCTAGAGTGTTTGATTTCCCTTCCACTGGAGCAATTAAGTGTCTTGATCCCTCCACTTTACTTTTTTCCTTACTTGATTGTTCATCTGACATTTTATTTGAATGCTCATATTCCAAAGATAATTCTTTGAATGTCCCATGCCTATTTTCTTTGAGATCTTTTGGTTTGTTTAGAAGCTCATCAGCTAATTCAATTAGGATATCTTCTGCAACTTCATACCCTAATGCAGGGACCCATGGAGTTCTTGGTTCCATGGCTTCCATGAAGCATTTGTCTTTGTTTACCATGAATATAATGTCCTTTTCATATTTCATCACTACCTTTTTAGGTATCCAGACCTTACATATCATTTTCTTTTGAAAGTTCATGAAGTATTCCCATAAGATTTTATTCTCTTTATCTACATTTTCCATATTCTGCAGGTGATTTCTTATTTGAGTTGCTACTGGTGTGTGATCAACCCAGACAATGCTTCCCAAACTAGGTAGCTCTCTCAAGAAGTAGAAGAGTAGACAGGTGATCAAAGTCACATATTTGAAAGGATAATTTGTCTCTTTTGTTCTCTTCAAGTTCTCCATTAATTCACTCTAGATCAATTCACACAGGTTATAATCTAAATTATTTTTGACCATGTCATAAGTTGTGTATATAGATAGTGCAAACATAGAATTTTCTGAGTGAGAAAAGTATACTTTGTATCCAATAATCATAGATGCAAATCTAACAGCTGAGTCCTTAATATCATTTACTATGAGAGCTTTCTTATCAAATTTGGCTCCTATTAGCTACATTACTAAATTTTTCTTTATCTTCTTTTTGTCTGGGATCCTTCCAGATGAACTCATACTAGTTACAACTTTGATAGCTTCTTTGGTTATCATATATGGTTCATCGAGCCACAAGAACTCATCATGAATCTTGCTTAGAATGAACCTTACCCATATATCATTTGGGATCGTAGGAAAATCCAACCAAGTGTCCAATTTCTTTTCTCCCAGAACTTTATATTCATCCTTTAACTCAACATCAATAGTAGTTAGTTCATCCAAGTATAATTTGCCAAGATTCATGTGATCGTATTCCTCCAAGTTGGTATGAATATATGCGCTAACATCTTCCATGTGCATAATTCCATGAGGAGTAATTGAGAATACCCCTACAGAATTATTTTTTGGTGTTTTGAAGAAATGTCTCTTGAACTTGGGGTGAGGCTTTTCTGAAATCTTGATTAATTGGGGAGTAAACATTTTCCAAAATATCTTAGACTACACGAAATGGTTTTCAAGCTGTAAATACCTTTACTGCCAAGGGTTTCCTTCACCTGAGGTCGATTTGGCTTGAATCATTTAGAAATATTTGAGTTGCTTGGATCTTTGGTTCAGTTTGCCTTAGACACTTGATAGTTTGAATGTAAAGTGATTAATCTTCTATGAATCCAAGCCTTTTAACCCCTTGAAGCCTTAACTCAATTGTCATAAATGTTCTTTCAAAGAGCTATCAAACACTTCTCTATCAGCCACAATCAATCTAAATTGCTCTGCAATGCTCTGCATTAGATCTTTCTCTACTGAAATTTCTTTCAGAGGATTTGTCATAAAGTTCTTCACAACATACCTTAGTGCTAGATTTCAGCACTAACTTTCTGGCTGGGAGTTTTGGATTTTCAACATAGCTCCCCCTGAGCTAGAGCTCCCAATCTACTTCCTGGAGGAAGTATTTACACTAGAAACTGGTGTGGATCCATCCTTGACTTCAATCAAATCTTTCTTAATCCAGATCTTGCCCATTTCTTTCTTAGTTTCAACCGGATCAACTTTTTCTTTTTCTTATCATTCCTCTGCTTCGTTTTCCTTTCTTCAACATAGTAGTTTCTTTTCACATTCTTACTTCTGCAGAATCTTGCAACATGTCCAAACTTGTTGCAATTGTAGCATACCGCATTCCTTTGTCCTTGATTTCTTCTATTGATTGGATTTGTTCTACATTAATTAACCATATGTCCAAATCTATTGCATGCAAAACATCTTTCATTGAATGATTGAGTATTCCTTGAATTGTGAAAGCCATTTCTTACCAAACTTCTGCATTCATTTGATCTATGACCAATTTTCTTGCAATTGAAGCATTGACCAGAGAAAGATGGAACATTTTGATTTATTCTACTCCCATACTGAGTAGCGTTATGACCAAACTTTTTATAATTAAAACAATGGCCATTGAAAGATGGGTACCTTTGAGCATTTGGTTGTCTGACCAGAGGTCTTCTAGGTCTTCTTCTTTGATTCCTGAACTAGATTCCTTTATTTTTCTTTAACTCAGTGTTTGCTTGACCTGATTTTGAACTTTCTCCTTTCTCAAATCCCAAACCTTGCTTGTCATCATAACTCTTTTGACTAGCAATCATCTCATCAAGTTTTGCAGAACTTATCTTGAACTTTTCTTCATAGCTCTTAGCTTTTTCCAAGTCTATTTTCAGGCTCACAACTTCTTTTTCCAATTTGACACATTCTTCTATCTTGCTTTTTACGATCAGATTTAGATCTTGTTCTACTTTAGCTCTTTCTATAACTTCCACTTTCAAATCATCCAGGGTCTCATTTTCTGATATCAATTGTTCACTAACATCTTTGTATTTTTCTTTGAATTTCTTGACTTGTTCTTTCAACTTTAGAATGCAATCATTTACTTCTTGAATTTTATCCTTCATATCCCTAATTTCTACTTCAGATTTTTCAAGATCAATAAGGGTTGCTTCTAGTTCAACATTGTTTGAGAGATTTCCAAATCTTCTGGCTGCCATGAGTAAACTTTCCTAAATCTTCCTCAAGTTGTTAGGCTTCTTCCAAGGAACCTTGCTCTGATACCAATTGTTGAAAGTAAGGAATACTAAGAGGGGGGTGAATTAGTATACTGCAAAACCACTTCTTAACTTGTTCATTAAACCAATTTCCAAAATTAATAACATGAAAGCAAAATAAACATAAGAGTAGCAACCTTAAAGACATAACACATGGACACCAAGATTTTTACGTGGAAAACTCAAAAGGGAAAAACCACAGTGAGTGCTAGCTCACAATATATTATGATAACTGTATACGCCTAAAATGACACGATTCGGTCTAGATAAATATTCTTAATATGTATTCCCTTCTAATTCCCCTATCAATAAATAAATAAATAAATTTATTTATTTGATTCATATTCTTCCAACAATTAAATAAAATCCTTTATTTAATTCAATTTTTCCCAAACAATTAAATAATTCTTAATTATTTAATTAAATCAAATCATTCTTCCAAATTTGAATAAATCAAATCAAATTTATTTAAATCCTTTCAATCTCCAAAAATAAAATACAATCAAATATTTTATTTATTCTTCCAAAATCATGCACAATAATTAAATAAATTTATTTATTTAATTTGCTTTTCTTATCTTCTAAATTAAATAATTCCAATTATTTAATTATTTCTTCCAATAATATCTTCTCTAAATTTAAATAAATCAAATATTTATTTAAGTTGTCTTTTTCTTCTAAATTGAGTTATCTCTAAATATAATTCAATCTTTTTGCACATGCAATTAAATATTCCTAATATTTAATAAAGCAAAATATCTTCCTATTCTCATGCAAATCCCTTCTTGTTTTAAATCACTTAACTGATTATTATATTCTTTTAATTGATTTAACTTATTCTTATATTCTTAGCAAATCCTCTCATGCGAAAGAAAGAAAGACACTTGTCTTCTTCTTATTCGTTGCACATTCCTCAACTGTTCTCAACCGTTGATCTTCTCATTCTCTCTATACCATTGATCTTCATTCTTCAAGTCTATAAGTACAACCCTATTCTCCCATTTCAATCATCCAAGCTTTAAGTATTGTTACTCTACAGGAATTACAGCGTGCCTTTGGCACCAATTCCTTCATTGCTTGTGATCACACTTGTTATTATGCACTACTATCATCGTTGTGAAGCTCCTCTTCATGGTGATATTATCATAGCCATTCCCAATTGACATTCTTGAAGCATAGCAAGGAAGTGCACTCTCTGAGGGCCCTATTTCATACATGCAAGATCGATTGTGATAGGCGATTAATGGAAGCTTCGAATTAAGGAGGTTTGCTTTGTTGTTGTTCATTATTTATTGAATCTCATGTATTCACCATTTCATTGAGTTTTGGGTATCTTGATATTTGATATTATTGATTATTCATTTGAATCCAATTTTCCCTTAACATTTTTAGTGCCCACCATGGGGCCTAGCCCCAAATTTAACCCAAAAACTGAGTTTTTGTGTTTTAGAATGCCATAAACAGGAGGAAACAGTGCATCTGATACATCCTAACACACATCTGTTACCTATCACGGTGCATACGTTTCTGCAGCATATACAGTCTTTGTTCTAGTGCATATGTTTATGCAGCGCATATAGACATTGTTCCAGCACATTTACTACATGTCACAGCGCATACATCAGATTAGTGCATATACTCTATTTTGTGACACTTTTGACCTTTGTCTTAGCGCATATGTATTATGGCACTTCTGTTCATTGTTTCTGCGCATTCAGTCTCTAAAGCGGCACATCTATTTTAAGCAGTGATTTTAGGGTTTTCTTGAAGATTTTTGCTAACGCTAACGTCTTTACAAGAACTCTCTTGATCTATTTTGTAGGCTAGGTACTAGTTTAGATTCATATAGTTGCACTTGTTAGCTCACACTTTGATTTCTAACGAGAAAATAAAATGTATGCTCATGCAAATCTCACATAGTTTAACTAGGAAAGTGGTAATTGAATCATTGCTATTGCTATCTTTTCAAAGTTAACAACTCATTGCTCTCTAGATAAAACTGAACTCATCATTGCTATCTGGGTAAAACTAAACCATTGCTATCTTGATTGACCATCACTTCAAAGTTAACAACTCGTGCTACGTGGATAAAATTGGATTCATCATTGCTATCTGGATAAAACTGAACCATTGCTATCTCGATTGACCATCACTTCAAAGTTAACAACTCATGCTACATGGATAAAATTAAACTCATCATTGCTATCTTGGTTAAAATTGGACCATTGCTATCTTGCTAATCACTTCAAAGTTTTGTGCTTGCCCAAGTAGATAGCTCATCTAGTCTTTTTCATTTTAACTAGGGGAAAAGAACCACTATATTCTATGTTTTGGGAATGATACCAAGCCTATGCTCTCCCCTATCTTGGGGGACCAAAATGCCAGACATATCATTTTTGCATGTGTTTTTAGTTTAGAGGGGCCTGCTCTTGGATACCGTTCATCCAAGTAGGAATGACCCTAAGTGGTAACAGGATCGATGCCAAGCCCTTCCAAGCCACTATAAATAAATTGTGTTTGGAGTGAAAGCTTCAAACAACGGGTGAAGTTGTGTTATACCGATAGCCAACCTCCCCCAAAACCCTCCAAGGCGTAACCCTTGTAGGCTGGGAGACTCCATAATGGAGAGTAGTGCTACCACATGTATAACCACTCGAATGGTTGCCTTCATTAAACACATTTGTTCTAGTGGCCAAAAACCCTTGTAATCCATTTGAAGCCTAGGATTTGTACTTTTTTTCCTTTTAGTCCAAAAGGAGTCAAACAAATCACAAAAAAATAAAAAACCATAAAAATATTCTGTGTTTATTGTGTCTTCTTGCCATAATTTTAGAAAATCAAATCAAAAAGACCTTGCAACCAAAGTACCAAAAACATCAGACAAAATTCCAAAAATTGCAAAAATACTAAGAAAAGCCAGAGCAGCGCATCCGTCCTCTGTTGCTACACATTTGTACCGACCTGCAACGCATCTGTTCCAACCTACAACACTTTTACTGTTTGTTGCAGCGCATTTACTTTTACTAGTGCAATGCATTTGTTTTGACTCATAGTGCATTTGTTAGTTTCTACAGTGCATCTGTTTCGGTGCATATGTGACAGTGAGCACTTGCCCAATCTTTGAGGGAAAAATTTTACCAGTTCTGGGTACCCATTTCAGTCTAGTTCCAAAATCTAAGATCAGGTCTTACCTTGCAGTCTTTTTTCCATCCATTTCACATCAAAGTCTCTCTTTCATTGGTCATCCCATTCGCCTTCTATCAGGTCTTTCTAGTCCTAAGTCAAAGTATCCCATATCAGGTCAGCATAGGTCCCCTTTTTCGTATCACTTTTGATTCAAGTAACCCTAGTAGGTCACAGAGCTTCACTAGTGGTCTTGGTGCACGACTAGTCCCTACACAGTAAGACAGGTATCGAGTACCCTTACTAGTGGCTACCATCTTGTATCAGCCATCTTACTTGGAATCATTGATTGAGAAAGTCCCTTGTCCAAGTCTTATCATAAGTATCTTATTCTCAGCAGTCTCCATCAGCATCTTGCCAAAATCTCTAGTTTCATTCCACCTCATCCCTCGTCACCTTGCATGGTTCTTACTAGATCTCAATACCAAAAGCAACTTGAAATGGCCAAATCATCCAACCACATCATCACACCTCATGATAGTGATGAGGAAATCTCTAATGAAGATTATCAAGGAAGCCTCCAAGATCAAAAATTCCAACGCTTGTTAGAAAAAGTGTTACATGATGATCCTCACAAGTATTTTTATTATCTTGCAAATCTTGGAGTTAAACTCCCTGCAGATTTTGATATAAGCACAATCCAAGAAAATGTAGAGAATAATCATGAAGAAAGGGGAAAGAAAGCCATAGACCCAAATGCAGAGGATAAAAATGAAAAAGGAAAGAAAGCCATAGATCCAAGTGCTCCTATGCAAGAAATGAGGAAACAACTTGAGGGTCTAAAACAACAAATGTCAGATCTCAAGATGGGTACAAACACAAAAACCTATTCCTTGGAAGATATTGTACCGTACCCCTTTGATAAAAGTTTGAACATGACACCATTTCCCTTTTGATTCAAAGTTCCTAAGTTTGATAAGTATAAAGGGAAAGGGGACCCTAGAGATCACATTAGGGAATTCAACGCAGCATGCATGGAAGTAGCTCACAATGAGACTTACTTAATGAGACTATTCCCTAGATCTTTAGGTAGTCAAGCAATGGAGTGGTTCTCACGACTCCCATCGGGCATCAAATCTTTTGATGAGTTAGTCAACAAATTCATCATGCACTTCTCTTACAATATTGAACATGAAGTAAATATGCTAGACCTATGCAACACCGGGCAAAAAAGTGGTGAATCATTTGCCACTTTCCTACAAAGATGGAGACAACTAGCAAGTAAATGTTTGTATGATGTGCTAGAGAAGCAGCTAATGGAGATGTTTGTCCATAACCTCAATACCGATCTTAGCTATCAAATACAAATACAATGCCCTACTTCATTCTCAAAGGTCATAGAAATGGGATTGTTCATCAAAAAAGCTATGATCACCAAGGGGCAAATCAAGTTATACAAGGACACACCTACCTCTAATTATACGACTGACAAATCAAAGTTTTGGACTAAAAATAAAAATGTCGTCAACGATGGAGTAGTTGATGCCAAGGTGGCGGCTCCCAAGCAACAACCTATATTCACTCTCAAAGGAGAGGCAAGCAATGTTACACCCAACAAAACATTCTCTCGGGAGCCAAGACCATGGTTCAACTCAAATCCAAGGCAAAAGTTCACACCATTGGGTGAGTCCCAAGAATCTGCATTAAGGAAGCTATTGGCTAACAATGAAATCTCTCTACCACCAATAAGTGATTATGAGCCTCAAATCAAACCTTACTATTGGAAAAGACACCGACTATTGTGAGTATCATAGAGGAAGGGGATATACAATCAACAATTGTATCCATCTCAAACATGTTATTCAAGATGTGCTTGATCAAAATCAAGGAGGAAACCAACAACATACCTCCAATGAGACACATGTGGCTTACAGTGATCTACTTCTCAATCATGACAAGCTGTACAACAACAACAACAGAAACAACAACAATGGCAACAACAATAGTGGCAACAACAATAACGGTAACAACAACAACAACTGCAACAGGCAAAATCAGAATAGTGGGAATAGTAATGCCAACTATGCAAGTGTGCCATTCAACTATACCATCAATTGCATATCAGAGCATGTCCCACAAATCAATGTGGTTATGCCCAACCAACAATCAAAGCCTAACTGCAATGATTGCAGTATCATTACCCGCAGTCGTAAAGTCACATGGAATACCGTCCCTCCAAGGTTGTCACCTTCTCAGCCCAACTTCCATCAATATAGTGTCATAGACCAACTTCAGAAGACTCCGGCCCACATTTCTATCTTAGAGTTGTTGTGTCTATCTCCTTCCCACAAGGAGATTCTCAATAAAGCCTTAGTGGAAACCACTATACCCACTAACTTGGCCCAAGAGAAGTTTTAGGCCATGGTAGGTAATCTAACCTCCTCAAGTACCATATCATTTACCAAACAAGATGACCTCTCAGTGTCTCAACCCCATAACACCCCTCTTCACATCGTCACCTTCATCCACAAGCACTGCATCAAGAGGGTTCTCATTGATGGGGGAGCCGGTTTAAATATTTGCATGTTAAAGTTAGTCCTTACATTGGGGTTCTCTAAAAATGCAGTTGATCCAAGAAAGAAGATAACTATCAAAGCCTATGATGAAAAGGAGAGAACTACAAAAAGAATAGTGGTGTTGCCCATACAAGTGGGACCGATAATAAAAGATGTTGTGTGCCAAGTCTTAGATAGGGAGCTCGCCTATAATATTTTGCTAGGTAGAACATGGATTCATGCCATGAAAGTTGTTCCCTCTACTTATGACCAGTGCATAAAATTCTTGCATAATGGCAAGCAAGTCACCATCCAGGGCGACCCTGACCCCTTTCAACATTGCAACTCTGTCCTTTCAAAACCTAATTGCATCATACCAAACAATAGAGCATCTACATCCCCTACCCCATAGCATGATTCTACCTCTGAAGCTTCCTCATCAAGGCCTAAAGAGTAGAAAATTACCATCAAAGAAAAAGGAGTAGGGGAATACTCCATAGAGCATAGCCTCAATCTAGCCAAGATGCCTTTATCTCCTAGATCCTTTGGTCGACCCAAGCATTTTCCAAAGCCATCTACTCCTCCCATACCTCCCACAACTCCCTTTGTGAAATGGGGGACCTTATTAGATGAGACAAAGGAAAGAGATATCCTACAATGGCTTTATACCGAAGAAGAAGAGAGCACACAACAGGAACCACCTAGGCTCCCAAAAAAAATCTATGGGCAAGGTGAATCTATCCTACATAGAATGGGTTATGAAGGACAAGGCCTCATCGGCCTAAGAGAAGGAATCATAGAACCCATTCAACCTTCTTCATCCTCATCAGCTAGAAATACAAAAGGCCTAGGATATAAGGATAAGGGCAAAGATAAAGAAAATGCTTGTCTAGTGGAAATGATCCATACACCTCAAGTGGACAGTGACACAGATTCCAATGAATATGAGTGGGATGAGCTGATAGAGCATTCTTATGACAACAAAGAGGTCGATACCATTCAAACTTATAGTCCCTACCATGAGGGACAAATGCTACTGCATAGGCCATTAGAGTCCGATTTGCCTATCTCTGAGAGTACTACTTTCGAGGAAGGTTCGAGTTCTATCGCAATAAACAAGTTGGAGGAAAGTACCATCCTGAACACTCCCCCTCCCAATACTCCTAGCATATCCATTCAAACTATCAACAAATTAGATCTATCCTCTGACTCCCTCCCCCTTGTACATCCTGAGCTTATTGACTGGGATCTATGAGGAACCCCTCAACTAGATATGTTCCAAAATGACGATGCTTATATTGACTACATGGAACTTAGGGACCACCTACCCAAAGGGGATCATAAAGCTGGTTTTGCTATTGAACTTAATATCGTGGCTTATTTCGGAGAGGGTGCCAAGCCTTCCAGTCACAAAAATATCAAAATAAAAACTGGGTCTAACGGTGAAAACTGCTTCGCGGCAGTGTCAGATCCCAAAATAGTAAAAAGAAAGGACGCATCCGAAGGTGAAAACCTAATTGTGGCACCTAACAATGGAAGGCTTGACACTCTCCCCAATGACATGCACCAGGAGAAGTCTCAGATTGTTGTGGAACCCACAGAGCCAGTTAACATTGGAACAGAAGAACAGCCTAAGATCATTCACTTTGCTAAGTCTCTAACCCCACTAGAGAAGACTAAGTTTGTACCATTCTTCAAGAGAAAGCAAGTCAATTTTTCTTGGTCATACACAGATATTCTAGGGTTAGATCCATATTTGATTCTACACCATCTTTCATTAGATCTGGGAGTGAAACCAGTGAAACAGAAGCTTAGAAAGATGTATCCACACATAGCACTGCTTGTAAAGGAAGAACTCAAGAAATTACTAGATGTAGGGTTCATCAGAGCTATAGACTATCTGGAATGGGTCTCCAACATAGTACCAGTGTCCCAACCAAATGGCCGAGTCAAACTATGCAATGACTTTAGAGATCTAAACAAAGCTTGCCGCAAAGATGATTTTCCATTGCCAAATATAGATATCATAGTCGACTTAACAGCAGGGTATACCATGTTATCTCTCATGGATGGCTTCTTAGGATATAATCAAATTAGGATAGCACCAAAAGACCAGCATAAGATAGGTTTTACTTGTCCATGGGGCACTTTCTATTGGAATGTCATGCCATTTGGGCTAAAGAATGCAGGAGCCACATATCAACATGCTATGACCTCTATATTTCATGATATGATGCACGTCACCATGGAAGATTATGTAGATGATATCCTAGCAAAGTCACTCACAAGAGAATCACACTTGGATGTGTTAGAGAAATTCTCTCAAAGATTAGAGCAATTCAAGGTCAGGTTGAACCCAAAGAAGTGTGTGTTAGGAGTCACCTCAGGCAAGCTCCTAGGCTTTATTGTATTAGCAAATGGAATAGAGGTGGACCCCACCAAAGTCAAGGCTATTATAGACATGCCACCACCCAAGACTCTTACTCAACTAAGATCTCTACAAGGCAAGCTACAAGCAATTCATAGATTCATATCACAACTGGAAGACAAGTGTCAACCATTCAGTCATCTCCTGCACAAGAACATTCCATTCAGATGGGATGAGAAATGTGAAGAGGCATTTAACAAACTGAAAGAGTATCTTATGAATCCACCTATTCTAATGCATCCTATTCAAGGGAAACCATTGATACTATACATATCTGCTACACCAATAGCTCTTAGGGCTCTTCTAGCACAACAAGATTATGAAAATAAAGAAAGAGCCATCTACTACATCAGTCGCACATTGGTGGGCTATGAGTTGCAATACTTTCAGATAGAAAGATCATGTCTTGCTGTAATTTTTGCTTCCCAAAAAATCTGACATTATATGCTTGCACATCCAGTCAAACTTATTGCAAAAATAGATCCACTGAAATACCTACTAAGCAAAGTAGCTCTTACAAGTCGCCTAGCCAAATGGGTAATGCTCCTAAGTGAATACGACATTGAGTATGTAGACAGAAAAGCTATCAAGGGACAAGTCATTGCTGACCAGCTAGCAGATGCACCACCACAGGACACCACACCAATGCAATTTGAGTTTCTAGATGAATCCTTATTCAATATCTCAACACATTCCTGGAAACTATACTTTGATGGGTCCTACACCAACCATGGATCGGGGGCAAGAATCTTGTTTGTAACTCCTCATGGCGACACCATACTGAAGTTTTACCATCTATTATTTTCATGCACCAACAACATAGCAGAATATGAAGCCTTAGTCATTGGCCTCAAGATGGCAACAGATTGGAAAATCAAAGAGCTACATGTCTATGGTGATTCTCAACTAGTCATAAATTAGGTCAACGATGATTACCAAACCAAAGATGAGAAGCTTGTCCCATACAAGTGCATGGTAGATGACTTTAAGGAGTACTTTGTGATTATATCTTTTGAGAAGATACCTCACATTGAGAATAAAGTAGCAGATGCCATGGTGACCATTCCCTCTCTTCTCGAGATACCTGAGAATGAGTCACAATACGAGTTCTTAGTGGAAACAACTTAGCAACTAGCTTATGATCTTCCTGAGACCCATTCCATATGCCTTCTAGTTGGATTTGATTCACCTTGGTATGGTAAGGTTTACACTTACCTCAAGGACAACACCCTCCCACCTGAGTTATCTTCAAACCAATGACGGACCTTTATACATCAAACCTCTCGCTATACCATTATTGCTGACACCCTATACTGACGTGGTCTAGATGGTACTTTACTCCGTTGTTTAGAACGAGAAGAATCCATAACTACCTTACAAGACGTACACAAAGGGATCTGCGGAACACACTCTAGCAGTCCTTCCTTAGCTAAGAAACTCATGTGTTTGGGTTATTACTGGCCAAACATGGAAATAGATTCATACCAGTTTGTGAAGAAGTGCAAGTAGTGCCAAATACATGGGAACCTGATACATGCACCAACTCAAGAGTTGAAACCTTTAACGACACCTTGGCCCTTTTGCCAGTGGGGACTTGACCTTGTGGGAAAGATCCATCCACCCTCATCCAATGGCCATAAATTCATCATAACTGCCACTGAATACTTTACCAAGTGGATTGAAGCCGTTCCCCTCAACACCATCACAGGTAAACAAATCTCCTCATTCATCCTGAATTACCTCATCTGCAGATACGGAATTCCCTCATCCATTATCATGAATAATAGAAGACCCTTCAAAAACTAGCATGTCCAAGAACTTTGTGACTGATTTAAAATCCAACACCATTTCTCCACACCCTATTACCCCCAAGGCAATAGTCAAGCTGAAGCATCCAACAAGACCATCTTGAAACTCCTCAAAAAGATAGTCAACAATGCTGGTCATGATTGGTACATCCAACTCAATCCCGCTCTATGGGCCTACAGAACCAGTATATGCAATCCCACAGGTGCTACCCCTTACGCCCTTGTCTATGGCTTAGAAGCTATCCTCCCCATTGAGGTTGAATTACCATCTCTTAGAGTGCCGTTAAAAGGTCTCATATCAGATGAAGAATACAGAGTCTCCAAATTGCAAGAACTAGAGTTGCTAGAGGAAAGAAGATAGAAAGCCTTTGATCATCTCAAAGCTTATCAAAAAATGATGTCACGAAGCTATAACCACAGAGTTCGCCCAAGAATCTTTAAAGTTGGAGATCTAGTACTTTAGGAGAATCCCCGCAATCAATAGGATAGGGAAAAGAAAGGCAAGTTCAAACCCAACTGGCTTGGGCCTTATGTGATCATAACTACTTATGGATTAGGGGCATATCAGTTACCAACATCAGAGGGTGACCTATTAGATGACCCAATCAATAGCATGCATCTTCGCCGGTTCTATACCTAGGAGAACCCCAATGTAAGGGGGCATAAAATACAAAAAAATAAAAATAAATAAATAAATTAAAAAAATTAAAAAAAATAGAAAAAGACAAAAAAATCATCCTTTGGTGAAAACTTGGCAAACAGGTGCCTTGGATAGGTATCATGATGAAAACCTAGCAAACAAGCATCGTGTTTACTTTCTAGCTTTTCATACAAATAAAAGCAAGTGGTGAAAACCTAGTAAACAGGCATTCCTTGTGATAAACCGCTTCCTCCATCTTTGGGAAACCAATCACCTTGTGTCCATTCTTCCTCGTGTCCCATTCGACCCATATCTGTTTCATAATAAAAACCTAATGATAACCTATCATGGCTTGATACTCTCTCTTTGTTGCCTTGTCAACCAAGGTTTTGTCCCATATCCTATCCATAGTGTCAACCTAGTATACTGTCTCTCATTGGTTTCCATGGTCCAAGTCCATGAACTACATTGCCTCTGCATTGTCACGTAGGCAAGGCCATTTCTCAAATGCGCCCCCGAGGCTCCCACCATCCCATCCATCCCATTTTTTGTCATCTTTCTTCTAGTCCATCCATGGTCCATTAGGGTTTACCCCAAACTACGTTGCCTCTACGTCATCACGTAGGCAAGGCCATTTAGTAATGAGCCCTCGAGGCACTAGGTTAGTCCCTTAGGGTTCATCTCACCAATAAAGATTATGAAATCTTCTCACCAGGCAAGCAAGCGCAAGCAAAGCTCGCTTTCAAGCAGAAGTCTTGACGCAAGACATTAACCTATCCAAAGCAAAGCAAACTCCTAAGGCCTTTTAAATGATTTTACCCAAATTATAGCAAGAAACAAACACATCTAAATGCAAAAATGTTTTGCGGATTGGAAACATGGTTAAAATACAGAGTCTTGAATTTTGCTATCATGCTTTTCTATGCTACTCGAGGATGCCAAAAGCTAGAGATGCTATGATGGGGGCATGATTATTTTCTTTGTTTGTTGTTTGTGGATTAAACTTTAGTAATGTGAAGCCTTATCTAAAGACATGACCGGCAAAAGATCATCAAGGACATCCAAGGTCTAACATGAAAGGGGCAATCCTTGACTGTTGATATGCAAGAAATACTCAGGTCATCTTGGTTCAATTATACCTAGATGCTTGTATTAGCTTGCTAAATCAAAATCCATGTAAGCAATGATTAGGTCATCTCAGTTAAATTATACCTAGATGGTTGTATTAACTTACAACATTTGGAAAAAGTACCAAAAAAAAATATATCACCCAATGATGAAATATGCACTTCAAAATACTTGCACCATCAAGATGTCAAAAATCAAAGCATCCATTTTACATCCATCTATAGATCCATACATCCGTATCCCATGCAATAAAAATCCAAACAAGGCAGAGTAACAATACAAAGTCAAGCTTGTGAATCTTTCTACCAAGTCATTATTTTCAATCAATCTTCTATCATTCTATATCATCTCTGTGTCGATAGAGTACATTTGGACATCACAAAAACATAGCATATAACTGCATGTCATATCATATGTGATAGTCATTTACATGATTAAATTAGTTGCATACATAGTAAGTACATTAGGTCATCCATACACAATCATCACATAGTGTCAAAATAGAAAATATCAAAAATATAGATAAGTGCATCACATAAGTTGCATAATCATATAGATACCATTTGCACTCACACACATTAGAGACATATCAAGTTAACAACATTTAAGTCTGCATTAGGTCATATAGCATCATATAACATCATATCAAAATCTGCATTAGATTACATCATATAGCAACAAGTAAACATCTAAGTCTGCATTAGATAAATGCATACATCACATCATACAATAGAAATGCATCATAACTCATACATATAGAGAGCATCAAAATAGCTACATCATCATATAAATATCAAAAACGTGTCCAAATGTACAATATCAAAGTCATCCATCTCTGAGTTAATGTCATATACAATAAATACATCCCAAGGATGGTGATACATGTCTCAAAATGCAAAAAGGTACATGTTGATGATTGTTTTTACACATTCATAACAAAAGTTAAAATTCATAAAATGAACCTAACTATCTTGAAAGATATGAAGAAATCAATTAAGATTACTTAATCCCAAGTTTTTGTATGGTCAGGTCTTGACCTGTTGGATAGTTCAGTAGGTTACTACGAAGCTGTAATATGCAAGGGGCCTTACGTGAATTAAGGTGATTGATTACTTACTAAACTCTAATTATAAAAATTGTTGTAAATATCCACAAATTATTCATTCCTTTGCATAAATCTGTTACTATATATCAAAGCTTTGAATGATTTATGTTAAAACATGTTTTTCCTTTCAAATATGTATAAAGATTGCCAAATATCAACTCAATTGTTTTTAATTCCTTCAAATGTTAGACAATCTCCTTAAGATTTTTGTGTTTAAGCTAAGTATTTCAAAGTTTGGGAAAAGTTAGAGAAAATTCAAATTCAACATCACTTGCTACAGGATCTAAATGCTCTATTATGCACATGGTAAGAATTACAGCAAATTCAATTAAATCAACAGACTAAATCGTTAAATGCAAATGTCCTGAGTATTTTCACAAACATGCATTCAAGATTGTGAGCTTTAAGAGAAACTATTTTAAATACAAAGAAGCGCCAGAAGACACTTAGAAAATAGATGCAGAATTCTGGATTCAATTGTATTCAAAACACACAGTCATATAAGATTTACAATGTATGAATGACTCTTAACTTCATTAATTGAATTCACAAAAACTTACAATGCTTTACAGATACAATAAGAAAGCTAGACATTCCACGTATTCCTTAGTGCAGACATAGTGGACCTCCGCTAAACTAAAATACTCCTTCTACTCAAAGTTTCAGAACAAATTACAATTACTAGCTAGTTTCTACAAATCCCTGTGTATATAATATACATGTAGCAAAGTTCCTTATATGGATTTTAAACTTTCAAATTGCTATGGCTACACTTCCATCTACAACTGAGATCTCTCCGTTCTTGATCAACGGTGCTTCTTTGTTTCATAACCGTCTGCCAAAATATCTATTTGGCATCTTTTCTCTCCCTCAAAGGATGTTGTTGGAATCTTTCACAAAATAAGACTCCCCTTTCTTTATTGACTTTCTCTTACTGAGGTTCTTTATTTGTCTTCTTCTCAAAAACCTTTACCTTTGCTTTTCTCCACACTTTTTCAAATATTTCTTGAAATTACCAATTACACCTTCTATAAAGGTGCGGTCCCCTCCTGGACTCTTTGCCAAAATGTATTCTTGCATCACTACCCCTTCCTTCAACTTCTTTTCTTTATTCTCTAAGCCATCTCTTCTCTTCTTGTATTTCTTCATTTTAACCCACTCTTCCATCAATGTATCTATCATCTGTTTGCTGAGATTGGCATCATGATTTTCTAAGCATGGTGTAAATATGGTATTAAACTCTGTTAATGCCCTTTCTAAATCATATGCTGGTATTTCCATACATTCATGCTGTAGGAGTCTTTCTATTATCTTCTTATGCATCTTGATCATCTCATCTGCTCTCTCTCCTAAATCTTGTACAACTTCTGTACATTTTCTAAGGTTATCTTCCTCAAATTTAAGCTCTAATATTATTTGTAAGTATTATACACTTATTCTTTTCTTCTGCACTTACCTTCCAACTTCTCACAGTTTGCCTTATTATTTGTTCACCCTCTTGCATAAAATCATTAAACCATTCATCAAACATGTTAGCTTTCAACCTTTTATTCTCCATGTCCTGTATTTCTTGTTTTGATACTACTGCTATGTTAGCAGGCAGTTCTGGAATTGTGGTATTGGGATGAAATATCCCTTTAATGAATTATTGAAGTTAGACAATGTGTCCTTTTAAATAATCATGTTTGTCTGTCTTTCTTCAGCATCTCTATTGTCACCTGGTGCATGTCTTCCCATTCATTAATATTTTGTTCTCTTGTAGAATGCCCAAGGTCAAGATTCAATATCTTGTATTCCTCCAAGGCTATTTCACCTTTTTCTTTTTCCTTTTGTGGTATGGCTAGGTTTAGCATTCTGGATCCACCTAGACCTCTCTGAATACCAGACATTGTCCTAGCTTTTCTCTTTTCTTTTCTTGGAGTGGTCTTCTCACCTAATAAACTTTTAATGTCAATTGGTGCTAATTGTACCTCTTTTCTTTCCTTTCTTATTTCTCCTCCCAACCAAGTAGGAATTTCTTTTATGCCTTCTGTAATTTTAATTTCACCAATCACCTCTTCATGAGGTCTATCTATTTCTGATTCCTCTTGCTGCTGTTGTTCCTGTTGTTGTTGTTGTTGTTCTTGTTGTGGCTCTTGTTCTATGGGATCCTTTTCTTGTTCTTTTGATTCAACTTCATTTTCTTCCTCTTCTATCTCAGTATCTCCTCCACCTTCAGCGTCTTCTTCTTCTGGTCCTTTTTCTTGATCATCTTCTGCATTTATTTGCTCTTCACCTGGCAGGTTAACATCTTTTGTTTGTTCCTCAGGCTTACTTTCATCTATCTTTTTTGTTACCTTTGTACCTTCAGGCCTCCTAATTTCATCTTCCACTTTGTCTGTACCTTCTGTCTATATTTGCTCTGTGTACAGGGGAATTTTTCTTTGTGCTATCTCCTTTTACTTCTTTTCCTTGATCTTGCACATCTTCTGTATTCTTTTCTTCCTCACTTGGCTCGTCATACATGTTCAGCATATTTAAGGCATCTACCTCTGATGTATCTTCCTTTGTTTCTCCTTCTGTTGAAGCATGCCTTTCTGTGCTTACTTCTTCAATTGTTTCCTCATTTTCAGATTCTTCAATTTTATGTGCTTCTTCCTACACATCTTTAATTATTTCAAGTGGAACTAAAGTACCAAATGGATCAACTGATCTTGTTTCCTCCTGTACCTTTTCTTCTTCATGTCCTATGTTGTGTTCCATTTCCATTTTAGTTTGAATGCTTGGCCCCTCTTCTTCACTCAGGAAATCACTTGAATCATCTTTTATATCAATCTCCTTCCCTTTATACATTGTTCTTTCCTCACTATCACTACTATCAATATTCACAATTTCCACAATTTGTTTGGCCTTGTGAATTTCTAACTTTTGCAACATTTCTCCATCCAACTTTGTTTTCACCTATCTAAATGCTTGTCCTTCTACTAAGGGTGTGGAGGCACCAAGTATATTGCTTAGTTTTGCACCTACTTCTTGTGCTCCAATTACACCTCTTGGTTCAGAAGCTTCACCTTTTGACAAACTTATTGGAATTGCCTTTCTAATTGGTTATCCCGCTGCTTCTTTAGCAATCTGTGCTTCTTCTGCACTTATTTCATGACTCATTGACTTTGCATCAACAAAATTGTCCGATGCCACTGCTATTGTTATGCCTAATGCATAGGGATCCATTAATGTAGCATTTTTATCCTTTTCCACAATTTTGGCCTCTACAATTTTTCTTTTCTTTTCATAAAAGCATTGTAGGTCTTCAGTAGGTTCTGCCTTTCTTTTTCTCCCTTTCTTTGGATAGGTGATTTCTTTACCTTCAACCATGTCTTTGAAAATAATATTACTGGCTTGGACAATATGTCCAATGATGTGTTCCATGGCTTTGACCAATCAGGCTCTATAATAGGAGACAGCTTTGCTTCTGCATAACTCTGATGTAACAATTTATCATTATCCTGAACCTCTGGAGGCACATATATGTTACCTATAGATTTCATTTGTTCAATAGTTAACCTTTTGTGAGCTCTTTTCCTCACCTCCCTGTCATTCTTGCAATCAACCCAGAAATCTTCAATGTGTATCTGATGTTTATATTTTTTATCCACAAAGTTTTGAATTCTGTGAAAAGGATCAAACTTTCTAACTAAATCAAATTCTTGAAATCCATAGTATCTCAGCTCTTGTTCTGAACAACTAGCAACCTCTTCACTGTAGCAAGAGTATCTACCAACAGCCCAAGGTAGCTTCACATTTCCTCTATTATTGAGTTTCCTTTTGTACATTCTGAAAACATTCAAGTTCTATCTTGAAAACTCCAAAATAATCAGCTTATCAGAAGCATATCTTGGCAACATAAATGGTTTCCCCTCAAATGCTTCAATCCTTATATGAGTGAAATGTTCAAACCGTATGAACCATGAACTATGCAATCCAATTACATCTTCTACATCTTTAGATAATCTCCTATCAGGTTCTTCTCTCAATATTCTCACCATGTAAGTATAAAAAACATCATTAACCGAAGAAAAATTCTTTAAGGCATTTTCCTCCTGTAGCATAGGGTAGTGTTCATACACTAATCTCTGATTACGACGATTTCCTAAGGTATCTACCCTTTCTATTCCATGAATGTAGGGTCTAATTTCTGTAGGACATGAGTATAACACATAAGAAGACAAATAAAAGGGCAAGCTTTTCTGTTGTCTCATCATGGCATGCCTCCAGATAGCTATGCTAATTGCCTTGGCCCAATGGATTAGCCCTTGCTCCTTTTCCCCTTCTCTTATGAATTCAATGACAGTGAACATCCATGGTTCACACTTAATGCCATCTCTTAATCCAACTAACCTACTCAGCATAGTTATCATCAAATGAATTTCTTCTCTGAAGTATATCCTCATTAGATTCTTAGGTATTCTGGCTATAGCCTTGGGTTTGCTTTCTGGGTTGTACCAGTTGCAGAATATTTTACCTTTACATTCTCCTTCATTTGTGTAAAAATTCTCATTATATTGATCAATATCAATATCCCTCATTTTTTCATTAATCTCTAATCCACAGGTTTTGGCAGTACCCTCTATGGTTAAATCAGCAATTAATTTGTCATGTAACATGATCTTCCTAGTGGATGGATCATATAAAATCACACAGTCCAGACATAAATCCTTAGCCTCCATTGCCAGTGGGAAACTTGCAGCTCTGTACAGTCCACTTTCCCAGATACATTTCATATCTTGTGAGGCATCTGCAGCAGTAATTTTCTTCAACACATCCTCTGCATCATAGTTTCCTATGTTTGTATCTATGCCTACTCCACTCGTGCTAATCAGGGATGGACACCCTCTGTACAATGGCAACTCTTCTTTCTCTACTTCTTTTCGTGGCTTTCTTTCTTTTTTTACCTCATCCCCTGTATCTTTCTTCTATTTCGGGGCCATCCTATAAAAACATGCTTCTTTTAACTTTCGTTTCACTTCATGTCTAGGGTTTTTACTATGAATATCTGCTTTTACCATTTACCCTAACTCATTTTTTCCTTTCTGTTTTAACCTCTAAATTTATTAAGCTCTACTCAGCTAATTAACAATTAAAACAGTAATTTGACCAATGTCTACGTTTTACAGCAAAATTAATGAAATTAATGGTATTTTAACAACTGAAAATAAACGGCATTTTTGGTAAATACCTATTTTCCGTGATTGTTTACCCGTTGACTTACTTTTACCATTTTCACCTTTGTCCAACTACTACAACTCTGTCGCTCTAGTAAACTCTGCTCATTCACTGCAACAATTCTCTTTTCTACAATTTTTCACTCTTAACAGTATATCTAAAAGCAAAATAACATTAAAACTGCCCTAACCCTCGTTAAATTTTACTTTGTTTGAGTGTTAAATCTACATTAATTATAGCAATTAATGCACTACAACCTTCGGCTTTCTCCTTTAGTGTTTAAGTTTTTTGAAATTTTTACCGTTAGTGAAATTCTGTATGCCTACCCTTTTCTTTGTATATTTTCGTTGTATCTCGTTGTTGTATCTTCAAACATGCAATCACTTTATGCATACAATTGACCTAACTAACATTTTTTACCTTTTTTGCTTTTCCATACATCTTTGTATCTTTTGTTTTGTATATCTCGCTTGTATATTCTGTTGTATAAGCACACATACAAACCCTTATACAAACATTTCCTTACCTTTTACTCTTTCACGATGCCTTTGATTCTTTGTATGTCCATTTTTTATATTTAAACATACAAACACTCAAATATACAAAGACTTTTCTATTATTTAACTCCTTTGACATCCGGCTTGTATTTTCGCTTTGCATCTTTCGCTTTGCATCCTTAAACATACATTGTAATTACACAAGCCAAAATGTGCAAGCGATGGGACCCACCTTACCTTTCCCTGGTATCTCTGCGATGTATATGTCATTTGTATAAAACCATTAGATACAAGAAAAAATCCATATAACTTCCTTTCATATCACTTTCGGACTTTAACTTCTTATAAATCATATTCAACTTACCTTCGGGTCCGTGATGTATATAAATCATTGCATCTTTTGATATACAGTTCAAACGTGATGCATTGTATTAACCGTATTTCAATTTCCTTGAGTTCCAGCTTGTATGTATAAAGCAATGTATTTTTTGGAACATACATACAAGCGCAGAAATATACAATGATTTAACTTCATTTTATAACCATTTCAGTTCCGCGGTGTATATAAATCAATGCATCACCAAATATACTTTAAGTCCAAATGTATCATTTATATCATATTCTAATTTTCTTTCAATTCCACGTTGTATATATCACAATGTATGTCTCCCGATATATTACATACAAACATGAAATATACAACCATTATACTTTATTTCACGATTTTTTCGATTCCGCTTTGTATATAAACTGCAATGTATATAGCCGAACATACATATACAAAGTGCAAAACATACAATGATTATGTCAACTTTAATACTTTTTCAATTCTGCGCTATAAATAACCTGTTGTATATTTACTTTGTATGTCTTCCATTCACCAAATATACAAACCAAAATATACATAGCGGAATCCAACGTTTATTCATTTCAACCTTAACTCTTTTCGGGTCCGACTTGTATATGAAGATAAAGCATTAGCAAAACATGTATACAAGTATAACAACATACAAAAAAACCCAACCACCTCCCTTTTGTGACTAACACAAAGACATGATATACAAATGAATTTGTATATGAAATGACTTTGTATACACAAAGAGCTTTGTATATACAACACACAAACCCCCCGTTTCTACATTTACCAAAAACCTTATAACTTACAAAATACGGGGAATTTTGAGATGGTTCAAAAAGCAACCCCTATTCATTTTTCACAAGGAATTCACCCATACTATGCACTGGTACTCAATGTTATTTTTTCTCTATTTTCACTGAGGTTTGTACTTTTAGTTCCCTTTTTTCCCTTTACCACCAAGCAGACCCACACATAGAAGCAACAAAAGCCAGCTACAGCAGGGGTCCTCAATTTGCTAAGAAGTAAAATGGGGCATGTTGTGAGTATCACAACAACTAGAAACCAAATAAAACAATTAAATTAAAACCATTAAAGAAAACTAAAATGAAATAAATTCATAATTTCCAACTATCTTTTCTACAAATCATTATCTAACTTGAAACCTAATATATTCAATAAGGTGCATGAATTTTTATTTTCAGTTTAAGTGGGTGCACGTGATTAATAATCCTCATCTTGAAAATCAGTTGAACAAACCAGTGACTGACATTAGACTACCTAGTTGATGTCATTCCCTCATAGCCAACCGGATAGAGCTTTGCTACTAGCAGGCGTCTATAGGCCCGACAATGTTATCATTACAATTCTCCTAAGTAGAGCCCCACTGCCAGCAAGCGTCTATAGCCCCGGTAGAGTTACTTAGATGACTTAACCTAGATTTCAATAAAATCCATTTTATTCATTTATTTATTTTTTATATTTTGTATTTGACATATATTTCATAAAATATTTCAGTTGTAACTTCATGATGCAAGGAACAGTCACTTGCTAAAATTAAGCTGAGAATTGTAATGGTAGCAAGGGTGACCTCTGATTTTTCACCTAATATCTACACCGGTAGGTTCAACAAACCCAAGGATTTTAGATGTGTCATTGTGAGAACTTCCCTTAAATACTCAACCCATTCTTATTGAATACAAAATTTTACAAGTTAACTAACTTTCTACATTCATGACAGTGACAACAAATTATGCACAAATTTCAAATAATTCACCTAAATGTTCTAAATTTTCTATTGTTTTCAATGATTGTTAGTTTACTCCTTTATACTCTAAAACAAAACAAACATTCCTACTAAAGCAACACAACACACAACACAAACAAAACAAACCAGAACAAACAACAAAAAACAAACAAAATGAAAACACAACAAAAACAAAACAAAACAAAATGAAATGAAACAAAACTGTACATTATTCACATTATGATACAATAGACCAACAACCCTCACCTCAAGCCTAAAAGTAATGTTTCAAGTGTTGGCCATTAACTAGTAATGGTACATCTTCTCTAGTCAAGGTCTTAAGGCTAAAAGTGTTGTCTCCTATTATTTCTGACACCTGTAATGGACCTAACCATAACTTGTCAAATTTTCCATGATTTCCCTTTTTCTCATGTGCTTTATCCCAGCATAGCACTAAGTCTGAAATTCTAAATGTTTTGACTCTTGCTCTTTTGTCAAACCATCTCTTTACTATTGCTTGATGTTTAGCAAACTTCTCAATGGCTTGATCTCTTTTCTCATCTAATTCCAATAGTTGGATTATTCTGGCTTCTCTGTGATCATCAAAGCCTAAGTATTCATTGGCAAACTTCCAAACTGGTATTCTTAAATTAACTAGAAGTACGGGATCAGTCCCATAAACTAAATGATAGGGTGCATTGCCTAATGCTGATTTAACCCTATTCCTATCTGCCCACAGCGCATATTTCAACAGTGTGTTCCATTCTCTTGGGTTCTTTTCAATTAGCTTCTTGATTATATCTAATAAAATTTTATTAGTAGACTCAGCTAATCTGTTCCCCTGAGGATAATAGTTTGAAGAAAACTTTAAAACAATTCCATGTTCAAATGCCCATTTAGAAAATTTTAAAGAAGAAAATGCAGGGTCATTGTCACATACCAGCGAATAAGGAGCCCCAAACTTGGTTATGATGTTCTCTTCAAGGAATTTGATGACTACCTTAGTAGTAGATAATTTGCAACATGTATCTTTAGTCCACCTTGTATAGTAATCAGTCACTGTCAGTATAAATTTGTGTCCTGCAGATGATGGAGGATTTATGACTCCAATGAAATCTAGACCCCACTGTGCAAATGGTCTAGACTCAATGACTGGCTGCAATGGATTAGCCTGGTTTCTCCCTTTATCTACTATAGTTTGACAGATGTGGCAACTTCTAATGTGATTCTCTGTATCTTTAAACATAGTAGGCCAATAATAGCCTGCTCTCAGTATCTTATGCATTGTGGCTAAATGGGAACCATGAGCAGTTCCATATTTATCATGCAGGTCTAGCAATACCTTATCTGCTTCATCTCTATTTAGACATCTTAAATATATTCCTTTGTGGTTCTTCTTGAATAGAAGACCTCCTTGTACCATGTATTTTTGTGCTTTGATCTTCAAAGCTCTTCTTTGTGAAGATTTCATCTTGCTTGGGTACTTTCCTGATATTAGAAAAGTGTTCAAATCATCATACCACCTTGATGCATCACTAGTGTTCAACACATATTTCTGTTTTACCAAGTTTGGGTCTGTATTGGCTATGGTTTGCACTAGAGCTTGTCCTCTGACTAACTTCATTGGAATGATTTCCATATCAAATTCTTGCAAAGTTGTGATCCACTTAGCTCTTTTCTTTCCAGGCTCATTCTGTATCAGCAGCATCTTCACTACTGCATCTGGTACTATAGCCTTAACCTGACTGTGTAAGATGTAATGTCTGAACTTTTTTACTGCTCTTACCAGTGTAAACACTTGTCTTTCTATATCAAGGTATTTTAACTATGCATCTTTCAGAGGTGCACTCATAAAAGCTACTGGCTTTTCTTCATCATTTTCTCCTTTCTATGTCAAAGCAGTTGTAACTGAATGTGTGGATGCAAAAGAATAAATATAGAATGGCTTTCTGTAATTTGGATTGGCCAATACAGGAGCATCAGAAATTGCTTCGTTGATATCTTTAAATGCAGCTTTTGCTACTGGTGTCCATTCTATATTTGCATCCTTCTTCAACATGTCATTTAATGGTTGCACAATCTCTACAAACCCTATAATGAACTTCCTGACAAAATTAATTTTACCAAAAAATGATTTTAATTCCTTCTTAGTGTTTGGTAATTGTAATTTCTTGATTCCTTCTATTTTATCAGGATCAATAGATATTCCATTCTCAGAAATGACAAGTCCTAATAGTTTTCCTTATGTTACTCCAAATGAACATTTCTTAGGATTAGGCAAAATTCCATACCTTTCACATCTCTTGAGGACTCTTCTCAGATCCTCCGCATGAGTGGACACATCTTTAGAATAAACAGTTAAATCATCCATATAAATTACAATGCACTTACTTGTCAATCCATGAAATGTAATATCCATGGCTCTCTGAAAAGTGGTACTTGCATTGATTAGACCAAATGGCATTCTTCTGTAAGCATAATTACCCAATTTACATGTGAAAGTGGTTTTCAACCTATCTTCTTTATCGACCAAGACCTCGTTATACCCTGAAAATCCATCTACAAAAGACATCATCTTTGCCCCATTCACTACTTGCAGCACTTCATCCATGGGAGGCAAAGGATAATTATCTTTTTCAGATGCTTTATTCAAATTCCTAAAATCTATGCATAACCTGATATCTCCACTTTTCTTTCTAACAGGTACTAAGTTAGCTACCCAGGTTGAGTGTCTGACAGGGAAAATTATTCTAGCAGACAGCAGTTTTTTCACTTCTTCAAATATCAAAGGTTCTAAAATTGCATTTATAGGCTTTTGCTTTTGCCTGAATGGTTTGATATCTAGTTTCAAAGGTATCACATGAGTGATGATGGACGTATCATATGTCTTTAAGTCTTCATATGTCCATGCTATAATGTATTTATAATCTTTCAGAACATCAATAATTTCTTTTCTAATCTTCTCATAATAGGGCTTTCCAATTTGTACATTCTGAAGATTCTGCTCTGTTCCTAAGTTATATGGATCACACTTACCTCCCTCTATTTTAGGCAAGTCCTTCTATTTTACTACTCCATCAAAATCAAAGATCTGTTCTAACTCTATCACTCCTTTAGGCAAGAAATTTCTCTTTAAGTTGATTATGTCTTCTTCATCCCAAGACACATCAGGCCTCTCTTGTTCATCAATAATTTGAGGCTCAAAAACCTCATTGCAAGTTAGAAAATCTACAATTTGTTGATCCCCCTCAAATACCTGAAAATGAGTTACATTATCTGGCACACTGGGCACATTCACTAATTCTACAACAAATCTTTTCAATCCTGACAGTGTTAAAAGTTCTAGAGTGCTAGCAGCAACTGCTAGTGCATCTAGCCTATGGTTTAATTCTCTAGGGATATGCTCTATATTGAAAGTATCAAATGACTCTATTAAATCCCATACCCTATGCCTATAGAAAACCATCCTATTATAATTGCAAGCATATACTTTCCTTACCTGTCTGACTACTAGCTCAGAGTCTGAAAATACTCTGATCATTTTTACCTTTTTCTTTATAGCCATGACCAGTCCATAAATTAGAGCTTCATACTCTGCAACATTGTTAGTACAAGCAAACTGTAACCTATATGCTGCTAAATATGATTTGCCATGAGGATCTATAAGTTCTACACTAGCTCCTACACCCTGTTTAGATTTGGAACCATCACATTTTAATGTCCACATGCCATCCTTATTCTTTTGACATTTTGCTTTAGCATGTTTTACTTTTTCTATCACATGTGCAGTGCTATCTTGTTTATTCAATGGAAATTCATTATGGCTTACTTGTACACTTATCTCTTCAGTTTGTAGATCAGACTGACCAACACTTTTGTCTATTGTCTCTTTTTCTAAATCTGGAGTTGATTCATTTATGTTGTTCTGAAAGTAACTCTCTGGGTGATTAACCTTTCCTTCTTGGGGTTCCATCCCCTTTGTGCATTATGTACTGATGTTCAATAATGTCTCTACACATGCCACAATTTTCTTCAGAATGTGGCTTATCATGAACTCTACACTTATTTTTGTATAACTTGCATTGAACTGGAAGATTTTGTTCTATGCACTTTTCTATTTTTTGTCTAATGACCTGACTAAAATTATTCAGTGCATTGTTTTCTTCATTAGAAGAATTTCCATCAGACTCAATAAATAATACTATTTCCTTATTAACAGGCTTTTCTCCAAAATTCAGCATTAAGATTTCCTCAATCTGTACCCCTTTATTAGTAACCCTGTAAACACCAGGTTCAACAGAAGCATACAATATTTCATTAGTCCTATTGTACTCTGTGATCATATGTTTCATCCTAGGTTCATCTTCTATTCTGATCTGATTTGGCACACCTCTCCAAGGTAACCACATATGTGAGAAATCAGTGGCCATGTATCCATTCAAAGTCTTAGACCAGTCTCTACTCAATAGTATCCCATAATTTAAAGGTATATCCACTACTTGGATGTCAATGAATTGGCTTACCCTGGGGTCTGAAGCTAATTGCATCTGAATATGCATTAATTCTCCAATCACATTAACTTCAGTTTTGTCCAACTATGTAGCAACTTTGGCAGATTTAGCAGGGGTCAACCCTAAAGTTTTACATATCCCTAATGGCATTACATTGGCTGAGGCACCTGAATCTACTATACAATTGTGTATGTTCTTCCCACACAGTCTAACGGTTAACAAGAAAGGAGGAGCATCTTTTTTATCTGTGTACATTACAACATTGGTGTTGGATGGCTTCTCAACTTTCTTACTTTTTTCTTTGGACTATGTATCCCTATTAAGAACATTTACTTCAGTAGAAACCTCACCTGTCACAGATGCATCCAAGGATTTAATAAAAGTATTTCTAACCCCTAGAGTTTTCAACAATTCACACAAAGGTATACTAACCTTAATTTTCTTTATCTCCTCTGACAGATAACTCATCAGTCTTATTGTCTCTACATTCTCTATTTTACTCGTTTGGACCTTTTGTACTATTGTTACATTATTTTCATTATCATTGGCTTTTAGTATAGCAGGATTGTTGCTAGCATTTTGGTCTGGAGGGATATTGAAATTGTTAGGAGGAGTGGAAGTAGCGAAAGGACCTCTTGGCCTAGGGTTATTTCTCAGGTTGTAAGTATGATTCTTACTTGACTGTTGGAAGGCTTGCACCTCCTCTGTCTCATACAACACCTCATTTTTAGTTTCAAATGGAAACTAAAAAGCATTTAGTACTAAGGTTGTCTCAGGATATAGATTTTCACAAAAATATGGTTCATCCTCTAACAATTGGTCATCTTCCTCTTCTCTAAAGGTAAAAGTCTCTAAGACTAGAGTAGTATCGTATCCTGAGGGTACTATTTCATTACCTTTGGGAAGTAAGAACTTAGAAGTAGGAGCCTATACATCCACATTAAAAATACTTGCTGCCAGATGAAACTGAGGACAGTCTAATTCAGCATGGGCACTAGTATTATGGATTCTACACCAATTCTTCAATGCTACATTGGCCATTTGAATCCTAGTTGTTTGCTTTGTATCTTGGTTATCCACATTCTCAAATGGAGAAGCCAGAGTGCCATTATTTGGCCCTGTGTTCCAAGTTTTAGGTGGCCTAGGCTGATTCTGATTCCTGTTATTACTATTCTAGGCTCTGTTATCTAAAGTTGGTCCTCTATTTTGCATCTGTTGTCCCTAATTATGAATCTGATTTTGACTATGATTTTGACCATGATTAGAACTCTGACCTTGGTTATAACTCTGATTCTGATTTTGGTTATGGTTGTGGTTGTAATGCTGGTTTTGACTCTGATTATAGTTCTGATTATATCCCTGGTTGTCTCTACTGTAGAAATTCTCATTTCTCAATTGTGTCATCTCAGTGGTCTATCTTCTTAAATGTGCAGTAATTTCATTGATATCTTCCCTTTCCTCTTGTGCTTTCCCTATAAATGTATCCTGAGGTGGTTGGAAGAAAGATTGGCCATTATTCGGATTAAGATTGGCAGTATTACCAGTGTAAGGTACTATAGCATAAATTGGGGCAGGATTATCCACAGGTGTATATGTAGGGACTAGATTTAACAATGGAGTACTCTGAGTGGGAACTCCATGCCAAGGTTGTACTTGATTTTGCATTCCAGGATTTGCTCCATTGAAAAATGGATTATAGGTTGTCTGCCTCATTTCCTAATTTATAGAGGCTGCCTCTTTATAGGCTTTGGATACAGTATCTATGTTAGGCTTTCTCTTGACAAACATGGTAGTTAATGGATCTAAAGTAACATAATACATAACTAACAATGTATCAATAGCTACTATGTATGGTGCTACCAACCTAGAATAAGCCTTTTGAAACATGTCATTGAAATTATCAATTAATTCTCCCTCACCTCTTTTGATTGTAGCCAATTTATGATATAAGATGGAAGGATCGACTGGTCCCCTAAATCTCAACAGAAATGCTTCTTCCATAAGTGTCCAAGAAGAAACGTAGCCACTAGGTAAATTCACATACCAGTTGGAAGCTTGTTCATTGAAGGTGTAAGGAAATAGTCTACACAGAACATCTTCATGTTCCATTCTGGCTCTAAAGCATGCCTCCTTAAATATCCTACTATGATCCTCTGGATCTTGATGCAACTGATATTTTGGACATATTTTCTCAGGGTTCCTTGGCATCTCATGATAATCAATGAAATATATGGGAGAGTTGACTTTGAAATAAGCCATTGCAGGTACCTGTGCTTGACCTGGACCTGTAGGAATACCTAGATTTCTAGGTGGACTTGGATTTATGGGAGGACTGGGACCTCTAGGAGGACTAGGACCTCTGGGAGGACCTAAACCAATATTTAAGAATTTGTATGAAGAACTGTCAGGACTCAAAATATTATGGATTTTAAAAGGTGATCTAGGGGGCGTTCCAGATGAACTTCCTGTATTCGATATTTTAGGGTTCCAAACTAAAGGACTTTTACTTTGTCTCCTATTACGTAATTGCACAAATATGTCCTCTGAATTAGATCTAGACCTAGTCACTCTGCTACTATTATGAGCCATCTTTACTCAAATTCAACGTTAACTCAAATCAGGCCCTCCTTCTAGCGCCAAAAACTATTGATGATTGTTTTACACATTCATAACAAAAGTTAAAATTCATAAAATGAACCTAACTATCTTGAAAGATATGAAGAAATCAATTAAGATTACTTAATCCCAAGTTTCCGTATGGTCAAGTCTTGACCTATTGGACAGTTCAGTAGGTTACTATGAAGCTGTAATATGTAAGGGGCCTTACGTGATTTAAGGTGATTGATTACTTACTAAACTCTAATTATGCAAATTGTTGCAAATATCCACAAATTATTCATTCCTTTGCATAAATCTATTACTGTATATCAAAGCTTTGAATGATTTATGTTAAAACATGCTTTTCCTTTCAAATATGTATAAAGACTGCCAAATATCAACTCAATCGTTTTTAATTCCTTCAAATGTTAGACAATCTCCTTAAGATTTCTGCGTTTAAGCTAAGTATTTCAAAGTTTGGGAAAAGTTAGAAAAATTAAATTCAACATCACTTGCTACAGGATCTAAATACTCTATTATAAACATAGTAAGAATTACAGCAAATTCAATTAAATCAACAGACTAAATCGTTAAATACAAATGTCCTGAGTATTTTCACAAACATGCATTCAAGATTGCGAGCTTTAAGAGAACTATTTTAAATACAAAGAAATGCCAGAAGACACTTAGAAAATAGATGCAAAATTCTGGATTCAATTGTATTCAAAACACACAGTCATATAAAATTTACAATGTATGAATGACTCTTAACTTCATTAATTGAATTCACAAAAACTTACAATACTTTATAAATACAATAAGAAAGCTGGACATTCCACGCATTCCTTAGTGTAGACACAGGCAACCTCCTCTAAACTAAAATACTCCTTCTACTCAAAGTTTCAAAACAAATTACAATTACTAGCTAGTTTCTACAAATCCCTGTGTAAATAATATACATGTAGCAAAGTTCCCTATATAGATTTTGAACTTTCAAATTGCTACGGCTACACTTCCATCTACGGCTGAGATCTCTCCATTCTTGATCAACAGTGCTTCTTTGTTTCATAACCGTCTGCCAAAATATCTATTTGGCATCTTTTCTCTCCCTCAAAGGATGTTGTTGGAATCTTTCACAAAATAAGACTCCCCTTTCTTTATTGACTTTCTCTCGCTGAGGTTCTTTATTTGTCTTCTTCTCAAAAACCTTTACCTTTGCTTTTCTCCTCACTTTTTCAAATATTTCTTGAAATTACCATTTACACCTTCTACAAAGGTGCAGTCCCCTCCTGGACTCTTTGCCAAAATGTATTCTTGCATCACTACCCCTTCCTTCAACTTCTTTTCTTTATTCTCTGAGCCATCTCCTCTCTTCTTGTATTTCTTCATTTTAACCCGCTCTTCCATCAATGTATCTATCATCTGTTTGCTGAGATTGGCATCAGAATTTTCTAAGCATGGTGTAAATATGGCATTAAACTCTGTTAATGCCCTTTCTAAATCATATGCTGGTATTTCCATACATTCATGCTATAGGAGTCTTTCTGTTATCTTCTTATGCATCTTGATCATCTCATCTACTCTCTCTCCTAAATACTGTACAACTTCTGTACATTTTCTGAGGTTATCTTCCTCAAATTTAAGCTCTAATATTATTTGCACACTTGATTTGCCAATGTGACAGTAAGTGCTCCTTCATTAGTCAATTCTTCTACTCTTCCTTCCACTTCTGTCAACTGTTCAATTTTAGATATGCATTCTTCTTTTCTGGTTTGACACTTATGTGTAAGTATTATATACTTATTCTTTTCTTCTGCACTTACTTTCCAACTTCTCATAGCTTGCCTTATTATTTGTTCACCCTCTTGCATAAAATCATTAAACCATTCATCAAACATGTTAGCTTTGATCCTTTTATTCTCCATGTCCTATATTTCTTATTTTGATACTACTGCTATGTTAACAGGCAATTCTAAAACTGTGGTACTGGGATCCAATATCCCTTTAATGAATTATTGAAGTTGGACAATGTGTCCTTTTAAATAATCTTTTTTGTCTTTGTCTTTCTTCAGCATCTCTATTGTCACCTGGTGCATGTCTTCCCATTCATTAATATATTGTTCTTTTGTAAAATGCCCGAGGTCAAGATTCAATATCTTGTATTCCTCCAAGGCTATTTCACCTTTTGCTTTTTCCTTTTGTGGTATGGCTAGATTCAGCATTCTGGATCCACCTAGACCTCTCTGAATAGCAGACATTATGTTAGCTTTTCTCTTTTATTTTCTTGGAGTGGTCTTCTCACCCAATAAACTTTTAATGTCAATTGGTGCTAATTGTACCTCTTTTCTTTCCTTTCTTATTTCTCCTCCCAACCAGGCAGGAATATCTTTTATGCCTTCTGTAACTTTAATTTCATCAATCACCTCTTCATGAGGTCTATCTGTTTCTGCTTCCTCTTGTTGTTGTTGTTCCTGTTGTTGTTGTTGTTGTTCTTGTTGTGGCTCTTGTTCTATGGGATCCTTTTCGTGTTCTTTTGATTCAACTTCATTTTCTTCCTCTTCTATCTTAGTATCTCCTCCACCTTCAGCGTCTTCTTTAGGAGCTTCTTCTTCTTCTGGTCCTTTTTCTTGATCATCTTCTACATTTATTTGCTCTTCACCTGGCAGGTTAACATCTTCTGTTTGTTCCTCAACCTTACTTTCATCTATCTTTTCTGTTGCCTTTGTACCTTCAGGCCTCTTAATTTCATCTTCCACTTTGTCCATACCTTCTGTCTGTATTTGCTCTGTGTGTACAGGGGAATTTTCTTTTGTGCTATCTCCTTTTACTTCTTTTCCTTGATCTTGCACATCTTCTGTATTCTTTTCTTCCTCACTTGGCTCGTCATACATGTTCAGCATATTTAAGGCATCTACCTCTGATGTATCTTCCTTTGTTTCTCCTTCTACTAAAGCATGCCTTTCTGTGCTTACTTCTTCAATTGTTTCCTCCTTTTCAGATTCTTCAATTTTATGTGCTTCTTCCTGCACATCTTTAATTATTTCAAGTGGAACTAAAGTACCAAATGGATCAACTAATTTTGTTTCCTCCTGTACCTTTTCTTCTTCATGTCCTATGTTCTACTCCATTTCCATTTCAGTTTGAATGCTTGGCCCCTCTTCTTCACTCAGGAAATCACTTAAATCATCTTCTATATCAATCTCCTTCCCTTTATACATTGTTCTTTCCTCACTATCACTACTATCAATATTCACAGTTTCCACAGTTTATTTGGCCTTGTGAATTTCTGACTTTTGCAACATTTCTCCATCTAACTCTGTTTTCACCTATCTAAATGCTTGTCCTTCTGCTAAGGGTGTGGAGGCACCAAGTATATTGCTCAGTTTTGCACCTACTTCTTGTGCTCCAATTACACCTCTTGGTTCAGAAGCTTCACCTTTTGACAAACTTATTGGAATTGCCTTTCTAATTGGTTGTCCTGTTGCTTCTTTAGCAGTCTGTGCTTCTTCTACACTTATTTCATGACTCATTGACTTTGCATCAACAAAAGTGTCTGATGCCACTTCTATTGTTATGCCTAATGCATATGGATCCATTAATGTAGCATTTTTATCCTTTTCCACAATTTTGGCCTCTACAATTTTTCTTTTCTTTTCATAAAAGCATTGTAGGTCTTCAGTAGGTTTTGCCTTTCTTTTTCTCCCTTTCTTTGGATAGGTGATTTGTTGACCTTCAGCCTTGATTTCTTCAATTCTATCCTTTAGCCATGTCTTTGAAAATAATACTACTAGCTTGGACAATATGTCCAATGATGTGTCCATGGCTTTGACCAATCAGGCTCTGTAATAGGAGCTAGCCTTGCTTCTGCATAACTTTGATGTAAAAATTTATCATTATCCTAAACCTCTAGAGGCTCATATATGTTACTTATAGATTTCATTTGTTCAACAGTTAACCTTTTGTGAGCTCTTTTCCTCACCTCCTTGTCATTTTTGCAATCAACCCAGAAATCCTCAATGTGTATCTGATGTTTATATTTTTTATCCACAAAGTTTTGAATTCTGTGAAAAGGATCAAACTTTTTGACTAAATCAAATTCTTGAAATCCATAGTATCTCAGCTCTTGTTCTAAACAACTAGCAACCTCTTCACTGTAACAAGATTATCTACCAATAGCCCAAGGTAGCTTCACATTTCCTCTATTATTGAGTTTCCTTTTCTACATTCTGAAAACATTCAAGTTCTATCTTGAAAACTCCAAAACAATCAGCTTATCAGAAGGATATCTTGGCAACATAAATGGTTTCCCCTTAAATCCTTCAGTCCTTATGTAAGTGAAATGTTCAAACTGTATGAACCATGAACTATGCAGTCCAATTGCATCTTCTGCATCTTTAGATAATCTCCTATCAGGTTCTTCTCTCAATATTCTCACCATGTAAGTATAAAAAACATCATTAACCAAAGCAAAATTCTTTAAGGCATTTTCCTCCTATAGGACAGGGTAGTGTTCATACACTAATCTCTTATTAGGACCATTTCCTAAGGTACCTACCCTTTCTACTCCATGAATGTAGGGTCTAATTTCTACAGCACATGAGTATAACACATAAGAAGACAAATAAAAGGGCAAGCTTTTCTGTTGTGTCATCATGGCCTGCCTCCAGATAGCTGTGCTAATTGCCTTGGCCCGATGGATTTGCCCTTGCTTCTTTTCCCCTCCTCTTATAAATTCAATGACAGTGAACATCCATGGTTCACACTTAATGCCATCTCTTAATCCAACTAACCTACTCAGCATAGTTATCATCAAATGAATTTCTTCTCTGAAGTATATCCTCATCAGATTCTTAGGTATTCTGGCTACAGCCTTGGGTTTACTTTCTAGGTTGTACCAGTTGCAGAAGATTTTACCTTTACATTCTCATTCATTTGTGTAAAAATTCTCATTATATTGATCAATATCAATATCCCTCATTTTTTCATTAATCTCTAATCCAAAAGTTTTGGCAATAACCTCTGTGGTTAAATTAGCAATTAATCTATCATGTAACATGATCTTCCTGGTGGATGGATCATATAAAATCACACAGTCCAAACACAAATCCTTAGCCTCCATTGCCAGTGGGAAACCTGCAGCTCTATACAATCCACTTTCTCAGATACATTTCATATCTTGTGAGGCATCTGCAGTAGTAATTTTCTTCAACACATCCTCTGCATCATAGTTTCCTATGTTTGTATATGTGCCTACTCCACTCATGCTAATTAGGGACAGACAACCTCTGTACAACGGCAACTCTTCTTTCTCTACTTTTCGTGGCTTTCTTTCTTTTTTTACCTCATCCCCTATATCTTTCTTCTGTTTCAGGGCCATCCTATAAAAACATGCTTCTTTTAACTTTCGTTTCACTTCATGTCTAGGGTTTTTACTATGAATATTTTCTTTTACCATTTACCCTAACTTGTTTTGTCCTTTCTGTTTTAACCTCTAAATTTATTAAGCTCTACTCAGCTAATTAACAATTAAAACAGTAATTTGACCAATGCCTACATTTTGCAGTGAAATTAACAGTATTTTAACAACCTAAAATAAATGGCATTTTGGGTAAATACCTGTTTTCTGTGACCGTTTACCCGTTGACTCACTTTTACCGTTTTCACCTTTGTCCAACTACTGTAACTTTGTCGCTCTAGTAAACTCTGCTCATTCACTACAACAGTTCTCTTTTCTGCAATTTTTCACTCTTAACAGTATATCTAAAAGTAAAATAACATTAAAACTGCCCTAACGGTTGTTAAATTTTACTTTGTTTGAGTGTTAAATCTGCATTAATTATAGCAATTAATGCACTACAACCTTCGGCTTTCTCCTTCAATGTTTAAGTTTTTTGAACTTTTTACCGTTAGTGAAATTCTGTATGCCTACCCTTTTCTTTGTATATTCCATTGTATGTTTCCTTTGTATATTTTCTTTGTATCTCTTTGTTGTATCTTCAAACATACAATCACTTTATGCATACAATTGACCTAACTAACATTTTTTACCTTTTTCGCTTTTCTGTACATCTTTGTATCTTTTGTTTTGTATACTCGCTTGTATATTCTATTGTATAAGCGCACATACAAACCCTTATACAAACATTTCCTTACCTTTTACTCTTTTGCGATGCCTTTGATTCTTTGTATATCCACTTTGTATATTTAAACATACAAATGCCCAAATATACAAAGACTTTTCTGTTATTTAACTCCTTTGACATCCGGCTTGTATTTTCGCTTTGCATCTTTTGCTTTGCATCCTTAAAAATACATTGTAATTACACAAACCAAAATGTGCAAGCGATGGGACCCACCTTGCCTTTCCCTGGTATCTCCGTGATGCATATATCGTTTGTATAAAACAATTAGATACAAGTAAAATGCATATAACTTCCTTTTGTAGCACTTTTGGACTTTAACTTCTTATAAATCATATTCAACTTACCTTCAGGTCCGTGATGTATATAACTCAATACATCTTTTGATATATAGTTCGGACGTGATGCATTGTATTAACTATATTTCAATTTCTTTGAGTTCCAGCTTGTATGTATAAAGCAATGTATGTTTCAAAACATACATACAAGCACAAAAATATACAATGAATTAACTTCATTTTATAACCATTTCAGTTCTGCGGTGTATATAAATCAATGCATCACCAAATATACTTTAAGTCCAAATGCATCATTTATATCGTATTCTAATTTTCTTTCAATTCCGCATTGTATATATCACAATGTATGTCTCTTGATACATTACATACAAACACGAAATATACAACCATTATACTTTATTTCATGATTTTTTTGATTCCACTTTGTATATAAACTGCAATGTATATAACCGAACATACATATACAAAGTGCAAAACATACAACGATTATGTCAACTTTAATACTTTTTCAATTCTGTGCTATGTATAACCTGTTGTATATTTACTTTGTATGTCTTCCATTCACCAAATATACAAACCAAAATATACATAGCGGAATCCAACGTTTATTCATTTCAACCTTAACTCTTTTCAGGTCTGACTTGTATATGAAGATAAAGCATTAGCAAAACATGTATACAAGTATAACAACATACAAAAAAACCCGACTACCTCCCTTTTGTGACTAACACAAAGACATGATATACAAATGAATTTGTGTATGAAATGACTTTGTATATACAAAAAGCTTTGTATATACAACACACAAACCCCCCGATTGTACATTTACCAAAAACCTTATAACTTGCAAAATATAGGGAATTTTGAGATGGTTCAAAAAGCAACCCCTATTCATTTTTCACAAGGAATTCACCCATACTATGCACTAGTACTCAATGTTATTTTTTCTCTATTTTCACCAAGGTTTGTACTTTTAGTTCCCTTTTTTCCCTTTACCACCAAGCAAACCCATACACAGAAGCAACAAAAGCCAGCTACAACAAGGGTCCTCATTTTGCTAAGAAGTAAAATGGGGCATTTTGTGAGCATCACAACAGTACATAAGATCCAAAATCTTCTAGCCTCTGCTATCCCTACTGCTGTGGACTACCGCTACCAGCAGTGTCTCGTTCTCCTCCTCCGCTGGCCTCAAACTGTTGTTGGCCCATCATGAAGGCTCCCGACCTCGATCCACCTACTCTCTAGGGAGCCATAGACTGGCTCCTATAGCTCGAAGCCCTCTGATTGGCTAGCATGACATTGTGGTATAATCCCTAGTAATACTGCGCCTGAGCCTGCGCTCTGGCAAGATAACCTTGTACCTGCGCTAGCTGTGTCTGTACTTGCGCTAACTGTGCCTGTGCCTAGTGCACCTGCCCAACCAAAAAATTGCTTGCACGTCTGTCCCTAGGGCTGCCACTGTTGTATCCCACTCTACTCACATAACTCGTATCTGTACATCCACCATATCTCTCTCTCTCTAGTGAGCCCTGCAATGACCTTTGCATCTGTCTCTCACCAGGCATCAACCCTCCTGAGCTGTGCCCGTAGCTTCCTAACCTCTCCCCTTAAAGTAGCTATAGTCCTCTCCTGGACATCTGACTGTGCTGGAACCCTGAGCTGCCTATGCCTCTCCCTATCCCTGTGGCTGGGATCCCTGTTGTTGTGCCACCTGCCAAGGTGATGACATCTGTACCTACACTACCTGCTGTGGTGCCTGTTGTGCGACCTATGGTGGCACTACCTGCTAGGCATGGGAAGGTCCCTCCCCACCTCTCCTCCTTTGTCTAGGTTAACCTCCATCATCTCCATCATCTCCCCCATCTTTGCCCCCTCCCTATCCTCCTCTCCCCCTCCTCCTCCTCCTCCGGCCAGCCTAGCCCTCATCTTCTAAGTCCACCTCATCTATCCAAGGCACCAGTACCCCAGGCCCTGAGTATCTCAGAAATGGGTGGGCAGTGAACCAATCCTTGTAATCCTATGTCATCCCAGCATCTGTTATCTCCCTCCTCATATCCCTGGTGACATATGGTGTTTGCCGAAACTCTGCTAGTGCTTCCTCGTAGGATGCCATCAATCCCCATCTGAGCCTCTGGGTGTGTGTCCTAGCAAATTAGGCCTACCCCTATGGCATGCCCTACCTCCTCCCAAACTATCTCTGTACCTAGCCGACTATCTGTCTCTCTAGTATAAACCGTGTCTGCCCTATCAGCCACAGCATCTGATAGCAGTAGGGTAGCTCATCTACCTCGTCCTGCCATGGCTCACAGTCTAGATATGGCCGCTACTCAACCACATCTACTCCATCCAAAGCATGCCACCAATACTCAAGCTTCCCCACCCTATGCTGGGAAATCACTCCTGCATAGCCATAGCTATATGGCTCTCCTCTCTATCTGTCAAACACACATATTGGTCTCGTGATCGTTATGTGCTCCCGTAGCCAAAACTCTAGCAACGACACGCCTGTAGATAGGCTCATACTCCTGTGATATACCACCTGATGCATGTCGTGGTATAAGTGCACTAGCACGCAGACACCCCAATCATACTGGGTGCCCTCTGTCACCATCCTCTCCATGATCTGACCCCATCCAATGGGGAACCCATGTGATCTCCTATCGGGGCATACCACGCCTCTGATCAGTCCTACTACAATCTCTAGGAAGTAGTCATAACAGCCATAAATATCCTGCCAAGGGATGACCTGCCCGACCAGATTAGGGTCATTGAACACTCGCCTGCACTCAACAAGTCCTATGTCTCTCTGTGGATCATACTCCACAAGTTCTCCCTGAATAGGCAAATGGAGGATCCTGTACACGTCCTCCAAGGTAATAGTCATCTCACCAATAGAGAAGTGGAAAGTCCCATCCTCGTTGTGGAACCTCTCCACTGCAGCAGTCAGCAACCCGCGGTTCACCCGAACCTTGGGTATGAAGCAAACATAGTCCAGTCCCATAGCGCCGAGCGCCTCTCTATCCATCTCAGTCAGCATGTATCTTTGTAACATAGGCATAGGGAACTGCTCCCTAGACTGAAGCGTATCCCGTATATCCTCCTACAAGCATGCAAAGCAAGGCGTCAACCTAAAGCTGTAAGTACCATACTCAACATATCTATAGAACCATATCAACTAACTTAGCATTTCAAATTGATCCAAATAGCACACTACATCTCTTGACTAGTTTCCTGCAATCTCAGAGATAGCTTATCGATTGACATGTCAAACAGGACGCCAATCGAGTCAATTTTGCTAAGTAATCTTCTTATCTATATCATATGCACCATAACAGGAGGTATATGCACCATTTCCTAACAAATGTGCCATTTCTTGACACATGCACCACTTCTGGAAAAAGCGCTACAAGAATCCATGCATGCGCCATCCTATGCTATAAATGCGCTGCCCCGTCGCATGCACCGCTACATACCGTAAAAGCACTGCAGAATCATGCATGCGCTGCCTAAACCTATACATGCGTAGCTTTCATATATATGTCGTTTCTTTTCATACATGCGCTGTAGAACTATGCATGCGCAATTTCGCATGGCATATGTGCCACACTGTGTTTCAGTGCTTTTGTCTATCCTAAATTTCTCCTAGCATTTATTGCTATCAAATTCAACGCCAGGGGAAATTTTTCAAGATACATACCGGGGGTCCTGCCTCTGCTGGGTAATTGAATCGACGGATGCGCTTGAAATGATGCTCCTCGCGTGGAATGTCCATCCTCGTGCTGACTACTCTATGCTCTATGCTCCTCTAAGCTCTCTAAGGCAAATCAAACCAAGACAAGTGTGCAAATGAATTATCTTGTGGACCCAGCTCCTATTTATAGCATGCAAACCCTAAACTGGCTAGGTGGTGACTGCGACTACCTCTCACATCCATTTCTTCCAGTTTTCTTCCTATTTTTCAGAAATGCATCCTGTTTTCTTCAAATCTAACCAAGTTTTCCCTTTGTCTTCATGAGATTGTCCATCTCTCATCCAATCTCCCGAGGGGCCATTCTATTGTCATAACCTATACCAGGGGCAAACTGGGGCATGTATCATTATCAGACTATCTATTCTTTGAAGCAACACTGTAAACTGCATTGCATCAAAGAGGGGCAAAATGTATAAGCCTAAAAATGACACGATTCAGTCTAGATAAATATTCTTAATATGTATTCCCTTCTAATTCCTCTATCTATAAATAAATAAATAAATTTATTTATTTGATTCATATTCTTCCAACAATTAAATAAAATCCTTTATTTAATTCAATTCTTTCCAAACAATTAAATAATTCTTAATTATTTAATTAAACCAAATCATTCTTCCAAATTTGAATAAATCAAATCAAATTTATTTAAATCCTTTCAATCTCCAAAAATAAAATACAATCAAATATTTTATTTATTCTTCCAAAATCATGCACAACAATTAAATAAATTTATTTATTTAATTTGCTTTTCTTATCTTCTAAATTAAATAATTCCAATTATTTAATTATTTCTTCCAATAATATCTTCTCTAAATTTAAATAAATCAAATATTTATTTAAGTTGTCTTTTTCTTCTAAATTGAGTTATCTCTAAATATAATTCAATCTTTTTGCACATGCAGTTAAATATTCCTAATATTTAATAAAGCAAAATATCTTCTTATTCTCATGCAAATCCCTTCTTCTTGTTTTAAATCACTTAACTGATTATTATATTCTTTTAATTGCTTTAACTCAATCTTCTATTCTTAGCAAATCCTCTCATGCGAAAGAAAGCAAGACACTTGTCTTCTTCTTATTTGTTGCACGTTCCTCAACTGTTCTCAACCATTGATCTTCTCATTCTCTCTATACCATTGATCTTCATTCTTCGAGTCTATAAGTACAACCCTATTCTTCCATTTCAATCATCCAAGCTTTAAGTATCGTTACTCTACAGGAATTACAGCGCGCCTTTGGCACCAATTCCTTCATTGCTTGTGATCACACTCGTTACTACGCACTACTATCATCATTGTGAAGCTCCTCTTCATGGCGATATTATCATAGCCATTCCCAATTGACATTCTTGAAGCATAGCAAGGAAGTGCACTCTCTAAGGGCCCTATTTCATACATGCAAGATCAATTGTGATAGGCAATCAATGGAAGCTTCGAATTAAGGAGGTTTGCTTTGTTGTTGTTCATTGTTTATTGAATCTCTTTTATTCACCATTTCATTGAGTTTTGGGTATCTTGATATTTGATATTATTGATTATTCATTTGAATCCAATTTTCCCTTAATAATAACAATACTGGATTACAAAAGGCTCACTGCCCAAAGAAATGCTTAATGCAGGTGGACTCACTATCCAAGTGGACTCATAGTCCATTGAGAAAGAAAAAGAAGATAGAAAGATAAATGGATCACTGCCAGATATGAACTGCTACAAGTGCATCTACAACATGCTGAAATATAGTTCCTTTGATTGCTCAATATACTGATTCAAAGCTCTTCATCATTCTACCCTACTTCTCAACTCTTCTACATATACTCTACTTTCTACCCTTGTCTTCTTTTTTAGCTCTATATTCTACTTATATCTTCTTACACTTCAAATTCACACATTGTACCACCACACACCCATCAACATCTCAATCCATCAAGTATTTATATCCGCAACAAGATTTCTTTCATGATCAGGTCAGCAAGCCAGATGTGAAGCATGTACACATATTATTTTACCTTGTCGGCTTGAACAAGTGTACAAATAGTAATGCGGACCTAAAAAATCATTGAATAATCTTCATACAAGTTCGAACCAAGCATACAACCACTTAAATTTATTATTCAAACAATATACCTTCTCCACATAAAGATTTAACTACTTGCCAGCTTGTCTCTTAAGAAGATGCTTGACCCAATTCATCTGTCACATCAAAACTCTCATTGCAGACCATAGGAGACTCAAGGATTCATAACCAACATTCATTCTTGACCTCTTAGCATACCTCTAGAACCACAAGACAAAATTGCAACTACAAAGAAATGCGGACCCTTTTTCTCAAATATTGTGCATTGCTCCTGTCTTAGTTCTATTCACCTGGACTTAGACCAATCACTACTTAACTTCTGGAAGTCATCGGGACTTGTAACCTTGAACATAGTATGTCCATAAAATCTAGAATAACATACCTGAACTGTATAACTTGACCATCAACTGTGGAGGAATACCACTTGAGTCTCTGCTACTCACTCTGTGTTGTCTATATGTAGCCATTCTACCTTAGTCTTTTGTGCCCAGACCAGAACCTTTTATACAGGTTGTTCTAAGTTGAGTTCCCAATCATCCTTAGCTCCATCATGCTTTGTTTTCCTTGTTGCCATCAATGACAACATTACCCAATCAGTAGTGTCTCTTGACTATTTTTCCAACACCTCCTTCTAGCGCCAAAAACTGTTGATGTGGATGTTATACATGCACAACAGAAGATAAAATTCACTATGAACTTCATCTATCTTGAAAGATATGGAGAATTATCAAATAATAATTCACAATCCTAAGGCTTCATTAGTCAGGTCATGACTGTGTCAGATTACTCACGGTTCAATGTGAAGCTTTTTAACAAGGGGCCTTACGTGATTTAATTGTTCTTTGTTGGCTATGATTACTCAACCTTTGCAAATAATTCCAAATTACTCTCAAAGCATTGATCCTTTGCATACATGTGTAACTTTACTGTCAATCCTTGTATAAATTTTAAGGAAACATGCTCTGTATCTCAAAATTTATGAAAACTATCAAAGATCTTTATCATTCACATGTAATTATCAAAAATGTTTTACAATTTCCTTTAGACTACTACGTGTTGGCTATTTATTTAAACTACTAGTGAAAGAAAGATAAAAGCTAGGGTTAGAAACATGATCAAGACATAAATATAATGCTTTGTTACTCACGTGGATAAGTTTTATTATTCTAGATGATTCAAAAGTAAGTAAATTCTTATATGCTAATCCAAACTATTTTCACAAATTCACATATAGAATTGCAATCTTTAAAGGAAATATATCAGAAACACCTGAATCAAATAACACTCTGGCATGGATGCAGAAATTTGATGTTTGCATTTATTGATATATACTAGCCTTTTCAAATTTACAATGCTTCATGACTTCAAATCTTTTGAATGTATCAACAATATTGTCAAAACTTACAAACGTTTTCACAAATGCAGAAAGAAATGGGATGTTCCACATAATCCTTCCTACAGACACAGGTGAATCCCTTCTCAAACTAACTATGCTCAAAGTACTCTTCCTAGTCACTTGTCTTGCATACGCCCTGTATATTCTCTATGTATGTCCTGTGTCGCATATATCCTCCCTCCAATTCACTGAACACTTCACCTTTGGATCACTTCTTAATCGGCTTTAAATCACCTTTGAATCACTGTAAACTACTCTCATGAATTTCTACAAATTACTTTGTAATTTCAACAATATGTGCTTACAAATGTTTTAAAGGGTTATAGATAACCTAATTGCATTAATGGGAAAGAAGTAGGTCAAAACTGAATGTGCTGGTGAGGAGTTCAACGTATCCCTCTAATTTGAATTTGGGACCTTATTTTTCGCTATATGCAACTTTTAAATTTTTGGGATATTCACTTTTACGCTCTCAAAAGACTTGGATGTACTAAGATGTGGTGACGTCATCCAATTTTGTACTTGGGATGATTGACTCATTTGACCTTGTCAGTTAGGATCACAATAATGACTATCAGGTGTTGATTTCATGACTTAATGCATTTAAGTATATCCAACAATCATTTTGTGCTAACTCAAAAACTGGGACATGACGATGACAACCTAGATGTGGGCATGGATGCTTCGATGTCCAAGATCCACATCCCACTATGGCTCATACAACCTAAGTACTGTTAGGACTCACTTCTATTGATTACACCATTGATGGACAATCAGATATTGACTAGGATACAAAGGATTCTGATACTTAGATATGGATGTTGATGTGGATGTTTAAACATCTGATATACACATCCCGCTTTACTCTTTGTTCCTTATTGTGGTTGGAACATGTGCACTAAGACATATTTTGGATCGCTTAGGATCAGGAAATGGGATACTAGAACATGATCCATATTGGGGATGAAAACATGGATGTGGATATGGATATCAAAATATCCAAAGTACACATCCAACACAAAGTCCACTTAGTACATCCGTGAACTTCATTTCTCTTACTTCTAGGATTCAGACATGAATAGAACTTAGATGTGGATATAGATATTTTGAATATCTGAAATACACATCCGATCATGTTTCATTAAGTATATCCATATCCCAAAATCCTTAACATCACTTTTCGGAACCCTGGACAATGCACTCATTGGGATATGAAGGATTTCAGGGACTTGATGTGGATATTTCGATGTCCAAGATCCACATCCCACTATGTTTCACTTAATATATCCAAAATCATGATATGTCCAACCTTCACACTTGTTTTAAAGTAAATATGAGATTTAACGAGTTTTAACTAAGATTTTGGGTCCGATCTCCGGGACTTGGATATGGATATGGATGTTTCAACATCCAAGATCCATATCCCATTGTAACAATTCGCACACAAATTCAAAGAACACCCTATGAACCCAACATCCTGTTGACCAAATATGTAACATTAACTTTTCTTGACCAAGGCATAACTCCTGAAATATGCCAAATTTTCAAACCATTCAAAAAGCAACCTTAGCTGATTTTTAACACAGACTTCATTGATATCAACTATTTTTTACCAAGCATTGTGCATCTTAAATTTCAAGCACCAAAGACATTTTACCCATACCACCCAACAAGCAGAACCAAACCAACACAAAAGAAAAAGCAATAAAAGGGGTCCTCATTTTTCTAAAGGGTAAAATGAGGTGTGTTGTGAACATCACAACAAGTCTCCCAAAGACCTCAAGGAGTGTTAAATCAAACCTTTGCAAAATATTCACAAAACCCATAAAAATTAAGAAATTTGAAAAAAATTGAAAAAATTGTAAAACCTTGGAAATTCATTAAAATCAAATTATGTTCTTCAAAATCTGCAATAAAAGGAGAATTTGTTCTCCTCTCTAGCTTATCATGTGCTCTATTTCTTTTATGCACATTTTGTTCTTTCATTTTGTGTGCTTGCATCCCTACAGTTCTTCTCGACAAAGGCAAACAACTAGGTGAACTCATGGAACTATGGTATGTTCGTCATTTCAGTTTTTATTACCTGTTTTGATATATTTAAATGTCAAACTAATACTAGTTATTGTAGGCACTATTGCAGAAGATCGACAACAAGTAAGGCTTATTTTGTTTAAGTTACCTACCCTTCCTGTAGACTACCGTCCCCGAGAGGGAAAATATGTAAGCACCAAAATTATGCACAACCTCCACAAGGACCTCAATGATGACTCATAATCCTTGTCACGTATATGCAATTGTGAAATAATGCCCTCTTAATAGTGATTCTCTTGGTAGCATTTGGGTTTTTCCTCCTCTTGTTGTTTCCCTTTTGTCATGCTAACCTTCTCGCCACTTTCAACTCTTTTCAACACTTGTCAATTCTTATTTCTTGTGCTTGTGACTTTGTCCCTAAGCCTTGTATTCATCTATTTTTTATGTTTTGACCTTTCCCTAGTGTTTTTCATCCATTCCCACCCTTAGGAGTCTTATAGAAGACCTCCCAAGCCATCTCCAAATTTTAGTTTTTAGTTTTGGTCACCAATCCAAACCTCCCCCTATTATTTCAAGATCTCCCCTAGGAGATTTGACTTTTGCAAGTGGAGATTTGGATTTTTACCCCCTTTTGACCAGTTTCTAGATGTGGTTCACCTCCTTTTCACCTAACTAACAATCTCCATCCCCATTTATCATCCCAAGACCTTCCCTTTGTGGGTCGCCCATTGGTCACCCCTAGGTGACCCAGGGTCGCCCCCGAGTGACCAAGACTAGTGAAAAGGGTGACCCTGTCATTTTTCTAGCTACAAAAGAACTTGAGTTTTTGACTTGAAAAACCTTTGTTTTGACTCATTTTTCTTCTTGTTTGCATGAGTTTTTGGCCTAAACATAGAGTTAACTATTCCAAACCTCCAAGCATGCATAATTATCTCCTTTTTATATATACTTGTCATCTCATGCACTCATGCTAACTCCATTTTCACTTCAGTGATAAGCTATCATGGCTTGTTCACTCCCTAATCAATCTAGTTCTCTGTCCAATCAACCTTGTTAACTCTTCAATCAAATTTAGTTAACTTCTCAATAAATTGCACCTCTCATGACCTCTTCCAAGCTATAAATACCCCTCCCCTCTTCATTATTTTCCAATCTGGAGAATGCTCTTCCCTTCTTCACAAGCTTTTTCAAGCTTCGTCACAAGCCTTTGAGCCTCTTTCTTCATTTATTTCTTTAGTTTTCCAAAGATTAAAATATTTCATGTCATTAGTTTTCCAAAGCTTCAAAGTTCCCCCTTTTGGGAGGCAATTGCATTTGTGCATCCAGTCTTTGCAGGTTTTTGCTCTCCAACTAGCACTCATATACTCATACAGGACATTCAAGCCTTTTGCTTTTATTGTTATTTCATCTAAGATTTGCTAAAATCTTCATATCACATCGATGCGCTGCCCAAATCACAAGCCACGGTGCTCACAAGATCAAATTGAGCTCACGTTCAAGCTTTCAAAAGCTCTTTTTGCTTTTCCTTTCTTGTTGTTGCCAAGAGGATATCCCCGCTGCTACAAGAGGACAAAGAGGTTGCTAACACGAGGATTTATGAGGGTAGTGGAGGCTCACATGTCTCATATCCCAGGTTCCTTAGTGCTTTTTTATGTAGTAATTAGAAAATCTAAATTTTCTCTTGGGAATCATAATTTAATATTGTAATTTCCTTGATATGCTAAATAAGATTTACAGTGTTAGATTAGTTTACTTTTAAAAGTTATTTAGATTAGTTTGTTTTCAAAGAAATTTCATTTTCCTGGAGTAATTGTTCCAAAAATCTAGAAAATCAAAATAAAAATATAGATCAAATTGCATTAGTCAAATACATACTAGATTACATCCATATTTCAATTCCTAGATTAGAAAAAGCACTTTATTTTCATAAAGATCTAAAAAAGCACAAAAATATTTTTTGCACTCATATGGGCTTGCATGTATCCAAAAACCAAAAACTACAAAAAGAATTAGTGTTACAAAGCAATTACAAACCTTTGATTCCAACACAAGGTCAACGCAAGTCAAACCTTAGGTTGACTAAACCCTAAGTCAAACCCTTAGTCAAATCAAGGGTAACTCTAGCCAACTCTCTCTTGGTTTAGGCTCATGAATATGCCATAGGCTTAGAGGTGAGTGGGTGAGGGAAATCCTCAAGGAGATTGAGGAAATTCACCCTAGACCACAACGTGATCAACAAACAATTCAGGAACAAAAACACTGGTTGAGGATATTTGAAACACAAGTTATCATCCAACAATTTGAAGAACAACTCCAACTAAATAGAAGCATCAACAAGAACAATCGTCGACCTACACAACATTGGAATCTTTGGAGTGACCCTTCAGGTCATATAGTTATTTCAACAACAACAATCATAGAACATCAGATTAGGATCAACACACAAGAAAGGCCCCAAGACCAGTTGGCCACTCTATGGAACGTCTAGCTCTCAAGTGAGCTAGACTGCCCTTGTGTCTCGCCTCCTCTCGACTAGCTACTCCCATGAGAGAGAGTGATGTGGAGGTTCACCCCGTGGCAAGGAGAGGGGTCTATGTGTGTGCCAAAGATGACTCAACTACCCTAGGCTACCAAGTCATGTTTTTGAGTGTACAAAATCATAAGCTACAACTTGTCCTTGTTGCATTAATACTCCCCCCAGTCCTTCACCCGATGCATCAATTACAACTATAAAATGTCCTTCCGGGTCTGGAACTTGAAGAATTGGGGTGGAAGTCAGCTTCTCCTTAAGAATACAAAAAGCTTCTTAACACTTTTTTGTCCACTCAAACCTTTTTCCTTTTCTCTAAAGTGATTTAATAGGGTTTGTAACCCTATAAAAGTTTAGCACAAACTTTCTATGATATCCAGCCAATCCCATAAAACTACACACTTTTCACATATTTATGGGTGCTGGCCACTCCATAATTGATTTGATCTTTGAAGGATCTACAACAATTCCTTCTGCAAAAATATTATGTCCCAGATACTAGACCTCTTTTTGAAAGAAAGTACACTTTAACAATTTACCAAAAAAATTATGCTCTCTTAATCATTGTAAAAAAATTCTTAAATGATGAGTATGCTCCTCTTCATTCTTAGAATATATCAATATATCATCTAAGAAAACAAGGGCAAACTTGCCTAGATAGTCTCTAAAGAAACTATTCATTAAATTCATAAATGTTACAAGTGCATTAGTCAAACCAAAAGGTAAGACTATAAATTCATAATGTCCATATCTTGTCCTGAAATCCATCTTATGAATATCTTCATCTTTGATCCTTAATTAATGGTATCCTAACCTTAAATCAATTTTAGAAAACATTGTTTCTCCTTGCATCTGATAAAAAATATCATTAATATAGGGTAGAGGATACTTATTATTTATCAATTTTAATTCAACATGTGATAGTCTATACTGAATTGCAGGGTACCATCCTTTTTCTTGACAAAAATCACTGGCACTCCCTAGGGTGACACATTGGGTCTAATTAATCCTTTGTCTAACAATTCTTGTAACTGGGCTTTTAATTCCATTAATTATGTTGTTGTCATATGGTAAGGGGCCTTGGATATTGGTTCAGAACTAGGTATAATGTCAATTGAGAAATCAAAGGCTCTTCTAGGTGGTAAGCCTAGAAATTCTTTAGGAAATACATCCTAAAATTCACAAAGAAAGGGGTAGTCTTGAATATATGGTTCCTTTGATCCTTCAACTTGATCCATCTTAATTGCGAAGAGTTGACATCCTTTCCGTTTGGATATTTTGAGTTGCATTGCTAATAATTGTATAATTCTAATTTCTTGCTTAACACCTTGAAGAGAAATTGGATTTGCCAAATCATCTAAGAAATCAATTGTTTTGTTGAAACAATCTACTTTGGCTCTATGGAACCACAACCAATTCATCCCTAAAAAACATCATAGGGTCCCAAAGGAGCTACATACATGTTAACTTCAGTTGAAAATGAGGGTTACCTTAACTTAGCTTCAAATAGACATTGCTCTACCTAGGATCTTGACTGATTGACATACTCAACAGACCAGGTTTTATCCATATATCCAACTCTTCTAGGGATTATATTTATTAGTTTAGGTGTTATAAAACTTTTAGTGGCATCAGTATCAATTAAAATATAAATAGGTATTCCAAACAAAATACCTATAGTTTCAATGGGTGTGATCTGATACTCATCTTGACGATTGTCCAGAGCTACATGAATCCTTTGCTGAAAAGTTATTTGTTGTGAAGGTAGAGAGTAATTCTAGAACTTGTTTCCTCATTCCTTATTTAGACACTTATTTGTATAACGATCGCCTCCACAATTAAAACATCCACCTGAAGGTTCTTTTTTAATAGAACATGTTCATTCTTGTTCTCATTCTTCTTATTTTCATTAGTTTTCTTTCTATTTTAGGATTCATTTCTATTACTCTTAGATTATTTTCCATTAGAATTGGACTTAGAAGCTTGATTCCAGTTCTTTTTCTTAAATGATGGTAAATATTTGGACCATCCAAACTTCTTTCTTGACTTATCTCAAAAGATTGCAATGGATTTCAGTTTCTATTCTTTCTTAATTGCCGTCTCAAACACTTGATCCATGGTTGTTGGACCATGTACATCCACTTGTCCACCAAATTTGAGCATTCAATCCCATGATAAATTTCCTTATGTGGAAATGCTCATCTTTCTGGTATTGAGGAACATACTTCAATAATCTTGTAAACTTTTCCTAATACTCAGTTACTGTCATTTCTCCTTGACGTAAATTGTGAAACTCTATTAACTTTTGATCAAAATAAAACTAAGGAAACCATCTTTACCCAAAGATTGTTACAAATTGGTCCCATGTCATTCTTATGGAACTCAATCCTAATTCCATTTTCTTATTCATCCATCAATTGGATACTTCACCAATCAACTGATATGCTCCCCAGACAACTTTAGTCATTTCAGAATAACTTCTTATCTCAAAATATTTTTCCATATCTATGATCCATGCTTCTAGTCCATCACCCAACATGGTACCATCAAATTTTGGTGGGGTAATCTTTTTCATATCTTTGGATAGAATTCATTAGTCAACTCCATTCTAGCGTCTACTTGCCTTAAAGGTTCTTCATAATTTTCTTCAGATTCATCTTGTCCTTCATGAACATTATTCTTTTTTTCGTGATGTTCACATTCTTTTGGGTTATCTACCCCTCTAACTTATTGTTCTAAGGATCCTAACCTCTCCTTAGTTTTGTTCAAAATTGAAAGAATTTGGTCCAATTTAGTTGTTGGATTCTCCTCAATAGGACCAGAACTATCTTGACTATCTCCAGGGTTTGTTCTCATATGAACCATTTTGCACCTAGTGAGTCACTAAGGTTCATTAGTTCTAAGTTTGGTTATGTCTGAATGTTGTTTTTTTAAGTCATAAAACATAGAATTAATCAAAACATACACCAAAGTTTAAGAGATTAAAAATATCTCATACAAAAGACCATCACACTTAAATATCAAACCAAAAATTATTTTTTATAATAATAGTGTATTTATACATCCTTATTTAATAAGTCTAATATGATTTTAGGTTTACAAATCACTATTAGATAGGGGAATTTCTTCGGGTTCCTCCTCCCCATTTGAGTCTAATAACACAAACTTGGAGGTGGGATGTACACGCAAGTACTCCCCTATCACCTCTTTATACATAACACGTGCATTTTTTCCACACCCAAATGGCATGTCACAATTTACCAAGGGTTTAACCTCAAAATTTATTATCTCAGACATTGGTTTATTCAAACATTTCTCCTTCTCCATTTTAATTTGTTCCAAAGTAGTAGCAAGGGTTTATGAGTTGGAGAGCACAAGATTCTTCTTTGTAACTCAAATTTGTCTCAATTTTAACCTTGATTTGGGATCTCTTTAGATTTCTTGGTCTTTCTACTCTTTTTCTTTGTTTTTGACCTTCCCATTTCTACATTCAAAGAGTAGCATCACAAGGTTAGGTTTGATAAATACATCATTATCTATCTATAATAGCTTCTTAGGAAGTGGGCTCATAGGCCTTAGTATCCAAACCATGCTTTGATACCACATGTAATGAATGCCTATCCAATAACTCATAAATCTTAAACTAAAATTAAGAACATTATCACCACACTTTTATTTTTTAATATATGAATAAACCATTAAATTATCTTACAAAGATAAGATTGAGAAGAATCATTCAATTCCACATTACATTTTCAATGTATATCAATAATTACATCTGCAAAGTACTTATTACAAAATTGCATCATCATCTGAAGCTATAAAGTACAATTGTACAAGTAATCATTATTACATCAATATCAATAGATTACAATATGTTTATGACTAAATCATCAAATCTCTCTATGTATATAACCATGTATTTGGCATAATCAGTTGTAAGAGGGAGAACATCACCCGAGTGCTTTACCTACAACCAAAGACTAGCAGTCCCCCGCACACCTTCCACCTAGAAGTGGCCCTACCCTTCACGAGGGAAGTGGATTAGGAAATTAACAAGATCCAACATGCCTTCTAAGAACTAGTGGTGCGTCTATTACATACAATCCATTATACATCTCTAGATCCTTCTAGCTAGTATAACTTGAACTGACTATTATGCAATACAAAATTAGACACTTGTGAATCAACAATGCAAGCAGTGATTTTGCATTACTTTGGCCAAAGATTATATAAATCAAACACATTCCTTAAATAGATCTATGCATGTCATATATTCACACACCTCTATCTCAAACTAGTTTACACATAATGCTATAACACATCAAGTAATCATAAGTGTATACTCTAACTCAAGTATCTCAATCCAATATAATAGTGAGCCTATTATAGACTTGGCCAAGTGAACAACATAGTTTAACTCCAACTACATTTCCAACTAGTCAAATTTAAAATAGGAATCAAATAAATAGTTAAACACTATCACTGTAATGTTGTGCAAATCTACATCCCAACTTTACATTCAACTAACAGTCTTGACTCATAAAAGTAAACAATTTCTATATATAGAAAATTGTCTCACAAAGTATAATAGTAAACCTGGGTTGCTTAGTCTCTGCTAACCATAACTTTGAACTGAAGTGTTTCTTTACATTCCATGACCATGTTTTAACATCATGAATCAGAACTAAGTATAAAATATTCACATGAACTATGTTCTTATCTTTATCAATATAAAACATAGAGTTAGATACTCCTTTTTCTCTATCCAAGCTAGCTCAATCATATAATCCAAGGAAGTATTTCCTAAAACTTCTAGATGAATAATATGAATTTACAAATTCATATGTGTTTATTACATATATTCATTTTAAATATATATACCCAAATAATATATCTTAAAACTAAACTATGACATTCTTAATAATATACCATGTTTCGACTCAGGGCTATTCACTAATTTAGCAGATACAGTATACAGAAAAAACCTAAAAGTTTTTCATAAAAAGAAATGATAAAACATCATACGTACTATTTAAGATTTATCCTCAAAATAAAATCACTTAATACATCTGTTATATAAAAGGTGAACAGTCTCATACCATATCGTTACTATACTGAGAACACCTTGATCACTATTGGTCTATAGAGAGATCATAGAACTCTTGCACATAATACTTACCATTGAAAAGTATGCTCACCACATTCATTGTGGATTTATTTACCAAAGCTGACATACAAAGATTTGTCTTAAACTTTGATTCAATAATTGTATGTCTAAATTATAATGTCACAATCAACACTCAAAATAGTATTCTATCTTAGCCTTAAAATCTTATAATAACTATGATTTCATTATCACTATAGACACTCAAAGAATACTTTTCTCATACAAGAACATCTTTATGATCAATGTAGAAATACTCCACACTGACTATACTTAATAGATTAGTATTCAATATTTATAAACATCATTATAAAATAATTGTAATAAGAGCCACACATTCCATAATGGCCACATCGATACTACAATAATTCAAACAGTAGTAGTCTTCAATGGAGTTGTGAGTAGAAACCTCATAGTCAATGCTATCAAGGATAATACCCATTATTAATATAACTAAGAATCAAATCCTCTCAGTTGACACCATCTAATGATAATACCCTATTATTATTATGACTATGAAATAACCACAGTCAATACTAATAATAAGATATCCCTTATATTTGTTGCAAGTATGAGGTTAACCAGTGTTGTCATTGATATCAACATACTAATATTGCATTGATAAGAAGGATTGGATGAGCTGTGTGCTGAGGTTATTGAGGAAATTAGTCTCAATCAGGAACAGTGAAGAACAGTGATGAGAAGAAGGCAAAAGTACTTAATAGGTTAAGGATCAGAGGATGCGGATTAAAGGGTTTGTAGATATGAGTCTTGAGATGTTCCAGTTAAGATTTCAAAGGTCCATATAAAGATCTGAAGAAGTTATGGCTACTTGTGTAGAACCAGTTCCGGCAGGCGTTCAGTGGTGACAGAGTGTCAGATTGGTCCGGTGAGCTCCAGAATTACATTATCTCATTCTGTAGATTGGAGAGAGTGTTGAAGAAGTTCGTGTGAAGTGACAACCAGATTTGTTCATGGTTTGGAGGTCCGGGAGTATCTTTTTCATTATGACAATGATGACAGACTATGTTCTTGAAGTTCCGGATGAAGAACAGAAGAATTCGAGTAAGCTGATAAAGTGCGGATGTTCTTGATGACTCAGGAAAGGTTTTGGTGATCTTTGGATTGTGTTCTATTCTTATGGGGGGTCCACATTGAAGTTAGAGTTTGCATTCGATGAATAACCATGGATATTGGTGTTCTTCTTAAGACTAGCCAACCGGATGTATTACACGTCTTACAAATGATCTTGTAGGTATTTGCCGACTTAGATGATTGTTCCTAAGTTGATGCCTTGTATAAATAAGGGTTTGTGAATTCATTTTGAAGTGTGTCTTGTGGTGATGAGAGTGATATAGCGAAGAGAAGTGCGAAAGGCAGAGCAGGAGTTTTTGGGCTTAAATGGAACTGATCCAGGCATGGTAAAGATGTCAATCTCCAGTTCAAGTTTGTAATACTTGTTATCTTGTAGACAGTGTGTCTCTTGTAGGCAGTGTGCCTCCTTGTGAGCAGTGTGCTCAGGCAGTGAGCCCTAATTGGCATGTGCCATCTATTTTTCTTATTCTTCTAATAGAGAATAATCCTTGGGTTAATCACCCCCTGGTTTTTCCCTTAACCAGGTTTTCCACGTCCAAATCTTGGTGTCTCATGTGTTGATATGTATCTACTCTGGTGTTTATGCCTTATACTTTCATGAATGATTAAATGCTATGCTATTGATTAACAAAGTGGATTTAAGTGTTTGAATTGAAAGCATATTAAGGATAACTGATTCACCCACCCTCTCAATTATCAACAATTGGTATCAAAGCTAGGTTCCTCTAAAAGGAGCTTAACCGCTTGAGGAGATCCAGGATGTCGTCATACAAGAAGGATAGTTTGAAGTTTGATGGAACCAACTTCAATCTTTGGAAAGGCCGCATGAAATGTCACTTGGAGTGTATGGGAAAGGTGTACTTGTCCATGGTCACAAAAGCATATACACCTCCACAGGGTGGTCCGACAACACTAAATGAAATCATAGATGTTGAAAACAATCTGAAGACTAAAGAGGCTCTTCTAAGTGCATTAACTGACTCAGAGCTCTCAAATGTTATTGACCTACCAACTGCCTATGAGATCTGGATTAAACTAGAACTTCTGCATGAAGGAGATGAGTATGTTAAGAGTGCAAGGTTGCAGAGTCTCAAAGGGAAATTTGAAAGATTGAAGATGAGAGATGATGAAAATATCACTACCTTTATGCCAAGAGTAAATGAGTTGGTGTGTGGAATTAGGAATGCTGGTGGAGTTTTGGATGAAAATGAGATTGTTTGCAAAATTCTCAAATCCTTCCTGCTGCCTACAAAATCAAGGTTGCTGCCATTGATGAATTCAGAGCCCATACAACTGTCACAAGAGACCAATTGGCTGGCAAACTGGCTGCATTTGAAATGACCGAGTTTGGAGATGATCCCCCCAAGACTGAATCTACATTCAAAGCCAGTGCCTATGTGAAAGGCAAACAAAGATTTGATTTGGGAGAAAACTCTTCAAGGAAGCTATCATGGTATGATCAAGCAAGAAAAGACATGGAAGAGGAAGAAGCAAAAACAGCTCAACTTGAAGCCCTCATTGCAAAAAGACTGCTAAGGGGATCTGATAAGTATGAAGGAAAATTACCCTTTAAGTGCTTCAACTGCAATAAGATTGGTCACTTTGCCTCAAGATGTCTGGAAAGATCCACAAGATCAAATTCTAACAGACAAAGGTTCCAAAAGAATTGTTATTATGTTCATGAAGAAGCTGATAATGAAGGAGTAATAGATGATGAATTAGAGATAGGAGACAAATCCAGAAATGAATGGGTGTTCATTGCCATCAAGGAAGAAGATCCAATATCCCCTAAATCTATCAATCATAAGGTTATAGAAAGAGCTTTGGCTGCCCAAGTTGAAGAAAAGGTTGATTGGGTTATTGACAGTGGATGCTCTCATCATATGACAGGTGACAAGAACAAGTTCTTAGATTTGGAAAGGTATGAAGGAGGAATGGTAAAGTTTGGTGACAATTCTACTGGTAGAATCAGAGGTAGGGGAACTATCTCTTTTGATGGAAAGAACAAAACCGGTAATGTATTGTATGTTGAAGGATTGAAGCACAATCTTCTCAGTGTTGGTCAGTTGGTGGACAAAGGCTATGATCTCCGGTTCAAGAATGGAAGATGCAGGATCTTTGAAAGCTCCAGAACTAAGATTGCATCCGGTACTCAAACAAAATGTAATATCTTCCATCTAGTTGGTACTAATAAAAGTTGTCTATTTGTTCAAGTTGATCAAGGTTAGTTATGGCATAGAAGGATGTGTCATGTAAATTTTGATAACATCATCAAGATAAGCAATATTCAAGCTGTAAGAGATCTTCCAAAGTTGGTAAAACCTACAAATAGTTTGTGCAAAGAATGTCAGCTAGGTAAATAGAGCAGAGTCTCATTCAAAAGCAATGATCAGTCTTCTACTGGATTATTGGAGTTAGTTAATACTGATCTATGTGGTCTGACAAGAATCAAGAGTATGCAAGGTGATAGATATTTCATGTTACTGATTGATGACCATTCCTGGATGATGTGGGTTACCTTTCTGAAAGAGAAATTAGAATCTTTTGAGAAGTTCAAAATCTTCAAGGCTATGGTAGAGAATTAAACTGGATTAAAACTGAAATGTCTGAGGTCTGATAGAGGTGGTGAATTCACATCCGGTGAATTCATAGACTTTTGTGAGAAGCATGGTATAAAGAGACAGTTGTCTACTCCTAGGACTCCACAGTAGAATGGAGTAGTTGAGAGAAAGAACCAGACCATCCAGGAAGCATCCAAGACAATGATGATGGAAGCAAATGTTCCCCAGATGTTTTGGAAAGAAGCTGTCAGCACTATAGTCTACACTCTCAATCGAGTTCAAATTAGAAGTAATACTGGTAAGACTCCTTATGAACTTTGGTTTGGCATCACTCCTACTGTGAGATATTTTAGAGTATTTGGTAGCAAGTGTTACATTAAAAGAGATGAAGATCTAGGAAAGTTTGATGCTAGAAGTGATGAAGGAATTTTCTTGGGTTACTCCACTCAAAGCAAAGCATACCGGTGTTACAATAAGAGACTCAGAAAGATGATAGAAAGTACAAATGTGAAGGTTGATGAACGTATTGAGAAGCCCTCAAGATTTTATGAGTATGATGAAGATGATCAGAATGATGTTTTGGTTCAAGGTGCTCCATCCTCTCCTGAAAGTCAAATTCAGACTGATCCGGTAAATCAGGAAGAAGAGATAGGTCTGAATGAGCATGATCAAGAAGCAGAAGTGCAAGAAACTCCCAAAGTTCCAAGGTATGTAAGACTGAACCACTCTGAAGATCAGATCATAGGTGACAAAAGAAAAGGTGTGCAAACTAGAAGGAATGTTGCTCAAAATTCAAATGAATGTTGTCTGATTTCAAAGATTGAACCTAAGACAATAAATGAAGCATGCAATGATGAAAATTGGACAAAAGAAATGGAAGAAGAATTAATGCAAATTGAGAAAAATCACATTGGGATCTTGTTTCTAGACCTAGAAACAAGAATGTGATTGGAACCAAATGGGTCTTCTGGAACAAACTAAATGAAGTTCGTGAAGTAATCAGAAATAAGGCTAGATTAGTCTGCAAAGGCTACTCTCAAATAGAAGGGATTGATTTTGAGGAAACCTTTGCTTCGGTGGCAAGAATTGAAGCAGTCAGACTATTTCTTGCATTTGCTACCTTCAAAGATTTCAAAGTGTATCAGATGGATGTCAAATCTACTTTCCTGAATGGCGACCTAGAAGAAGAGGTGTATATTGAACAACCGGATGGATTTCAGTTATCTGAGCATGGTGATATGGTCTGCAAATTAAAGAAGGCACTATATGGTCTAAAGCAAGCCCCAAGAGCATGGTATGAGAGGCTAGACAAACATCTTTTGAAGATTGGTTTCAACAAAGGTACTGATAATAGTAACCTATATTTCAAAATTGATCATGAAAACATCTTGATTGTTGAAGTATTTGTTAATGATATCATCTTTGAAGGAAGAGACAGCATGTGTAAAACCTTTGCAAACCAAATGAAAAGTGAGTTTGAAATGTCAATGCTCGGTGAAATGAATTTCTTCTTGGGTCTGCAAATTACTCAAACAGAGAAAGGAATCTTTATCTCTGAGACCAAATATGTGAAAGAATTATTGAAGAAATTTGGAATGGAAGATTCAAAGCCAATGAACACTCCTATGGCTACCGGATGTAAGTTGAGCAAAGATGATGACTCTCCTAAGACAGATCAGACAAAGTACAGATCAATGATTGGAGGATTATTGTATCTCACTCAGACTAGACTAGATATAATGCAGGTTGTTGGCCTTGTGGCGAGATTTCAGGTTGATCCCAAAGAATCTCATGTCATGGCAATCAAAAGAATTTTTAGGTACTTGAAAGGAACAATTGAGTATGGCCTATGGTATCCCAGAGATCATGACTTTTCTCTTCATGCATATACAGATGCAGATTGGGCAGGAGATGTGGATGATAGGAAGAGTAGAAGTGGAGGAGCATTCTTTTTGGGAAAAAGGTTGGTTTCTTGGCTATGCAAGAAACAAGAAGCAATATCGCTGTCTACAACAGAAGTAGAATACATTGCAGCAGCAGGTAGTTGCACTCAACTTTTATGGATGAAGCAAATGCTAAGAGATATTCAATTAGAATATGAGGAGCCAATCACAATTTTCTATGATAATTCAAGTGCGATAAATATTTCTAAGAATCCGGTATTGCATTCTAAGACCAAGCATATATCTATCAAATTTCACTTTTTGAGAGAACAAGTGAACAAGGGTGAAGTCAGACTGGAGTATGTGCCCTCCAAGGATCAGCTTGCAGATATTTTTACTCAACCTCTTCCCAAGGACTCTTTTGAGTATCTCAGGGAGAAGTTAGGGGTCATGGCCCCTCTGGTGATGAACTAGGATGCACTGATGTGCATCAGTCCGGTGGATATCACAGTCATATCTTATGATCCAGATTGATGATGGGGAGCTGCGATTAAGGGGGAGCAGCTGGTATGATTCTGATGTGTTAGAATTGCAAGTATGAGCCCTTTGCCATTGATGTCAAAGGGGGAGAGATGACATGTGAAAAACAAGTGGTTGACGATCAAAGGGGGAGCAGTAAAGGAAGAGAAGACATGTGAAGAGTTGTTGCTGATAGGGGGAGCTGTGACAGAAAGGAGAAGTTCTTGTCTTGATGGTTTTTCACATCATATGTTGCCATCAATGACAAAGGGGGAGATTGTTGCAAGTATGAGGTTAACCAGTGTTGTCATTGATGTCAACATACTAATATTGCATTGATAAGAAGGATTGGATGAGCTGTGTGCTGAGGTTATTGAGGAAATTAGTCTCAATCAGGAACAGTGAAGAACAATGATGAGAAGAAGGCAAAAGTACTCAATAGGTTGAGGATCAGAGGATGCGGATTAAAGGGTTTGTAGATATGAGTCTTGAGATGTTCTAGTTAAGATTTCAGAGGTCCGTATAAAGATCTAAAGAAGTTCTGGCTGCTTGTGTAGAACTGGTTCCGACAGGCGTTCAGTGGTGACAGAGTGTCACAGATTGGTCCGGTGAGCTCTGGAATTACATTATCTCATTCTGCGGATTGGAGAGAGTGTTGAAGAAGTTCGTGTGAAGTGACAACCAGATTTGTTCATGGTTTGGAGGTCTAGAAGTATCTTTTTCATTATGACAGTGATGACAGACTGTGTTCTTGAAGTTCCGGATGAAGAACAGAAGAATTCGAGTAAGCTAATAAAGTGCGGATGTTCTTGATGACTCAGGAAAGGTTTTGGTGATCTTTGGATCATGTTCTATTCTTATTGGCAGTCCGCATTGAAGTTAGAGTTTGCATTCGATGAATAACCATGGATATTGGTGTTCTTCTTAAGACTGGCCAACCGGATGTATTACACGTCTTGCGAATGATCTTGTAGGTATTTGCTGACTTAGATGATTGTTCCTAAGTCGATGCCTTGTATAAATAAGGGTTTTTGAATTCATTTTGAAGTGTGTCTTGCGGTGATGAGAGTGATATAGCGAAGAGAAGTGTGAAAGGCAGAGCAGGAGTTTTTGGGCTTAAATGGAACTGATCCAGGCATGGTAAAGATGTCAATCTCGAGTTCAAGTTTGTAATACTTGTTATCTTGTAGACATTGTGTCTCTTGTAGGCAGTGTGCCTCCTTGTGAGCAGTGTGCTCAGGCAGTGAGCCCTAATTGGCATGTGCCATCTATTTTTCTTATTCTTCTAATAGAGAATAATCCTTGGGTTAATCACCCCGTGGTTTTTCCCTTAACCAGGTTTTCCACGTCAAAATCTTGGTGTCTCATGTGTTGATATGTATCTGCTCTGGTGTTTATGCCTTATACTTTCATGAATGATTAATTGCTATGCTATTGATTAACAAAGTGGATTTAAGTGTTTGAATTGAAAGCATATTAAGGATAACTGATTCAACCCCCCCCTCTCAGTTATCAACAATATTAAATACTAATATCAAAGTGACTATGGATAAAACCTACACAATCTACTGTGTTAACCACAATATAAACAATATTAGGGAAAAAACAGGGTAATGTCTACATAGTTGACACCCATGTAGAATACATATTTTACATTTACCCATATCTACAAAGTGATACTAACACTGTGGGTTTATATATATACTAAGTCTTGGTTTAAACCTTTCTATACAATCTTAAATCCATAGAGTTTTATTTTCCAAAATAATGGTTGTTTGCAAAACTCTACACAGTCGATTAAGACAAGAAAAATACATCCTTCCCAGCCTAAATTCTCAAAATTTAAAAACATTTCTTAAAAAAACTATGACTTCAAAACTCAAAATCACAATAAACACTTTTAGAAATATTTAAATAAAATTGAGATATACATTACTCAAATCAAAAACTCTTTTCATTTAACATATATGATCCATTCATGGTTTTTCCTTTTAGAAGATCATTTCCTAAGAAAGAAACATATACCAAATACTATAATGTTACTTCTCACATGCAAAGCCTCTACTTCTGCCATCCTTCCCTTGTTTTTTTAGTCTTCTCCCAATTTGAATCGAAAAAGACCCCAAAAAACTCCTCCATTCACCAGATTTCTCCCCACTCTGCTAGGCTTTCTTCTCCACATAAGTGAATTCCATTGGGCATTGAAGAGGAAGTGATGGGGTGTCCTCCGATCCCATATGCAATCCTCTCAAGTGGAATGCATTTAATGCAGATTAATGGATTCTTAAATTCATGTCATGGAGTGAGCTCAATAAAACTTTAAATTCAAATCTTCTAAAACAATACAACTTAACATTAATGTGTTAATCAAGCAATATATATATATTAACCATATTTATATATGTATATGTGTGCGTATATAATTTTCACATATATATAGGTTTACAAAAGTAAATACACATATTCTAATGAAATAATAAATATATAAATGTATTTATTTAAGCTTCTCAAACATATGACGATTTAAAGCACAAAAATTAACCTTTTTGAATTTGAGAAAACCAAAAAAAGACTAGGTATTCTCTAATCCTAATCACAATACCAATTGCATTATCAAATCATGATAATGTTACTAATCAAGTTACTATCAAACTTAGGACACCAAAGAGGTATCCAAACACATTACTTGTGCATGTGTTAAAGTTCTCAAGGCATGTTTTCCTATACATTTGCCTGATCCAATTCCCTCTCTCTAGTGATACTCTCCAGGTCCTCATCCGGGAGGGGAAATAAAACTATTTTTCTACATCCACCTCATGAATATTTGTAGTAGTTAGCCCCTTAACCACATTGTATACATCAAGGATAAAAACAATTAATCAATCAAATCATGAAATAATTCCCTTATATCTTCTTTAGAAATATATCCATTTATACATAATCACAAATCAAGGATAATCTATCTCATCAAATTTATAAGCTAACACATCATAATAAAGATGGTTCAGAATGCATAATCAAAGTACCTGACTAATCATTAGTTTAATATGACATAATTAAGTAGATCAATAAGGGATACAACAACATGATTTTGTAGGTTTTTGTAGTTGTGTAGTGTGTATGTCTTGTTTGTAGGTTTCCAGTGAAGTTATGTGGATATTTGTGGGTGTTGTGTTTAGTGGGTGTGTTGTTGTTGTAGCTCAGTTTTCTACTATTATAGATCAGTATTTTTCTATTCATTTTTCTTCCTAGATCAATTTCTAGAGTTGTGAAGATTCATCCTTTAGTTTTGGGCAAAACAATGTTGACAAAGTTGTGTAGTTTGCAATTTTTGTGTGGCATCTTGATGTAATAGTTTATAGATTTGTAATTGTGGTTGCTACTATTATTTTGGCTGTTATAACATCCCATTTCTATTCAAAAATCAGAAATATATAAATAAAAGAAGTGATAGGAGTTTCTGGACAAATCTGTTCTTTATTAGTGTTGACTAGCTTGTCTAGTTGTGTTACATTTGTGTAGTTTTGTGTAATTTGTTTATAAATCTTCAAATCTGAATTTTTTTCATAAAATATTGTTGAGGATATTACATGTGGGGCTAAGTCAGGGAGCTATTATCGTTCTATGTGATAGTTAGAGTGTCATATGTCTAACAAAGAACCTAATCTTTCATGTGAGGACTAAGTACATTAATGTCTAGAACCATTTTTTCATGACATAGTAGAGGAAGGGAGGGTCATACTGCAAAAATTTGACACTTTGTAGAATGTTGCAAATGCATTGATGAAGCCAATTAGCATAGAGAAGTTTAAGAGATGTTGTGAGTTTATGAACCCCTCAACCACTAGCAATTAGCTTATAGTGTTGGTACTCCATTTAACCTTACAAGGTGTTTGACAAGTGGAAGAATGTTAGGAAAGGTGTCTCAACCTTGCATCTCAATGTTAAGAATACAAAAATATAATTTTTGTATTATTGAACAAAAAACTTAATTTCTATAGATGTCATTTCTGGCCCTAGAAATATTTTTGGATGGTTTGGAATCAATTCCTTGATACCTAGGATGTGGACCTCTTTGAGCTCTACAATTTGAAAAAAAACAAGCTTAATTGGCTTCCCAAGTCAAATATTATGGTCTCTAGAAGTTGAACCTCCCATATTAGAAATGTAAGAACATTTATGAGTTGTAAGAGGGAGTTACACTTGTTGGCCATCTTATGAAACATCTTATGAAAAGTCCTAAGGCATCTTTGAATGGAGATAATGGATCTAAAATAGAGTTCCCAAGTTGGTGATTGGATTATAACAAGCATATGGAAGGTGGAAGGTGTTATGGAGTAAAAAGTGTCCATGTGTCTTTTTACCTCCTTGTTTAGCTCCTAGGTCCCCTTGATTACATTATACATTCAAAATGTTTATCTCGATGCAAAATTGTCCAACACCAAAGTAGAATTGGAATATGGGCTAATTTAAGTGTTTGTCAGCTTGGGACCTTTCAAAAGGTTTCTCCTTGTCAGTTCTTTTGGTTTGAATTTACGATTGTGAGCGGGAAAGAATATATAAGTGTGTTTTTGAGTTCATTTATAAATAGGTTGGAAAAGGCATAACTGGATATCTTGAAGTGAATCAAGCAAGAGCATTCATTGTGATTCTAGAGAAGATTTGTGTATTGTTGCAGATATGAAGCTATCATCTATTCTTCCTTAGGAGTTGAAGGATCTTCATCATTATAAGGGTTTATCACATAGGTGATATCATTTTTTGTTTATCATCATTTGAATCATCTCATTATCATTATTTTTAATCTCTACCCCCACGAGAGCAAACACTCTTTATCAATTAACGGTGTTGGGAAACTTGAATGCTATCCCGAGATTTGACTGAGGTAAGTCCCTAAACACCATAACCCCTAAAACCATTCTTATCTTCTTGTGTGTAGGTTACACGAGTGAGATCTAAAGAATACAGAGCTATAAGAAGATGAGTATAGATTAGGGTTTCAGGATCTAGAAATAGTTTCAGAGTTTTCTCTCACCAAGGACTTGGGTGGTGTTGCCCATGTCCTCCTGCCCTTTTTGAGTTCAGATCTGGCATCATGACATCATCTACAACAACTTTCCAGTTTACACTTTTGGAAGGTTCTTCCAGTTAGGACCTGGGTGGTCCCACCATGGTCCTTTGACACTTCTAATTTCAGGAGACAGGTTCTATTATTCCTCTAATCATCCTAGTGCAATTAGTTTCTAGATATCTATTGTACTTTCTCAGTTATAAGAAGATCATTGTAAAACTAGGGTTTCATGCATTGTTAACCTAGGGTTTGATAAAAAGGCTAAATTAAATTTGATCCATCTATAGCATACATGAGAACAAGGTCAGGAGTTGAGTCCACCTTCATTTGGTAGTGATTTGGCTCAGCCTTGTCCTTGAATGTTATATGGAAAAGGGTTTGATCTAGTTTGCATTCTAGTTGTTATTATTCTCCTTTTTCATACTTGACATTTTGGTGAAACAATAACTTCAAGCATTTACATCTTGCTAATTGTTCAAATCAGATCTTGCATTGATTTATTACACATTTCTCATTCTTCATTCAAAAATTTTGTAACATTTCATAACCATGATTTGAAAATTCATAAATTTTGCAATTACACATTGTGTATTTCAACATAACAAATTCAACATCTATTTCACATATCTTTGCAAGAAATATTAAAGTTGTCTATATTGCCTTTGTGTACAACACTTTTAACATAGTGATCACTTCATTTGTAGTGACACTAGTGTGTTTTTGATCTTTGCAAAAGTTTCAAAAACCTGGTTTCCTCAAACTAGTGTCTTAGTGTACAAAAGTCTCACATAAATGACATCGAATCATAATAAGGGTGGTGTGGCTCCTCCTTGAGATAATAAGAAAAGGAAGGATCCCGAACCTATCATATCCTTCACACCGCATGAGGTCACTATTAGAGACATTGATGGTCATCTTTATATAATAGCAAGAATAAATGGAAATCCTATAAGAGGAGTTCGTATTGATCCTAATTTCATGACCAATATTATCACAGATGAATTCTTATACATGCACGATATAGCACAAGATACTTATCATCCAATGGATATAATGATAAAAGAACATAATGGTTATTTTCTTCTGGAAATTGGAAAGATAACACTTTGTATTAAGGTGGTTGGAAAAGCCCTAAAAGCACCATTTGTTATCATTCCCACCTTGGATCTCTTTCATGTGAAATTAGGACATCCTTTGCTAAAATCCATGAAAGCGATCCCTTTTATTATTCACAAGTGCTTAAAGTTCCCTCATAAAGGTCAAGTGCATGTTATTCATCGTAGTGGATTTAAACCATTAAACACTTACAAAAATTTTAATTTGGATTATTTTTGGCCACAACCTATTGAAGCAAATCAACCGACACAGGATCAATTCTTCTTGGCATATCAAAAATATAAAGAAAATAAAATAGTTGAACTATCATATGGCAAGAACACTCCTAGATCCTCTTGGTCCTCCAAGGCTACAATTCCTCCTATCCAACAAATAGAGAGTGAAAAGCAGCCTGAGTTGAAGGATTCACCTCAACCGAAAGGAAAGGGAATTTTTACGAAGGTTCCTCCTCTGCCATCCTTACAAGGATTGGGAGAAAACCTTCAAGAGTGAAGCTATTCATCACAAAATCACAAAATCACTTTTGTACCATGGAAAATAATGCAAAAAATCATGAACCCTTGATGGTGGACAAAGAAACTCCCTCGAGAAATATAACTAACAAGACTAGAAGAAATAGAAATGTAAGGGAAAGAAGAAGAAAGCACCAAGCCTTAGCTCAAAAAATGTCACCGCAAGAAGAAAATATCCCACTGAAAGAAATGTAATCAAAAGAAGAGATAAAAGAAGAAGTTTCAAGTTGGGCTATAGTGCCCTATGTGCCACCTAGTTCACATGCATATCAAGATTGAGAAGAAGATGATTTGATTAAGGACAACCACTAGTGTGATTGCATTTTATTTCAGGTAAGTATTTCTCACTCATTTAGCCACCCTTGATGTAGCACATCTTTGAGTTGTGTTCCCTCCTCTTAAGTGTTGTGTTGTGTTCCCCTATGTAGTGTTAAATTTTTGTTTAGTTTTCCTTGGATGACCCTTGATACTCTTGTAAGGTCAAGGATACAAGGAGACCGCCTCCAATGTGACAATCCTTCTATTTGTTTCTTTATTCTTCTACACTTCTCTTGTTGCAATTATTGTGTGTGGTGACTTGGGGGCATGATATTGTGGAGGGTGTCTTGGGGGAATCTTCCCATGTTGTGACCCTAAGCCACTTTTGTCTCCTCTCTCATTTTTTCATGATTCCATTATTCCATTGTGCTTGTGGCTCTACTAGTCGGTGAATGCCGACAACAAATATACACTTCTGATAAGGACCGTGCATACCTAAACAAGAAAATAAAAATGGACCTAGTCTATATATAAAGACAGGGGTAATTTGTTACTGACGTTTGACTAGTAGAATCACTTTGTGTTGTGATGTGTATCATGTTGTGAAATTGTTGTAACAAACCTTTGCAATACTCTAAATCTGCTTCTATGCACTTTTTAAATGTTTTTGTCTCACCTTGTAGCTACACTCAGTTCTGAGATACATTAAGTATAACCTCATGGCTATACTTAGTTCTGAACCTGTAAGTATAGCCTTGGTTTGTTTGAGCGGCATGTTGCCTTGTTTCTATATCAGATCCATGAAATGATTTGGTCATTATCTTAGCTTAGATTTTCTAACCAAAGTTTATTGTTGATCAATGGTTGTTAGAAAATGATATTGATGTGTTTCTATTGTGATTGTTGGGAACAATCTGGCAATTGTAAGCACATGTCCCATTGGGGCCTGGGCTTTGTGAAAACCTTTGTTCCCTCATGTGTTTTCAACCTTACCTTAAATGTGATTGCTACTGGCAAGCGGGAGCAACCACTTTAAGGTGGGGCCATATATTGTGATAAATACTTAGATATCTTTTATAATGTGATAAAATGTGTGGTATACTACCTTTTCATTGTAAGGCATCTCTATAATGCAGGTGGGGTTGTATACTTTGTGTGTTTGTGTATGCTTCCTTTTCATCATAAGGCAACGTCACGATGCAGGTGGGGTTGTATATTTTGTGCGCATTCTGCCTTTTCACTATAAGGCATCTCCATGATGCAGGTGGGGTTGTATGCTTTTGAAAGCCCTTCTACAGAAGGCAACATTGTTTCTTCCCTTGAGTGGTTACACATCCTTTTTGAAAAAGTCCTCCTACGGGAGGCAGGGTTGGGTCTTGAGTTACTCACCCTTAAGCATGTTTTGGTAGTCGTGGTAGTGTAGCTCGACCGTCAGGTGTGTTTGGCGTGTCTTATATGGTAGAGCATAGTGATGAGATCCTCCCCATCACTCGTGTTTATTGTGTATAAGATGTATAGTGGGTCGATGACACACTCTACGACACTCGTGTATTCCGTGTGTATTCTGTGTGTATTTCATGTGCTTTGTGTGTTTTGTGGAGGCACATAGCGATGAGCTCCCTTCATTTCATGTGTCTTGCATGCTTTGTGGAGGCACGTAGTGATGAGCTCCCCACATGCTGTGTGTTTTGCATTTTTTTTATGGTGGTGCGTAGCGATGAGCTCCTCTCATCACCTATTAGTATGGTATAATTGTTTAATCATGTCTTCTCTTTGTGTATGTTGTATGTATTGTCTAACTGCATTCATGACCTCCATGTATTGCATGCTTCTTTATTGTCTTCCTCATGTTTTGTGTGTTTGTCATGTGTCTTCTTATGTTCACCTAAGCTTGGGGGCTAGAGATAGTCCTCCAAACTCTAGGTGTGTTGTTGGCTCTAGTGTCTGATATGCTTGATGTGTTTTCGACCGTACTTTAATGCATGTACTGATCATAAGATCTTACGCACATTAAAGCGAGGGCTAAATGTTATGGAGTAAATGTTGGAATAACGAGCCATTAACCTTGTAAATTCCAATATTGTATTTATTCCATTTATTATTTATAATTTTTAAATTACCCATAAGGGAATGAGGTAGTTTCACTGGCCGTGGTAATTTCAGAGTTACTAGCGGTAGTTATGGAGTGGTATTTACTATTGACAAATGTAAAACTTAGAGGTAAATGAGGGTAGGCATTTCCCTTAAGGAATCTACTATTTTTGGCATGTATGACAACTTGTCATAATGTGGTGTAAGTGGATTTATGGCAGCTACAAGTTGTCATAAGATTACATGCATGTATGACGCATATGACACTCATTATTAGTTGTAAGTTGCTATCTTTAGCCCCAGGCACCCATCTTGGGAATATTTATTGCTGGTGGTATCTATGATAGTTATGACACATCATAAGGTCCTATTACATGCTATTCTTGGATATGGGTGCCCAACTTTGCATGGGTCACATTTTGACACTTGGTGGTTGCATGTATGATGACATTTAATGCTTGCATGTGGGGTATTTGGAGGAGAGAGAAAGTGGACACCTAGAATGGAGGGAAAACTCTCCTATAAATATTTTCCATTATATTTGTTGCTAAAATATAAATTTTAGGTACTTAGGTGCTGCCAAAATGCTATCAAATTGAAGACTTGTGGAGAGAATTGTTGAGTTGTTGTATTGTACAATCTTTTTCAAATTAATACAAACTTGTGCCTCTTTCCTAGTGGAGTTTTTTTACCAGCAAGAGTTTTCTCCATGTAAACACTATGTTGTGTGTTTAGTTTTCTATTTTGATGTTTTTGTGTTGCAAAGTTTCAATTTCACGTTACAATCTCCATTGATAATACACAATTAAAGATTGAAGAAATTTATATTTGATTCAAATTTCCATTGAGTAGTTGTGTTTTCATTTCTAACATTTGGTATCAGAGCCTAGCTAGCTTTGACTCTTGAGTGGTAGTGTGGAATCTGTAGCTACAGTGGGAGATTTGGTTGTGTTTATTTTACAGATCTTGAGTTGTTATTATGGTTGCATCCATTGTTGCATCAACCTCTTGATTGGACATTGAGAAGTTCAACAGAATAGGGTATGAGTTGTGGAAGCTGAAAATGGAGGATTTGTTGGAAGAAAGAAACTAGTGGTTGGTTGTTCAAAAAGAGAAGAAACTCGATAATGTCTCTCTAGATGAGTGGGATAGACTAGATAAAAAGGCATGAGGAACCATTTGTTTGTGTCTTTCAGATTCTGTCCTATTGAATATTGCAAAGGAAGAGACCATACATAAATTATGGAATTGGTTGGGTGAGATCTATCAAGCTAAGAGTATGGTAAATAAACTCTATTTAAAAAGAAAACTATTTTCCTTGAAAATGAAAGAGGGTGAATTAGTCGTAGAGCATTTAAATACATTTAATTTGTTGTTGAGTCAGCTTGCTTTAGTAGATGTTGATGTTAATGATGAAGATAAATGTATCTTGCTTCTTTGTTCTTTACCTAAGTCTTGGGAGAATATTATACTGGCTATCACTGCTAACCTCGCAGATCCCAAGTTGGATGCCCTTGTTGCAGTTTTACTGTCACAAGAACTGAGGAAGAAGAGTTCAGATAGTTCAGGACATGCTCTCAGTGTTAGGGGAAGGTCTAAGGAAAGAGGACCAAAAGGAGATCATAAAGGGGCTAAGGACAAGTCCAAGGGCCATTCTAAGACTCTTGGGAAGAAGAATTGAGTTAAGTGTTGGAACTGTGGTAAAAGGGGACATGTGAAGGAGTGTAGAAACCCAAAGAAATACTAGGAGAGTGCTTTGGATAAGTCCTCGAATGCAGGTGAAGATGTTTTACTTTCTACATGTAATATTATTTCTAATGATCACTAGTTGGTTGACTCGGGATGCTCATTTCATATGACCCCTCATAAGGAATGGTTCTCCACATATGAAGAATATGATGGAGGTAATGTGTACCTTGGGGACAACTCTACATATCTGATAGTTGGGAAAGGCAAGGTATTGTTGTGTTTCAGTGATGGGAGGATTAAAACCCTCCCTGATGTTTATCATGTCCCTAAATTAGCTAAAAATTTGATTTCCATTTCAAAGATGAATGATTTGGGAATGCATGTGACTTTTGACAAGCATGGTTGCATATTGGTGAAAGGGAACTTGGTGGTAGAGAAGGGGGAGAGATTGGAAAACCTGTTCAAGCTTGAAGCCACTATAGTTTGTAATGCCTCCTATGTATCTGAGGCTAGTACTAAAAATACATGTATGTTGTGGCACCGTAGATTGGTTCACACAAGTAATAATGTTTTGAAAATGATTAAGAATAAATATTTGTTGGATGGTTTCTCTTATTTTAATAAGCACTTTGATTTCTATGAGCATTGTGTGTTTGGTAAACAAAACAAAAAATCATTTCCTTTAGGAAGCAATAGAGAAAAAGAGATGTTAGAAATTATTCATACGGATGTGTTTGGACCTGTGGATAATGATTCTATTAGAAAATCTCATTATTTTGTTACCTTCATTGATGATGTATCCAAATTTACTTGGATTTATTTTATGAAACATGAATTTGAAGTCTTCACTAAGTTTAAGGAATTCAAAGTCTCAGTAGAGAACCAATTAGGATTGAAGATAAAAATATTAAGATCTAACAATGGAGGGGAATATCGCTCTAAGGAATTTGATGAGTTTTACAAGCATGCAGGTATTATCAAACAAAAGATAACTTTGTATACACCACAGTAGAATGGTGTTGCAGAAACGATGAACTGAACAATCATGGAAAGAGCCAGAAGTATGCTGAGTGATGCACATCTAGATAAATGCTTTTGGGAAGAGGCTGTGTGTACTGCTTGCTACTTGCTTAATAGATCTCCTTGTAAGGCTCTTGATTCGACACCTTATGAAGTGAGGATAGGTAAGAAACCTTTTATTTCACATTTAAGGGTTTTTGGCTGTGGGGCTTTTGTTCATGTGCCTAAGGAAAAGCAATCTAAGCTGGACCCAAAATCTTAAAAGTGTACATTCATTGGATATGGTGATAATGTCAAAGGTTATAAGCTTTGGAATCCACTAACTCGTAAGATTATCTATTCTAGAAATGTTATTTTCAGGGAACTTAGAGCTATTTCTGAACCTGAGCAGCCAAAAGAAAAAGAAGAAAAGGTAAAGAGAGTGCACTTTGAGTTAGAGTAGCAAGATGCACCTCAGGAAGAACAGGATGATGGATTGGGGGGTGAAGAAGAAGAAGAAGAAGATTTGAGTAGTTCTGATGAAGATGAATTTGTTGTTACAGAAGAATTTGGTACAAATGATCGTGCAGAAGAACAAGATGAGACTCTTACTCCACCCTTAAGGAGATTCACAAGATAACGAAATCCAGTTGATAGGTATAGCCCACCAGATTTATATTGTGTATTTTCTTTATTGAGTACTAACGATGAGCCTAGATCCTATAGGGAAGCTATTCTTTCAGATGATAGTGAGTCTTGGCAGTTAGCCACATAGGAGGAGATGATGGCTTTAGACTCTTGTAACACCTAGGATCTTGTCCATTTGCCCAAAGGAAGAAAGGCAATAGGTTGTAAGTGGGTCTTCAAGAAGAAGTTTGGAGCAGACAGTTCATTGGAGAAGTACAAGGCAAGACTGGTAGCCAAGGGCTACTCCCAGAGAGAGGGAGTTGATTTTGGTGAGATATTCTCTCCTGTTGCTATATTCATGACTTCTATTAGATTTATTTTATCCATTTCTACAGCTTATGATTGGGAGATTGAGAAAATAGATGTTAAGACTGTGTTCTTGCATGGAGATCTTGAAGAAGAAATTTATATGCAACAACCTACACATTTTGAGGTAAAAGGAAAAGAACATTGGGTTTGTAGGTTGAAGAGGTCACTTTATGGTTTGAAACAGTCCCCCAGAATGTGGTATCAAAATTTTGATTCATTTGTATTGAAATTAGGTTTTGTTAGAAGTGAGGAGGATCATTGTGTTTACATTCATTGTATTGATGATTATATACTGGTTATTGGATTCTATATTGATGACATGTTATTTTTCAGCAATACTAAGGGAATGATCAGTGAGCTTAAAGCCCAACTTTCATGTGTATTTGATATGAAGGATCTTGGTGTTGCCAAGTATATTTTGGGAATGGAGATCAGAAGGGACAAAGGTAATAGAAAGCTTTGGTTGTCGCAAAGTAAGTATGTGAATACCATTTTGCAGAGATTTAGTATGCAGGATTGTAACCCAGTTAGATTTCTTTTACCCATTAGTACTAAGATTTAATTAGATATGTGTCTAAAGACTGAGGATGGTCTTGATGATATGTCTAATGTGCCATATGCTAGTGTTATAGGGAGTTTGATGTATGCAATGGTTTGCACTAGGCTAGATATTGCCCAAGCAGTGGGAGTTTTGAGCAGATTTATGTCTAACCCTGGTAGACAACATTAGAATTATGCAAAGAGGGTGCTTAAATATATTGCAGGTACTCCTAATTATTGTTTGGTTTACTCTGGTACTGATAGTACTGATAAATCTTTGGACATACAGGGTTTTATTGATGCAGATTGGGCAGGTGATTTGGATAGTCGAAGGTCCACTAGTGGCTATGTGTTTACTCTATTTGGAGGAGCAGTGAGTTGGATGAGTAAGAGGCAACCCACAGTTGCTTTGTCCACCATAGAAGTAGAGTATATGGATGCTACTCATGTCTCTAAGGAGGCATTTTGGTTGAGGAGACTATGTACAGGTATTAGATTTGATTGCAGGAACATTTAGATTGGTTGTGATAGCCAGAGTGCTATCTGTTTGGCCAAGAATCCTATGTATCATGCTTTGACTAAGCATGTTGATGTTTAGTATCACTTTGTTTGAGAGTTGGTTGCTAATGGATAGATTGACCTAAAGAAGATAGACACTTAGGAGAATGTTGCAGATTCATTGACCAATCATGTGAGCACAGAGAAGTTTGTGTGGTGCAGAGAGGCCATGGGCCTTGTTTATAGTGCCTGATTATTTTCATTTGATTTCCTATGGGTTGATTTACAAGGTATAATGTCAAGTGGAGAATGTTGGAATAAGGTGCCATTAACCTTGTAAATTCTAATATTGTATTTATTCCATTTATTATTTGTAATTTTGTAATTACCCATAAGGGAATGAGGTAGTTTCATTGGCAGTGGTAATTAATTTAGAGTTACCAGTCGTAGTTACGAAGTGATATTTATGGTTGGCAAAGGTAAAAATTAGAGGTAAATGAGGGTAGGTGTTTCCCTTGAGGAATCTACTATTTTTGGCATGTATGACAACTTGTCATAATGTGGTGTAAGTGGATTTATGGCAGCTGCAAGTTGTCATAAGATTCCATGCATGTATGATGCATATGACACTCATTATTAGTTGTAAGTTGCTATCTTTAGCCCCAGGCACCCATCTTTGGTAGATTTATTGTTGGTGGTATCTATGATGATTCTGATGCATCATAAGGTGCTATTACATGTTATTCTTGGATATGGGCACCCAACTTTGCATGGGTCACATTTTGACACTTGGTTGCATGTATGATGACATTTAATGCTTACATGTGGGGTAATTGGAGGAGAGAGAAAGTGGATGCCTAGAATGGATGGAAAACTCTTCTATAAATATTTTCCATTGTATTTGTTGCTAAAATACAAATTTTAGGTACTCAGGTGCTGTCAGAATGTTGTCAGATTAAAGACTGGTGGAGAGAGTTGTTAAGTTGTATTGTACAATCTTTTTCAGATTAATACAGACTTGTGCCTCTTTCTTGGTGGAGTTTTTTACTCACGAGGGTTTTCTCCATGTAAACACTGTGTTGTGTGTTCACTTTTCTATTTTGATGTTTCTGTGTTACATAGTTTCAATTTCATGTTACAATCTCCATTGATAATACACAGTTAAATATTGTAGAAATTTATATTTGAATCAGATTTCTGTTGAGTAGTTGTGTTTTCATTTCTAATAGTAAAAAGTGTCCACATGTCTTTTTATCTCCTTGTTTAGCTCCTAGGTCCAATTGATTACATTATACATTCAAAATGTTTATCCCAATGCAAAATTGCCCGACACAAAAGTAGAATTGGAATATGGGCCCCTTCATTTCTCCTTGTCGTCTCTTTTGGTTTGAATTTAAGATTGTGAGTGGGAAAGCACATATAAGTGTGTTTTTGAGTTCATTTGTAACTAGTTTGGAAAAGGCATAACTAGAGATCTTGAAGTGAAGCAAGCAAGAGAATTCATTGTGATTCTAGAGAAAATTTGTGTATTGTTATTGTGTGTTGTTGTAGATATGGAGCTATCATCTATTATTCCTTAGGAGTTGAAGGATCTTCACCATTCTAAGGGTTCATCATATAGGTGATATCATTGTTTGTTTATGATCATTTGAATCATCTCATTATCATTGTTTTCAACCTCTACCCCCATGAGGGCACACACTCTTTATCAATTAATGGTGTTGGTAAGCTTGAATGCTATCTTGAGATTTGACTGAGGCAAGTCCCTAAACACTATAACCCCCAAACCCCTTCTTATCTTCTTGTGTATAGGTTACAGGAGTGAGATCTAGAGAATATAGAGCTACAGGAAGACAGAGTACAGATTAGGGTTTCAAGATCCAAAAATAGTTTCAGAGCTTTCTCTCACCAAGGACTTGGGTGGTACAACCCATGTCCTCCTACTCTTTTTGAGTTCAAATCTGGCATCAAGACATCATCTGCAGCAACTTTCTAGTTTACACCTCTGATAGAATCTTCCAATCAGTACCTGGACAGTCCCACCTTAGTCCTCTAACACATCTGCTTTTGGGAGACAGGTTCTATCATTCCTCTGATCATCCTTGTGCAATTAGTTTCTAGATATTTGTTGTACCTTCTCAGTTATAAGTGGATCATTGTAAAACTAGGGTTTCATGCATTGTTAACCTAGGGTTTGATAAAAAGGCTAAATTAAATCTAATCCATCTATAGCATACATGAGAACAAGGTCAGCAGCTGAGTCCACCTTCATTTGGTAGTGATTTGGCTCAGCTTTGTTCTTGAATTTTATATGGAAAAGGGTTTGATCTAGTTTGCATTCTAGTTGTTATCATTCTCCTTTTTCATACTTAATAGAAGGAATTTATGATACTTTTAGCTTGTGGAGTCATCTTGGGATTTGGGTATTGGATTTTTAACTAGGAATTTGGGTGCCACATTTTGGGTGGTTTAGCTCATGCTTTTGTAATCACTATTTTATGGTTTCATTTATTGCTTCTCTTATTTATTGGGTGCTTGAGATGGATATTTTGATAGTAATTTTTGTAGGTACTGTTATACTATTATAATTACTCCAAATCTCTTATTGGTGACATTCCTATAAAGTCTTGGACTCTGCAAGTGTATTGTAATCTTTGATTGCATAATAATACATTGAGTTACTTTGGAGTGTGGGGTTTTTCTCCCAAAAGGGTTTTCCCCACGTAAATCATTGTGTTGTAGTATATATCTTTTCTGTTTATTTCCTTGTAACTATATGATTATATTCAATTTTACACATATCCCCTATCATAGATTAGTGTAGGAAGTGTATTCCATGGCTCTTCTTCCTTTTAGATAATACACTTTTTTGGGCATTATTGGTAGGAGGCCAACAAACCCTCTGTTAGTGCCTGAATTGACTGACAATTTTTGAGCAATTTTCATGCAGGCACTTTCCCTAAGTATCCAAAAAATGTTCTAAGTGTTGGACCTCCTCAGCATTTTTCAGCTGCAGGATCATATTTTTCTGAGGAGGAGGTCATCATCATCATCTTGTCTTCGATGATGGTCCGCATCATCATGTTTTTTGTCGACTTGTTTTTCATCAGGATCATCATATTTCAATATCGGGTGATGTTTGGATATCATCCTGATCCTGCTGATAAGCTACAATGTGCCCTGATTTGCTTGCGGGGGTGATTTTTCAAGTATCCGGTGATTTTCCAATTATCACCTTGCCCTTTTATGATGATGATGTCACCCCGATCTTCTGAAGGGGTTATTCTCTGAATTGTTCGACCTGACTTGTTTTTTCTTAAGGGTCGTCATCATCATCATCATATTTCCAGTTATCACCGTGTTGCTTGCGGGGGTCATCATATTTTCTGCCTGCATGATATTTCGCCAGGGTGATATTTTTATCATCGGGTGATCTTGGTTATGATCATCCTGATGATGTTGTTGAAGAGTTCTAAGTGTGACCCGATGTTCACTGGGGTCATCATATTTTGAACGTCAGGATGATCTTAGTCAATATCATCCTGATGTTGTTGTATCACTTCATGTTCGTTGTTTTATCATCCTGATGATACTGACGTCATTCTTATGTCAGGGTGATATCTATTTCTCTGCCTATCTGCATCATGATATTTCCGAAGGAGGGGGTGATATTTTCATTTTTGAATATCACCTGGATGTATGTTTGTTCCAGCGTCATGATGATGCTGATATCAAGGAGATATCCTCCTGCCGGCTTCGTGCATTATCTAGTGGGGGGTGATCTTTTCAAGCATCATCATATTCATCTATCACCCCGATCTTATAGTGGAGCTACAGTGCAACATGATATTTGTGCATCAGGATGATATTTCCAAATATCCGGTTATCTTCTGAATATCATCCTGATGTCGATATGATGATGACGTTATCAAGGTCCGGGGGGGTCATATTTCTAACACAGATCATCTTTTGGAGATCTCCCGATATTTGTAAACATGATGATGATGTCATCAGGATGTTCATCGGCCAGACTTTTGGTATAGGCTCAATAGGAGGATGTTCCTCCGATGGATCAGGTTGTGCCGATGAAGGCGATTATCATGCAGGTTATATTGCGATATGATGCTGACGTCAGGGTGATATTTCAAGCGACAGGATATCATGCTGTTGGAGGATGATGATGAAGTCTTATACTAGTGTCGTCAGGAGTAAAAGCACCGACATTATATATGCTCGTGGCCTAGTATATAAAATGTTGAAAAGGTCGCCGCGGGGTGCATGTGGGATAATTGATATCCTGCATATTCGAAATATCATGACGATGAATCTTGGCGGGAAGTGGTTGCGTTCAACTGTTAGATGTTTTTCCCAAGGCCGCGGGTTGGTGCGCCATTAATGGCGAAGGTTGCAGAGGTATGGGCGGATCTGGTACCCGATTGAAGGTGTACATCAACGGACAGTGGCGCAAGGCTCGAGATTTCTTCCTATCTCCTCCCCTACCTGCTGCATTCATGTTTGGGCGCCAATCTGGTAATGCGTTGAGCGCCATTTTGCTGATACTGTGTATCTGGCAGGATTTTTGGTCAACCATGTAATTAATTGCTATGGTACACTACCTGGCTGTTATAAGCAGAAAGTGTTACTCATTTGTGGTTGTTGAAAGTTGAAGATTTTTGGCTCTGTAATTCAAAACAAGCTGATCTGGTTGCTCTATATAGCTTAACCTGTGAGTTTATGTATCTCTTGTTGTATGTTTTTGGCATGAACCCACTGATTTCATGATTAATCTTATATGAGAAATGCTATCTTAGCATGTGTTTTGTTAATTCTGTCTCCAGTATTGCATGTATTCTTCTTCTGAATCTGGATATTTGGGTAATGTTTAGATTCTAGAGCATAGAATTCCTATGTTGAATGTCTGATCTTTTAACTTCTACTCAAGGGGTAGATTAAACTATTTTCAGGTTGAACATTGGGAAGGGTATACTGCAGTAGGGATGCCATAAGTAGAGATAACTTAACACTCTGTATTGGGAGATATCTGTAAGGCAGGTATCACATATATCCCCCTGAAATCCAGTTTTATCTGTTCATGTTGATCATTCACAAGTGTATGTCTACTGACTCCAGGCCCTGGATAGGCACCAATCATGCTTTATTTTTGTGTTACAACCATGTCTAGCTTTGCATCCAAACTTAAAATCCAAATCAAAATCTAAAACAAACATTAGGACATTAGAATTAGTTTTAGGATCCTCAGTCCTCTGTCTACAACTGCAAATAGGCCCAAAGCTAGCCCCTTTGCTCTTATCTTTCAGTTTTGGTCTACTTACAGGAGGACTTATCTGCTTTCTGTCAGCATCCCAGCCTTTGTATGCATATCCTCATGGATGTTGAGTAGGGAATACCCCCCTAGGTTTTGCAGAGCCTGAAGAAGAAGAGGAGATAAAATATAGAGTCTATCTCCTACACTGTTGGCCCCTGGCCCAGAGATCCTGTTGATCACTGATGGCTACCTTGTAGGGAAATCTGGGAATAAGCATCCAGTTTGGGAAAAAACCAACAGAAATTGGCGACTCTGCTGGGGAATTGGAAGTAAAAGTACTATCTAATCATCTCCAGTAATATATCTGTGACCTATCTGAGTCACCAACAGCAATTGGCGAATCTACTGGGGAATTGGAAGTAAAAGTACTATCTAATCATCTCCAGTAATATATCTGTGACCCATCTGAGTCACCAACAGAAATTGGTGACTCTGCTGGGGAGAAAATTGATGAAAAAGTGTTATATCTTGTGGCCTATCTGAGTCACCAACAAAATGATGCTCTGCTGGTGGAATGAACCTGGAAAAGTAGCTTTCAGCTATTGAAAATTTTGTCCTCTCTGGAGAGGTGGCGACTCTGCAAAAAAGATCTGAATGCACATGAAAGATGGATGTATGTGATGTGACAAAAATGTGTTGTTCATTTTTCTGCATCTGTATGAGAAAAGGTACCTTGTTCCTTCCCCTTTATATTTGCTGTTTTGCTGCATAAGTTAGATGCCAGGGGAAGCCTTAGGTCTTAGGCAGACAAAAGATGTCTAAGAGTAAGATTTTTATGAATCCAAGTATGTATTATCCCATACTCAGTCAGGAAGGGAATGATAAAGGAATAGAAGAGATAAGAAATAGGTTGATATTCTTAGAGGCTGAGCAGGCCCAGTTAAAAAGCAGTAACCCTGTTGTGTCTGCCAGTCAGAAAGCTAAACCTCCTGTCAGCCCTTTTGATCCTTTGTATGACCAACTGGATTTGTCATGGGTGGATTATAAAGTAGAAACTATGCCTGCTAGGATATACTGTCAGATGCCTAGATTTAGTGGTCACAATGTATGTGATGGGAATGCACATATCCAAAAAATTTACAGTTTTATGGGAAAATATTCATTCAGAGATGAGGATATGTGGATAAGGTTTTTTGTTAGGTCCTTTGATGCAAAAGCAAAAGACTGGTATTTGAGCTTTCTAAAGAAATCCTTTGCCTGTTGGGATGAGCTTGTTGACTGTTTCAAGGAAGAATTTGCAAAAGAACCGGCTGACCTTGTTGTAGAATTGATAAGAATCAGAAAACAAGATGAAGAGCCATGTGTTGATTTCAGTCATAGGTTTGCAATAGCCCTTTCACAGATCCCAGAAGTCTTCAGACCTGATATTTCAGCTTGTGTTGGCATATTCTTTGAAGCTTTTGAGGAGGGCTTTAGTGCAATACTGAGGGATTTCAAGGTGACAAGTATGCAGATGGCATACAGGTTCATAGAAAAGATAGAAAAAATTAGAAATGTGTACCTGCTGAAACCCCTGTCCACAGGCCCTGCTGTGAATAATAGTTGTAAAGCTGCAAATGACCAAATAATTAAGGCATCATGTAAAGATGAAAAGATGAATGTTGAGGATGCCAGTGAAAGGACTAATGAGGATTCCCATTGCAATGATGAGGCAGCTGACCATGAAAACAATAATGAGGTTGTGGACAGCAATGAGCAATTTTTGGAATGGACCTGTGGAGACAATTGTGAGTATTGTACTCAAGATAGAGAAGATATAAGCAAACAGAGAAGCAGTCCTATGTGTGACCCATTGCCTACCTTTCAAACACATGGAGATCATGAAGAGCAGTCAGAAATTGAAATAAGTGCTTGTTCAGAGCATGATTGTTTTTCATTTGATGGCTGTTTTGCTTATGACACACAGGCTGATACTCCTCCACAGAGTGAATCCATTGGTGATGAAGATGTGTGCTCTGCTGCCCATGAACAAATGGCATATTATGATGAAACTGATGCACCTGGGTCACCCATTTATGACACATATGGTGATGAGGATCTGTCTGAGTATGGTGAGGATCTAGACATTATTTTTGGCTTGGATTCTGTTTCTCATCCTGATGAAAGAGGAAACAACATACATCAGGTAAGTGACTGTGAAAATGTGCCTGATTTGAAAGAGGTGCCAGAGCCTGATCTTTTCCAGCTTGGTGCTGCTGATTGTTGTGTACATGATGTGCACAATTGTGATTTTGAAATCTTTTCTTTTGATGTGCCAGCATATAATACAATGAGCCCTGATCTTCCTAGTTGTGTGGTGGACTCTGACTGTTTCCTATTTGCAGTCCAGCTAGGAGATCATGTTGCAATGCATGATGATGATACAGATGATAACCTGTGTTCTATACCATTTGAGTATGCATTGCCTGATATATTCTACACCCACATGTCACATGATGCTGAAGGTTATCTGCACAGGTTTGACAATGACAAGCTAAATCAGGGGGTTGAGTGTGCAGATGACAAGGTTTATTTGTGGGTGGATCCTGACAGTATCTCCAGGCTTGACCCAGTGCATGCAGATGAAAACAAGATATTTGACAAAGGGAGATACATGTTTTTCTTTTCTTGGTGGCCTTAGGCCATCAAGTGTGTTTGGTGATGCAGGTTAGTGCAGTATTTGACTCTGTGCCCAATGGATAAGGGACTGGTCTGCATCCCAGAGTTCTGGGGTTCTCGCTGCAGTCTTGCACCTGCACGTCCCCAGACAGAGCCAGTGTTAGTGCCTGAATTGACTGACAATTTTTGAGCAATTTTCATGCAGGCACTTTCCCTAAGTATCCAAAAAATGTTCTAAGTGTTGGACCTCCTCAGCATTTTTCAACTGCAGCATCATATTTTTCTGAGGAGGAGGTCATCATCATCATCTTGTCTTCGATGATGGTCCGCATCATCATGTTTTCTGTCAACTTGTTTTTCATCAGGATCATCATATTTCAATATCGGGTGATGTTTGGATATCATCCTGATCCTGCTGATAAGCTACAATGTGCCCTGATTTGCTTGCGGGGGTGATTTTTCAAGTATCCGGTGATTTTCCAATTATCACCTTGCCCTTTTATGATGATGATGTCACCCCGATCTTCTGAAGGGGTTATTCTCTGAGTTGTTCGACCTGACTTGTTTTTTCTTAAGGGTCGTCATCATCATCATCATATTTCCAGTTATCACCGTGTTGCTTGCGGGGGTCATCATATTTTCTGCCTGCATGATATTTCGCCGGGGTGATATTTTTATCATCGGGTGATCTTGGTTATGATCATCTTGATGATGTTGTTGAAGAGTTCTAAGTGTGACCCGATGTTCACTGGGGTCATCATATTTTGAACGTCAGGATGATCTTAGTCAATATCATCCTGATGTTGTTGTATCACTTCATGTTCGTTGTTTTATCATCCTGATGATACTGACGTCATTCTTATGTCAGGGTGATATCTATTTCTCTGCCTATCTGCAACATGATATTTCCGAAGGAGGGGGTGATATTTTCATTTTTGAATATCACCCGGATGTATGTTTGTTCCAGCGTCATGATGATGCTGATATCAAGGAGATATCCTCCTGCCGGCTTCGTGCATTATCTAGTGGGGGGTGATCTTTTCAAGCATCATCATATTCATCTATCGCCCCGATCTTATAGTGGAGCTACAGTGCAACATGATATTTGTGCATCAGGATGATATTTCCAAATATCCGGTTATCTTCCGAATATCATCCTGATGTCGATATGATGATGATGTTATCAAGGTCCGAGGGGGTCATATTTCTAACACAGATCATCTTTTGGAGATCTCCCGATATTTGCAAACATGATGATGACGTCATCAGGATGTTCATCGGCCAGACTTTTGGTATAGGCTCAACAGGAGGATGTTCCTCCGATGGATCAGGTTGTGCCGTTGAAGGCGATTATCATGCAGGTTATATTGCGATATGATGCTGACGTCAGGGTGATATTTCAAGCGACAGGATATCATGCTGTTGGAGGATGATGATGAAGTCTTATACTAGTGTCTTCAGGAGCAAAAGCACCGACATTATATATGCTCGTGGCCTAGTATATAAAATGTTGAAAAGGTCGCCGCGGGGTGCATGTGGGATAATTGATATCCTGCATATTCGAAATATCATGACGATGAATCTTGGCGGGAAGTGGTTGCGTTCGACTGTTAGATGTTTTTCCCAAGGCCGCGGGTTGGTGTGCCATTAATGGCGAAGGTTGCAGAGGTATGGGCGGATCTGGTACCTGATTGAAGGTGTACATCAACAGACAGTGGCGCAAGGCTCGAGATTTCTTCCTGTCTCCTCCCCTACCTGCTGCATTCATGTTTGGGCGCCAATCTGGTAATGCGTTGAGCGCCATTTTGCTGATACTGTGTATCTGGCGGGATTTTTGGTCAACCATGTAATTAATTGCTATGGTACACTACCTGGCTGTTATAAGCAGGAAGTGTTACTCATTTGTGGTTGTTGAAAGTTGAAGATTTTTGGCTCTGTAATTCAAAACAAGCTGATCTGGTTGCTCTATATAGCTTAACCTGTGAGTTTATGTATCTCTTGTTGTATGTTTTTGGCATGAACCCACTGATTTCATGATTAATCTTATATGAGAAATGCTATCTTAGCATGTGTTTTGTTAATTCTGTCTCCAGTATTGCATGTATTCTTCTTCTGAATCTGGATATTTGGGTAATGTTTAGATTCTAGAGCATAGAATTCCTATGTTGAATGTCTGATCTTTTAACTTCTGCTCAAGGGGTAGATTAAATTGTTTTCAGGTTGAACATTGGGAAGGGTATACTGCAGTAGGGATGCCAAAAGTAGAGATAACTTAACACTCTGTATTGGGAGATATCTGTAAGGCAGGTATCACATATATCCCCCTGAAATCCAGTTTTAGCTGTTCATGTTGATCATTCACAGGTGTATGTCTACTGACTCCAGGCCCTGGATAGGCACCAATCATGCTTTGTTTTTGTGTTACAACCATGTCCAGCTTTGCATCCAAACTTAAAATCCAAATCAAAATCTAAAACAAACATTAGGACATTAGAATTAGTTTTAGGATCCTCAGTCCTCTGTCTACAACTGCAAATAGGCCCAAAGCTAGCCCCTTTGCTCTTATCTTTCAGTTTTGGTCTACTTACAGGAGGACTTATCTACTTTCTATTAGCATCCCAGCCTTTGTATGCATATCCTCATGGATGTTGAGTAGGGAATACCCCCCTAGGTTTTGCAGAGCCTGAAGAAGAAGAAGAGATAACATATAGAGTCTATCTCCTACACTGTTGGCCCCTGGCCCAGAGATCCTGTTGATCACTGATGGCTACCTTGTAGGGAAATCTGGGAATAAGCATCCAGTCTGGGAAAAAACCAACACCCTCCACATGTTATATTAGCACAATTATTAGAACATTGTTTTTTGCCTCTTTTCAAACAATGGATATACCTAGACTTGCACCAAACAAGATTAAATATCTTTATAATTATCATGACATACATGGACATTCTAGAGGTAGATGCATTACACTAAAACATAAAATTTAAGATCTTAAATTACAAAGGGATGACACAAGTTGATTCTAGTCATATGGAATTGAATGATTAGGATTCTTCTAATGTTAGTAATGTGAAGTATATAAATTTTGATAAGCATGGCACACCATATGTTGAGACTACACACAAATATTAAATAAAGCTAACATAATGAACAAGAGCAAGGAAAAAAAGACATGACATTCTAATGGATGGTCCCTTAAGAGGTATGGATTACAATGATACATCTTTTGAGCACATTAAGATATATGCATCCAATGATGTTACCTTCATTGTTTAGTCTTTTATCTATCACTTTTATTACATGTTACATATTTTACTTTTATGCCATGACCATTTGTGTGATTTCTACTTGATCTTATCACTTGGAAACAAGGTATTGTTTTCCTTTTCTAGGTTACATGCATCCAGATCACTCAACTTTGGGGCAACAGAGTGGGGCATCTTTCATGCTACATCTTGAAAACACATTGGTCGCACAAAGGTAAGTTTCTCAAGTATGTATCTCTATTTTTTCTTATTTTCTCAAGTGGTTCATGTTCAATTATCACACCTATGATTCATAGTTGGTTTATCATGCTTATAAACACTTCCTATACAATGATTATCATGTTATCATGTCTATTTTTTATTCAGTCTTTCTCTATGCCATTGATTTATGTCTATGCCTTCATGGGACACACAAAATCAATGGGTCATATTGTTACTAATCTCTTTCGAGTTTATGTGCAATTAATAGGTTGACTCTAAATCATGGTGCAAGTTATTCTACTTATAGTTATGTTTGTCTTACTTTCTAATTTGGTAGTTTTTCTCATGTACATTCACATGCACACCAAAGTGGAGGAAAAATATATGGGTGAAAAGTGCATAGCTTGCATTTTTACCCTTTGTTTGACACTAATTGTGTGGGTGTCCTAAGTAATTTTCCCTAGCACATGATTTTGACTAATTTGGTATTGCCTTTAACCCTAATTCCAAATTTATCCTAGAAAATAGAACATATCTCATGCTCAAACAACTACCACAACTCATATTATCAGTTCATATTTCCAAGTCAAATTTGTTGATGTAAAAATGACCCAAGTCTATTCTATGGTGTAGATTTGACTTGCTTTTTTTAAATTTAAATTTATCATTGAGCCCAAGCCAACCACCTTCCAACTAGTCATTATGTGTTGACTCTTGTGCCAAAACTTTTGAATTGTGTGCCATATATAAAATGAAATCACTCAGGTCATTTAAATCATAAATCCTCATCCATTATTCACCAAGCATCTAGGATATACCCAACAATAAGATAGCCCTATGATATGTATCTATCATAAGTGATCACCTATTAGTCATTATTTAGATTTCCACATCAATTCTTGCATCAACACATGGTGAAACCCTACCTCTTGCACTAGGTCATTTCAATATCCATTGTAGTGCATGAGGTTATACCACAATAGTGTTTCCCACTTGTGGGACAGAGCACAAAAATGAGTTTTGAAAAGAAAAAAATGTTGAACATATTTGAATGAAGGTTTACATCAAATGAATGTTTACCTTGAAATGAAGGTCCTTCATTCAAAGGTAAAACCCTTGCCACATGTAAACAAGGTTTAGATAAGGGCCTTTTCTCAAATTTTAAATGTTGCATATTGAAAAAACTTATATAAAGGGATCTTCTTTATGTTGCCCTCATCCTTCTACTCACTTGTTTTTTGGAAGAAATTTATATTGTAAAGCAAGGGTTGGACCATCAAATGGAGTCACCGTGTGACATGAGATTTTGTAGGATTGTAGCCCTTAGAGTAAGATTTCTAAAAAATATAATTTTTGTAATTTATTTTATTTATTATTATATTTATTTTCTATGTTCTAATAAACATAGGTTTTTCACCAAACATAAAGGTCTATATTCAACAAACAAGAATTTTTTTTTAAAATAGGAAAAAAATTGAAAAATATGTGTGCACTCCATATTATTGTCCTTGTTTTAATAAAAATAATTATTTTGATATATATAAAAAAGTTATACATTACAATATAATATTACTCTAAATTATAATTAATCTAAATTAAATTAATAATAAATAAATAGGCAACAAAAATTATAAAAAAACATGCATGCACTAGACATTATAGTGTGAATGATCTTATTTTAAGAAATAATGAATTTATTTTATTTCTAAAAAAGTTATACATTATGGCATAATATCACTCATTAAAAATATTATAGAGTATAAAAATCAAGTTATTAAGAACAATGTTTAAAAATGAGACAATTTATTTTTTAGTTTTTAAAAAATATATTTAAAATTTACATACAAAATTTAAAAAATTACTAGTTCATATCATCTTCAAATTCTTAATGGTCTGCTTGCTATAAGTGACAAAAAGTGAAAATTTGGTTAAAAATGTTGATTCCAGTGTCCCACTTAGGCCAAAATGTGGGACACACTATTGTGGAATTGTCCCATTCCATTGGATCAAGTCTCTAGTGTCAATCACCTAGCATCATCATAGCCACATAATCATCACTTGTATTGATGCTTGTTATGTTCCAACTTTTATAAAAATTGTTAAATCAATTCTAGGGGCTTGCATAAGGAGAAGATCCTCAATTAGGAAGCTCCCAAAGGTGTTTATCAACACTACTAATTTTTCATTATAGGTACAATCATGAGACGAGTCTCTATTTGTAGGTATAAAAAGTTGAAGATGACACTTGGTCATTTCCTTAGTCAAAGGCCATCTTCTTGGGTGCAAAATTAACCTCATACAAATTTTGGGAATGACTCAGTTATTATTTCATTCTTCTTCCATTACATCTAATATTAAGCAATTTTAATTTATAGTTCAAAAGCTAAGATCAAAATAATGGACAACTCTATCAACCATTGATATCTTGAAACTAAGTACTTCCAAGTATCTAAATTTTTCATATTCATATCTACCACAACTTTAAACTAGATTACTTAAATTGTATTTCTTGTTACATTCATAAACCTCATTTTAGTAAAGAAAGGTAAACTTTAATTCCTTTACAAGAGGAAATAAACACAACTACAAAATTTCTAGGGTCAACAAATTAATTTTAAATGAAACAATAAATGGACTAGCATAAGTATATTGAAACAATAAATGAACACATGTCCTAAATTGAATGTGAACTTACTTGATTACACATTGTGATAGTGGCATGATAATTGATCTCTAAGACTACATTTTTATTAGAGAGTCAAGATGACTAAATTCTAAATGGTTGTGGCTAGGAGAAATCACACTACCAAGGATGGTATTCAAAAACTATGATCCCATCTAAGACATGGCATCTTGTCTAGAGTAGATAAGGTTCTTTGGTACCTACAAAGAAGATCCACCTATCACTATCTAGGGTATAAGGTAGTGGTGATGTTAAAGAACAATGGGGAGCTTGTTAAGCTAGGGGATTGAAGTGTTCTAGCTCCCCCCTTATGCCTTGGTCAATCTACAAGATAAAGTTAATAGTAGAAAGAAGAAGCAACTATGTATTTGGATGTCAAGTATTGATATAGAAAAAGGAGGTTGCTATGAACCTGCACAATATATCAAAGATTGATATGTGAATATGTTGTCCTCCATGTAGAATGCATGTTGTGTGTTATAATGATCAAGGGATGACTCCTTTAAATAAAAATCCTACACACATATTTTAAAGTCTTTTAGGACCCCCTTAACAACATAAATATGTGTACAAATTGGATAATTCTAAGACCCCCTTAAAAATATAAACATGTGTCTAGATTGGTTAATTATAGAAAGACCCCTTGAAGAAATAAATATATGTCCAAAGTGGTGTGAAACAAGAAGGAAATGTGTTAGGGTACACACTTTTATACTCTACAGTTGAATATAGGTAAAAATGACTCAGCATAACAATAATTGAACTATAAGAGCCACTCCAAGTGTAAACCAAAAAGGCAATATAACAAATCATTAATTACACTTAAAGAAGCAAGAGATTTAGGTTGGAAAGAGAACAAATAGAATAGGATGGATATAGGACTAGAGTATTTAAGGGAAATGGTTTTCTATCTACTACATTTGCATATTGGGGTAAGTGCAAGACATTGGGGGACTAAAAAGTGGCCAAAACTTAAAATTCTTCAAAATTCACTCACATTTTCGAAAACAACCACATGCATGTTATAACATTCATGTGTTATGGGTCATACACGTTCTAGTTTTAACCAATCAAATATGTTTATTAGGACTGGTACAAGTTTGAATTTACCAATCCTAAGGGTTGGACATTCAATTTGGGTGCTAAACACGTGTTTTGCAAAAGTCATACAAAAAATGAACAAATGTCAAGCATGCTCTCCATCAGGTTCATGAGTCTTTTTGACAAACTTCTGAAAAAACACCAATACAAGATAATTCTCTATGTTAGCTTTCTAACCATGTAGTTTAAATATAAAATCTAAAAATATTAAGGTTTTCATCTTCAATTTCTTTTGCTAGTGTCTTCATTTTTGCTAAAAACCTATGCATAGTGTTTTTGGTGTCATTTTTTATCTGTTCATCCAAATTTGAAACAAATTACATTCTTAAATTCTAGACTCTATTCTATACATATTAAAAATAAAGATTTTTTATTATTTTTCAAAAAATTAAGGGGGGAGCATGCTCAATTTTTCATTTTTTAGGATGCATCCACTTTGAAAACTCATAAAAATTTATATATTCATTAAAAAGTTAGCAAAAAAAATCAAGTATAAACTACATGATGTTAGCTAAATTTCCACTAAAGCAATTTGGGAAATACTTAAAAAGCCAATATTTTAGGGGGAGCACACTGGACACTATGTTATATTTTTCTAACAAAAATAGGAGCACTTTGTGTGCTTAGCCCCCCCCCCCCCCTTTTTTTTTGTCGGGGGGGTGGGTTTTGCAAACACTTTTGACCGGAGCTATGGAATGGGTACATGCAACACACCATTCAAAGGTAACATGTCTTAGAGGGGATTTGAACTTTAGTCTCCATCATGATAACCAAGTGGCCCAACAACTTGAGCACACTCCACACACTTGTGTGCTCCCCTTATTTGACCCTCTTAATCTCAACCAATTTTTTTTAAAATAGTAGATTAGAAACTAGATTCCAACCACTACTAATCATATTCTTGTCACATCTTTAAATTTTGAGTGTATCTATCTTGAATTTCTCATCCAAGATTAGTTTTTATTGATTTTAGGAAAATGGTGGCCACTTTTGACCCCCCTTTTGGTCCCCCCCTTTTCATGCACATACCCATTGTTGCCTTGATTCTTTTGGATAGGGCATATTGGATTCCACCAAGGGAATATATGATAATGAAAAAATATACAACAAAATAAAATAGCATAATCTAATCATGATATGACTAGTGGCATGAGATTCATGATATCCTAAATCTTTTGTTAGTTAATCTAGTATTTACACCATAAGATACTTTTTTCTAATAATTAGCATCATAGATTAAATGCATATAGAAAGTGAGCAACATAAGACATATAGTGATACTAAGTTTGTATCACCATGAGTTAATGAAAACTTATATTGTCATTCTTATCATCAAGGACATGCTCTCAATGCTTTTATTCAATTTGTTTGTGACTTCTAATAAAATGCAAGTATATGAACTCAACACTCAAAGAAGAGGAGGACCATACCAAGAGCAATAGATGAATTCTTTTATATAATTTGCTTCATTTATCTTATAGTATAATTGATATGCAAGAAATATTAACAAGGAACACAACAATTGCAATATAGATATATATTTCATTAGGAAAATCTCATGATTTACTATTAAACATAGGGGCAAGGAAATATTCTTGGAAGAAGGTGAATAATAGGTAAATTTATAGAGAGATAGTGGTATCCTTGGAAGAAGGTGAATAATGGGTAAAGTTACAGAGAGAAAGTTTCCACTAAAATTGTTGAATTGTGTATACGCCTAAAAATGACATGACTCTATCCAAATAAATATTCTTAATATTTATTTAAGTCTAATTCCTCAATCAATAAATAAATAAACAAATTTATTTATTTGATTCATATTCCTCTAGATTAATTAAATATCAAATTATTTAATTACCTCTTCTAAGTCAAAATTAAATAAAATAATTTATTTAATTAAATTCTTCCAAATCCTCTTATCTACAATTAAATAATTTTAATTATTTAATTAAATCACTTATTCCTCCAAATTTAAATAAATCAACCAAATTTATTTAAAATCTCTCAATCTCTAAAAATAAAATATAATCAAATATTTTATTTATTCTTCAAAAGCATGCACAAATAATTAAATAAATTTATTTATTTAATTTTCTTTCTTATCTTCTAATTCCTCAAAAATCTTCCAAATCTTCCAAAAATAAATCTTCTTCATCATGCACACAAAATTAAATAATTTATTATTTAATTTCTCTGAAATCATGCAAAAAGCAAATCACAAGTTGAGTTAATTGATTCAATCAATCTTGTTTTTATCAACAACTCTTAAATTAGAAAAAAGCTTTCTAATTTATGAAATCTAATCTTATCTTTATAAAACAAAGCAGTTAACTCAAGCAAAACAACTTTTTGTGTGACACTTGTCTTCTTTCTATTCGTGCACATTCTGTCAAGGTTTCTCAACCCTTGATCTTCTCATTCTTTCTATACCGTTGATCTTCTCTCTCACAAATCTATAAATTGAACCCTATTCCTCTATTTCTATCATCCAAGCTTTTAGTAAAGTTACTCTGCAGGAATCACAGCGTGCCTTTGGCACCCAAATTCCTCCATTGCTTGCGATCACCCTTTTTATCATTGCAAACTTATCATAGCCATTCCCACTTGACATCTTGGAAAATAGAAAGGAAGTGTACCTTCTGAGGGCCTATTCATACACAAGATCATTTGAGATAGGCAACCAATGGAAGCCACAAAGTAAAGAGGTTTGCAAAGTTTGAGTTATTTGTTTGTTTAATCTTCTTTGTTTCTTATTTCATTGAATTTATTGGATTACTTTGATATATTGATAATCATTCCAATTTTCATGCAAATCTCATTTAGTTCTAACTAGGAGGATTGTAATTTGATCTTGTTGCATCAACAACTTGAATTTAGTCCCAATGCTAGGAGGATAAAATTGAACCATTGCTATCTTCTTTTCAAAGTTAACAAATTGTGTGTGTGCCCAAGTAGCTAACTCTTTTAGTCTTTTTCATTTTAATTAGGGGAAAAGAACCACTGTCTTTCATGTTTTTGGAATGATACTAGGTGTATGCTCTCCCCTATCTTGGGTGACCAAAATGCCAGACATATCATTTCGCATGTGTTAAACCTTTAGAGAGGCTTGCCCTCGGATATCCTTCCATCCAAGTGGGAACGACCTTAAGTGGTAATAAGCTAAATCCAAGCTCTGCCAAGCCACTATAAATAAATTATGTTTGGAGCAAAAACTTCAAACAACGAGTGTTATTAAGTTATACCGACAGCCAACCTCCCCCAAAACCCTCCAAGGCATAACCCTTGCAGGCTGGGAGACTCCATAATGAAGAGTAGCGCTGCCACATGTATAACCACTTGAATAATTGCACTTACTAATCATCCTTAGTTTTTAGTAGCCAAAAACCCTTATAAGCTGGTACAGGGAAGGGCAATTATCACCTCCTGAAGATGTCTCAACTAGAAATAGTGAAAACTCGGTTTATATTGTCCCAGCCAACCTAGGATTTGTACTTGTTTTTTTAGTCAAAAAGAGTCCAAAAATTACAAAAAAAAAATCATGAAAAATTCTTTGTGTTTGCTGTGTCTTACTTGCCATAATTGAGAAATCAGAATAGAAAGACCAACTTGCAACCAAGAAACCAAAAGCACCAAAAAAATGTGCCAAGAAAATTGCAAAAACAGTCAAGAAACCAGAGCTGTACATTTATCCTGCAGAGCTACGCATCTGTGTCAACCTGCTACGCATTTACTATGACTTTCTACGCATTAGTCATCTATCACTGCACTTTTAAAATTTACTAGAGTTGTGCATTGCATTGACTTACTGCGCATATATCCTCTGTTTCAACACCTCTATAACTACGCATCCAAAACAGTGAGCTTTTCCACATCTTTTGAGAGAAAATTTTCACCATTTCTGGGTACCCATTTCAACCTTGTTCCAATTTTTGAGATCAGACTTACCATGCAGTTGCTTCTCCCATTTGTTTCTATAGCAAACCCTCTCTTTCATCGATCTTTTCATCCACCTTTTACCAGGTCTTCCCATAAACAAGTCAAAAGTATCTGTATCAAGCTAGTACAAAGCCTTTTCAGACCATTTCAGATTCAAGTAAACCTAGTAAGTCTCCACTATCAAGGATTGAACATCCGTTTCTCACAGAACTTCACTAGTGGTCTTGGTGCAAGGCTAGTCTCTACACAGTAAACGGGTATCGACTATCCTTACTTGTGGCTATCATTTTGTGTCGACCAACTTACTTGGAATCATTGATCAAAAGAGTCCCTTGTTTGAACCTCGTCACCGCAAGTATCCCCTTCTCACCAACCTACACCAACACCTTACCAGAGTCTCTAGTTTCACCCCACTCCTTTCCACATCACCTTGCATGGTCCTAACTAGATCCCAAAAAAAGAGCAACTTGAAATGGCTAAAACATCTGACCACATTGTATCCCCTCATGACAGTGATGAGGAAATCTCTCGTGAGGAGTACCAAGGAGCCCTCCAATATCAAAAATTTCAATGCATGATGGACAAAGTGCTCAACAAGGACCCTCAAAAGTACTTTCTTCATCTTGCAAACCAAGGACTTAAACTCCCTGCCAACTTTGATGTCAATGAATTAAAAGAACCAAGAGAGGAAAGAACTCATGAAAAGAGCACAAATGAGGAAAGCTCCCTTGACAAAGACAAAAGTAAGAAAACAATAGACCCCAACATACCTCTAGATGCATTAATGAAACAAGTTGAGAGCCTAACGCAAAAATTGGTGGCTCTCCAAATGGGGCCACCCACTAAAACTTACTCATTGGAGGATATCTTGCCATATCCCTTTGACAAAAGCTTGAACATGGTACCCTTCCCCTTTTGGTTCGAAGTTCCTAAGTTTGACAAATACAAAGGGAAAGGAGACCCAAGAGATCACATTAGGGAATTTAGTGCCACATGCCTAGAAGTAGCTCACAACGAAACTTTCCTAACGAGAATATTCCCTAGATCTCTAGGTGGACAAGCCATGGAATTGTTCTCATGGCTTCCCTCGGGTATCAAAACTTTTGATAAGTTAGTAAACAAGTTTGTCACACACTTCTCATGTAACATTGAACACAAAGTTTCCATGCTTGACCTATGCAATACAAAGAAAAAGAGTGGTGAATCCTTCACTACCTTCTTACAAAGGTGGAGACAAAGCACGAGCAAATGCTCATATCACGTGCCTGAGAAGTAAATGACAGAGATGTTTGTCCACAACCTTAACCCTGATCTAAGTTACCAAATCCAAATTCAATGCCCTACCTCATTTACGAAAGTCATTGAGATGGGATTATTTATCAAGAAAGCTATGATCACCAAGGGGCAAATAAAGTTGTACAAGGACACCCCTAACTCTAACTACACCACGGACAAGTCAAAGTTTTAGACAAAGAACAAAAATGTCGTTAATGATGGAGTAGTTGATGCCAAAGTAGTGGCTCCCAAACAACAACCAATCTTCACTCTCAAAGGAGAGGCAAGCAATGCTACACCAAACAAAACCTTCTCTCGCGAGCCAAAAAAATGGTTCACCTCCACTCCTAGATGAAAATTCACACCACTAGGGGAGTCCCAAGAGACTGCGCTAAGAAAGCTATTAGCCAACAATGAGATCACTCTTCCCACCACTAGTGACTATGAACCTCAAGTAAAACCTCATTATTGGAAAGATACTAATTTTTGCAAATATCATAGAGGAAGAGGCCATAAGACCAATGATTGTATCCATCTAAAACACGTCATTCAAGACATACTTGACCAAAATCAAGTAGGCACTAAATAATATACCTCTAATGAGACACATGTGGCATACAAGGATCCACTCCTCAACCATGACAGACCATACAACAACAACAACAATAACAACCACAACAGGCAGAATCAAAATAATGGACACAACAATACTAACTATACGAACGTGTTGTTCGATTATACCATCAACTACATATCGGAGCACATCCCACAAGTCAATGTGGTCACATTCAACCAACAGTCAGGACCCAACAAAACTGATTGCAGCATCATCACCCATAGTGGTAAGGTCACATTAAACACGCTTCCTCCATGGTCGTCACATTCTCCATCTAACTCCCATAAGTATAGTGTCATAGACCAACTTTGGAAAACTCCTGCCCACGTATCTATCTTAGAGTTGTGTCTATCTCCTTCCCACAAGGAAATTCTCGATAAAGACCTAGTGGAAATAATTGTGTCCACGAACCTAGCCCAAGAAACGTTTCAAGCCATGGTAGGACATCTAACCTCCTCCAATACCTTATCATTCACTGAACAGGATAACCTTTCAGTGTCTCAGCCCCATAACACACCCTTGCATATCATTGCCTTCATTCATAAACACCGTATCAAAAGAGTTCTCATTGATGGAGGATCTAGTTTAAATATTTGCACACTCAAGCTAGTCCTTACATTGGGGTTCTTGAAAACTGCAGTGGATCCCAGGAAAAAGATCACTATTAAGGCCTATGATGAAGAAGAAAGAACTACTAAAGGAACAATGGTGTTACCAATACAAGTTGGACCGGTAATAAAGGACGTGGTTTACCAAGTCCTAGATAGGGAGCTAGCCTATAACATCCTCCTAGGTAGACCCTGGATTCATGCCATGAAAGCTGTGCCTTCTACCTATCACCAATGCATCAAATTTCCTCATAATGGTAAGCAAATCACCATCCAAGGTGATCTGGATCCTTTCCAGCATTGCAACTCCATCTGTTCAAAGCCTGATTGCATCATTCCCAATAATAGAGCTTCCACATCCCCCATCCCACAAAATGATTCTACCTCCGAAGCCTCCTCGTCCAAGCCCAAAGAGTAGAAAATCACAATCAAAGAAACAGGGGTAGGGGAATACTCCATCGAGCATAGCCTCAACTTAGCCAAAATGCCTCTATCTCCAAGATCCTTTCGGTGACCTACACCTAAGTACATTCCAAAACCATTTGCTCCTCTCGAACCTCCCACAGCTCCCTTTGTAAAATGGGGGACCCTATCAGACAAGAGTGAGGAAAGAGATGTCTTGCAATGGATCTAGACAGAAGAAGATAACACACAACAAGAACCACCTAAGCTCGCAATGGAAATTTAGGGTGTGGTGAGTCTATCCTACACAGAATGGGTTATGAAGGACAAGGTCCCATTAGCCTTAGAAAAGAAGGAATAATAGAACCCATCCAACCCTCCTCATCCTCATTAGAAAGAAATACAAAAGGGTTAGGATACAAGGACAAAGGCAAAGCTAAGGCAAATGCTTGTTTTGTGGAACAGATCCATAGCCTACAAGAAGATAGTGACACAGACTCTAACAAGTATGAGTGGGATGAACTCACAGAGCACTCCTATGAGGACAAAGGAGTTGACACCATTCAAACCTATAGCCCCTATTGTGAGGGACAAATGCTAACGCATAGACCATTAGAGTGTGATTCGCCAACTCCTGAGAGTATGACTTTTGAGGAAGGTCAAAGTTCCATCACAATAAACAATCTGGAGGAAAGTACCATCCCAGATCCTATTGCTATCAATTTGAATCCTACTCATGTATCCATTCAAACTATCACACCCAATGAATTAGATCTATCTTCTGACCCCCTCCCCCTTGTGCATCCTGAACTCATCGACTGGGATTTACAAGGAACCCCACAACTAGACATGTTCCAAAATGATGATGCCTATATTGACTACATGGAACTTAGGAATCACCTACCTATAGGAGATCATAAAGCTAGCTTTGCCATTGAACTCAACACCATGGCTTATTTTGGAGAGGGTGCCAACCCTTCCAGTTGCAAAAACATAAAAATAAAAATTGGATCTGATGGTGGCAGTATCAGATCCCAAAATAGTAAAAAGAAAGGACACATCAGATGGTGAAAACCTCTTTGAGGTGCTAGACGATGGAAGGCTTGACACTCTCCCCAACGACATGTACCAGGAGAAGTCTCAGATTGTTGTGGAACCAGAAATGACAAAATTTGTACCGTTCTTCAAGAAAAAGCAAGTCAACTTTTCTTGGTCATACGCAAACATGCCCAGTTTAGATCCAGATTTGATCCTACATCATCTTCCACTAGATCCAAGAGTCAAACCAGTCAAACAAAAGCTCAAGAAGATGCATCCCCACATTGCATTACTAGTAAAGGAGGAACTCAAGAAGCTATTGGATGTAGGGTTCATGAGGGCAATAGACTATCCAGAGTGGGTATCCAACATAGTGCCAGTATCCAAACCTGATGGCAGAGTCAAATTGTGCAATGATTTATGAGATCTAAATAAGGCTTGCTGCAAGGATGACTTTCTGTTACCTAATATTGATATCATAGTCAACTTGACAGTAGGACATACCATGTTATCTCTTATGGATGACTTCTCTGGGTATAATCAAATCAGGATAGCACTAGAAGACCAGCACAAAACAACTTTCACTTGTCCATGGGGAACCTTCTGCTAGAATGTCATGCCATTTGGGTTAAAGAATGTAGGAGCAACATATCAACATGCTATGACCACTATCTTCCATGATATGATGCATGTCACAATGGAGAACTATGTAAATGACATCCTAGCAAAGTCAATAACAAGAGAATCCCACCTGGATGTACTAGATAAGGTCTTTCAGAGATTAGAACACTTCAAAGTTAGGTTGAACCCAAAGAAATGTGTGTTTGGAGTCACCTCCGACAAGCTCTTGGGCTTCATTGTATCAGCGAATGGGATCGAGGTGGATCCTGCCAAAGTCAAAGCTATCATGGAAATGCGACCGCCAAAGAACATCACTCAACTGTGATCTCTACAAGGCAAGTTACAAGAAATTCGTCAGTTCATCTCACAACTAGCAGACAAGTGCCAACCTTTTACTCACCTATTGCACAAAAACATACCATTCAAATGGGATGAAAAGTGTGGGGAAGGATTTCACAAACAAAAGGAATACCTCATGAACCCTCCTATTTAGTGTAGGAGCGCCTCTGAAGAGTTAAGACATTCCTGGTTATCATTTTAATTTATTGTAAGGCCTAGTGCCAATTGTTTTGATTTGGACAAATGTGTCCCCTAGATGAGATAATCCCATGTTGTGAGCTGATTTGGCATAGCTAGCAAGAAGTAGTTGTAACTGTCCGAGTTGTAACTGTCTTGTAATGGATGGCAGAGGTGATGAATCGATTGAGATTCCACCGTGTGTAACTATCAAGATGTGAGTCTTTAAATAAGCAGTCCATGTTTGTTAGAGAGAGAGATATAGGAGGAAGAGAAAAGGAGGAGCAACAGAGAAGCGTGTAATCTCAGAAAGAGAAATAAAATTTAGTGTTTTGTAAGAGCAATCAAGTTTTGACTCATTCCACTGGTTGAGACCTCAGTCGAGACCAGTGGAATGCCAATCTGTATTTAGTTCCTTTTCTTTGTTGTTCTATGTTATTTTGATTTGTACTAGATTAGAAATCTATGTGTGTTTAGTTGCAGAGAACGGCAACGGTATTGTGGAAGATAGTTACAACCAAACGGGAAAAGAAGAAAGCCTCGTGAGATATATAGAAGTAATCGTAGAAAGAAGTCTCTGTGTGCATCGGCATGAACCTTGGCATCGGGCTAAGGAGATGATTATTTGGCTGAAGTTATATTGTCACAGTGACAAGTGAGTTTGTATCAAGTTGATACTAAGTATCGGCGTAGCGGTTTTGAGGAAAGCCGATAGTGAAATGTTTTGTCGATGGTTGAACCATCGGATTGAACCGGTTCATCGGTTCAATGGGTTCAACCTAATGGTTCAAAGCAACAGTTCAACCGAATGGTTCAAAGCAATGGTTCAACCGAATGGTTCAAGGCAACGGTTCAACCGAATGGTTCAAGGAGTTCAAAGGGTTCAACCACTACAGTGGTTCAAACATAGATTCAGTGCTGTTTATTGTGGCCGATAAGAGAAATGTTGCCGATGGTAATGGGAATATCTATTTTGGTGAGTCATGGATGTGATGTATGGGCTTTGCGAAGGAACATTTGAAAAGCTATTTGAGTACTTTGTGGGTAATATGGGTATTTTGACACCCTGTTTAGTAAGCTGTTGTTTTTCCTTCACATCAAATTGGTATCAGAGCTAGCGAAAGCTCTGGGAATCTAAGTGAGAGATTGGTGTTTTGGTTTGCTAATATTTGTGGTTGCAGATGCATGTCCACAAGCTGCAGTTAGGCTGATAGGAGATCTATCATGGATCCATAGGAGATGGTTCAAGGGCCTGAGAAGGAGGTCCAGTGGGTGTCGCCAAAAGTCCTGGGGAGAGAGGCAAGCGAGGACTCCTAGGTGAGGGACAGAAGTGTTGGTGCAGCATTGAGGTTGGACTTATAGCAGCATCTGGAGGAGCAGCCAGTTAAACTCCATTGAGAGGAGTCACAGTTGAAGGGTAAAAGTAGCAGAGGCATCAAGTTTGAAGACACCAAGAGAACAGAGTTGTTGCAGTTCTCACCGAGCATTTCCATGGGACATGGAAATTTTTCAAGTCTGGGAGTATGGTGCAGGAGCACCTCTGAAGAGTTAAGACATTCCTGGTTATCATTTTAATTTATTGTAAGGCCTAGTGCCAATTGTTTTGATTTGGACAAATGTGTCCCCTAGATGAGATAATCCCATGTTGTGAGCCGATTTAGCATAGCTGGCAAGAAGTAGTTGTAACTGTCTGAGTTGTAACTATCTTGTAATGGATGGCAGAGGTGACGAATCGATTGAGATTCCACCGTGTGTAACTGCCAAGATGTGAGTCTTTAAATAAGTAGTCCATGTTTGTTAGAGAGAGAGATATAGGAGGAAGAGAAAAGGAGGAGCAATAGAGAAGCGTGTAATCTCAGAAAGAGAAATAAAATTTAGTGTTTTGTAAGAGCAATCGAGTTTTGACTCATTCCACTGGTCGAGACCTCGGTCGAGACCAGTGGAATGCCAATCTATATTTAGTTCCTTTTCTTTGTTGTTCTGTGTTATTTTGATTTGTACTAGATTAGAAATCTGTGTGTGTTTAGTTGCAGAGAATGGCAATGGTATTGTGGAAGATAGTTACAACCAAACGGGAAAAGAAGAAAGCCTCGTGAGATATATAGAAGCGATCACAGAAAGAAGTCTCTGTGTGCATCGGCATGAACCTTGGCATCGGGCTAAGGAGATGATTGTTTGGCCGAAGTTATATTGTCACAGCGACAAGTGAGTTTGTATCGGGTTGATACTAAGTATCGGCGTAGCGGTTTTGAGGAAAGCCGATAGTGAAATGTTTTGTCGATGGTTGAACCATCAGATTGAACCGGTTCATCGGTTCAATGGGTTCAACCGAATGGTTCAAAGCAACGGTTCAACCGAATGGTTCAAAGCAATGGTTCAACCAAATGGTTCAAGGCAACGGTTCAACTGAATGGTTCAAGGAGTTCAAAGGGTTCAACCACTACGGTGGTTCAAACATAGATTCTGTGCTATTTATTGTGGCCGATAAGAGAAATGTTGCCGATGGTAATGGGAATATCTATTTTGGTGAGTCATGGATGTGATGTATGGGCTTTGCGAAGGAACATTTGAAAAGCTATTTGAGCACTTTGTGGGTAATATGGGTATTTTGACACCCTGTTTAGTAAGCTATTGTTTTTCCTCCGCATCACTATTCTAATGCCACCTATCCAAGGTAATCCACTATATCTATATATATTTGTCACGCCAACAGCTCTTAGAGCCCTATTAGCACAACAGGATTATGAAGGCAAAGAAAGGGCTATCTACTACATCAGTCACACATTGGTGGGCTACAAACTACAATATTCTCAAATAGAAAGATCATGTCTTGCTGTGGTTTTTGCTTCCCAAAAAATATGACATTACATGCTAGCACATTCAATCAAGCTTATTGCAAAGATAGATCCATTAAAATACCTATTAAGCAAAGCATCTCTCACAGGTCGCCTAGCTAAGTGGGTAATGCTCCTAAGTGAATATAACATTTAGTATGTAGAACGGAAGGCTATCAAAGGTCAAATCATTACCAATCAGTTAGCAAAAGCACCACTGCAGGATACCACACCAATGGCATTCAAGTTTCCAGATGAATCCATATTCAATATCACAACACATTCATGGAAATTCTACTTTGATGGATCCTATACGAACCATGGATCAGGGGCAGGAATCTTGTTGGTCACCCCTCATGGTGACACCATACCTAAGTCTTATCATCTGCTATTCCCATGCACAAAAAATATAGCAGAGTATGAGGCCTCGGTCATTGGTCTCAAAATGGCAATAGAATGGAAAATAAAGGAGCTACATGTCTATGGCGACTCCCAACTGGTAATCAATCAAGTTAATGATGACTATCAGACCAAAGATGACAAGCTAATACCATACAAGCATATGGTCTATGACTTTAAAGAGTACTTGGTGATCATCTCCTTTGAGTAGATACCTCGCATTGAAAACAAAGTAGCAGATGCCATGGCAACCATTGCCTCACTCCTAGAGATCCTAGAGAATGAGTCATGGTATGAGTTCTTAGTGGAGTCAATTATGCAACCAGCTTATGATATCCCTCAAACACACTCCATTTGCCTCTTAGTCAGATTTGATTCACCCTTGTATGGTAAGATTTACAGTTTCCTCAAGGATAACACCTTACCACCTGACTTGTCTACCAACCAATGCTGAACCTTTCATTTGTTAAACCTCCTATTGCACCATTATTGCCGACACCCTATACTAACAAGGTCTGGATGGTACTTTACTCTAATGTTTAGAACGTGAAGAATCTCAAACCGCCTTACGAGACGTACACAAAGGAATTTGCGAAACACACTCTAGCGGTCCTTCTTTAGCTAAGAAACTCATGCATTTGGGATACTATTGGCCAAACATGGAAACTGATTCATATCAGTTTGTGAAGAAATGTAAGTAGTACCAGATACATGTAAACCTCATCCATGCACCAACTCAAGAGCTATGACCTTTAACGACACCTTAGCCCTTTTGTCAATGGGGACTCAACCTTGTGGGCAAACTTCAACCTCCATCATCCAACAGCAACAAGTTTATAATAACTGCCACTAAATATTTTACCAAGTGGATTGAAGCTGTTCCACTCACTAATGTCACAGGCAAACAGATTGCCTCATTCATCCTCAATTACCTTATCTACAGATATGAAATTCCCTCATCCATCGTCACAGATAATGAAAGACCTTTCAAGAACTAGGATGTCCAAGAGCTTTGTGAGAAATTCAAAATCCAACACCGTTTCTCCACCTCCTACTATCCACAAGGCAATGGCCAAGCAGAGGCATCCAACAAAATAATCTTGAAAATCCTCAAGAAGACGGTCAACGATGTCGGCTGTGATTGGCACATACAACTGAATCCTTCCCTATGGGCCTATCAAACTAGTATACGCACTCCCATAGGTGCTACCCCTTATGCTCTTGTCTATGGATCAGAAGCCATTCTTCCTATCGAGGTCGAGTTACCATCTCTAAGGGTGTCATTAAAAGGTCTTATCACTGATGAAGACTACATAGTTTCTAGACTGCAAGAATTAGAGCTATTAAAGGAGAAGAGACAGAACGCCTTCAATCATCTAAAAGCCTATCAATAGAGAATATCACGAAGATACAATCATAGAGTCTGCCCAAAGGTCTTCAATGTTGGTGATCTAGTACTTAAGGAAAATCCCCCCAATCAGCAGGATTAGGAAAAGAAAGGTAAGTTTGAACCCAACTGGCTTGGTCCTTATGTAATCATTGCTACTTATGGATCAAGAGCATATCAGTTAGCAACATCAGAGGGTGAGATGTTTGATGACCCAATCAATAGTATGCATCTTCTCTGGTTCTATACCTAAGAGAACAAAAATGTAAGGGGAGCAAAAATTCAAAAAACAAAAAAATCAAAAAATAAAAAAAAAGCAAAGAAATCAAAAAAGTGGAAAAACAACAAAAAATCGTCCTTTGGTGAAAACCTAGCAAACAAGTGTCATGTGTACTTTTAGCTTTTGTGCAAATAAAAACAAGTGATGAAAACCTGGTAAACATGCACTACTTGTGGTAAACCGCTTCATCCATCTTTGGGAAACCAATCACCTTGTGTCCATTCTTCCTACCATCGTTTCTCGTCCAATCCATATCTAGTTTGCAATAAAAACTTAACGATAACCTATCATGGCTTGATACTCTATCTCTTATGTCACCTTATCAACTAAGGTCTTATCTAGTATCCTATCCACAGTGTCAGCCTAGCATAGTGTCTGTCGTTAGTATCATAGGGTCAACCCCAAACTATGTTGCCTCTGCGTCGTCACATATGCAAGGTCATTATCAAATGCACCCCCGAGGCTCTACTTCCTGTCCGTCCCATACCTTGTCATCTATCCTCTAGTCCATCCGCATCCATGGTCCTAGTCCCGAACTATGTTGCCTCTACATCGTCACGTAGGCAAGGCCATTGTCAATGTGCCCTCGAGGCACTAGGTCAGTCCCTTAGGGTCCGTTTTACCAATAAAGATTGTGATACCTTGCACCAGGCATGCAAGCGCTAAAAAAAACCTGCTTTCAAATAGAAGTTTTGACACAAGACATCAACCTATCCAAAGCAAAGCAAACAAGTACCTAAAGCGCTCTAAATGATTCTATCTAAATTATGGCAAGAAAACACATCTAAATGCAAGAATATTTTTTGTGTTTGTGATCAGGTTAGGTTACATCATCTTGATTTTTGTTACCATGTCTTCCTATGCTACTCAAGGATACCAAATGCTAGAGATGCTATGATGGGGGCATGATCATTTTCTTTGTTTTCTATTTGTGGATCAATCTTTAGTAATGTGAAACCTTGTCTAACGACATGATCAACAAAAGATCATCGAGGACATTAGAGTTCTAACATGAAAGGGGGCAATCCTTGTCTATTGATATGCAAGAAATACTCAGGTCATCTTGGTTCAATTATACCTAGATGCTTGTATTAACTTGCTAAATCAAAATCCATGTAAGCGATGCTCAGGTCATCTTGGTTTAATTATACCTAGATGCTTGTATTTTCTTACAACATTTCAAAAACACAAAAAAAAACAAAAAAGCCCAATGATGAAATAGGCACTTCAAAATACTTGCAATATCAAGATGGAAAAACCATTCTCATCCACAAAGCATCCAAATCTCATCCATAATAAAATTCCTATGCAGAGTATCAATGTTTACAAATAAAAGCTTGTGATCCTTCCATCAGTCAGTCTTCTATCTATCATTGTGTCATTTATGTTTCGATTGAGTACATTTTGACATAACAAAAACATAGAATAAGTTGCATATCATATCACATGAGATAGTCATTAACATGATTAAATCATTTGCATACATAATAGGTGCATTAGATCATCCATATCCATTTGCATCAACATAATATAGTGTCAAACAGAAAAAATCAAAAACATAGACAGGTACATGTAGATCATCGCATAAAATGCATAATCATATAGATAACATTCCCATTTTGCATATTAGGAGCATGAATGAAATCATCTAAGTCTGCATCAGATTGTATAGACATCAAAAGTAATGTGCATCCATCAAGACATCACATAGCATCATATAGACATAATATACATGTGCATCGCATATAAAACATCATAAGATGGAATGCATCCATGACATATAGCATAAACAACTGCATATAGAGATCATATAGCTGCATCATCATATAAATATAACACAAAGCATGTCCAAAAGTATAATATATCAAAGTGTCTATCATCCATGAGTCACAATCATATAAAGTGTATACATCACAAAACTAATGATACATGTCTCGGTGCAAAATACAAGTCACATATACATATCAGGCTATCCATGAGCCATCAAAAAATATGTATACATAGGCAAAAATTAGTACAAGTGTCAGCTAGCCCTGCTGCCATGGGACACTGCTCCCAGCACTACCCTCTCCACCTCCACCTTTGCTAGCCCCTGACTGCTATGGACCCATCGCCGACGCTGCAGACCGTGACCCCCCTGCTCTCTAAGGTGTGTCTGCCACAGATTGGCTCCTGTAGCTAGGTGCCCTCTGGTCTGCCAATACCACCCCATGGTACAATCCTTTATAATACTATGTCTAAGTCTGTGCTCTGGCAAGCTCACCCTGTATCTGTGCAATCTATGTCTACAACTGATGTACCTGGGCCTATCCCTACTGCACTTATGTGACCAAGAATGTGGTGGCCCCATCGGTACCCAAGGCGGCTAAAGCTGAGTCTCTCTCTAGTCTGAGGGCCCGCACCCTCACCAATGCTGTATCTCATTCTGCAATGAGCCTTGATATGATACATGTGTCTACCTCTCTCCAAGACTTTGCCACTCTGAGATGTGCCCTGAGCTGTCAAACCTGACCCTACAGCGTAGTAATGGCCTGCTGCTGTAAATTAGGCTGAGGAACCTGAACCTAAGGAACCTAAACTTGTGGCACTTGCTGCTGGGGCACCTGTTGTGGTGCCAGCATCTATATCTGATGTGCAGCTTGCTGCTGTGTTACCTACTATTGCTAGGAGGATCCCTCCCTAGCTCTCCTCTTCTGTCTTTGTCTACCTCCATCTCCCCCTCCTCCTCCTTCACCCCCGTCATCTCCATCTCCCCATCCTCCTATACCCCTCCTTCATCTCCTCCTCCTCCTACCTGCACCATCCTCATCGTCTGAATCCTCCTCATCTAGGCAAGGAACCAATTCTCCCAGTCTTGAATACCTTGAGAATGAGTGGGTAACAAACCACTCCTCATAGTCAAGAGTCATCCCCGTGTCTACCACCTCCCTCCTCATTGGCCAAGCCACGTAAGGAATCTATTGAAAGTATGCTAAGGCCTCCTCATAGGATATGACCAGACCCCATCTCAAATGCTTTGCATGTGTCCAGGAAAACAATGCCTGCCCCTATGGTTGACCCTGTACCCTACCAAACTGCCTCTATACCCAGCTAACAATCTGCCTCTCTAGTATGTGTCATGTCCTCCCAATGAGCCACCGAGTCTAAAAGCAGTAGGGGAGCTCGTCATCCTCGTCATCCCATGGCTCACAGTCTAGATATAGGCATAGATAACTCTATCCACATTATCCAACGCATGTCTCCAATACTCAAGCTTTCCCAGCTTATGATGGGAAATAACACTTGCGTATCCATAACTATAAGGCTCACCCCTCTACCTAGAAAAGATGCATATTGGTCGAGTAATGGAAATATGCTCCCATAACCAAAACTATAGTAATGAGATGCCGATAGACAAACTAGCACCCCTGTGATATACCACCTGATGCATATCGTGATATAAGTGAGCCAACACTCAAACACCCCATGCAAAGTGGGTGCCCTCTGTAATCATCCTCTCCATGGTCCTACCCCAACCAATGAGGAACCCATGTGACCTCCTATTGGGGCATACCACACCCCTGATCAACCCTGCCACTATCCCTGGGAAGTAGTCATAGTAGTCATGAATGTCCTGCCATGAAATAACCTGACCCTCTAGCTCTGGATCATCGAACACCCATCTACACTCTGCCAGTCCGGCATCACACTAAGCCTCATACTCCACAAGCTTGCCCTGGATAGGTAAGTGCAGTATCCTATAAACATCCTCTAGAGTGATAGCCATCTCACCAGTAGGCAAGTGAAAGGTCCCATCCTTGCTGTGGAAATGCTCCACCACAGTAGTCAGCAAACCAAGGTTCGCGCGAACCTTGGGCATGAAGCACACATAGTCTAAACCCATAGCACTGAGAGCCTCTCAAGCCATCTCTATGAGCATGTACCGCTGCAACATCGGTAAGGAAAACTACTCCCGTGACATAAGTACGCCATGAATGTCCTCTTGCAAATGAGCAAGTCAATGCGTCAACCAAAACTGTAAAAATTGCTCAAACTATCAAAAGTATCCTATCACTTACTTAACATATCAAATTGATCAAAACAACATAAAACATCTCTTGACTAGATTCTTGCAATCTCAGAGATAGCTTATCGAATGACGCATCGAGCAAGATGCCAATTGAGTCAATTTCATTAAGTAAACTGAGTATCTAAAACACATGCACTAAACTAGAAAGTACATGCACCATTTCACAGTAAATGCGCCACTTCTGGCAGATGCACCGTGGCATTGAGTAAATGCACAATTTCATATCAAAAGCGCAACTTCAGCATGAATGCGCCAAAACAAGTGACACATGTGTCATTTAGGTGTATGCGCAGCTTCCTATTACAGGTGCGCAATTCTATACTAGATGTGTCGATTCCCATAGCAAATGCGCAAAAACCATAAATGCACCGATTTATATCGTAAAAGCACAGAAGCGCAACAGATGTGCAGTTCGTATGGCAAATGTGTCGAAACACTGTTGCTGCGCATTCATTTCCCTAAGTTTTCCTAGCATTTATTAGCATAATAAATGACCCTAGGCAAGTTTTTTTGAACTACATACTGGTGGTCCTGCCTCAGCTAGCCGATCGAACTGTCTAACACGCTCAAAGCGGTGCTCCTCGCGTGGAATATCCATCTCTATACCAACTGCTTTATCTCATGTGCTCTCCTAAGCTCTGAAGGACCAATCAACCAAAGCCAAGTGTGCAAATGACTAAGATTATGGACCGAGCTCCTATATATAGCACGTGAACCCTAACTGGTTGTGTGGCCACTGTGACTACTTCCCAAGCCCATTTCCTTCCATTTCTCTGAAACGTGACCCAATTTCTTCAACCTAACCTATTTTTCACCTTCTTTTTTGTAAGATTGCCCATCTCATGTCCTTCTGCCTTCCTTCTCGTCCAATCTCCTGAGGGGGCATCATCCTGTCGTTAAACCTGTACCAGGGGCAAACTGGGGCATGTATCATTATCAGAAAATCTATTCTTTGAAATAACATGATAAAACACATTGCGTCGAAGAGGGGCAAAATGTATACACCTAAAAATGACACGACTCTATCTAAATAAATATTCTTAATATTTATTTAAAGTCTAATTCCTCTATCAATAAATAAATAAACAAATTTATTTATTTGATTCATATTCCTCTAGATTAATTAAATATCAAATTATTTAATTACCTCTTCTAAAGTCAAAATTAAATAAAATCCTTTATTTAATTAAATTCTTCCAAATCCTCTTATCTACAATTAAATAATTTCAATTATTTAATTAAATCACTTATTCCTCCAAATTTAAATAAATCAACCAAACTTAGTTAAAATCTCTCAATCTCTAAACACAAAATATATTTAAATATTTTATTTATTCTTCCAAAGCATGCACAAATAATTAAATAAATTTATTTATTTAATTTGCTTTCTTATCTTCTAATTCCTCAAAAATATTCCAAATCTTCCAAAAATAAATCTTCTTCTTCATGCACACAAAATTAAATAATTTATTATTTAATTTCTCTGAAATCATATAAAAAGCAAATCACAAATTGAGTTAATTGATTCAATCAATCTTGTTTTTATCAACAACTCTTAAATTAGAAAAAAGCTTTCTAATTTATGAAATCTAATCTTATCTTTATAAAAGAAAGCAATTAACTCAAGCAAAACAACTTTTTGTGTGACAGTTGTCTTCTTTCTATTCGCGCACATTCTCTCAAGGTTTCTCAACCGTTGATCCTCTCTCTCACAAATCTATAAATTGAACCCTATTCCTCCATTTCTATCATCCAAGCTTTTAGTAAAGTTACTCTGTAGGAATCACAGCGCGCATTTGGCACCCAAATTCCTCCATTACTTGTGATCACCCTTTTTATCATTGCAAACTTATCATAGCCATTCCCACTTGACATCTTGGAAAATAGCTATGAAGTGTACCTTCTGAGGGCCATATTCATACACAAGATCATTTGAGATAGGCGACCAATGGAAGCCATGAAGTAAAGAGGTTTGCAAGGTTTGAGTTTTTTGTTTGTTTAATCTTCTTTGTTTCTTATTTCATTGAGTTTATTGGATTACTTTGATATATTGATAATCATTCCAATTTTCTGATAACAAATTGCATTACTCACTTCTAAATAGGAAAACTATGAGTATCAAAACTAGAGAAGAGGAGGACATGGAGGTGGAGATGTAATTGCCTGAACTACTCAAAGTTTAGCTTGTATCAGCTACTACTTATGATGACAACTCAAGTGAATAGATCTATGACAGATCTATCAAGTCTTGACAACATAATACATGATGTTTGTAGTCTCCCAAGCTTTGATTCACATACTCATATCAAGAGTTATAGTTATGGAAAACATAAATCTTTCCTTCCTCCAAATTAATCTGGAAGCCAAGTAAAAGCCTAAGTGGAAATGATATTTGTAATGCTTATTTCTTCAATATTTGTGCTAATAACTTTGTCTCACAACAAATTTGTCAATACCCATTGTTGTATTCTTTTGGATTTGTAATGAAATTACCCTCACAAGAGAAGAATATAATATGAAATAAAATGCAAATACTTGATAATAATAAGCCAATTCAAGGGGGTAACCTCCAAAAGTCTTCATTAAGAAGAGAATTCACAATATATTTTAATAATATATTAACCACTACCTCCTATATATGTACCCTACTTATTCGATGGCCAACCCTACTACCTTTCTAAAGCTATAGAAATGATATGAATTAATTAGAGGTTATTATAACCACAAGTTGGCCACATATAGCCCAATATAATCAATGGGTTAAGGGTTTAGGGTGTAGCATGCCCTCCTTCAGAAAAGTGTTCCCCATGACATCTTCACTAGGAAAATTCTTCCACTTGATGAGGTATTCTAGGATTGTCCTAGTCCTTAGCTTCACCGTGTGTACATCTAGAGAATTAATTCAAGATCCAAGACGATTCTTTCCTCTTCATCAAGCTCAAATAACACTATCTATCCTAGACACATCACCCAATAGCATCCTTCTTACGTACCATAAACATTAGAGAAGAATAAGCACTTAGACTAGGATGAATAATAATTTCATCTAACAACTCATATACTATTTTATCAATCTTATGCATTTACACATGGTGATAGAAAAATGGCCTAATATTAGGTAGTTGAACCTTTAGAACTAACTAAATGCCATGATCATGGTCTATTTTGGGTGGTAGACTCTTTAGCATCTCTCCAAATACTAATAATGCATGGTAAGATATTGTTGGTTTGATCAAGTTTCTAATGAGTCTTTGAATACCACATATGTCTCTATATCTTCTTCATCTTCATTGTTATATTCTTATTGTTTCTCATTTAGCATAGGAGTCAGATTAGCCTCTTAAGTCTTAGGATATGAATCTACTCTTAGGGATTCAACAAAAGTCTAGAGAGAAGATATTTAATTGAGTACTTCATCAATATCTTCTTTCTTAGCAATCCCTTTCATATCTTCCTTTGTAGCCAAGCTTACTAGATCTTACTATAAAACGACTACTAAAAAATTTCCTCTTTAACCTTATTGGTTGCTAGCTTCTTAGTAGTTTCTTCCATCTCTTCTAATATTGGACCATCTTTGTCAAGAGACTTTTCAAGTGCACAACTAGATCCTTTCCCTTGCCTCTTGTTGAAACCCCTATCATGATGTCACCAAAATAATTTTTGAACAATAAATTACTCAAAACAAATCAAAATAATTTGAAATTTTTGCTATAATTTACTTGAGTTTAGATGCCACTGTTGTGAAAAAAACTCCAAGAAACTTGATGTTTTGCAACCGTGGAAGTGAATTTGGTGAAAAATCTAATTTTGCAATAAATCCCTCACAAATGCTTCAAATGAACTCAAATCTAGATTGTAGCTTCTTTAATATTTCATTGATCAACCATGTGGATTTCAAAAAAATGAAAAAATGAGACAGATATGTGCTTGACAATGCGATCTCCAAAACAAAACTTATTTCTTGTCTTCCAAGTTCCAAGATCATGCTTTGATACCACTATGAAAAAAATCTAAGAATCACAAAAAATCACTCAATATTGATCCAAAAAAGTTAAGAATTAGACTATAGTTTTTTTAATGACTCCAACTTCAGTTAAAAAAGCAAAAAAAAAAAGTATTGGTTTGTGAACTATATGTAAATATTCAAAACTAAGGTTCCATCCCCATTTTGCCCAAATCAAAGCTCTAATACCACTTGATAAGATCCATGCATATAATAATGGCAATAAGATAATGTAAAAGAGAGATCTCACACAACACCAGAAATGTTTGCAGGCCAAAATGCCTTAATATCCAATATATGTAGGAATAGAATAAACCCTTGAGGTAGGGTAATACCATATAATACTCTTTATGGAGGATGCCACTCCAAAGTATATCTCCAAGAAATCCCATGATACACATACAATACTATTCACATATCCTTGCAATGATATTCACCTCCTTTATATAGACCTCCTCCTCATAACATAATGGAAGGGTAAACCACTAAACCCATTATAGGTAGGCCTATTGATTGCCTAAAATAATTAATTACACAAGTTGTGCATATGACCCAATATAACTAACTTAGGGATGTGTGCCACATGTTGGCATCTCCATCAATCTATATGCATTATAATATCATATTCCTAAGTACATAACATGATTCCTTCCTTAAGGGTTATTTTGAAATTAGTACTGCAAGGATCAACATCCAACAACATTTGTACAACTTCTCTCATGGTGGGTCGTAGTGTCGGGAGTTTGAATGTACAACGCACCGCAATTTTCAAGACTTGGATCATTTCTTCCTCAAATGATTTAGAAATCCTTGAATCTAGAACCTCAAAAGCAACTGGTTGACACATTTTTTGTGAAATCCAATAAACTATGTCCTTACTATCACCGAATTCTGGCTCAATTGGTTCTCTTCCAGTAACAAGCTCTAATAGAACCACACCAAAACTATAAACATCACTCTTCTCAGTGACCTCAAAAGAATATGCATTTTCTGCAATGTGGAAATTGATGTTAGCATTATATAGGGCCTAAATTTTACAGTTTTGACCCTTGTCAAGCCCTTTTTTAATGACAACTATCCATTCAAAGTTGCCCTTTAAATATAAAGACATACCTTATTATAAATAAGATCATATATAAACCAAATATATCTATCAAAATAATTTTATTTAGATTTTGAGGGTCTGTCCAAAATCTCTCCTTTTATATGATATAATAATCTTCTTTATTTTATAACAAAAATACCTAAATACAGCCATATAACCATCAAATTTAGGTCCTTCTAGCATACCATTGGGATAGATATAATTGTCAAAAAAATTCCATATTCCTAAGCGTGATGGTTGGATTTAACTGCAAAACATAAAATAATGAAATCACACTAATACTCTGAACTTACCGGGAGCAATGTAACCATAGGTGCCTGCAAAAGCTGTGGCGGGATCCTTTCCTCCGCCAGCTTGAAGAAATTTTGCAATACCAAAATCAGCAATCCTTGCCTCATAACACTTATCCAGCAAAATATTGGTAGATTTTACATCTCTGTGAACAATTGTGGCTGAACAATCATGATGAAGATATGCCAATCCATGAGCTGCTCCTAATGCAATCTTATACCTTGTTGGCCAATCCAAATGCAAACCACTTCCCTCTGATGCCTTTTCTGAATAGCCTTTATGCAAAGCATCAAACAAGTTTCCATTCTGCATGTATTCATATACCAAAAGATTTGACTTGCCATTTGATAAACAACAATAGAGCTTCACAATATTTTTGTGCCGAACCATCCCTAAAACATCCACTTCTGACTTCATCAGTTTGTTCAGATCATTTTGCTTGATACTGTCACTGTGCACTGGCCAAAGTCTCTTTACAGCAACAGTTACATTGTTCTGCAAATCCACACGATAAACCTTGCCTGATCCACCACTTCCAATGACATTCTCTTCCCTTAGCAAAGCTTCAGAAATGTCCTTCTCAGTGAAACTTATTTTATGAAAAGATTTAAGTTTCCAGCGTGAAGTTTCCCTTTTATCCCTGAAGTCATCTTGGTTTTGATGGCGTTTTCGCCGCAGAAGAATCAACCCAATCACTAGTATTAACAGTGCTGTTCCAACAATGAACACAGATATAAATACCATTTTTCTGGATTCTTTCTTAAGATCAGAACCCTTACAGGTCTGAAGTACCTGATTGTTACTGCTAGAGCTTTCAACACAGAGCCCTGGATTTCCTGAGAAGCTTTCACTGTTGATGTTGCTGATTAAGGAATTTGGAACAGGGCCAGATAAATGGTTGTTAGAAAAGTCAAGAAAACTTAGCTTCAATGTACCAAGGCTGTTTGGAATCAATCCAGAGAGATTGTTATTTGAAAGATTTAGAGAATTCAGACCTTCAATGGACCCCAAAGACACTGGAATCAATCCATTTAAATGGTTTTCTGCAAGGTTGATAACAACCAAAGAAGTGCATAAACCAATTTCAGCTGGAATGGTTCCCTCAAACATATTTTCCTGCAAATACAGTTCATTCAGATTTCTCAAACTGCTGATTTCTTTTGGGATTGAACTTGTAAACTGATTATTCTGGACCTCAAGTTTGACTAATTGTGAGGCCATTCCGATCTCTGGCACCAAGAACCCTGAGAAATGATTATTGTTAATATAGAATTCTGTCAAATTCTTTGCATTGCTGATCTCAGGACCAATTTCACCATCAAAGTTATTGAAGCTAAGGTCAATAACGATGGCATTTGGCAAACCCCAAATTCCTTTGGGAACCTTACCAGCTAGATTATTTATATTCACTCTGAAACGTATCAAGCTCTTGCAAGCTCCATAAGACTCTGGCAGTTCTCCTGTAAAAAGGTTTTTAAGAACAAGAAAGAATTGAAGGTTACCTCTTCTACATATATCTTTTGGGAGTGAGCCAGTGAACTGGTTCTCAGAAACATCAATCAAGTTAAACTCTGATAAACTGCCAAGCTTCTGTGGTAGTTGGCCTGTGAAATTGTTCTTATACAGTGACAAGCCTTCAAGATACAGAAACTCACCAAAGCTTTCAGGGATTTGACCAGAAAGCTGGTTCATGTAGAGCTGAAAAGAAACTAAATTTTTCAAATTCCCAACCTCCTCTGGAAGATTTCCGCTGATCATGTTCCTTGATGCATCAAAATATTTTAGTGTTGTGAGATTTCCTAGGTCTGGGGGTATATTTCCACTAAGACTGTTGCCAAACAGCACTAGTTGGTGGAGTTTACTGAGTTTGGAGATCTCCTTTGGAATAGATCCGTTGAGGTAGTTGGAAGAGAGATCCAGAAGACCCAGATCTGTGAAATTAACAATAAAACTCGGGATTTCTCCTACCAAATTGCAGTCAGACAAGTATAGCTCCTCAAGTTTCTTCAAATTCATGAGCTGCTGCGGTATTTTTCCAGGACTGAATGGATTAACAGCAAGGTTGAGGGAAGTCAAATCAGGTAAATTCCCAACAGAAGTAGGAAATCCACCTGTGAAGTTATTATATGTCACATCAAGAATCTGCAAGGATTTCAATGGGGAAAAGTCTGGCAAAGTTCCAGAGAGAGAATTATTTGAGAGATTCAGGGACTGAAGCTTGGTGCAGTTCATGATATCTGAAGGGAAGTTCCCATAAAGCTTATTGGATCCCAATTGAAGTTCCTTCAAATTTTGCAATTTGCAAATATTGGAGTATAGGGGGCCATTAATAAATTTGCTATCAAGTGTAATCTCAGTGACCATACCTGTAGTATTGTCGCAGGTAATTCCATCCCAGTTGCAAGGTGCATGAATGGAGTCTTTCCAGTTGTTCAGTGCATTGTAAGGATCCTTCACACTTTTCTTCATTTCCAGTAAAATTTGGGCTTCCTCAGTAAGAGCTTTAACACCTGTTATCCATGGCAATGCATAGGCAATCAAGCATGCAATCCAAAACAGAACTTTGAGCTCCATCATCTAAAATTCTGTGCTGACCTGCCAATGAATTTATCCTCTTGGGATTTCACTAGCATGCAACCTCCATGGTCTGTAAACTCAACTATCTTCAAAATTTTCAATGAGGATATTGAATATACCATTACCCACTACAAATAGGAATTTACCTTCTATATTACTACCCAGTTACCATTTGTGTTTCAAATTCTGCTCAATCTCATTCTGCAAGGCACTTGGTTTTTTCAACATTTTCCACTTTGGGTGGCAACTCTGTTACTAAGTGCATCCCAATTAACTAGAAACACCCACTACAATCATGACCCCTTTTTAGACTTTTAAGGGACTCCAGAATTCCAAGATCCGATTTTTGGAGCAGCCATGGAGAATCCTATACATAAGCCAAATCCACTAGTACAAAGTTTCAACTTGGCCTCAAATCATCAAGAGTTTCTGTTGCACCATAGGACACCGTAATCATAGCCGTTGAGTACCATGTGAAGTTTCTTTTGTCTGTAATCTCCATGTCTCTATCTGTAAAAGTAATTTGTAGTCTGAGATTCATCGCTGTGGAAGGGCACAAGGTGATCCTGTACAAACAAATGCGGTGGAAGGGCACTAAGAAGCTTCCAAAATCTAACAGTTACTTGGCCATGAACGCCTCTTCGTCAACTTTTTTGTGTCCTGGATGGCAACCCTGTTTTGTTTATGGGGATGTTTTTTAATGGTTTTGCAATTTTTATCCCTTAATGTGAATGGATTAAGAACTGTTAGATGTGCGCAAGTCACGGGACGATGCAGAAATACGGCATGATCGCAGGGGAAGACACGGAATATCCAATAAAGCTTATCAAAATCCATAGACGTTTCGTCCATCGGATCCGGAAAAAGCCAAAAAGATCTCGTCTACGTCGATTTTGCTTTCATTTTCCTTGTTTGTTTCAGGGCTTACATGGTGGTCTCCCATGGTTGTCTAGCAAATTTTATTTGGAATTTTGTTTGTTTTTTTTGGCAGAAGGGTTGTAGGTTAATTGGTTGAGTACAATTGATAAGGATGATGGTATGATCCTTGGTTACGCCATCTACTAAGATTCAAACCCTGGAGGTACGATTGGCCCAAATTCGACCCTGGGCGACTTTGAAAACCCCCACTCATGACAGCATAGCTGAAGGATGACTTCTAGTTTAAATGTACATGTACGCTTACTCATCATGTTGTAATTCACTTGTTAAAAGGGCAAAGATGCCGATATCTATGTAATCCAATTGTTTCCATAAAAAAATAATAATTAATTTTTTTTATCTTGTTACGCCGAGGTGTTCTACACTCACAGCAAGAGCTGAAAGATTCAGATTATCGTAAACAATTAAGATTCAGATTCCCATGTAAACAAAATTCATAAAATGTGTAAATAAATAAATTTGTGGAAGCCAAATGGATAGGAACATAGAAAAACTTGGGCAGTTATGCAGTGAAATCTTTATCACATTAAACAAAAAATAAATAAATTTGTGGAAGCCAAATGGATAGAAAAATAGAAAAACTTCGGCAGTTATGAAGTGAAATCTTTATTATATTTGAAGAATATGAAAAGTCTCGCAACGTAGTCTTTTTAAATTAACTCATGTGAGCATATCAAATATTCTAACTACAAGTAAATTATAAATGCCAACAAATTGGAAGATATCTCTCAGCTTTCTGTAGATATATTTTTTTTAATATAAATATACTAGTAAATTATTTTAGAAATAAAATATGTAAAAAAGAGGGAAGGAAATATATCCTTGCATGAAGCCAATTTTTCATTAAGTAGTGTTATATACTTTCATTATCATGTAAATTGTTTTAAAAAGGAAATATGTTAAAAAGAGGGAAGGACATATGAAGTCATGAGGCACATTTTTCATTAAGTGGTGTTATATAATTTCAATGGCCTCCCCTCCAATTTAGAACCACTTTCATTGGTAAAAATTAAACAAACTTAGTTAAACAGTTGCATGGGACCACTCTATTAGTGTCTTTCTTTTTCAATGTCCCCTTGAAATAGATTTCAACTCGATCTACCTCAATTACTCAAAATTATTTTGAGGGTTATTATACCTTCAATATTTTTAATTAACAAGTGTCACATAACAACTAGTCCCTATCATTACAAGTGTCACATAACAACTAGTCCCTATCATTACAGCATGTTTGAAAATTTGGTTATGTGTTAGTAATTTAGTTAAGCTAGACATTTTTAAGATTTGAGTTGTTGAATTTAATAGTTGGATGTTAAATTGTCAAATTATCTACAATTGTATTATATAATGCATTCTCCACAATAATAACCAAATATTACATAATTACTTGAAGTTTAAATAGATATATATTTTTGTAAAGGAAAATAAACTTTCCTTAAAGTTAACCTATGCTAATTAAGTAAATGTAATTAGTTAAGCACACATTAGCCTAAATTAACTAAATATGGTTGAGGATTGATAATAAAATGATGCAGGAGCATCCAGGTTCACGAGCAATTAAGCACACATTTGGCAAAGAGATGACTTGATCTTGAAGAAGGCCCAAATGGGTATCTGCATCTCAAATTTGGAGAGAATCTGATGAAAATTGAAGAAGTTATGCCTCGGTAGAGTTTTGGACTGTCACAGGGTCTGCAACATTTTTGGTTGTCACTAGACTTGCGCTAGCTTTGCTCGGCACCAAACATGTCCGATGAACCCTCAAACCCCCGCCTCCTCTAGTGAGCCTTGTTTTAGCCGCTTTCTACCTTAAGACCTTCGGAGGATGTTTTGCACTGAATTCACATTGCACCAGATATGTCCACTGAACTCCTAAACTCCTGCATATTCGGTGAGGCTGCTTTTTCCTGCTTTGATACTTTGGGCTACCTTTGCACTAAAACACTTGCACACTGGACATATCCAGTGAGGCTCGAAAACCCAACATGTCTGGTGAAGTGCATTTTCCTTGCTTTGCCTTTTAAACTGTTAAAGAGCCTTTTGCACTGATTTCTCACTGCAACAAATATATTCGATGAACCTCGTCTCACCCGCTTTATCTAGTGATGACCCATTCACCCGCTTTGTCTAGTGAACCTCAATTTCCTACTTGTCCTGTGAAGCCACTTTTTCCCGCTTTATCCGGCCAAGACCAAAATGCCCACTTTCCCTGCAACCCAATATTCAGTGAAGCTCAAAATCGCCACAAGTGCTAGAAAATGACAAAATTCAATTTTTAATTGCCTGTACGACTAGTCCAAGAGCTAATGAAGGCCTAACACATGTCCCCTTCACATGATGAAGTCGATGGCCACCTCAAATGCCTTTAAATAGGGGAATTTCATACTATGAAGGTGATTCTCCTCGGTCGACATTCCATAACAAGTTTTTGGGTCGGTTAGAAGATTTCTCTGGACTGCTACAGGAAAGTGAGGATCCGTATGATCTAAATGTTGAATTGTTGTAAGGCTTCGGCCAATGCATGTGTAATGCCAATTGTACTCCTGTTGTAACATTCTATTGCAAATGAATAAAGATCTATTGTTTGTTGTTTCATTTATTTTGAATTGGTTTACTATTGCCTGGTTCAATTGTTTGACAAAGTCCCTAAACCTTGACTTGCATCAAGTGGTATCAGAGCTCAGGTTTGGATTCCTTGAGGCTATGGGATTGTTGCACAAGAGATCCTAAGGATGTTGTTGTAGGCTGAATGAAGAGAGAGACCTGCAACTACAGAGGGTCTACATACATGGCACACCGAGCAAGAGGAAGAAGAGGAGCTACTCCAAGAGCTGGAGATGTAGCATTGGTAGAGATGCTGAGAGGCATCATAGCTAGGCTGGATGCAATGGAGAGAACACAATGCAAAGGAGTACCCGTAGATGATGTGAGTGATAATGAGGAAGAATTCAGTGAAGAAGAAGTAGAAGTAGGAGAAGACAGATTTGAGAGGAGATTTTTTACTACAATGACAAAGATTGCTAGTAAACCCTGTGTGGAGTTACCTAGTTATATTGGTAATCTGAAACTAGATGAGTTGATAGGCTAGATTTCAGAGATGGAGAAGTATTTTGAGTTAGAATCAATTGAAGACCTTAAGAAGGTAAAACTTGCAGCTTCAAAGTTGAAAAGACATGCATCTCTGTGGTGGGATCATGTGCAAGTTGAGAGATGAAGAAAAAGAAAGGAAAAGATCAAAACTTGGGAGAGGATATTAACCAAGTTGAAGGCAAAATTTCTTCCTCCAGACCATTAGATCACCATGTTCAAGATGTTGCAGAACCTCAAGCAGAGGGAGAAAAGTGTGCAAGACTATACCAAAGAGTTTTACCGATTGAACATAAGGGTTGGTCACATTGAAGATGACGCTGAGAAGATCTCTAGGTATGTAAACAGTTTGCATCATTCTATCCAAGATGAAATTAGCATGGTCAGAATTACCAGCATAGAAGAAGCATATCAATTTGCATTGAAGGTAGAAGGAAAGATCTCTAGAAGGCAGAACAACTCTAGGGGAAGAGGTAAACCCTCCAAAGGAAGAGGGTAGTCAAATCCTTGACATGGTTCTCAGGATAAGCAAGGAGAAACAAGTTCTTCTCATACCAATACCCAAGGAGGTAGAGGGAGGGGTGATTACTCCCGAGGTAGAGGAAATTTTGGAAGAGGAAGAGGATTTAGTGGAACATGTTTTCAATGTGGACAAGTTGGGCATAGGGCATTTGAATGTCCTCAAGTACAATAGACCAGTGGCAAAGGAAAAGAGCCTAGAGTTCATATAGCACAAGATGAGGAGGAGAGTGTGGCTAGTGTAGCCTCATCGAAGTTTGGATAAGAACCCAAGGATGGAGAATCCTTGATGCTAAGGAAAGTTCTTTTAACACTAGAGAAGGTACGAGAGGAGCCAACAAAATGAAGAAATATCTTTAGAACTAGATGTAAGTCTAGAGGGAAATTCTGCAAGGTCATTGTGGATAACGGCAGTACTGACAATTTAGTGTTAGAAGAGATGGTGGAGAAGCTAAATCTGAAAAGGTTGAAACACCCCACTCCTTACAAGGTCTCTTGGTTGCAAAAGAGACATCATTTATGGGCAAGTGTAGGAAGATAGGGGGCCAAAAAGGGGTCTTAAGTGGCCACTTTTTTTCTAAAATCAGGAAATACTGGCCTTGGATGAGAAATTGAGCATAGTTACACTCAAAATTTTAAGATGCAACAAAAACAATGTTAGTAGTGCTCCGAGTCTACTTTCTAAACTACTAATTTTTTTTAAAATGGTATAAATTAAGGGGTTCAAAAGAGGGAGCCATAGAAATTGGTGTTGTTTCTATCAAAAAAACATAACATATCATGTTTTGTGGCTCCCTCAAAAGGTTAACCTTTTTTTGGTATTTTTAAAATTGCTTTAGTGAGAAATTAGCTAACAGCATGTAGTTTATGCCTGATTTTTCTAATAAAATTTTAATGAATATTTGATTTTTTACTAAGTTTCAAAGTGGACACATCTTGAAAAATAGAATTTTGGCCGTACCACCCCTATAAATTTTGAAAACTAATTGAAAATCAAATTTTTTTAATATGTGTAGAATGGAGTCTAGTTTCTAAAAATAGTATTTTTTTTTTAAATTTCAATTAACAGTTAATTTACAATGAAAAAAAGACCAAACACTGGTTTTTACCCAAAAACAAACACACAAACAAAAGAAATTAAAGATGAAAGGCTTAACTTTGTCAAAATGTGAAAAAAATTACATCGCTAAATAGCTAAGAGAAAGCCCAACATTACCCAAGTGTTTGATTTGTTTGACCTTGAAACATGTGCAAATATGAGGGTTAGCACGAACAAAATTATGTGAAATCTTGTGGAATATGTAAAAACATGTCTTTGGATGTTGGGAAGGCACTCCAAGCCTTTGGGTTGGAAATCCAAAGAAAATCCCAAGCCTAAGGCTTGGGATTCCCAAAGTAAAATATAACGTGAGTGCATTATAATGCGCTCGCGTTATGTTTTGTTTTGCATTTTTTCCCTTTTTGCAAAAGTTTGCTTGATGTTTGTCAAGTTTAACATAACGCAAGCACGTTATGTCTCCCTTGGAATGTTTTATGTTCAAGGTTATTACGTATGTATATATGTATGCTTGTATGTATGTATGTATACTTATATGTATGTATGTATGTAAATATGTATGGTTGTATGTATGTATGCATGCTTGTATGTATGTATATATGTATGCATGTTTGTATGTATGTATGTATGTATGTATGTATGTAAGGGTTTTGGGTTTAGGGTATATAAGGACCTAAGCCCATAGAGTTTTAAGGGTAGAGGGTTGAGGTTTTTGGGTTTAGGTTTTATGGTATAGGGTTGAGGGTTGAGGGATTAGGGATTAAGTAATAGGTTGAGTGTTGAGGGTTACAGTTGAGGGACAATATTCAGCTTGTTGAGTGTATAAGATTAATTGTGTAAGGTATGAGGATTAGGGTTTAGGATATTGGGTTTAGGGTTTACAATATGGATTGAGGGCATACAAGGCATAGGGTGACTTGGGTTGAGAGTGTATGGTTTAGTTTTTAAGTATAGTGTTAAGGCACAATATTCAAGGTTTAGGGTATAAGGGTGAGGTTATAGGGTATAGGAATGACGGTTTGTGGGTGTAGGTTTCAGAGTTTAAGGTATAGGGTTGGGGATTAAGGGATTAGGGCTTAAGTATATGGTTGAGGGTATAGGGTAGAGGGTTGAGAGTTTATAGTTGATGGATAATGTTCAAGGTTGAGTGTCTAAGATATAGGGTTTAGGGTTTAAGGTTGAGTGTATAAGGCATATGGATGAGGGTTGAGGGTTTAGGGCATAAGTATAGGGTTGAGGGTATAGGGTATAGGGTAGAGTTTTGAAGATTCGGGGATAATGTTCAAGGTTGAGTGTCTAAGGTTAAGTGTATAGGGTATAGGGTTTAAGGGTATCTAGGGGTTGAGAGTTTAGGGTTTAAGGGTTTAAGGTTTTTGAGCCATGATCCTAGATTCTCTGTGTCCCTATGGTCCTTGTCCCCATTCAGAGCCAATTGTTACATCCTAAAATTTTTGTTCCTAAGTCTTGTATTTCTCATCATTTTTAGCTGAATCTTGTTGCTTTGTCTTTGTTTGCCTTAGCTAGATCTTATAAGTCACGTGTGTTAGGATTCTTTTAACTTGGTCGCTGGATTTTTGAAGTTCACAACCCTAGTCGCATGATTTTGAGATTCTCTAACCCGGACCAACTTCCCGACCATGTACTGCATCACTGAGTCTTAACCTTGGTCATGTGGTCGCTAGGTCGAAGGTTCACAAAACTCCCAAACCCCTGACTTGGAGTTCTAAGGTTCCAATATCTTGCGACTTCACAATGAGATGGTGTTCAAACGATTCCCGAGGCTCATAATGATCATTAAATGATAAGCACGGTGCATGAAAGGAATGTCTTTTCAAAATTTTTGAGAAATGGGTAAATCTAAAGGCTACATCCTCGAGGCATGCATTTAAAATGCTTAAGTAATTTCCCTCCAGCACATGCATTCTATTTCATTTTCTTGCGGAGTTTTCTCTAAGTGATGTAGCCACCATTTCTCCAATACTTTACTATTGTTCTTTGTGTACTTAGCTTTTATCTGCTCGGCTGCGGTGATGAAATTCAAATATTAAGGAGGTCCCCATAATTCTGGAATTGAAAATTCTTGGTCTAGTATCAACGATACTGAGCTTGGTTACATTGATTTAGAAGAATTCTAGTCTCGACTGCAATGAGAAGATAGGTCACCAATTGCAAAAAAGATACTACAAAGCAGTCTAGCACATGTAGGAGGATTCCCAGTTTCTGTGCAAAGTGAAGAATTGGTCCTGGCTTGTGCAAGGAGATACATCCCAGAGAATTTTGAAATCAAAGCCAAAGACGAGACCGTGTTGGGGAGAATTAATCAAGAAAGCATTGCCCGCACATTGAAAATTCCCAAAAGGCACGAGTTTGAGGAGATGTCCATAGCTATTGGAATGGAATTCCTTCAAGCCAATGAAGACTGGTGCAAAAACTCCATTGCACAGAATTGGTTGAAGTCTGAAAAGAAAGGTAAGTCTCAACTGCCTCAAAAACTCAAAAGAGCCCATTTCAAAGATGAAATTTCAAACATGATTACTTTGCTGCATAGAGTAGTAGGAAGTGAAAATACAGATTCTTTTGAGGAATGGATGTGTCATTTCATCTTGATTATATGTGGTGAAGATAAATACATAGATTGGGCCAAGATTATTAGTTTTCATTTAAATGAGCAGTTGGTGAGATTTTAGGAGACTTTGACCTTTCATATGTGTTCATACCTAATATATATTCTGGCCAATCGAGAGGTTGTTTGGGCTGGGTTGAGGCCACAAGGGTCTCTAACTCCAACCACACCTATGTTTGATTATTTTCTTCAGTTAAAAAAGGATGTAGGAATGAAAGACTATCACCGTGTAAATGATGCTTTTCTAATGTATATAGTAAGAAAGTTGGATGGAAACCCTCAACTAAGGGTCTCACCAGAAACTGCTTCCCTAATCATGCAGTATGGAAGTTTCTATATTCAGTTTGATAGGTTTGCTTATCTAAGACTAGGGGGTTTATGAAAATGGCCCAACAAAATTACCAAGATATCCCAGTGATTTTGTTATTTTTCTAGAGGTGTACAGAAAAATGTCTGTTGTGAATGTGAAGTATCATAGTATGAAGAAGAAGGGGTATGATTTTCCATTAAAGTTATCCTCCTACTCCTATATAACAAATGAAGTTGCTAGGGGAGCAGAACATGTTTTAGCTAGATTCAATCTGCATACTTTGTCAATGAGATCTCATTTTGATAGTAAAAACTATGTGAAACAAAACTTTCACAGCTTTAGTTCCTATGAGCATCACCTGACTCTGGAAGATTTTTGGGAAGATTGCATGGACGATAGAGAAGTTTAGAGAAGGAATTGTATGAGACTCACTTTGAGTCAAATCAGGGTTTTTGGTCTCTCTATTCACATACCAGAGGAAGTAGAGTAAAATTATGAGATCACTGATGAAGAATATCAAGCCTTGACGATCATGCCACTTCCTCAAGTAAATTGGTCTAAAAAATAAATTGGTGATTTGAGGGTTCGCTCTGCTGCTGTGATAAAAAGAACTAAAGATTGGCTGACCGGGAGATGGCATGGAAATGCTGGTTCACCACATGACTCAAGGAACCCTAGAGTTAATGACCAGAGACCTGCACAGAATTTTGGTGCACGCATTACATCAGGGAGGTAGGAAGCTCTACAGTCTAGTGCCAATTCTCAATCTGGAGGAGATGGAGAAAGGCCTAATGAAGCCTTAAAATTAAAATCAATATGGGAACTAGATAGCATTCCTTCATCCACTTTTGCCAAGAAAAGTACTCCAGGCAAGCCACCACCTGTGTCTTCAGATCCTATTTTTCAACACATTGTTGATGATGGTTCTTTCCCCCCATTTTTGAAAATTCCTTCTTCCCCCATCGCTGAAGAAGTGGTTGTTTTTGTTTCCATTGATAATCAGGTTAATACTATTTATAGCAATGTCAGTACTAGTTTAGTATCATCCTCACCAAATTGGTTGAAGAAGGTTGTAGATAAGAAGAGAAAATATGTGCCCATTGTTACAGTTGAGATAGATACAGTTGCTAAGTTGTGACCACTTCTAAGCCCAAAAAGGCCAGGAGGATGTCAAGGATGGTCAATGATGCTACCACTAGACATCAGATGCTAGAAATTGTAGACCCTGTGAAAGATTTGAATAAATAAGATATTACTGAAGCTGATTATAAAATAAGTCACATTGATTTGGGTCCTTCCACTTTGGAGGGGGATTCATATCATGCTAATTTTTATGTCAATGCTTTAATCAAAAGAGCCAAAGAAGAAAGGAAGGAGAATATAAAGCTTCAGTCTCAAATTCTATCATTAAGCAAATTCATTCAATCCATTGTATCACCCACACCACAAGAAGCATCCAATTTAGAAGTGATTGGAATTGATGCCAGCACTATTCAGGAAGTTAAAAAGAATCAAAACTTTGCTAAGGCTATTGTAGAGTGGGTTGAAAAGTTATCTTGTGATATGTTATTCTTCTTAACCAAGATGATACAGAGTTACTCCCAGGTCCATGGCAAAAGAACAGAGTTGATCAGTGAGCTCCAGCAAATGAGGAGAGAACAAGGTAGTACTTAGGTACTTTCAAAAGAGGTTGTTGAACTAATAGCCTTGGATCCTATAACACTCATGAAAGTAGGTTTAGCTAATGTTCCCCATGAGATTGACCCATCTTGGGCTGATTCGTTGGATTGGAAGCTAAATATGTATGACAATCTTATAGAGCAAATTAATAAAGCATTGTAAGATTATCTGGATCTGATGATTGGTATTCAAAGGGATTGCTGGACACTGGATGTGAATATCCTAGATGAATTTGGAGGAAATTTGTGAGACCCTAAAGATATCACTATGGAAGCCAAAGATATGATTTATAAAGAACTTGCTAGTCCAAAGACTGTTTCTGGTGAATCACTGGGCAAATTGGGTTTGATTCAGGTTTACCTTAGAGGATTTAGAAATAGGGATGGGCTCATTCAGGAAAATATGGTAGGAGTAAACAAAACTTTGGCAAAGTTTAGAACGAGGCTACAAATCACCTCAACACCAGGGAGTAAGAACATCACAGTTGTCATCACAAAATATCAGGAGTATAGTTTAAGAGTAAAAGTACGTGAAGCAATGGCTGAAGACCAAGGTGGCAAAAGTGTCGAAGACCCCAAAGAAAACAAGGTGGTGGCGAATTGGTTTTGTTTTCTTTCATGCATTTCAAGTATTGGGCTCTTGAACTTCTTAAAAGACTTTATTTTAATGGTTGTCCTCAAGAAACCGTTTTATTTCTAAAGACAGTTATTTTATGTATGGTTATAAATATGCTATAGGTGAAGTAGTATGGATCTTTCTTTTTAGGCAAAACTTTGATTTTCTCAATTAAGTTAGATACTGTTGTTACTTATTTCGATCTCTTTCAATATAAAAAAGATATATTGTTGAATGGTTCGAGCATATATGGTCTTTGAGCTATGGTGTTTTGCATCATCATTCTTCTTATGTTGAATGTTATGTCAATGGTTTTCTTCCTTTTTATATTGGAGGCTTCAGTTGTTGATCTTATTACTATGGATATCTATCTTCGAATAAATATGTCATGGTGATGGGAAATTGAATTCTTTATTTGAATAGATGTATGAAGTCTTTGAGCTTATTATAGTCATTTGATTCATTTTAGATGTGTGGGATTTCCTTTCAAATCTTTCTGGTTAAAAGCAGTACCTTTTCTTTCTTTCTAGTTAAAAGTAACATATAATTTAATTCATTGCATATCATCCAAAGGTAGCTACCACCTTGTAAAATAAGCAGAGAGTTAGTTATAAAACACCATTGTAACTGACTCAACTGTGGTTACATTTGTCATTGTTTGGGCATGAGAATATAGAGTGAAATGACAAATTTATCAACCAACAAGTCATTAAGATACAAAACAATCCAAAGTGTATTGAAGCAGATTTAGAGTATTACAAAGGTTTGTTACAACAAATATCACAATATGAATCACAACATGGAGTGGTTCTACTAGTCAAGCATCAGTAATATATATCAACCCCATCTTCATAAATGGACTAGGTCCATTTTTTATTTTCTTGCTGAAGGGAGACATAGTCCTTATCAGTATTTATTTGTTTTCTTCATCTGCCAACTAGTAGAGTCATTGAAGAATAGAAACACTAAAAATGAGAGAGGAGATAAGAGTGACTTGGGTTTACAACATGGTAAGATGACCCCAAGTCATCCTCCATAACATTATGCCCCTAAGGAACAACACACAACAATTACAATAAGAGAGAGGAATAGAAGAACAGAGAAACAAATAGAAGAATGGTCACAACAGAGGTGGTCTCTTTGTATCCTTGTCCTTACAAGAGTATCAAGGGTCATCCAAAGAGACCTAAAAAACATTTAACACAATATTAGGGAACACAACACAACATTATAAACATATATATCGAGGAAGAGGCCACCCTTGAGAGCAATAGGCATAGGTGCTACATCGAGTGTGGTGAAATGAGAGAGAAATACTTACCTATTTCAATAGGATGTCTCCTAGCAGACAATCCATGTCTATCATCTCAAGATATATCATATTGAGTTTTAGACTTGTTGATATTGTATTAACATTAAGTTTAGGATGATGATAAGCTTTGGTGGGCTTCAAAGAATGGTATCCAATACTAGCTGACTAGTGAATTCCAGCAACTTGTAAAGGTACTTTGATTCCTTGTTGATTTACACCACAACCATTACCTACATAGTTGTAGTTCTTATAAAGGATTTTAATTTCTCAACCATAAAGAGATGCCATTTCCGTAAAAGATGGTGGAGCTTCATAAGTCTCATAATCTATAGTATTAGTAAGAGTGTTGTCTTCCTTGTTAACTATAGAAGTTTGAGATTCTTTACCTATGTTTCCACATATTGTTTACATGAGATCGATGCAACTTTCAATGTTTCAGTGTTATTAATCTTATACTCCCCTATGAAAGTAGGAGTAAAATCTAATGAACCCCAATCATCACCAAGAAATGCATTCGATGATGGTTGAGAATATTTAACAACACTATTTGTGGCAAGAGGTTGTGATGAATTAGGTTTTAAATTGTTTAGAATCTTATGATCACTGATTTCTTTTTTGTGTTATAATATGTAAACAACTTTTTGGTTCTGGATCAGCTTCAATGGTTTGAAGTTTATTTGTGTAAATAAATTTTATTGATCGATGAAGGGAAGATGGAACTACCCCCATGGTGTGAAATATCCATGGTCTTCCTAGAATCATATTATATGAAAGAGCACCAAGCATAACATGAAAAAGAGTAGACAATGTCACGGGTCCAACCTTTACAGGTAAAGTTATAGTACCCAGGTATGGTCTACCAACATTATCAAAGCCACAAATGTTCAACTTATCTGGTTTAATTAACTTTGTATCAATGTTGATCTTGTGTAACAAATCAACACCACAAACAATAAGAGTTGATCCATTATCAACCATAACTCGCTTTATCAACTTTTTGTTTATAGTGACAAAGATTATAAGAGGATCATATTGTTTCTAAACTTCTAGAGAGGGTAACTCATGTTGTTGAAATAGAATTTCTATTACTGTTGCATGCATACAATCTCACAGAGTTGCTACATCATTAGGCTTAACATTAGGTGGTACAATCACCTTTTGTAAAGCTTCCTAGAGTATTCTGTGGTATGTAGGTGATGTTTGTATGAGTTCCCAAAGTGAGATCTTAGCTGGAGTAGCATGAAGCTTCTCAAAAAGATCATAATCTTGACCAACCTTCTGTGTTAAACAAGGTGGTTGAGGAAGCATAGGTTGAGAAGTTGGTAAAGTGATCAGAATGTTTGACTATTGTTTATTGTGTTTATTATTTCATGTATTGTATGTGTGAGAAACCACATTGTGATAGGGTTGTTGTGACACATTTTGATACACTTGATTTCCTTGAGTAATTTGTTTTGCAACATTAAGAATGTAACCCGGGGGTCTAGGTGTGTTGGAGCACCTTGAACCATAATCACCAGTTTGAAGTGAGGAGGCACATTGGGTGCCCCATGCACAATGAGTTTAGGAACATTGATACACTTATCCACTATCCCCTTAGTGAGTGGAATAAGTCTATTAGTGATGATTGAATTAATAGTGGTTTTACTTTGTTTAAGCTCAACATCCATCCCTAAAGGATTTAATGTGAGAGACCTTTCTTTATCCACCAATGCTTCATCTGTTGAAGGGAGAGCATTGGGATGAAGAGAGGGTAGGGTTCTTTTAGCCTCATATGTCTGAGAGATAATGTCCCTGATATCATCATGAAATGTAGTAGAAGTAGCAGAAGAATCATCACCATAATCTTTCTCATGATAACTCATGGAGATGAATTTAGTAAGGTCTTCTAATACTGAAGGACGTGCATTCATGAGAATTATGAAGTTATTAAAATTAGATACATAATCAAGGATTTCAAATGAAGAACCTTTAAAGATATCCTTATCACACATGGATTGTACATGAGTCAAAACATAAGGATACATATTAACAAATTTGTAAAAACTTTCAAAATCTTTGATATATGCATGCAAGGATTCTAAAGAGGAACGATTAGAAGATGCCATCACAACACCAGTTTGAGGAAAAATGGGTTTTTGAAAATCAATAACACACTAATTTAACTTTAAACAAAGTGAGTATGATGCAAATAGTGCTTTACAACCAGGTAATATGAATTATTTAAAAGTTTACTTAAAGAATTATGAAGAAAGTGTGTAAAACCCTTAATGTTGAAATACACACTGTGTAATTACAAATTTTGAAATTTTAATGCAAGAACACTCAATGAGGAAACACTATAACTCAAAATCAGATTTGAATGAGTGTCTAAAGAGAGTATAAAAATCTGAAATAAGATTTTGATTACCAACCCTAGCTTTTGCAAAAAAAAACTAGGTTATATGAAAAATGCAAGTTTTCAACAAAACCCTAGCAAATGAAATATGCAAATGCAAGGTGTGATATCATGAAATGATTAATTGCTGTAATTTGTCTCAGATATGATGTATAAATCATATTTTCAAATGCTTCAAATGATATGCAGTGAAAATAATGCAAAACTATGCATTTATGCAAGCCTAGAATGCTTCTTTTTTCAATTTTTCAAAATGCATGCAAGATTTTCCAATGAAGAATGATAAGTATGATATGAAGTAATGCAAAATCTGATTTAAACTCTCAGCAAGATGCAAATTCTTTAAAACATGGGTTCACCAAAATGTTATGTATAGTAAAAAAAGGGGTGAATGCAAACATGTAAGTACATTGGATAAAACCCTCCTTTCACTATAAAATTCATGGACAAAACCAAGCTAAGTCACTTCAAGAGGCAAGAGGGCATAGCTATAGATTTTGTTCTCTTCTTTTTTAAGGAAAGATAATATTTAATCAAGCCATTTATGAAACCCTAGGTCAACTAATGCACAAAACCCTAGATTTGTAAAGATCTGATCATAACAGGAGATATAGAGTAGATATTCATAAACTAACTTCACAAGAGTGATCAGAGAGATGTTAGAACATGTTCCTCAGAAGATGAAATGTTGAAAGACTCTGGGTCTAGTGCCTGAGTCTAGAAAGTCCCGATCTCTGAAAGCTCAAAACTAGAAAAATATTGTAAATGATGCTTTGATATTGTTTTTGGAGTTTGTTTTAGCTGCTGGACACTAGGGCTAGTGCCCAAGTCTGCTACAATAGAATTTCCAAACTTAGTTTTCAAATCTTGAATCTTTATCCCTTGAACAACCTTCATGTACCTTCACTTCTACAATTCTCCCATCTATAACTTACACACAAGAAGAAAAGGGGTTTGGACATTATGGTGTTTAGGGATTTGCCTCAGTCAAATCTTGGGTTGGCATTCAAGCTTTCCCAACACTGTTGTTAGAGAGAGAGCATGTCCTTGTAGGATAGAGGATAAAGATAATCCAAATGATGATGAAATGATTCAAACACAATGATGTCACCTTGGTGGTGAAGTCCTTAGGTAGGATGAAGATTCTTCAACTCATAAGGATGTTGATGATGATTCCAAATCTGCAACAAACACAATAATAACACAATGAATGCCTTGAATGCTCCTTTTCTCAATATTATAACCTTGCTATCATCAACTTATCACAAAATGAATTCAAATACTCACTTATATAAGCTTTCCCGTTAAACATTCATAAATTAATTGAAAAAGCTAACAAGGAAGGACCCATTTAAAAATCCTATGTTGACATCCCTTAAATTTTACCCTGACCAATCAGAGTGGACTTGGGCGTGGGTGCCCAAGTCCCAAGGTGCCTTTTTGGTTGGGACCTAAGCATTAAATGGGCCCCTAGTTCCCATTTGACATGGGTTTTGGGGGATTTCTCATTGGAATGAATGTTTTACTTGTAGAGTGTAAACACGGGAACTTAGGAGCTAAACTAGGAGGTAAAAAGGCATGTGTCCACTTTTTACTCCATAACATCCTGAAAGTTTCTAAAGCCTTTTTGAAAAAATCCATTCTGTGCATATCTTGCAATCATTGCATTCCGTGAGACAACATTTCTTTGAGGCATCATGTCAAATAGTTCATGTGCCTTATCTATGCTTCCACACTTTGCATACATGTCTCGTAGGGAAATTGCAACTACAACATCTATCAAAATTCCTATATCCTTTATGCTTTGATGGATGTCCATACCCTATTCCAAAGATCCCATTTGGGCATAGACAAGGAGGATGTTGGCTAAGGTTGTGGAATTTGGATTTACACTTGCCTATTGCATTTGCTTGAAAGTTTCTAAAGCCTTATCAAAAAACCATTTTGTGCATTTCTTACAATCATTGCATTCCATGTGACATCATTTCTTTGAGCCATCATGTCAAACAGTTCACATGCATTGTCTATGCTTCCACACTTTGTATACATGTCTCATAGGGCAGTTGCAACTACAACATCTGACAAAATTCCCATATCTGTTATGCTTTGATTGATGTCCATACCCTATTCGAAAGATCCCATTTGGGCATACACAAGGAGGATGTTGGCTAAGATTGTGGAATTTGGCTTTACACCCACCAATTGCATTTTCTTGAAAGTTTCTAAAGCCTTATCAAAAAACATTTTGTGCATATCTTGCAATCATTGCATTCCATGAGACAACATTTCTTTGAGCCATCATGTCAAACAGTTCACATGCTTCTTTTATGCTTCCTCACTATGCATACATGTCTCATAGGGCAATTGCAACTACAACATCTAACGAAATTCCCATATCCTTTATGCTTTGATGGATGTCCATACCCTGTTCTGAAGATCCCATTTGGGCACAGACAAGGAGGATGCTGGCTAAGGTTGTGGAATTTGGCTTTACACCTGCCAATTGCATTTGCTTGAAACTTTCTAAAGCCTTATCAAAAAATACATTTTGTGCATATCTTGCAATCATTGCATTCCATGGGACAACATTTCTTTGGGCCATCATGAACGGGATCAAGTCACTTCCTACAATGCATCTCTAATAATAACTATAGATTCCTAATATTTCTTTCCTTTCTCATATGTAGTCATACTAAGTCATAATGAGTAAGGATCTCAATCAGATAATAAAAGATCATTATAATCAAAGTCATGAATTCATATATATAGTCATACATCTTTATCACAACAAAAATTAATTGTAACTCCTAGACTACAAGAACAAGTATTACCAACCCAAGTATCAATCCTAGTTTCCACTTAGCCACCCTCATAGTGGAGTATATAGTTTCACAAGGGTCATGATACAACATGCACAACAACTTATAATTTCTTAATAAATTGTACTATACAACAAATTCATCCATTAGATCCTTTCAAATTAATTCTTTCCAAATCCTTACTTATACCTATGCCTCACTTATTGAACACATTACCCATAGTTGACAAATGCATGCAAGACCTACTTCACACACTAGTCCATTCCCTTCTACAAGGATAAGTGACATCTAAACTTAACTAGACTTAGATTTATTTATAACAAGGGTTATATCAACTCCAATGGGCCAAATTGCAAGTGTACAAGGGAACACCTTAACAATCAAGGAAATAATATCTATCTACAAATAACATAGCCATAATTATAGACCTATAGAATGACCATAATCTAGCCTCCAAAAATCTACCAAGATGGCAATTTTTCCAATAAAGAAATAACATTTAGTTGCACTCTCCATTAATGGGTGGATATGAAACGTGCTAGAAGGCCTCATGTTTGATCAACTCCTTAAATTTCCCCTACCACCTATGACTTGGGTTAATTAACCACGAAGACATCCATGTTGTCGGCTCACACACTTACAGTGCACATATATTAGATATAATTTATAAAGGGACTAATCCATTTGACATAGAATCTATATGAAACATAGGTTATAATCATAGGTTATAATCTTATTTTATATTATCACCAATCATTAAGTTATCAAATAGTTCACATGCCTTCTCTATGCTTCCACACTTTGCATGCATGTATCATAGGGCAATTGCAATTTAAACATCTGATGAATTTCCCATATCCTTTATGCTTTGATGGATGTCCATACCCTATTCCGAAGATCCCATTTGGGCATAGACAAGGAGGATATTGACTAATGTTGTGGAATTTGGCTTTACACCCGCTAATTGCATTTTCTTGAAAGTTTCTAAAGCCTTATCAAAAAACATTTTGTGCATACCTTGCAATCATTGCATTCCATGAGATAGCATTTCTTTGAGTAATCATGTCAAAAAGTTCACGTGCCTTGTCTATGCTTCCACACTTTGCATACATGTCTCATAGGGCAGTTGCAACTACAACATCTAACGTAATTCCCATATCCTTTATGCTTTGATGGATGTCCATACCTTGTTCCAAAGATCCCATTTTGGCATAGGCAAGGAGGATATTGGCTAAGGTTGTGGAATTTGGCAAGAAAACTTGATATGCATCCTTGAATTCAATCATAATTCATAAATTTATCATACAGTTACCTATGTGGGCCCCATTAGTGATCTCATAACATTAGTGAAAGGTAATGGCCTCCAATAGCATCGACCCAACTACACCGACGTGTTGGTGCAGTCAGTTCGGTCCCACGAGGTGGGAAGAAGAAAATATGCCTATTGGCACCTTTTCACTGCTCTCAAATGACGTATTTTGCAAGAATGCATACATTGTTGGCACGGTCAAACGGTCTAGAGTTGACCAAAACTGAGCAAGGGTATTGTACAGGGACCCAACGTCCACCTGTAGGTCTAGACAAAACATTTGTAGGTGCCATAGATCGAGAGAAAAGGCAAGTGAATTTTTTTCAACTTTTTGCTCTTTGGGCTCTTTAGAGACTCCTGCTACAACATAGCCTGGAACAATCAAGAGACCTAGGAAATGAACTGAGGTCTCTAGTAGCATCGACCCACCCACCCCGATGTGTTGGTGCAGTCAGTTCGGCCACACAAGCTGGGAAGAAGAAAATATGCATGTTGGCACCTTTTCCTTGCTCTTAAATGATGCATTTTGCAAGAATGTATACATTGTTGGCATGGTCAAATAGTTTGGAGTTGACCAAAACTAAGATAAGGTATTGTAGAGGGAATCGACATCCACCTATAGGTCCAAACAAAACATTCATAGGTGCCATAGATCAAGAGAAAAGGTAGGCAAAAGTTTTTCAACTTTTTGCTCTTTGGGCTCTTCAGAGACTCCTGGTGCAATGTAGCTTGGAAGGATTAGGAGACTTGGGGAACAAACAGAGGCCTCCCCTAGCATTCACCTACCCACCTAGATGTGTTGGCATAGTCGATTCAGCCCATGAGACAAAGAATGCAACATATGGCTCCTAGCAAGTTTCTGTTGAATGCTAATGACACTTTTTGCAACATTTCATACATCATCGCCACGGTCAAATGGTTTGGAGATAATAAAAACTGAGATAGGTTATTGTGGAGGGACTCTACATGTATTTATAGGTTTAGACAGAATAGTCATAGGTACCATAGATTTGGAGTACTAGTTCGTCATAGTTTGGTAGTTTTTTACACTTAGGTCTCTTAGGAGACTTTGTCGGAATAGTGTAGCTCGGAAGGATCGAGAGACCTGTGGAATAGACTAAGGCCTCTCCTAGCACTCACCAACCCACACAGATGTGTTGGCACTATCATTTTGGCCCCATGACACATGAAATGAAATGTATGCTTACTGACAACTTTTCATTGAACATAAATGATGTTTTTTGCAACTTTTGAAATATTATCGCCATGACTAAATGGAATGAACATTTCAAAAACTGAGAAAGGTTATTGTGGAGGTACCCTACATGATCCTTTAGGTCTAGACAAAATGTTCTTAGGTGCCACAAATTCTGAGAAGTAGTCTGTCAAAGTTTAGCAATTTTTGGCACTTAGGGCTCTTACGAGAAAGTGTCAGTATAGTGTAGCTGAGAACGATCGGGATAGTTGAGATGCAAAATAGGACCTCACCTAGCATTCACCCGCCCAATCAGATGTGTTGGCACTATCAATTTGGCCCCACGATGCATGGAACAAAATTTATGCTCGCCGACAACTTTTCATTGAATATAACTGATAGTTTTTGCATCTTTTGAAATATTGTCACCACAAGCAACTGGAATGAACATTTATAAAATTGAAAGGGACCCTATATGACCCTATAGATCTAGATGAAACATTCTTGGGTACCACAAATTTTAAGAAACAGTCTGTCAAAGTTTGGCAATTTTTGGTACTTAGGGCTCTTAAGAGAGCGTCGGCACAGTGCAACAAGGAATGATTGGGATAGTTGAGGTACAAAATAGGACCTTTCCTAGAGTTCACCCACCCACCTAGATGTGTTAGCACTGTCAGTTTGGCCCCATGATGCACGAAATGAAATTTATGCTATGAAACAACTTTTCATTGAACACAACTGATGTTTTTTGCAACTTTTGATATATTGTTGCCATGACCAAATGGAATGAACATTTCAAAAACTGAGAGAGATTATTGTGGAGGGACCCTACATGACCCTGTAAGTCTAAACATAACATTCCTAAGTGCCACAAATTCTAAGAAACAGTCCGTCAAAGTTTGGTAATTTTTGGCACTTAGGGCTCTTAAGAGAAAGCATCGGCACAATGCAGCAGGGAATGATCGAGATAGTTCAGGTGTGAAACAAGACCTTTCCTAGCATTCACCTACCCACCTAGATGTGTTGGCGCTGTTAGTTTGGCCCCACGACGTACAAAACAAAATTTATGCTATCAGACAACTTTTCATTGAACACAACTAGCGCTTTTTGCAACTTTTGAAATATTATCGCCACAACCAAATGGAATGAATATTTCAAAAACTAACAGAGGTTATTGTGGAGGGACCCTACATGACCCTATAGGTCCATACAAAACATTCCTAGGTGCCACAAATTCCAAGAAATAGTCTATCAAAGTTTTATAATTTTTGGCACTTATGGCTTTTAAGAGAAAGTGTCAGCACAGTGCAGCAAGGAACGATCAGGATAGTTGAGGTGTGAAACAAGACCTTGTCTAGCATTCGCCTGCCCACCCAAATGTGTTGGCACTATTGGTTTGGCCCCATGATGTACGGAATGAAATGTATGCTATGAGACAACTTTTCATTGAACACAACTAACGCTTTTTGCAACTTTTGAAATATTATCGCCACGACCAAATGGAATGAACATTTCAAAACCTGAGGAGGTTATTGTGGAGGGACCCTACATGACCCTATAGGTCTAGATTAAATGTTCCTAGGTGCCACAAATTTTAAGAAATAGCCTATCAAGGTTTGACAATTTTTTGCACTTAGGCCTCTTAAGAGAAAGCATTGGCACAGTTCAGCAGGGAATGATCGAGATAGTTGAGGTGTGAAACAGGACCTTGCCTAGCGTTCACCCACCCACCTAGATGTTTTGGCACTATCGATTTGGCCCAATGACATGAAATTAAATTTATGCTATGAGACAACTTTTCATTGAACACAACTGACGTTTTTTGTAGCTTTTGAAAGATTATCGCCAGGACCATATGGAATGAACATTTCAAAAATTGAGAGAGGTTATTGTGGAGGGACCCTACATGACCCTAGAGGATATCAATAGAACTGAAATTAGACAACATCAATAGAACTAAAATTAGAGACATGATCATACACATATACAAATATAAATCAGCTATGCATATAAACGACATGAGAAAGTTAGTGTACATAATCATACACATAAACAAGAGTGTTTTAAATAATCATACACATAAACAAGAGTATTGCACATAAGTATCTCATAAGAGACATGATTGTAGAGAAGGAACAAAATTTTACTTATACAAATATGCAAATCAGTTGTATATATTTACAAATGAGCATGAAATTACAAAGTTTTTTTCATTTACAATCAATCCAATGAACCATCCAAGTTTGCTCTACTCTTTATTGTGCCAATTATTGTCTCTTGGTCAGACTCACGAACCTTCCACAAGGTCTTGTTCAATGGTCTACCCCCATATTTGATCAAATGAACATTTGATGGCACAACAAGGTTAGAATAATGAAGAATCTTCCTATGTGTGTCAAAGTCCTCGAACAACCACACATCAAACTTCTTCAATAGGTACCTTCTAAGCCATGTTCCAATAATAACCACTGATCCTATAGGGTACTCGATGTTTTCTCCATCTATTACACGGGCATCTAATTTCTTTTTTTCCTCAACACAATGACACAAATAATAATTTGTTCCTTCTTCATTGTCTTCAGCTGTAATAACTGCATAAACATGCCCTACATTGATATGTACATTCAATTTCCTCAACATGATGATGATTTCTATATGCATCATGAATAAGATAGATAAATTAGTCCATCTTGGTACAATAGAGTAAAGTAATCTCATACACAAATCTCAAAATAATCATATAAGTAAAGTGGATAAATGATTATAAATTTAAAAATTTATAGTTTCCTAGGGTGATCCAACCCGAAACATAGAGATCGCACACATGTCATATGCTAGTAATCTTTTATGAATCAAGATTAAGATAAGATAACATTCGAATTACAAGTCAAGATGACATATCATACCATTCATGAACTTCATGGAGTAACTAACATTCATCATTCAGATGATATTTAAGAACGTAGCATAGCAATACAAAGGAACTTTTCCAACACTTACAATGTCTTTTAGCTCTCTCTATATATAGAAATCAACTTTTCCATACTAATTTTTTAGCATTACATCAATAGCCAAGGGTAAGTGCAGAAAGATGGCGGGCCAAAAAGGGGTCTTAAGTCACCACTTTTTTTTCTGAAATCAGGAAATACTGACTTTGGATGAGAAATTGAGCATAGTTACACTCAAAATTTTAAGATGTAACAAAAATAATGTTCGTAGTGGGGTAAGTGCAAGAAGATGGGGGGCTAAAAAGGGGTCTTAAATGGCCACTTTTTTCCTGAAATCAGGAAATACTGGCCTTGGATGAGAAATTGAGCATAGTTACACTCAAAATTTGGAGATGCAACCAAAACAATGTTCGTAGTACTCCGAGTCTACTTTCTAAACTACTATTTTTTTTTGAAAATGGCATAGATTAAGGGGTTCAAAAAAGGGAGCCACAGAAATTGGTGTTGTTTCTGTCAAAAAAACATAGCATAGCATGTTTTGTGGCTCCCTCAAAAGGTCAACTTTTTTTTGGTATTTTTAAAATCGCTTCAGTGAGAAATTAGCTAATAGCATGTAGTTTATGCCTGATTTTTCTAATAATTTTTTGATAAATATTTTTTTTTACTAATTTTCAAAGTGGACACATCCTAAAAAATAGAATTTTGGCCGTGCTACCCCTATATATTTTGAAAACTAATTGAAAATCATTTTTTTATTTTTTTAATATTTGTAGAATGGAGTCTAGTTTCTAAATATGTAATTTTTTTGAAATTTCAATGAATAGTTAATTTACAATGAAAAAAAGACCAAACAGTGGTTTTTGCCCAAAAACGGACACAAACAAAAGAAATTAATGTTGAAAGGCTTAACATTGTTAAAATGTGAAAAAAATCACATTGTCAAATAGCTAAGAGAAAGCCTAACATTACCCAGGTGTTCGATTTGTTCAACCTTGAAACACGTGCAAATCTAAAGGATAGCATGAATGAAATTATGTGAAATCTTGAAGAATATGGAAAAACACATCTGCGACTGTTCAAAAGGCACTCCAAGCCTTTGGGTTGGAAATCCAAAGCAAATCCGAAGCCCAAGGCTTGGGATTCCCAAAGCAAGAGATAATGCGAGAGCATTATAACGCGCTCGCGTTATGTTTTTCTTTGCATTTTCCTTTCTCGCAAGTCTGTTGTTTGTCATGTTTGACATAATGCGAGCGCGTTATAACGCGCTCGCGTTATGTTCCCCTTAAATTTTTTTATGTTTAAGGCTATTAATCATGTATGTACATATGTATGCCTATATGTATGTATGTATTTATGTATGCCTATATGTATGTATGTATCTATCTATGTATGCCTATATGTATCTATGTATAGTGTCGAGGGCAGAGGAGGGTAGAGATGGGAGTGAGCTAGATAGGGGAGGAGAGGGGTGGATAAGGATTGAGTGATTAAGGTTTAAGGTTGAGGGTTGAGCATTTAGGGATAGGATTTAGAGTTTAGGGATAAGGGATTAGAGTTTAGGACCTTGAGGGATTAGGGTTTAGGGTTGAGGCTTTAGGGATAGCGTTTAGGGTCAAGGGTCGAGGGATTAGGTTTAAGGTAGAGTGTTGAGGGTAGAGGGATTAGGGATAGGATTTAGGGTTGAGGGATTAGGGTTTAAGTTATAGTGTTGAGGGTTGAGGGTTTATTGATAGTGTTTAGGGTTGAGGGTTGAGGGATTAGGTTTTAGGGTTGATGGATTAGGGTTTAAGGTATAGTGTTGAGGGTTGAGGGTTTAGGGATAGGGTTTAGGGTTGACAGATTAGCATTTAATGTCGAGGTTAGGGTTAGAGCGTCGAGGGTAGAGGGATTAAGGATAGGGTTTAGGGTTGAAGGTTTAAGGATTGAGGGTTGAGGCTTTAGGGATGAGGGTTTAAGGCTTAAGATATAGTATCAAGTGTTGAGGGTGTAGCGATAGGGTTTAAGTTTTAAGGGTTAAGGGTTGAGGGATAGGGATTAGGGTTTAAGGTATAGTGTTGAGGGTTGATGGATTAGGGATAGGGTTTAGGTTTGAGGGATTAGGGTTTAGGGTTGATGAATTAGGGTTTAATATTGAGAGTTGAGGGTTGAGGGTTGAGGGTTGAGGTTGAGGGATGGGGTTAATGGTCAAGGGATTAGGGTTAAATAAGAGTGTCGAGGGTAGAGGGATTAGAGATAGGGTTTACGGTTGAAGGTTTAATGATTTAGGGTTGAGGCTTTAGGGATGAAGGTTAAGGGATTAGGGTTTAAGATATAGTGTTAACTATCAAGCATGTAGGGATAGGTTTTAGGGTTCAAGTTTTAAGAGTTAAGGGTCAAGGGATCAGAGTTAAGGGTTGAGGGATTAGGGTTTGATGTTGAGGGTTGAGTACATTAAAGTTTGAGGGTTAAGGGTTTTAGGATAGGGTTGAGGGTTGAGGGATTAGGGTTAAGGGATAGGGTTGGAGGATTTAGGGATAAGGGATTAGGGTTTAAGGTATAGTATCGAGCTTGTTGAGGGTCTAGGAATAGGGATAACATTTAGGGTTTAGGGATGAGGGATTAGAGTTGAGGGATGATGAATGACGGATTAGGGTTGAGGGATTAGGGTTTAGGGATAAGGTTTAGGATTAGGGTTGATGGATTAGGGTTTAAGGTATAGTGTTGAGGGTTTAGGGATAGGGTTTAGGGTTGAGGGATTAGAGTGAAGGGTTGAGGGATTAGGATTTGAAGTTGAGGGTTGAGGATTTAGGGTTTAGGGTTTAGGGATAGGGTTGAGGGTCGAGGGATCAGAGTTAAGGGTTGAGGGATTAAGGTTTGACGTTGAGGGTTGAGGGTTGAGGTTCAAGGGTCAAGGGTTTAGGGATAGGGTTAAGGGTCAAGGGATTAGGGTTAAAGTAGAGTGTGGAGGGTGTAAGGATTAAGGATAGGGTTGGAGGGTTTAGGGATAAGGGATTAGGGTTTAAGGTATAGTATCGAGTCTGTTGAGGGTTTAGGAATAGGGATAGCATTTAGGGTTGAGGGATTAGGGATTAGAGTTGAGGGATGATGGATTAGGGGTGAGGGTTGAGGGATTAGGGTTTAGGGATAAGGTTTAGGGTTGAGGGTTGAGGGATTAGAGTTTAAGGTATAGTGTTGAGGGTTGAGGGTTTAGGGATAGGGTTTAGGGTTGACGGATTAGGGTTTAGGGTTGATGGATTAACATTTAATGTCGAGGTTAGGGTTAGAGTGTCGATGGTAGAGGGATTAGGGATAGGGTTTAGGGTTGAAGGTTTAAGGATTTAGGGTTGAGGCTTTAGGGATTAGGGTTTAAGGCTTAATATATAGTGTCAAGTGTTGAGGGTGTAGGGATAGGGTTTAAGTTTTAAGGGTTAAGGGTTGAGGGATAGGGATTAGGGTTTAAGGTATAGTGTTGAGGGTTGATGGTTTAGGGATAGGGTTTAGGTTTGAGGGATTAGGGTTTAGGGTTGATGAATTAGGGTTTAATGTTGAGAGTTGAGGCTTGAGGCTTGAGGCTTGAGGCTTGAGGTTGAGGGATAGGGTTAATGGTGAAGGGATTAGGGTTCAAGTATAGGGTTGGAGGGTTTAGCGATAAGGGATTATGGTTTAAGGTATCGTATCGAGCCTGTTGAGGGTCTAGGAATAGGGATAGTGTTTAGGGTTTAGGGATGAGGGCTTAGAGTTGAGGGATGACGGATGATGGATTAGGGTTGAGGGATTAGGGTTTAGGGATAAGGTTTAGGATTAGAGTTGAGGGATTAGGGTTTAAGGTATAGTGTTGAGGGTTTAGGCATAGGGTTTAGGGTTGAGGGATTAGAGTCAAGGGTTGAGGGTTGAGGGTTTAGGGTTTAGGGTTTAGGGATAGGGTTGAGGGTCAAGGGATTAGAGTTAAGGGTTGAGGGATTAAGGTTTGACATTGAGGGTTGAGGGTTGAGGTTCGAGGGTTAAGGGTTTAGGGATAGGGTTGAGGGTCGAGGGATTAGGGTTAAAGTAGAGTGTGGAGAGTGTAAGGATTAGGGATAGGGTTGGAGGGTTTAGGGATAAGGGATTAGGGTTTAAGGTATAGTATCGAGTCTATTAAGGGTTTAGGAATAGGGATAGCATTTAGGGTTGAGGGATGAGGGAATAGAGTTGAGGGATGATGGATTAGGGTTGAGGGTTGAGGGATTAGGGTTTAGGGATAAGGTTTAGGGTTGAGGGTTGAGGGATTAGGGTTTAAGGTATAGTGTTGAGGGTTGAGGGTTTAGGGATAGGGTTTAGGATTGACGGATTAGAGTTTAGGGTTGACGGATTAGCATTTAATGTCAAGGTTAGGGTTAGAGTGTTGAGGGTAGAGGGATTAGGGATAGGGTTTAGGGTTGAAGGTTTAAGGATTTAGGGTTGAGGCTTTAGGGATGAGGGTTTAAGGCTTAAGATATAGTGTCAAGTGTTGAGGGTGTAGGGATAGGGTTTAAATTTTAAGGGTTAAGGGTTGAGGTATAGGGATTAGGGTTTAAGGTATAGTGTTGAGGGTTGATGGTTTAGGGATAGGGTTTAGGTTTGAGGGATTAGGGCTTAGGGTTGATGAATTAGGGTTTAATGTTGAGAGTTGATGGTTGAGGCTTGAGGGTTGAGGCTTGAGGTTGAGGGATAGGGTTAATGGTCAAGGGATTAGGGTTAAGGGATAGGGTTGGAGGGTTTAGGGATAAGGGATTAGGGTTTAAGGTATAGTATCGAGCCCGTTGAGGGTCTAGGAATAGGGATAGCGTTTAGGGTTTAGGGATGAGGGATTAGAGTTGAGGGATGATGGATGACGGATTAGGGTTGAGGGATTAGGGTTTAGGGATAAGGTTTAGGATTAGGGTTGAGGGATTAGGGTTTAAGGTATAGTGTTGAGAGTTTAGGGATAGGGTTTAGGGTTAAGGGATTAGAGTGAAGGGTTGAGGGATTAGGATTTGACGTTGAGGGTTGAGGGTTTAGGGTTTAGGGTTTATGGATAGGGTTGAGGGTCGAGGGATTAGAGTTAAGGCTTGAGGGATTAGGGTTTGATGTTGAGGGTTGAGGGTTGAGGTTCGAGGGTCAAGGGTTTAGGGATAGGGTTGAGGGTCGAGGGATTAGGGTTAAAGTAGAGTGTGGAGGGTGTAAGGATTAGGGATAGGGTTAGAGGGTTTAGGGATAAGGGATTAGGGTTTAAGGTATAGTATCGAGTCTATTGAGGGTTTAGTAATAGGGATAGCATTTAGGGTTTAGGGATGAGGGATTAGAGTTGAGGGATGATGGATTAGGGCTGAGGGTTGAGGGATTAGGGTTGAGGGATAAGGTTTAGGGTTAAGGGCTGAGGGATTAGGGTTTAAGGTATAGTGTTGAGGGTTTAGGGAGGGTTGAGGGTCGAGGGATCAAAGTTAAGGGTTGAGGGATTAGGGTTTGACATTGAGGGTTGAGGGTTGAGGTTCGAGGGTCAAGGGTTTAGGGATAGGGTTGAGGGTCAAGGGATTAGGGTTAAAGTATAGTGTGGAGGGTGTAAGGATTAGGGATAGGGTTGGAGGGTTTAGGGATAAGGGATTAGGGTTTAAGGTATAGTATCGAGTCTGTTGAGGGTTTAGGAATAGGGAAAGCATTTAGGGTTTAGGGATGAGGGATTAGAGTTGAGGGATGATGGATTAGGATTGAGGGTTTAGGGATTAGGGTTTAGGGATAAGGTTTAGGGTTGAGGGCTGAGGGATTAGGGTTTAAGGTATAGTGTTGAGGGTTTCTTTGGTCAAATGTAGATTTATGGGTTCGATTATATTGATTGCCTCTCCAGTTTTGGGGTGTGGATGTTTTGGAATCAAACAGGAGGTCTTCAGGAGACTTTGTGGAAGTGGATTGGAAATCACTTGACAGAACCCCTCCTATTTATGCTTGGATAAGGATTTGTCACAAACTAGAACTTCTACTTCCAAAGAAGATCTATCTTTCTTCCTCGATGGGCATTTTCTATCAAGAACTTGATTATGAGGGCTTTCCCCTTCATTGTTATGCCTATCATATGGTGGAGCATCTGGCAAGCTCTTGCAGGAAACAAGAAAAGTTCTCCCTCAAAAACTTTGTGGTCATTCAAGTCTGAAGGGGAAGGTTTGGAAAGAGATGTGATCAATGCAAAGGATGTGATCAATTTATAGCAGGAAAAAATGTGAGCGCATTATAACGCGCTCTTGTTTTGTCTTGCTATTGAAACAATAAAAAAGTGTTGACCCCCATGATCCAGGCCCACATGCTCTATTTTCTTACTGATTCTACGCGTGCTCTGACAAAAAAGAAGTGCTTTCATGTTGTTGGGAAGTTCACATGCACATTTGACACATTGTACCACCTTTGCATGATCTTTCCACCACCTTTTCTACTTTGCCAACTTGAGAAGGAGGAAATAACATAGTTTTCACACCAAGTTTGATATATATCTATTCAAGTTTCAATTTTTGTAGTGTTGCAATGTTAATTGTGATTCAATTTTAGGAATTCAACATTATAGATTAGTTAATAGTATTGTTGTTAGTAATTATATTTGAGTGTTATTCAATTTAACATTGAAAAGGAAGCAAGTGGTGAAAAACTCAAATTGTTGAGGAGTTTGATGCAAGAAGAAAAAAACACTACATAATTGGGTACTCTCTCCATTCAAATCTTCATTTTTTAGGTATGTCAAGTCTTTACATGCATGTTCTTTACATTTTCCTTATTTCAGATTGAATTACTTCATCATGCTTTATCATACATGTTTAAAATAGACACATTCCCAATCAAGCAAGCATCCTACAATCTCACATGATGCCATGTATACTTTCTACACTTGGGCTCTTTAATAATTATGTGTAATAAACAGACCTTAACATACCATGATGTCAAACTATACAAGAATAAATCCTTACAACATAATAAAAATACAATCCCACTATTATCTTGTATTCATTTCTTAGGAACTAATATTGGTCTCTTTATCATGCTACAGACAAATTCTCTGTCATGCCAAGGAAACGATCAAGAATTAAACCAACACAGGAAGAGATAGAAGCGAAGAATGCAAAGAAAGCAGTGGCTATGAGGGAACTTTGTGAGAAGAGGAAATTGGACATGATAAATGAAGACATACCAATTGATGAGGAACCACAACCATCACAAAGAGATATGGTATTGGCGACACAAAGAGAACGAAAGCAAAAACTTCGTGGTATGAGAGATTTGAATACCATAGTTGGAGACACATCCTCTACCGCAAGTCAACATGTAGGGACACCATCTACCACATCTCAAGTTCAGAGTACATCATCACTCACATGTGATGAAGGAGGTACACCATCGTTCCCACCTCAACCTCAAGGTATGTCATCTATTCTATCTTCGATCGAGGGTATGCCATCTAACCCATCTTATTTAAATATTGATGAAATTCCTAATGTTGAGATGAATTTACCTAACTTAACACCACCTAGAATTTTGCATAGAAAGCCAAAGTATTTGATTGATATTGATGAGAATATTTTGCAGCCAATGGAAGGTAAGATTCCAAAACGCACTTGTAGAAGATATGCTAATAAGATTTGGAGATTGTTCTTTGAAAAGTTAAATGAGACTGCAAGATGTCAACTATTTGTTGAAATGATGCGAAGTATAAAGTATAGGTCTATCATGAAGATTCTTGGGTTGAGAACATCAGAGGCTTCAAGTGAAAAATCTATTGTCAAGAATCTAATGAGTGCGTATGAGAGTGTGGGTAACACCTCATGCACAAAAGATAGTAATGCAACAGGGCATGTGATTACATCGACTATAGTAAGTAGTCAAACGAGGAAAGCTTGTCTCATTAGAAAGACGAGTCAACAATTAAGAATTAATAGGAAAACTTTATCAAGAGCCGTTGGAAGACGCCAAAGAATTGAGGACACTAATGCCAATGAATTATGGGTGTTCTCGGGGAGACTACCACGAAAAGATAAACCAATTGTTGAAGCATTGAGATTGCTAATTGAAAACTTTTGGAAGAATTACACAAGGGTATCTCTGAATCAAAGGGATGTAGTAAGAAGGAGAATCAGTAGTCAGAACCGCGAGCCACATCCAAAGCATTTTTTGGATGAGACTCAAACACAGTTTTATGGTAAATTTCTAGAGAAGTATCCTCAAATTAAAATTTGTCAAAGATATTTTAAAATGCTAAAACCTTTCTATGTTAAGATAAATCACACACGCACTACTTGTTGTAGATTACATGTTGAATTTTCTAACCATTTTGATGCTTATAGGTCTATATGTTTAGATATGCATACTAACAATGATTTGTAGGGTTGTACCATATGTGCCCCACCAACATCTTCAAGTGACTTCATATCAAGAATTTTATGTGAAAGAGAGGAAGGTCAAATATTCTACAAGAAATTATGCTTGGATGGCACATGTCATCATTGCGGTGGCTTGCAACATTTGCCAATATGTGAACATATGGAAAGAACACATGCGGTTAGAAATGAACTAGTAGAGTTTGACAAGTATAAAATAGTGGCATACAATACAAAAGATGGTAAAGAAGCAAAGAGTGTGAATTGGTTATTGAAAAGATTCCAATGTATCAGTTTATGCCTATATTTTGTGACAGCATAGTGTATGAGTATGCAAGACATGCCCATAGAGCTCGATGGTTGGACTTGCAATTCAAGTTATGCAAGGACACATTTCCAGTTGGTAGCATTGTTTCAGTCGTCGACTTTGCAGAGAACTACAGTCTACAACCACAGCGTGAGGTGCAATCACAATATTACAACTCCACACAGGTTTCTATATTTGTTCACATCGCATTCATTCATGCTAATGATAGTACAGAGGATGACAAGAAGATCATAAGGGAGTATAATTTCTATATTAGTGATGATCGCACGCATTCTACGGAGTTCGTGCAAGGTTGCTTTCAGGTGTTCTACAATGATTTGGCTAGAAGGGGCATATCATTCAGTCAGCATATCATATGGTCAGATAACTGTGCGTCACAATTCAAGAACTCACAGAATTTCTATTGGCTGAGTACGAGGCATAATTTTACAGGTATTCAGCATATGTGGAACTTTTGTGAGGCCGGACATGGAAAGGGGGAGCATGATGGTGCAGAAGCATGTATCAAAAGAGCCATAGCACGAGAAGAATTAAAGTATAAAGACAATGCAAAGTTGACAGATGCAAAATTGATTGTCGAGTGGTCTAATGCTTCCATGGGTCCAAGTAATGAAGGTAAGTCTTCAGTTCGTAGATTTTTTTGGTTGATAGATGATACTAACATTGCACCATATGAGGACTGTTGTACACTGACAGGATCAAATGAGATGCACTCTTTCAAAATCTCAATTACAGGTTCATGGATTATCTATACACGAAAGATGTCATGCTTTTGTTCTTACTGTAGAATTCAAGTCTAGGATGAGTGTGAGTCAAAGGAGTGGGTTGACGAATGGTAGTTAAGTTATCTTAGCCCACTTGACACGTATCGACCCCCGACAGCACTAGAACTAACACAGATGGAATCATTAGTTGACTTTGACCACATATCAGATTTAGTTCAACCAGGTAATATAGGGCACGTATATGCATCTAATTTCATCTAGTTCAACCAGGTAATGTCATCTTACTTTGTAGTATTTTTGTAATATTGACTAATTTCATCTAATTTGCTACACATATCAATGTAGGGAATGTATATGCAATTATTGTAGATGAAGATAATGAAGAAGGAACAGATTATTACTTATGTCGTTGTGTTAAGGCCAAAAATAAATTGGAGGCTCCTGTTACAGATGGAGAAAACATCGAATACCCTACAGGCTCAGTGATTATTACTGGAACATGACTTAGAAGGTACCCACATAAGAGTGTTAATATTTGGTTGTTTCAGGACTTTGACATGCATCAGAAGATTCTTCATTACTCGAACCTTGTCATGGCATCCAATGTTCATTTGATAAAGTATCAAGGTAGACCTTTGAACAAAATCTTGTGGAAGGTGCATGAGTCTGACCATGAAGCAATACTTGACACAATAAAGAGTAGAGTAGACCCGGATGGTTCATTGGATTAATTTGTAAGTATTCACATTGATTTTGTAAAGTCATGTAACATTGAGTTGTAAGTATGCACATTAATTTGTAAGGTTTGACTTTTTTTATTTCCTCCTGCATTTTTACACATATACACATTTTTACATCATAATGTTATGCATTTTTGGTGTCCTACTCCTGATGCGACCAAACTCATAACTCACCCTACTTCCTCTAGACACCATTTGATGATCTCTCCAACACTCTGGATCCAAGGTGCCCAATCATGATGATGACCTATATACCATTCTCCCAAGCTGTTCATAATGAATGAAAATAAGACCAAGGACGCCCAAGCTTAATAGACTTATTTCTTTCAATTTTGATGATTCAAACTCTTGCAAAATGACATCCACTTTCATGCCTTTAGATCTTCCTTCACATACAAGGCACCAAATCAAGTTGAAAAATCTACATAAGGGCACTAAAATGGATGAAAGGAGACATGAAATGTGCCTTAGGACTCAATGCTAAGGTTTGAGCCATTAAAGTCTCTTGATATTAGGTGGTCATGATGATGAAACTTAGAGCTTTTTCCTTTCCTAGGCGCTCATCTAAGATTTTTGAATGATAAGGAGCGCCTCGACCTCTATAATGTACATTGGGTGCCAAAATCAAGGTGATTTTAAGTTAATTTGAGTCATTTGGGGTCAGTTTGAGTCTTTGAGTCGTGTTGCAAAAAAGTGTCAATGTTGTCAAGTTGCACAAAGCAACTTTTGCATTTTTGGTGTCTTATTCCTGATGTGACCAAACTGACTGTTCCAACGCATCTAGATGGGTACATTTAGGCTAGGCATGGTCCCATTTTTCACCCAAACATGTCAAAACAGTCCGAGCTACATTGTACCGACGATATCCCTGAAGAGTCCAAAGTGCAAAAAGGCAGCAATCTTTGACGAGATGTTACTCAAAAATTGTGTCACTTAGAAACATTCTATCTAAGGCAACACAATCATGTAGAGTGCCTCTACAATAACCTCTCTCAGTTATTTATATCTCTGAGGCATTTTCTCGTGGTGAAAGGTTTTCTATTGCCCCAAAAATTGTCAGAAAGAGGCAGTGTAAAGTTGCAAAGGGGTGTAACTTTTGTCCTACTCCTGATGTGACCAAACTAATTTTCTAGCACATCTGGATGGGTACATTTAGGCTAGGCATGGTCCTATTTTTCACCCAAACATGTCGAAACAGTCTGAGCTACATTGTACCGACGATATCCCTAAAGAGTCCAAAGTGTAAAAAGGCAACAATCTTTGATGAGATGTTACTCAAAAACCATGTCACTTAGAAACATTCTGTTTGAGGCAAACCGATCACGTAGAGTGCCTCTACAATAACCTCTCTTAGTTTTTTATATCTCTGAGGCATTTGCCTGTGGTGAAAGGTTTTTTGCTGCCCCAAAAATCGTCAGGAGGCAGTGTAAAGTTGCAAAGGGGTGTAACTTTCATCCTACTCCTGATGTGACCAAACTGATTGTTCCAACACATCCGGATGGGTACATTTATGCCATGCATGGTCTTATTTTTCACCCAAACATGTCGAAACAGTCCTAGCTACATTGTACCGACGATATCCCTAAAGAGTCCAAAGTGTAAAAAGGTAGCAATCTTTGATGAGATGTTACTCAAAAACTGTATCACCTAGAAACATTCCATCTAAGGCAACACGATCATGTAGAGTGCCTCTACAATAACCTCTCTTGGTTTTTTATATCTCTGAGGCATTTGCCCGTGGTGAAAGGTTTTCTGCTACCCCAAAAATCGTCAGAAGGAGGCAGTGTAAAGTTGCAAAGGGGTGTAACTTTTGTCCTACTCCTGATGTGACCAAACTGACTATTCCAACGCATCTGGATGGGTACATTTAGGCTAGGTATGGTCCTATTTTTCACCCAAACATGTTGAAACAGTCCAAGCTACATTGTACCGACGATATCCCTAAAGAGTCCAAAGTGCAAAAAGGTTGCAATCTTTGACGAGATGTTACTCCAAAACCATGTCACTTAGAAACATTCCATCTAAGGCAACATGATCACATAGAGTGCCTCTACAATAACCTCTCTCAGTTTTTTATATCTCTGAGGCATTTACCCGTGGTGAAAGGTTTTCTGCTGCCCCAAAAATCGTCAGAAGGAGGTAGTGTAAAGTTACAAAGGGGTGTAACTTTCATCCTGCTCCTGATGCAACCAAACTAACTATTCCAACGCATCCAAAAGGGTACATTTAGGCTAGGCATGGTCCTATTTTTCACCCAAACATGTCGAAACAGTTCGAGCTACATTGTACCGACGATATCCCTGAAGAGTCCAATGTGTAAAAAGGCAGCAATCTTTGACGAGATGTTACTCAAAAACTGTGTCACTTAGAAACATTCTGTTTGAGGCAACGCAGTCACATAGAGTGCCTCTACAATAACCTCTCTCAATTTTTTATATCTCTGAGGCATTTGCCCGTGGTGAAAGGTTTTCTGTTGCCCCAAAAATCGTCAGAAGGAGGTAGTGTAAAGTTGCAAAGGGGTGTAACTTTCGTCCTGCTCTTGATGTGACCAAACTAACTATTCCAACACGTCCGGATGGGTACATTTAGGCTAGGCATGGTCCTGGTTTTCACCCAAACATGTCAAAACAGTCCGAGCTACATTGTACCGACGATATCCCTGAAGAGTCCAAAGTGCATAAAGGTAGTAATCTTTGATGAGATGTTACTCGAAAACCATGTCACTTAGAAACATTCCGTCTGAGGCAACACGATCACATAGAGTGCCTCTACAAGAACCTCTCTCAGTTTTTTATATCTCTGAGACATTTGCCCATGGTGAAAGGTTTTCTGTTGCCCCAAAAATCATCAGAAGGAGGTAGTGTATTAAGTCAGGATGAAAGCCTATTCACTCTAGGTGCCAATCTCAAGTTGTATAATCATGAATGGGCACCTAGAGCAATAAGGCACTACATCATGGTTCCAGGACCTTGAAATGGCGCCCAAGCATGTAGGAGGAATTTTTAAGGAGCCAGAATGGTTTTGAAACTCTAAGGAACTAGTCCAAAGACTCTATGGTGCCATCTTGATACCATTGAGTCAACTTTGGAACTCAAACATATTGAAACAAGGTCTAGGAAGGTAGGAGCCATCTCTTGCCAGTTCAACCTCTCAAATGCGCCAACATTGAAAAGACTCTTAATGAGCGCCTAAGTTTGAATTGATCTTGTGATTGAAATTTTGGTGATGTATTGGTGCAAGATGATCTTCAGTTGAAGCAATGTAAGTTTCAGGAAGGGTTTAGAAGTTATCAACCTCTTCACTAAGTTAGGCGCACTTTACAAGCTTTCTTACCCAAGAGTTGCACCTCATTAAGACAAGGCGCATCTTAACCTCTGGGACTTTTCCAAAGAAGCGCTTCACTTTATTAGCACCTTTGGACCTTGTTTTGCATTCTGAAAGAGAAGGCACACTTTGGAGGCATTTCTAATCTAGATTGATGCCTAGGTATAGTCATCTCTTTGGAGCATTACAATGTGTTTTAAAATGAAGGAGGACATTTCATAAGTTGGGGAATTGATCACTAAAGACCTTGGAGTGTTTGAATTACTCTAAGGAAGAAGGCGTATTTCCATGGAGTAGCATACTCTAGATAGCACCTAATGCCATCAAGGCACAATTCCACCCTCACTTTGGTGCCTATCATCAAGAAGGGGCATTGGGCATTCCTTGAACAGTTCTGAGCATTTGAAGTTCATGAAATCACCAAGGAATGTTGGGCACCATGTGTATCCTCAACAAGCTTGAGTTTGCACCTAGAGAAGTTGCCGCTTATTCATGTTTTAACTTCCCTCTTGAAGTGCCTAACTTGGGAAAAAGTTATCTTGTTGTTAGGCAAGTGTTTGATGTGTTTTGGAGACTCCAAAAGACTTCCTCTTTCTAGGCGCTCTTCTTGGCAACTACAACCTTCAACTAGCGCCTAGATCCTGAAGAAAAACACTTGCAAGTGTGGGCGCACTTTCCTTGTGATGGAGCATCAAACTGGTGCCTAGAAATCATAATGCATGAAGTGAGCACCTAGGATCCTATTGGTCTAATAGGTGGTTTTGGGATCCATGTCAAGTCATTGGATTAGGTTGCCAACTCATAATGATTTTCATGCACTTAGACTTCAAGGTGCCAAAACTAGTAGAAAAATATTTGGGGGGAAACCACACTGATAAAAGTTGGGTAAATTTAACCTCTGAGTCTGATTAGGCTCCATATAACAACAATATTTATATCATGTCCCTTTGCTTTATAAAACAAGCAATATGTGTCAAGTCATAGGGATAACACTATGGTCCTTACAAATTTCTCTGTGACTTTTGATAAGATTATCTACTCTCAAATTCATACTTAGGAACTCTCAAATTCTTGCCTTGACCAATTTGTTCATATTGAAAGGTATCACAAAATCACCAATGGTTTGTATGAAGAAATGTATAGAGACCTTTGGAAGGTAATAGTTGGAGTTCTTATGAACATGAGACCCATGGATGGAGCTTGTGTACTAAGTTGATTTTTCATTTACACATTTGTTTGATATCCTAGATACATTGGTTGGACAGTGATGGGATGATACATAATGGGAGTCACATGATTTTGTGGCGCATAAGCTCCACTAGGTTGAAGATGTGGGAAAGTGTCATTACTAGTTTTTTGAAAAAAAAAATTAGATAGGGAAGATTGAGTTGCCCCCTAGTTTTTCTCAACCCTAGTGTTGAATGGATTCATTTGAACTTTTGGTCTTTCTATAGTTTTGTCCTTTAGAGGTTTCTCAACACCTCTAGCCTTTAGCATCCTGATCCATTGGACTAGTGTGGCTATGAGGTTGGAAAGTGTTGCAACCTCCATCTTTTAAACTTCTCCACCTTGTTATGGGTTGTTTGGAGTATTTTCACTTGCTTTCTCTTCGAGAATATTATCTAATGATACATGATCTGTCATAGATCATTCAACTTGATAAACAACATGGAGGGATTCTCATGCCTCCTATACTTCTTGCAAGTTTCTTTATAGATAGCTCACATCATTCTCCATCTAGGTGGTCATTTCCCTAAATATTATGATAAGATAATCCTATTAATGAACTTTAGATTAAATGAGAATCAACATGCTTTGTCTTGACTAGAATAGTTGGGATGGACAAAAATCTATTGATTCTAGGTTGGGTTGTTAAAGGTCAAGAAGTTTTGGTGTCTAATGCCCTCTAAATCTAAATATTCAAAATCATAGTGGTTCAATAAGTTACAACACACCGATCTCACCAATGACAACCTTCAGACCACACCCGTCGGTGAGACTCCAAACATCGGTGAACTCCAATCTTGTTGGGCCAATACACCGATGGATTTCGACTTTCGATGTGACCCCCTTCATCGGTGAAGCTCTCAACTGCTCTTCCGATGTGCCGATGGGATTATCTTCTGATACACCGATGTCTTCGACTTCGAACCACATTCGTCGGCAAGACAAACCACTATCAGCGAAGCCTAACCAAGGTCTGTCGATACACTGATACGACCAACTCTTGACATTGATACAAGGTTCTTTTGAAGGCAAAGGGCACCTAGGCTTATGGGGCTCAATTTGATGTATTTATTGTAACCTCAAGGTGAATTGATGCTTATTGAAAATGCCACTTAGTCCTTCATTTTCATTCTAGGTGCCATTTCCTATTGACTTATATACTCCTCCTCATGCTAGGGTGCCATAATGAAGTGGTTTAGACAATAGGTGCGCTTCACATACTAGAGGCTTGTTCTCCTTCCAACTTAGGTGCACTTTTATGGTGGAACAGGTGTCAATGGATGCCTTGTCTTAAATGAATGCTCTCTCTAAGTTGGGCACCCTTTTGAGGCTTTATGAGTTGTAAATTGTGCCTTAACCCTTCATGCTTGTTGCTCAATGTTTGAATGTTTAAGAAAGTCTCCTTTAGGCACTCATCTTAATGACTTTTTCTCAAGGCGCAATCATCCTAATGACTTGGATATTCATCCTAGTGTTTCAGGATATCAGGCTACCAGACTTAGTCATTTTCAGGATCTCAAACATAAAGAATAACATGATGATTCATTTTTTTGTATTGCATATAGTTGACATTCTATGCTACTCATAAAGAACATTAATATTTTCCATTCAACATGATGATTCATTTTTTTTAAATACAACTTTTATCTTTTAGTTCCAAAATGAGGTTTAGGTGATACTTGAATAATAATAGCTAGCTTATTGGATCAACAAACATCCTATGTAATACAATTGGACTTTAAATATTTGAAGTAGCCATCTACAAATATCCATTCAAACATGGATTTATAATGCAAGTATGGATGCCATCAATAAAAAAGATTTGTATTAACCAAATATCCATATAGGCATACATCAATATCTGTCGATATAAGTATAACATATATACAAAATAGCCATATAGGCTTACAAGAATGACATATATGCATACAATGTCAACTATATACAATACAAAATATATGTCCACAAATGCCATATAGGCATACAACAAAGGAACACAATAAAAAGTCATTCCCCTCTAGCTGGTGAAGAGAATAGATCACGGGCAACCTTTGATCCTCTAGGGGATGGAGACACGCATGTGGGTGGTCTACTACGAACCCGAGGGCTACTCCTATTTAGTTCTTCCTGCATCTTTAGCTGTTACAATAAAAAGTATAGACATTAATATATAGAAATTACATGTTATAAAAAATGAAACATTTAACAAAATAATCACTTATTGCTAACATATGATCTGTCTCCTCACTTACCTCAGTAGCAGGAATAGGCCCTGGTGATGTCATGTCCTATAAAAACCATCCAAATAGAAATTAAACTTTAAATCAATAATCTTTTGATTTTTCAAAAATAGACAACTATAACAATGAATGTAAATTAAAATTTACTAATCTGCCTCATACCCCTGTCAATGCCATGGAGCTATGAATCACAGAGGCCACACCCTGCTCCATTGCCCTATGAACATGGGGAGGTGTCTCCGCAGCCTGCATCATCTGGAAATAAAACAACATTATTCAATTACAAAAACTATAATAGTGATGCAAATCATGGCTCCTAACATACACACACGTTCATCTAAACATGGAAGTACACACAATAAAGCACACAAGTCACATACAAAAATCTAGTAAGTACAATTCATTCATTAAAGTATTTATTTTATTACCTCTGTAAAGCTTTGAAGTCCACCACCGCTGGCAGGTGTTGCCATGAAATCTAAGTATTAACCTATTCAAAATCTAAAATTAGATATTAGAATACCATTCATATAACGATGCTATTCACATGTAATATTTATAATTGTTTACTAGTTACATACCTCAACAGTAGATGATCTAGTGTAAAATACAGGTGGAGAACTAGTGAAAACTACATCGACGCTATGACCCTGAAATTTCATTAAAATCATCAATTTAAATTAGTTAATCTTGCATTTCAAAAATGAAATCTAATAAATTAAATTCAATAAACTTGCTAATATTTACCTGAGTATCAAGGCTGAAAGTCTCACTTAGGAGGGTATATGTCATCACCATCTGCTCAGCTGTAGATGTAGCCTGTGCACTTGCATCTTGACTATCCATGGGGTCATAACCATAGGCTGACCCGCAAGTCTGACAAGTATGGGGTGGGACGCTGCTCCTCGTACTATCTCCCAACCCACTTTGTGCTGCAGGACCGACATGCTCTATGATGCTCTGGGTCAAGGCACTAATGGACTAAAGTGAATCGACCTCAACACTCTCCTTCACAATGGAAGGGATAGAAACATGCTCGTGGGCTGGTCTGCTGATTACTCATCTCACTACCCACTGTGGGTCAAGACATGCCCCTGGTCTATCTTGTGCTGACCCCCCACCTCTACCCTGGAAATCCTGCATATCAAAATAGTTTGGCACTTTATTGAGGACAAACTCGCAGTAGAGTTTCCTCAAAAAGTATTGCGGGACCTCATTATTATTGCATGGAGGATGGTCAAAAACCATCCACCACCTCTGCCCAAAATTGTCCCTTATCACTTGGTTGTTGCACCAATGGATAGGGAACCTCTTGCATGTAATAGGTGGAGGTTGATTTGTTTATGGGTTTGTGAAAATCAAACACAAGTCTAATTTTGTGATTTGTAATTTTTTCACATCTTGGTATAACAGCTTGTCTGCATAATAATCTCTAAACTCTCTCCTCTTATCCGCCCAACTAGTTATTTGCTTGCTAATTGAATCTACATTTGATAACATAGATTCAAGAGATTCAACAAGTGTGGACCTATGCAAAGTTGAAGTGGAAGGATCTTTCAACCTTGCAATTATATCTTCAATTTCTTTTTTGTTGTTTTCAATTTGCCCCATTATATTTTCTTGTGTTCTAAGGGCATGTCGAGGAATGGATGGAGGAGCTTGTTCTGCTGGATTTTGTGGAGGAGGAGGAGGTGAATTAACGTTTCCTGACAATTAATGAAATTTACATCAAAAATTAACTCAAACCTACCTATTTAGAAACAAATTCAAACAAATAAACAAATAAAACTCACTCCTTTGGCATGCTCAAAATCGTGGAGGCATTTTGGCGACGAATTGCAAAGATTTTTGTGTTGAATTGATATCTCCAAAACGCGAGCGCACTTCCTAGGGTTTGCAGGCCGCGGGTATATAGGAGGAAAAAGAAATGAAATGAAGTGATTTACTCTTTTTTTTTAATTTATAGGAAGTAATAGCGCACTCGCGTTATGGTTTGGTTTTGATGAGCCTTAGGCTCATCATTACCAAACCATAATGCGAGCGTGTTATAACACGCTCGCGTTATTTATTGTTTTTTTTTCAAAACAATGTGGCCACTTTTTGGCCCCCCATCTTTTTGCACTGACCTAGTGCTCTTAGTCTACTTTCTAAACTAATTTTTTTTTGAAAATGGTATAGATTAAGGGGCTCAAAAAAGGGAGCCATAGAAATTGGTGTTGTTTCTGTCAAAAAAACATAACATAGCATGTTTTGTGGCCCCCTCAAAAGGTTAACTTTTTTTTGGTATTTTTAAAATTGCTTCGATGAGAAATTAGCTAACAGCATGTAGTTTATGCTCAATTTTTCTGATAATTTTTTAATGAATATTTGATTTTTTACTAATCTTCAAAGTGGACACATCTTGAAAAATAGAATTTTGGCTGTGTTGCCCCTATAAATTTTGAAAACTAATTGAAAATCATTTTTTTTAACATGTGTAGAATGGAGTCTAGTTTATAAAAATGTAATTTATTTGAAATTTTGATAAACAATTAATTTATAAAGAAAAAAAATATCAAACACTAGTTTTTGCCAAAAACGGACACACAAACAAAAGAAATTAAAGATGAAAGGCTTAACATTGTCAAAATGTGAAAAAAATTACATCTTTATATAGCTAAGAGAAATCCTAACATTACCTAGGTGTTCAATTTGTTCAACCTTGAAATACGTGCAAATCTGATGGTTAGCATGAATGAGATTATGTGAAATCCTATAGAATATGCAAAAATACATCTTTGAATGTTGGGAAGGTACTCCAAGCCTTTGGGTTGGAAATCCGAAGCAAATCCTGAGCCTAAGGCTGGGGATTCCCAAAGCAACATATAACATGAGCACGTTATAACATGCTCACGTTATGTTTTGCTTTGCATTTTTTTCTTTTTTCCAAAAGTTTGCCCGATGTATGTCAAGTTTGACATAACGCGAGCGCGTTATAATGCGCTTGCATTATGTCTCGCTTGGAATGTTTTATGTTCAAGTTTGTTAAGTATGTTTGATGTATGTATGTTTGTATATATATTTGTATTTATGTATGTATGTATGCCAAATTGTATGTATGCTTGTACGTATGTATGCCTAGATGTATGAATGTGTGTATGCATGCTTGTATGTATGTATGTATGTATGCTTAAAATATGCTTGTATGTGTGTATGTATGGTTGTATGTACGTATGCATGGTTGTATGTATGCATGCTTGTATGTATGTATATATGTATGCATGCATGTATGTATGTATGTATGTATGTAAGCATTTTGGATTTAGAGTATATAAGGACCTGAGCCTGTATAGTTTTTAGGCTTGAGGGTTGAGGATTTTGGGTTTAGGGTTTAAGGTATAGGGTTGAGGGTTGAGGGATTAGGGCTTGAGTAATAGGTTGAGGGTAGAGGGTAGAGGGTAGAGGGTAGAGGGTTGAGGGTTGAGGGTTATAGTTGAGGGATAATATTCAGCTTGTTGAGTGTGGATTAATTGTGTAAGGTATGGGGATTAGGGTTTAGGAAATTTGGTTTAGGGTTTTTGATATGGATTGAGCGTATCTAAGGCATAGGGTGACTTGGGTTGAGAGTGTATAGTTTAGGTTTTAAGTATAGGGTTGAGGCACAATATTCAGAGTTTAGGGTATAAGGGTAAGGTTATAAGGTATAGGGATGAGGGTTTGTGGGTGTAGGTTTCAAGGTTTAAGGTATAGGGTTGAGGATTGATGGATTAGGGCTTAAGCATATGGTTGAGGGTATAGGGTAGAGGGTTGAGAGTTTACAATTGAGGGATAATGTTCAAGATTGAGTGTTTAAGATAGGGTTTAGGGTTTAAGGTTGAGGGTAAAGGCATATGGATGAGGGTTGAGGGTTTAGGGCATAAGTATAGGGTTGAGGGTATAGGGTATAGGGTAGAGGTTTGAAGGTTCAGGGATAATGTTCAAGGTTGAGTGTCCAAGGTTAAGTGTATAGGGTATAGGGTTTAAGGGTTTACAGTTTAAGGGTTTAAGGGTATCTAGGGGTTGAGAGTTTAGGGTTTAAGGGTTTAAGGTTTGAGGGATTAAGGGTTTAAGGGTTGAGGGATAATGGTTTAAGGCATAGTGTCAAGGGTAGAGGGTTTAGGGATAGGGTTTAGGGTTGAAGGTTTAAGGGTTGAGGGTTGAGGCTTTAGGGTTGAGGGTTAAGGGATTAGGGTTTAAGGTATAGTGTTGAGGGTAGAGGGTTTAGGGATAGGGTTTAAGGTTTAAGGTTTAAGGGTTGAGGGTTGAGGCTTTAGGGATAGGGTTTAGGGTTTAGGGTTAAGGGATTAGGGTTTAAGGTATAGTGTTGAGGGTTGAGGGTTTAGGGATAGGGTTTAGGATTTAAGGTTTAAGGGTTAAGGGTTGAGGCTTTAGGGATAGGGTTTAGGTTTTAGGGTTAAGGGATTAGGGTTTAAGGTATGATGTCGAGGGTTGAGGGTTTAGGGATAGGGTTTAGGATTTAAGGTTTAAGGGTTGAGGGTTTAGGGTTGAGGGATAGGGTTTAGGGTTTAGGGTTAAGTGAGAGACCTAGATGACTAAGGACAAATGGAGAGGAAAACAAGGAGTGACTAAGAGACCTAGAGAGGGGAGAGGTAGAGAGGAAAGGGGGACATAGAGGTGAGAGAAAGAGAGGTGAGGAGAGAGATAGAATAAAATGAGAGAGTAAAGTTGAAAACTTGAGGGAACGATGGGTAAGGAGGAGGGAGAGAGGTGGATAGGAAGGGAAATATCTAGAGAGCCCTGAGAGATATACAAGTGAGAGAGCTACAACCTAGGGAGAGAGGGGTGAGAGAGATAGGGGAGAGATGGGAGTGAGGTAGATAGGGGAGGAGAGGGGTGGATAAGGGTTGAGGGTATAAGGCTTTAGGTTTTAAAGGTCAAGGGTTTAGGGTTTAAGGGTTGAGGGATTAGGGTTTAGGGTTGAGGGATTAGGGTTTAAGGTATAGTGTCAAGGGTTGAGGGTTTAGGGAAAGGGTTTAGGATTTAAGGTTTAAGGGTTAAGGGTTGAGGCTTTAGGGATAGGGTTTAGGGTTTAGGTTTAAGGGATTAGGGTTTACAGTATAGTGTCAATGGTTGAGGGTTTAGGGATAGGGTTTAGGATTTAAGGTTTAAGGGTTGAGGGTTGAGGCTTTAGGGTTTAGGGTTAAGTGAGAGACCTAGATGGCTAAGGATAGATGAAGAGGCAGACAAGGAGTGACTAAGAGACCTAGAGACGGGAGAGGTAGAGAGGTGGGGGGAGACAAAGGTGAGAGATAGAGAGGTGAGGGGAGAGATAGAAGAAAATGAGAGAGTGAAGTTGACAACTTGAGGCAAAGATGGGTAAGGAGGAGGGAGAGAGGTGGAGAAGAAGGGAAATAACTAGAGATCCATTTGAGAGATATAGAGATGAGAGACCTATAGCCTAAGGAGAGAGGGGCGAGATACATAGGGGAAAGATAGGTGTGATAGAGATAGAGGGGGGACAGGAGTGGGTAATGGGAGAGGGGTGGGTAATGAGACAATGAGTTAGGAAACCTTTAGGAAATCAACTTTTTGAAGAAGTTGAAATATGGTCATTTTGTATAGCAAGATAAAATGCACTCACGGTATAATGAAAGTGCATTTTGGCTTGCTATACAAATAGTAAAATAGCTAGGACACCCATGATCCAGGCCCACATGCTCTGTTATTCTCCCAGTTATGCGCGTGTTCTGACAAAAAAAAGCTTTTTGATGTTGTTGGGAAGTGGACATGCAAATTTTTCACATTCTACCACCTTTGCATGAACTTTCCACCACCTTTTTTTGGTTTGCCAACTTAGGAAGGAGGAAATAACATAGTTTTCGCATCGAATTTGTTATATATCAATTCAAGTTTCAATTTTTGTAGTGGTGCAATGTTAATTGTGATTGAATTGTAGGAATTTAACATTATACATTGGTTAATTGTATTGTTGTTAGTAATTCTATTTGAGTGATATACAATTAAACATTGAAAAGAAAGCAAGTTTGTGAAAAACTCAAATTGTTGAGGAGTTTGATGCAAAAAGAAAAAAAGACTACATAATTGGGTAGTCTCTCCATTTGAATCTCTGTATTTTAGGTATGTCAAGTCTTTACACATGTTCTTTACATTTTCCTTAATTCTATTATGTTTCTTTATCATCCCTTATCATACATGCTTAATACAATGCTTTGATTTTGATATTATACATATTCCATGCTCATCATTGTTTGTTTCTCATTATAACCTTAGCCCCTCTTGGCACATTTTAAACTACACAATTCTTTACACATGCCAATTACATTTGCTTGGAAGTTTCAAAAGATTTTTCATGGTGATGGACATGAGACCACATTTATTTGAGGCATTTTTTCAAAAAGCTCAATGCTGAGAGGAACCTCCTGCAACAATATAATGAAAAATACATGAAATAACAGAAATAGTAGAAACATAGAAGGAATTTATTGATTGCAAACTACTTCAAGGGGGCAACCTCCTTTGAGCAAGCTCAATACAATAAATTCATGAATGCCTTCATTACCCTCAACACGTACTTATATACTAAGTCTAATCTAAACAAATATTACTTCCCATGAATGTGGGATAATACAATATACTCATGGGACAACTTACAAAGCATATGCGTCCAAAAGTAATATACTAAAAAAGTAAAGAGAAGGGTTAAACACAGGTTCCTAACATCCCCTCCCTCTTATAAAAGCTTTGTCCTCAAAGCTTAAGATGTGGAAATTGTTGCTGAATCTGAAGGAGTGGTTCCCATATAGCATCCTTTGGTTGCATTTTGTGCCACTGAATTAATACCTCTGTGATGGATCAAGAGTGAAACTGATGAGTGTACCTATTGAGGACTACCTCCAGCTCCAAAATGATGGATCCTTCATTATCCAATTCTAGTAAAATAGTTTGTGCTCTGATGTTGGTGCCAAGAACTTTCTTTAGACAAGAGACATGAAATACTGGATGAACATGGGAAGGAGGAAGCTCCAATTTATAAGCAATTGACCCAATCTTCTAAAGAACCTTACATAGCCCATAGAACTTTGGAGCTAGCTTATGACTCCGTTTGATTTTTAGGGATGATTGCTTGTATGGTTGTAGAAGAAGAAAAACCATATCACCTACTTGAAAAATGTGCTCAGAACGGTGTTGATTGGCTTGTTGTTTCATTCGATTTCTTGCCATGTGAAGATTGTCCTACAAGATGAGAAGAATCTGATCCCAGGTTCAAAGAACCATAATGACTGCCTAAACTGGTGAATTGCTGGGGGTGTATGGAAGGAGCACTAGTGGTGCCTAACCATAGACTGCTTCATATGGGGTCATTTTAGATGCAGTGTGGTAGGAGGTATTGTACCACCATTTAGCGAGAGGGAACCACTTTGCCCATTGATGTTGTTGTTCTGAGGTGAAGCAATGAAGATAAGTTTCCAAACATTTGTTGATAATTTCAGTCTGACCATCTATTTGTGGGTGATACCCCAAACTCATCTTCAGTTTGGTGCCAGTGTGTTGAAATAGTTCTGTCCAAAAATGACTAGTGAAAGTTGCATCACGATCTGAGACAATGGAAGAAGGGATGCCATGAAGACGGAAGATCTGGTCCATGAAAATTTGTGCAACTGAGGAGGTAGTATAGGGATGGCTGAGGGCACAAAAATGACTATATTTGGAGAGGAGATCAACCACAACCAATATCACTATCTTCCCTCCAAATTTAGGGAGACCCTCAATGAAATCCATAGAAATATCTATCCAAATCCATGTAGGGATGGGCAAGGGTTCAAGAAATCTGGGAAGAAGTGTCGTTTCACCCATGTTACATTGCCAAGTATCACATTCAGCCACCATCTATTGAATTGTCCTTTTCATTCCCTTCCAAAAGAAGTTACGTTATGCCTGGTCATAAGTTTTGAGGAACCCAGAGTGCCTTGCTGATGGAGAAGCATGGACTTCATAGAAGATAGCCTACTAAAGATCTGTGCTCTAGGGAAGCACCAGACGACCCTTGAATCTCAGAGAAGCACTATCCCAAGAGTAATGTGGTACAACAGAAGGGCTATTGGCCAACTGTTGAATGATTTAAGATAATGAAGAGTCATTGACATAGCCCTGCTGGATAGATTCCAACCAATTTGGAATAGGCATAGAAATACCTGAAAGAGAAGCTTGGTCATCAAATGTGTGAGAAAGAGCATCCCCCACAATATTGTCCTTACCATTCTTGTAAGTGATCTCATAGTCATAACCCATGAGTTTGCTAACCCATTTCTATTGTACTGGGGAGGAGACCCATTGTTCTAGGAAATATTTCAAACTTTGGTGATCAATCTTGATGCAGAAATGATTCCCTAGTAGGTATGGCCACCACTTCTATACTGCATGCAAAATAGCCATCATTTCCTTCTCATATGTAGAGAGTACTAAATTCTTGTTAGAAAGGGCTTTGCTGGTGAACACAATGGAATGTTCATCTTGAAGGAGAACAACACCAAGTCTATTACTGCAAGCATCACTCTCAATAGTGAAGGTCTTGGAAAAATCTAGCATAGCTAGAATAGGTGTAGTACACATAGCTTGTTTTAGTTTTTCAAATGCACACTCAGCAGCATGTGTCCATGTAAAAGCATCCTTTTTCAACATAGTTGTTAATGGATCTACAATCTTCCCATAATCCTTGACAAACTTGTGATAGTAGCTAGTTAGTCCCAAAAAACCACGGAGGCTCTTAAGTGTCTAAGGATGCAGCCAATTTTTCATGGCATCTATTTGTGCAGGATCCACTCGAACGCCTTGGGCTGAAACAATATGCTCGAGATACTCCACTTCTTCATAGCCAAAAACACATTTAGACTATTTTGCACAGAGATGATGATTAGAGAGAAGTTGCAGTACGAGATCCAGATGTTGGAGATGCTCAGACCATGTTTTACTATAGATGAGGATATCATCGAAGAAGACCAGAATGAATTTTCACAAGTAGGACCAGAATATTTTATTCATCAATGTCTGGAATGTTGAAGGAGCATTAATGAGGCCAAAGGGCATGACCAAAAACTCATAGTGGCCATCATGCATGCGGAAAGCTATTTTAAGGATATCATCCTCATGAACCTGAATTTGGTGATACCCAGAACGAAGATCCAACTTGGAGAAAAAATGAGCGCCATGAAGCTCATCAACAACAGGAATCGAAAACTTATCCTTGATTGTGATGTGATTAAGTGCTCAGAAGTCAATGCAAAGGCGCCATGAACCATCTTTTTTCTGGACAAGAACTGGTGAAGAAAAGGAACTGGTACTAGGGTGAATAATACCTTGCTTCAGTAAGTCTCAAACGAGAATCTCAATCTCTGTCTTTTGGGGAAATGGGTAGCAATAGGGCCTGATGTTGGGAGGAATGCTTTTAGAAAGGAGCTGAATATGGTAGTCCTCTGGACGTGAAGGTGGCAATCCCACTGGTTTGGCAAAGACACATGCATACCTATTCAAAATTTGTTGTAGATCCGAAGGAGTAGTGGAGATCGCTGATCGTTGCATCTGAATGGAATGGAGCTGAGTGATGACACCATGTGAATTCTTCTTAAGAATCTTTTCCATGTGATGTGAACTTATGATGCTGAGAGACCCCGATTGTAAGCCCTTCAATGTGTGTTTTTGCCCATTATCTAAAAACTACATCCAAAGTTTAGCAAAATCCCATAAGATGTGTCCAAGTGTGTGTAACCATTGGGCGCCCAAAACCACATCAAATCCACCTAAGGGTAAGGCAAACATGTCAGAGCGCAGGTTATAATCTCCAATCGAGATATGCACATTGCGACACTTCCCTTTGCAAGGTAATGTGCCCCCATTGGCAATCATGACTTCAAAGCTAGAGCAAGGATGGACAAAACAATCAGCCTGTTTGGCGATCCGAAGGTCAATGAAGTTATGAGTGCTACCAGAATCAATGAGTATTGTAAGAGGGAGCTTCTTGAAGTAACCCTTGACCCACATGGTTTGTGGGGTGGTGACTCATGCTAAAGCATGGAGAGAGATCTTTGGGTGGTCTTCTTGAGACACAGGGTCAACAAACGGCTGCTGAGTTTCGATCTAATCATCTACTATATCTTGAGCCTCCGCATAAACTTTAGTTTCAGGTAGAGAATCCACATCCAAGAGATAGAGATTTTTCTCAACACATCGATGTCCTTAAGTGAATATCTCATCACAATTATGACAAAGCCTTTTTTCCCTATGTACTTGCATCTCTGCTTCAGTCAAATGCTTGATAGGAGCTGTTCTAGGAGCTGGCATGATCTAAGGTCTTTGGGAAACCATATTTCTAAATGGAACAAAATTAGATTTGGATCGTTGTTGAGCTATGATCTTATCCTCTACCAACTTATCCAACCCTAGGGCTTCCATCATTGGGCTGGGACGGAATATTTTAACCTCAAATTGAATTACATCCTTCAGACTGCTGATAAAACAACTCCTGAAGAATTCATTAAACAATCCCTCTGTGTGATTGGCTAGTTTTTCAAATTTTGTCTTATATTCTCTCATAGTGCCTGTTTGGCAAAGTTTAGTGAGTGCTCCTATGAAGTCATCAAAAGCACTAGGGCCAAATCATTGCAAAATGAGTTTGCAAAAATCTGTCTATTTTAGCTCTTCATGAGCCTTGATGTACCAACGGAACCATTGAAGGGCTTCATGTTCCAAATGAAAGGATGCAAGTGGGACTTTGTTAACATCAAAATTATTATGCAGACTAAAAATATTGTTCTCTTGATATATCCAGCCAGTCGGATCATCACCATTGAAGTGAGGAAAATCAAGCTTCAGCCCACAAAAATTAATGGAAGAAGAGAACCCAGTGTCTGTAGAAGACTCTGGCTACTGTCTATTGTTCATGGCTGAATGCTGAAGATTGAGGCCAAGAATTTTTTCATCCAGATCTTGGAGTTTAGTCTTGAGGACTGCAAGTTCATCCTCCAAGTTTTTTGGTCCTATTCAGGTGACAACCATAACCAAGAGTTTTCTTTTGGGGGGGGAATGTGTAGAAAAACAAAAATAGAAACTTTTTTACTAAAGGAAAATTTAGATTTGGGAAAAACTTCGATGGGTAATTGGGGTTTGACTAGGTTTTGGACACTTTTTAAGGGAAAGGGAAGAAGAAAATGGGGATTCAGAAGTGAGGTGAAGGAATGGGAAAATTTGTCCAAGAGGGACAAAAGAGCAGCAATATGAAATGAACACTATGGTAAATTTTGAAGGCTAGTGGGTGAGAATCAAAGAAGTTATGGTAAACCCTAAAAATAGACAAATGTGGGATTTTTGGCTTCGATAAGTGGAATTTGGGATAGGATCGTCAAGGAAGGAAATATGCAGAATGAAATTTTAGGGGTTCCAGTGAATTTTGAGAGGAAACAGAGCTAAAGCAAGGAAGATATAGCGAAAAAATAGATTTTTTTTTCTGGAGATGATCTGCCAACTACTCTGGATGGATTCAATCTGGGATTTGCTAGCTATCAATAGATATGGGCCCCAAGTATGTTTGGTTTCCTAAAGGTTTAGGGGAGTCACTTGGCCACCAATGTTGTCTAACGGCTTGCGTATTGGGGCAGTACCCCTCACTCCATGGCTCAGGTAAAACCAATAACCATTTTGCCACAAACGACAGCTCTTGGTTCACCTCACAGATGGGAACTAGTCAATCAGGTAGGGGCCGTTGCCCTTTTCCCTGGCAGGTCCTCTCAATGGGATAGCTACTTCGAGCCTCCTGTGGTACTCCTCACAATGCGTTTTAGGGCTATATGCCCAGGCACTTCCCACAATTAAGCATATATGGATATTCCCTAATCTGAACTTGCAATTGAAATGAACAATACAGATGTGAAAAATAAAGAACTATTGCAATAATCACAGTGCCTGGAGGCAAATACGAAAAAAAAATTGACAGAAATTCCACCCAATGAGCCCAAGAAAGCGCTTTGATACCAGATGAGAGGAACCTCCTACAACAATATAATGAAAAATGGACAAAATAATAGAAATAGTAGAAACACAAAAGGAATTTATTGATCACAGGCCACTTTGAGGGGGTAACTTCCTTTGAGAAAGCTCAATACAACAAAATTTGTGGATGCCTTCATTGGCCTCAACACATACTTATATACTAAGTCTAATCTAAACAACTATTATTTCCCATGAATGTGGGATAATACAATATACTCACGGGACGACTTACAAAGCATATGCATCCAAAAGCAATATACTAACAAAGTAAAGAGAAGGGTTAAACACAGGTGTTGGATCTAGGGCATACAACTGAGAGGGGGGGGTGAATCAGTTGTATAAAACTTCTTCTTTTTCAAACACTTAATTCTCTGTTGTTAGTTAGCAGCATATCAAATACTCATCCATGGAAGCATAATACATAAACACAAGAGCAGATAAGCATCAACACATTGAACACCAAGATTTTGACGTGGAAAACCCGGTTAAGGGAAAAACCACGGGGTGATTAACCCAAGAATTATTCTCTGTTAGAAGAATAAAGAAAAATGAATGGTACATGCCAATAAGGGCTCACTGCCCGAGCACACTGCTCACAAAGAAGCCCACTGCCTACAAGGAGACACACTGTCTACAAAGTGATAAAAATCACAGTCTTGAACTGGAGAATGACATCTCTATCATGTCCGGATCAGTTCCAATTAAGCCCAACAATCTCTGCTCTGCCTTTCACACGTTTCTTCGCTATGCCATACTCATCCACACACCACACTTTGAAATGAACTCACAAACCATTATTTATACAAGACATCGACTTAGGAACAAACATCTAAGTCAGCAAACAACCATAGGAGTATCCGCAAGATGAATAACACATCCGGTCGGCCATCACAAGAACATTTGCAGGATGAACAACTCATCCGGTCGGCTAAACAGAGCAAGAACTTCATCCGGAAGAATAACTTCAATTCCGGGCTCTACCATCAATGCGGACCAACAACACAACCTAAACATGATCCAAGAACCTTCACAAGCCTGTCTGAATGTCCGGATACATCCGCACTTCCTCTACTTACTGGGATCTCTTGTCTTCCTCATTCGGAACTTCAAGAACACAGTCTGTCGCCACTGTCATAATGCAAGAGGTACTTCCAGACCTCCAAATCATACACAAATCCGGATGACACATCACAAGGACATCCCAAACACTCCGTCCAATCCGCAGATTAGGATAATGCAATTCCGGACCTCACCGGACCTTTTTGTGATCCTCTGTCACCTCTGGATACTTGCCGGAACCGGTTCTATACCGACAGCCACAACTCCTTCAGATCTTCATGCGGACCTCTGAAATCTTAACTGAAGCATCTCAAGACTCATGTCTACTAACCTTTTAATCCGCATCCTCCGGTTCTCATCTTATACAGTACATTTGCCTTCTTCTCATCACTGTTCTTCACTGTTCCTGACTGAGGCTAATTTTCTCAATATCCTCAGCACACAGCTCATCAAATCCTTCTTGTCAGTGCAATATGAGTATGTTGACATCAATGACAACACTGGCTCACCTCATACTTGCAACAATCTCCCCCTTTGTCATTGATGGCAACATATGATGTGAAAAACCATTAAGACAAGAACTTCAACTTTTCATATGTCTGCTCTTCCTTTACTGCTCCCCCTTTGATCATCAACCACTTGTTTTTCACATGTCTTCTCTCCCCCTTTGACATCAATGGCAAAGGGCTCATACTTGCAATTCTCATACATCAGAATCATACCAGCTGCTCCCCCTTAGTTGCAGCTCCCCATTAGTCCGGATCACAAGATATGACTGTGATAGCCACCGGACTGATGCACATCAGTGCATCTTAGTTCATCACCGGAGGGGCCATGACCCCTAACTTCTCCCGGAGATTTTCAAAAGAGTCTTTGGGAAGAGGTTTTGTAAAGATATCTGCAATCTGATCCTTGGAGGGAACATACTCCAATCTGACTTCTTCCTTGTTTACTTGTTCTCTCAAAAAGTGAAATTTAATAGATATGTGCTTAGTCTTAGAATGCAATACCGGATTCTTGGAGATATTAATTGCACTTGAATTATCACAGAAAATTGTGATAGGCTTCTCATATTCAACTTTGATGTCTCTTAGCATCTGCTTCATCCATAAGATTTGAGTGCAACTACCTGCTGCTGCAATGTATTCTGCCTCAGTTGTAGACAGAGATATTGCATCTTGTTTCTTGCTTAGCCAAGAAACCAATCTCTTCCCCCAAAAGAATGCTCCACCACTAGTGCTCTTCCAGTCATCCACATCTCCTGCCCAATCTGCATCTGTGTAAGCATGAAGAGAGAAATCCGGATCTCTAGGGTACCATAGACCATACTCAACTGTTCCTTTCAAGTACCTAAAAATTCTTTTGATTGCCATAACATGAGATTCTCTAGGATCAGCCTGGAATCTTGCCACAAGACCAACAGCCTGCATTATATCTGGTCTAGTTTGAGTGAGATACAACAATCCACCAATCATTGATCTATACTTTGTCTGATCTGCCTTTGGAGAATCATCATCTTTGCTTAACTTACATCCGGTTGCCATAGGAGTGTTCATAGGCTTTGAGTCTTCCATACCAAATTTCTTTAACAATTCTTTCACATATTTGGTCTGAGAAATGAAGATCCCTTCTTTTGTTTGAGTAATTTGCAGACCCAAGAAGAAATTCATTTCACCAAGCATAGACATTTCAAACTCACTTTTCATCTGATTTGCAAAAGTTTTGCACATACTATCTCTTCCTCCAAAAATGATATCATCCACAAACACTTCAACAATCAAAATGTTTTCATGATCAATTTTGAAATATAAGTTACTGTCAGTAGAACCTTTGTTGAATCCAATCTACACAAGATGCTTATCCAACCTTTCATACCATGCTCTTGGGGCTTGCTTCAATCCATACAAAGCTTTCTTCAACTTGCAGACCATATCATCATTATCAGACAATTGAAATCCATCCGGTTGTTCAATGTAGACTTCTTCTTCCAGATCACCATTTAGGAAGGCAGACTTGACATCCATCTGATATACCTTGAAGTCTTTGAAGGTAGCAAATGCAAGAAGTAATCTGACTGCTTCAATTCTTGCCACCGGAGCAAAAGTCTCTTCAAAGTCAATTCCTTCTATTTGAGAGTAGCCTTTGCAGACCAATCTAGCTTTGTTTCTGATTACTTCACCAGCTTCATTTAGTTTGTTCCGAAAGACCCACTTGGTTCCAATTACATTCCTGTCTCTAGGTCTGGGAACAAGATCCCAAGTATGATTTTTCTCAATTTGCATCAATTCATCTTCCATTGCTTTGGTCCAGTTTTCATCATTGCAGGCTTCATTTATTGTTTTAGGTTCAATTTTTGAAATCAGACAGCATTCATCCTGATTTTGAGCAATATTCCTTCTAGTTTGTACACCTTTGCTTCTGTCACCTATGATCTGATCTTCAGAGTGGTTCAGTCTTACATACCTTGGAATTTTGGGAGTATCCAGCACTGTTGTTTCTTGATCAGGCTCATTCAAACCTATCTCTTCTTCCTGATTTACCGGATCAGGCTGACTCTGTCTCACCAGAGAGGATTGAGGTCCTTGAACACTGTCTTGGTCATCTTCATCAAACTCATAAAATCTTGAAGGCTTCTCAATTCCTTCATCAACCTTTACATTGGTGCTTTCTATCATCTTCCTCAATCTCTTATTGTAACACCTGTATGCTTTGCTTTGAGTGGAGTAGCCCAAGAAAATTCCTTCATCACTTCTAGCATCAAACTTTCCTAGATCTTCATCTCTTTTAATATAACACTTGCTACCAAATACTCTGAAATATTTCACAGTAGGAGTGATGCCAAACCAGAGTTCATAGGGGGTCTTACCGGTGTTGTTTCTAATTTGAACTCAATTGAGAGTGTAGACTGCAGTGCTGATAGCTTCTTTCCAAAACATTTGAGGAACATTTGCTTCCAACATCATTGTCCTAGTAGCTTCCTGGATGGTCCGGTTCTTTCTCTCAACTACTCCATTCTGCTGTGGAGTCTTAGGAGCAGACAACTGTCTCCTTATACCCTGTTTCTCACAAAAGTCAATGAATTCACCAGATGTAAATTCACCACCTCTATCAGACCTTAGACACTTTAGTTTCAATCCGGTTTGATTCTCCACCATAGCTTTGAAGATTTTGAACTTCTCAAAAGCTTCTGATTTTTCTTTTAGAAAGGTAACCCACATCATCCGGGAATGATCATCAATTAACAACATGAAATATCTATCACCCTGCAGACTCTTGATTCTTGTCGGACCACATAGATCAGTATGTACTAATTCCAACAATCCGGTAGAAGACTGATCTTTGCTTTTGAAAGAGACTCTACTTTGTTTACCTAACTGACATTCTTTACACACACTATTTGTAGGTTTCATCAATTTTGGAAGATCTCTCACAGCCTGAGTATTGCTTATCTTGATGATGTTATCAAAATTTACATGACACATTCTTCTATGCCATAACCAACTCTGATCAATTTAAACAAACAAACAACTTTTATTTGAACCAACTAGATGAAAGATATTACCTTTTGTCTGAGTACCGGATGCAATTTCAGTTCCGGAGCTTGTAAAGATTCTGCATTTTCCATTCTTGAACCGGAGATCATAGCCTTTGTCCACTAACTGACCAACACTGAGAAGATTGTGCTTCAATCCTTCAACATACAGTACATTACCTGTTTTGCTCTTACCATCAAAGGAAATAGTTCCCCTACCTCTGATTCTGCCAGCAGAATTGTCACCAAACTTTACCATTCCTCCTTCATATCTTTCCAAGTCTAAGAACTTATTCTTGTCACCAGTCATATGGTGAGAACATCCACTGTCAATAACCCAATCATCCTTTTCTTCCACTTGAGCAGCCAAGGCTTTTTCAACAACTTTGTGATTGATAGATTCAGAGAGTATTGAATCTTCTTCCTTGATGGCTATAAACACCCACTCATTTCTGGATTTGCTTCCTAGTTCTGATTCATCATCTGTTACTCCTTCATTGTCATCTTCTTCATGAACATAATAGCAATTCTTTTGAAACCTTTGTCTGTGAGTATTAGATCTTGCAGATCTCTCCGGACATCTTGAGGCAAAATGACCAATCTTATTGCAGTTGAAACACTTAAAGGGTAGTTTTCCTTCATACTTACCGGATCCTCTTGGCAGTCTTTTTGCAATGAGGGCTTCAAGTTGAGCTGTTTCTACTTCTTCTTCTTCCATGTCTCTTCTTGCTTGATCATACCATGACATTTTCCTTGATGAGTTTTCACCCGGATCAAATCTCTGTTTGCCTTTCACATAGGCACTGGCTTTGAAAGCAGATTCAGTCTTGGGAGGATCATCTCCAAACTCGGTCATTTCAAATGCAGCTAGTTTGCCAGCCAGTTGTTCTCTTGTGACAGTTGTGTGGGCTCTGAATTCATCAATGGCAGCAACTTTGATTTTGTAGGCAGCAAGAAGGGATCTTAGGATTTTGCAGACAATCTCATTTTCATCTAAAGTTCCACCAGCATTTCTGATTCCACATACCAGCTCATTTACTCTTGGCATAAAGGTAGTGATGTTTTCATCATCTCTCATTTTCAATCTTTCAAATTTCCCTTTCAGACTTTGCAACCTTGCACTTTTGACAAACTCATCTCCTTCATACAAAAGTTCTAGTTTAGTTAGGATCTCATATGCAGTTGGTAGGTCAATGACATTCGAGAGATCTGAGTCATTTAATGCGCTTAGAAGGGCTTCCTTGGTCCGCAGATTGTTTTCAGCTTCTGTGATTTCATTCAGAGTTGTCGGACCACCTTGTGGAGGTATATATGGTTTTGAAATCATAGCCAAGTATGCTTTTCCCATACATTCCAAGTGACACTTCATGCGACCTTTCCAGAGAGTGAAGTTGGTTCCATCGAACTTCGGACTATCCTTCTTGTATGACGACATCCTGGATCTCCTCAAGCGGTTAAGCTCCTATCAGAGGAACTTAGCTCTGATACCAATTGTTGGATCTAGGGCATACAACTGAGAGGGGGGGGTGAATCAGTTGTATAAAACTTCTTCTTTTTCAAACACTTAATTCTCTGTTGTTAGTTAGCAGCATATCAAATACTCATCCATGGAAGCATAATACATAAACACAAGAGCAGATAAGCATCAACACATTGAACACCAAGATTTTGACGTGGAAAACCCGGTTAAGGGAAAAACCACGGGGTGATTAACCCAAGAATTATTCTCTGTTAGAAGAATAAAGAAAAATGAATGGCACATGCCAATAAGGGCTCACTGCCCGAGCACACTGCTCACAAAGAGGCCCACTGCCTACAAGGAGACACACTGTCTACAAAGTGATAAAAATCACAGTCTTGAACTGGAGAATGACATCTCTATCATGTCCGGATCAGTTCCAATTAAGCCCAACAATCTCTGCTCTGCCTTTCGCACGTTTCTTCGCTATGCCATACTCATCCACACACCACACTTTGAAATGAACTCACAAACCGTTATTTATACAAGACATCGACTTAGGAACAAACATCTAAGTCGGCAAACAACCATAGGAGTATCCGCAAGATGAATAACACATCCGGTCGGCCATCACAAGAACATTCGCAGGATGAACAACTCATCCGGTCGGCTAAACAGAGCAAGAACTTCATCCGGAAGAATAACTTCAATTCTGGGCTCTACCATCAATGCGGACCAACAACACAACCTAAACATGATCCAAGAACCTTCACAAGCCTGTCTGAATGTCCGGATACATCCGCACTTCCTCTACTTACTGGGATCTCTTGTCTTCCTCATCCGGAACTTCAAGAACACAGTCTGTCGCCACTGTCATAATGCAAGAGGTACTTCCGGACCTCCAAATCATACACAAATCCGGATGACACATCACAAGGACATCCCAAACACTCCGTCCAATCCGCAGATTAGGATAATGCAATTTCGGACCTCACCGAACCTTTTTGTGATCCTCTGTCACCTCTGGATACTTGCCGGAACCGGTTCTATACCGACAGCCACAACTCCTTCAGATCTTCATGCGGACCTCTGAAATCTTAACTGAAGCATCTCAAGACTCATGTCTACTAACCCTTTAATCCTCATCCTCCGGTTCTCATCTTATACAATACATTTGCCTTCTTCTCATCACTGTTCTTCACTGTTCCTGACTGAGGCTAATTTTCTCAATATCCTTAGCACACAGCTCATCAAATCCTTCTTGTCAGTGCAATATGAGTATGTTGACATCAATGACAACACTGGCTCACCTCATACTTGCAACAACAGGTTCCTAACAAATGCCTTTTCTATGCTACCACATTTTACATACATGTCTACCAAATCATTTTGTTCATATTATAAAATCATGGTATTCCATGAGACCACATTTCTTTGAGAAATTATATGTCAAATAGTTCATGTGCCTTCCCTATGCTTCCACATTTTGCATACATGTCTAATAGGGAATTTGTAACTATAACATTTGACAAAAATTGCCCTTCCATTATGCTTTGAGGGGTGCCCATACCCTATTTGAAATAGCCCATTTTGGAAAATGTAGGGGGATGCTATCAAAGGTTGTTGATTTTGGCTTTACACTTTCCAATTGCATTAGCATGAAAGGCTCTTAAAACTTTTTAACAAATCCATTTTGTCCATATTCTACAATCATTATGCTCCATGAGACCATATCTCTTTGAGGCATTTTTTCAAACAATCCACCTATCTTGTCTATGCTTCCACATTTTTTTACACATCTACTAGGGTAAGCTATAACTATAAATTTAAAAAATGCCTCTATCCTTAATGTTTTGGTGGATGCCCATATCCTATTCCAAAGATCCTTTCTTGGCATGTGTAGGGAGGATCTTGACAAAGGTTGTAGAATTTGGCTTCACACCCACTGATTGCATTTGCTGGGAAGTTTCCAAAACCTTTTCAACAAATCCATTTTGTGCATATCCTGTTGTTGGTTCCCAAATCTACAGATTATCGAACCCTAAAAGTATGCCAAGCTTTATAATCAAGTTCAACAAGTGATCTGGCCAACGAACAAAATTAACTAGGATGGTTAAATTTCCCTACTCTTTAGGCTCTGTTATGCCTAGGTGGGTGTACCTTTATCACCAATGATTGATAACTCTCCAGGATTAACTGATGATAATCAAGCAGATTGAAAACCTCATACAAATTTGTAAAGTTTGTGTGATCACTATTTTTTCAATTAAATTATCCTCTAACAATCTATTTCACACTAGCATGAGGGTTTCAAATAGACAATAAAATACAAAACTAACTGCTACTACTACTCCTACAACTGGACATTAAAATAGGAAAGGCTTTTACAAGGAATTGTTTTATTGATAAAATGATCAGTGCCTTTCTTCCACTGGGTAACAGAGTCAAAATATAGATTGATATGTGTCCTCCTGCTGATTATATTTCAAATTGTTTGGCACTCTGATGTTTATAACTTGCATAAATGTGCAAGGAAATTAATTACCAGGATCTTCTTTTTAATCCAAATGAATCTTCTAGGTTACTGTGACTTATTCAAATGAAGTTAATTCTTACTTGAAGAAACCAATCAAATAAACCACACAAAACATAAATTTGCTTTGATAAACTAGATATATACTTGATACACTAATTTAAATAACAAGGAAAACATCAAATTGATACACACTGAGCTACTGTGATTGATCGAAATGGCACCAAATTCCAAATATATCATCTCTTGAACTTAGTCACTTCACCATTAATGCCAACTCGTGTTGAAAGATACAATGGTCGATCATCGTGTGTGAGTTTGAATATGCACCCTTGATCTAAGAAGATCGAATAGTCAAAATTTCTTCATATACTTAATTCTACATTTGTAGTAAATGCAATTCCAACCTATACCGCGGTCCCACCACAATAGATCAAGACCCCCACAAGGCAACAGGACCACATACCTTTCACATTTTAGTACATCCTGCTACACCGCACATCACCTTTGACATCATGGTACACCTATCGTGAGACTGTGGGTTACCTTATGGTTATTGAATTTCTTACCGCCATCCCGCACATACCCCCACTAACTGATGTGGTATTGTGGTGAACATTTACACTACACCTCAAGCTATTGCAAACCCACTAAGGACTATTAGGGGTGACTACAAACCTCTGCAAGGATGCGGTATTTGACCCATATATATGTCAAGATGGAAACACAAGGATGCAACATAGGTGCGATGGAAAATGACCCAATGAAGACATTAGGAAAGGTTTTATGATTTTAGGATATGAGTGGCAAAAGGATTAAGACCCTTTACAATGGATTTTTAGGTTTAACGTTTATAAAACTGACAGAATCAGGTAAATTTTACAAGTTCCAACACCCACAATCATTGCAATCCATGACATATCTCTTTGATGCATTTTGTCAAAAAATTCACATGCCTTGTCCATGCTTCCACATTTCTCATATATTGTTGTGAAGGGAGTTGTAATTTTATAACATTTGACAAAAATCCCCCTTTCTTTCAATGATTTGATTTATGCCCATACCTTGTTCCAAAGGTAGGATGTTGACAAAAATTGTGGAATTTGGATTTATACTCAAGCCAATTATATTTTCTTGAAAGTTTGTAATGTCTTTTAAAAGATCCATTGTGTGCTTATCTTGCAATCATGGCATTCCATGAGACCATATTTATTTAAGGCATTCCATCAAAACGTTCATGTGCTTTGTCTATGCTACCACTCTTCTACATGATGATTATATGTACATTTTGTATGAAGTGTTGAATGACATATATTTCATTTATTTAGATGGATTCATTTTTTAGAAACTAATATTTGTCTCTTTATCATGCTACAGATAAATTCTCTGTAATGCCTAGGAAATGATCAAGGATTAAACCAACATAGGAAGAGAAAGAAGATAAGAATACAAAGAAAGCAGCAAGTATGAGGGAACTTTGTGACAAGAGGAAATTGGACATGATTGTCGAAGACATGCCAATTAAAGAGAAATCTCAACCATCAATAAGAGATATGGTATTTTGCGGCACAAAGGGAACGAATGCAAAAACTTCGTGCTATGAGATATTTGAATACCATAGTTGGAGACACGTCCTCTACCACAAGTCAAGATGGAGTGACCATCTACCGCATCTCAAGTTGAGAGTACATCATCACTCACATGTGAGGAAGGAGGTACATCATCGTTCCCACCTCAACCTTAAGGTATGTCATCTATTCCATCTCTAATTGAAGGTATGCTATCTAGCCCATCTTATTTAAATATTGATGAAATTCCTAATGTTGAGATGAATTTACCTTTCACAACACCACCTAGAATTTTGCATAGAAAGACAAAGTATTTGATTGATATTGATGAGAATATTTTGTAGCCAATGGAAGGTAAGATTCCAAAATGTCCTTATAGATGATATGCTCATAAGATTTGGACAGTGTTCTTTGAAAAGTTAAATGAGACTGCAAGATGTCAACTATTCGTTGAAATGATGTGAAGTGTAAAGTATAGGTCCATCATGAAGATTCTTGGGTTGAGAACATCGAAGGCTTCAAGTGAAAAATCTATTGTCAAGAATCTAATGAGTGTATATGAGAGCACGGGTAACACCTCACGCACAAAAGATAGTAATGTCACACGACATGTCATTACATCAACAATAGTAAGTAATCAAATGAGGAAATCTCATCTCATTAGAAAGATGAGTCAAGCATTGAGAATTAATAGAAAAAAATTATCAAGAGCCATTGGAAGGTGCCAAAGAATTGAAGACATCAATGCTAATGAATTATGGGTGTTCTTGGGGAGACTATTATGAAAAGATAAACCAATTGTTGAAGCATTGATATCACTAATTGAAGACTTTTGGAAGAATTACACAAGAGTATCTCTAAATCAAAGGGATGTGGTAAGAAGGAGAATTGGTAGTCGAAACCGTGAGCCACATCCAAAGCATTTTTTGAATACGACTCAAACACAGTTTTTTGGTAAATTTCTAGAGATGTATCCTCAAATTAAAATTTGTCAAAGATATTTTAAAATGCTAAAACCTTTCTATGTCAAAATAAATCACACACGCACTACTTGTTGTTGTAGATTACATATTGAATTTTCTAACCATTTTGATGTTTATCGGTCTATATGTTTATATTTGCATACTAACAATGTTTTGCAGGATTGTGGCATACATGCCCCACCAACATCTTCAAGAGACTTCATATCAACAATTTTATGTGAAAGAGAGGAAGGTCAAATATTCTACAGGAAATTATGCTTGGATGGCACATGTCATCATTGCTGTGGCTTGCAACATATGCCAATATGTGAACATATGGAAAGCACACATGTGGTTGGAAATGAACTAGTAGAGTTTGGCAAGTATAAAATAGTATCCTTCAATACAAAAGATGGTAAAGAAATAAAGAGGTGCAATTTGTTTATTCAAAAGATTCTAGTGTATCAATTTATGTCTACATTTTGTGACAATATAGTGTATAAGTATGCAAGGCATACCAATAGATCTCGATGGTTAGACTTTCAATTCAAGTTACGTAAGGACACATTTCCACTTAGTAGCATTGTTTCAGTCATCGACTTTGTAGAGAACTATAGTCTACAGCGACAGCGTGAGGTGCAATCACAATATTACAACTCCACATAGGTTTCTATATTTGTGCACATCACATTCATTCATGTGAATGATAGTACAAAGGATGACAGAAAGATCATAAGGGAGTATCATTTTTATATTAGTGATGATCGCACACATTCTACGGAGTTCATGCAAGGTTGCTTTTAGGTGTTCTACAATGATTTGGCTAGAAGGGACATATCATTCAGTCGGCATATCATATGGTTGGATAATTGTGCATCACAATTCAAGAACTCGAGGATGTTCTATTCGTTGAGTAGGATGCATAATATTATAGGTGTTCAGCATATGTGGAACTTTTGTGAGGCTGGGCATGGAAAGGGGGAGCATGATGGTGCAGGAGCATGTATCAAACGAGCCATAGCATGAGAAGAGTTAAATTATAAAGACAATGCAAAGTTGACAGATGCAAAATCAATCGCCAAGTGGTGTAATGCTTCGATGGGTCCAGGTAATGAAGGTAAGTCTTCAGTTCGTAGATTTTTTTGGTTGATAGATGATACTAACATTGCACCATATGAGGATTGTTGTACACTGACAGGATCAAGTGAGCTACACTCTTTCAAAAGATCAAATGTAGGTTCATAGAGTATCCATACATAGAAGATGGCATGCTTTTGTTCTTCATGTATAATTCAAGCCTGGGATGAGTACAAGTCAAAGGAGTGAGTTGATGAATGGTGGTTAAATTATCTTATCCCACTTCACATGTATCGGCCCTCGACGGCACTGGAACTGACATAGATGGAATCATTGGTTGACTTTGACCACATATCAGATCTAGTTCAACCAGGTAATATATTTATTGGCATAGTTTTTGAAATTCCTAATGTTATCTTACTTTCTAGTGTTTTTGTAATGTTGACTAATTTCATCTAATTTGCTACACATATCAATGTAGGGCATGTTTATGCAGTTATTGTAGATGAAGACAATGAAGAGGGAATGGATTATTACTTGTGTCATTGTGTTGAGGCCAAAAAAACTTGGAGGTCCTAGTTACAGATGGAGAAAACATCAAATACCCTACAAGCTTGGTGGTTGTTACTGGAACATGGCTTAAAAGGTACCCACATAAGAGTGTTAATGTTTGGTTGTTTCAGGACTTTGACACGCATCAGAAGATTCTTCATTACTCGAATCTTGTCATGGCATCCAATGTTCATTTGATACAATATCAGGGTAGACCTTTCAACAAGACCTTGTGGAAGGTGTGTGAGTCTGAGCATGAGGAATAACGAGGGGTGTTAACAGGTAATAGCCCTTAAGAGTCCAAAGTGCAAAAAGGCAGCAATCTTTGACGAGTTGTTACGCAGAAATAATATCAATTAGAAATAATTTGTCTAAGGCTATGGGATCACATAGGGCCCCTCTATAATAACCTCTCTCAGTTTTTTATATCTCTGAGGCATTTTCCCATGGTGTCCAATTTTTAGTTGATGGAAAAAGTGTCAAATGCATGTAGTGTAAAGTTGCAAAGGGGTGTAACTTTCATTCTGCTCCTTGTGTAACCAAACTGACAGTTCCAACATGTCTAGATGGGTATATTTAGGCTAGGCATAGACCTGTTTCACACCCAAACATGTTAAAAAAGTACAAGCTACATTGTACCGGTGATATCCCTTAAGAGTCCAAAGTGCAAAAAGGCAGCAATCTTTGACGAGTTGTTACTCAGAAATTGTGTCACTTAGAAACATTCCATCTAAGGCTATGGGATCATGTAGGGCCCCTCTACAATAACCTCTCTCATTTTTTTGATATCTCTGAGGCGTTTACCCGTGGTGTCCAATTTTTAATTGATGGAAAAAGGGTCAAATGCATGTAGTGTAAAGTTGCAAAGGGGTGTAACTTTCATTCTGCTCCTTGTGCAACCAAACTGACAGTTCCAACATGTTCACATTGGTGGGTTTATGCTAGGCATAGTCCTTTTTAACACCCAAACATGCTGAAACAGCCCGAGCTACATTGTATCGACGATATCCCTTAAGAGTTCAAAGTGCAAAAAGGTAGCAATCTTTGACGAGCTATTACTCCGAAAGTATGTCAATTAGAAACAATCCATCTAAGGCTATGGGATCATGTAGGGCCCCTCTACAATAACCTCTCTTGGTTTTTGATATCTCTAAGGCGTTTGCCCGTGGTGTCTAGTTTTCAGTTGATGGAAAAAGTGTCAAATGCATGCAGTGTGAAGTTGCAAAGGGGTGTAACTTTTGTTCTGCTCCTCGTGCGACAAAACTGACAGTTCCAACATGTCTAGATTGGTATTTTTATGCTAGGTATGGTCCTTTTTCACACCCAAACATGTCGAAACAGTCTGAGATACATTGTACTGGCGATATCCCTTAAGAGTCCAAAGTGCAAAAAGGTAGCAACCTTTGACGATCTATTACTTGGCAAGCGTGTCAATTAGAAACAATCTATTAGAGGCTATGGGATCATGTAGGGCCCCTCTATAATAACCTCTCTCAATTTTTGATATCTCTAGTGCATTTCTTGATGGAAAAAGTGTCAAATGCATGCAGTGTAAAGTTGCAAAGGGGTGTAACTTTCTTTTTGCTCCTCGTGCAACCAAATCGACAATTCCAACATGTCCAAATGGGTATGTTTAGGCTAGTCATGGTCCTTTTTTGCACCCAAACATGCCGAAATAGTCTGAGCTACATTGTATCGGCGATATCCCTTAAGAGTCCAAAGTGCAAAAAGGTAGCAATCTTTGACGAGCTGTTACTCAAAAACTGTGTCACTTAGAAACAATATGTCTGATGCTACAGGATCACATAGGGCCCCCTCTACAATAACCTATCTTGTTTTTTGATATCTCTAAGGTGTTTGCCCATGCTGAAAGTTTTTCTAATGCTCCAAAAATTGTCAGATGCATGTAGTGTAAAGTTGCAAGGTAGGCTACTTTTTGTTTTGTTCTTCGTGGGGCCAAACCGTTAGTGCCAACATGTCTAATTGGGCACATCTACACTAGGCATGGTCACCATCCTTCATTATAAAAGGGTCGTAGTCTTTTCCTATTCAAAGGGTCACAACTTTTCACCTTTGAAATGTCAGAATCTAAATCATATCTTCACTATTCATGAGAACCTAAATTCATTTATTTGCAATATTGCCTAAGGTTGTATTCTTAATTGTATTCTTCAAGGATGTTATGGATGTCTTTCTCAATGATAAATTTATCTCCCTTTTATGTTAGTGCTTATCAACCTAAGACACGAAGTATGAGGCGTACAAGTGAATACATGTAATACATGAAGTATACATAGGAAGCATGAAGCATACATGTGAATACACGTAATACATTAAGTCTACATAGGAAGCATGAAGCATAGACGTGAAAACATGAAGTATACACATGAAGCATGAATCATACACGTGAACATGTGAAGTATACACAAGAACCATGAAGCATACATGTGGAATGGTAGCATGAAGCATACATGTGCAATGGTAGCATGAAGCATACACGTGGAATGGTAGATGCCTTCCAAGAATTATATGACAAACTTCTAGAGGTATGTGGTCACATGTAATAATGTCTTGCTCATTTTTAGTTGCATACTTCAAAGTGCATTGTATAATTACATGAATTTCCTTGCCATGCTACAATGATCTTACAGAGTATGGGCTTAGATGTGTAGTGGTAGAGAGACCTAGGTGTTAGATTGCATTATGTATTATTATATTCATATGATTGATTTAATGTTCAATAATCTTAGAGGAGAATAATGTTCAAACTTTATATATTTACAATTATATAAAGGAAGAGTGCATGTAATACAATTGGACTTTAAATATTTGAAGTAAACCATCTACAAATATCCATTGAAGCGTGGATTTATAATACAAATATGGACACCATCAACAAAAAAGATGTGTATTAACCAAATAGCCATATAGGCATACATCAATATCTATCGATATAAGTATAACATATATACAAAATAGCCATATAGGCTTACAAGAATGTCATATAGGCATACAATGTCAACTATATGCAATACAAAATATATGTCCACAAATGCCATATAGGCATACAACAAAGGAACCCAATAAAAAGGCATTCCCCTCTAGGTGAAGAAAATAGATCACAAGTAGCCTTTGATTTTTGAGGGGATGGAGATGCATATGAGAGTGGTCTACTTCGAACCCGAGGGTTGCTCCTCCTATTTAGTTCATCATGGATCTTTAGTTGTTACAATAAAAAGTATAGACATTAATATATAGAAATTACATTATAAAAAATGAAATATTTAACAAAATAATCACTTACCACTGCTAGATAATTTCTCTCCTCATTTGCCATAGTAGCAAGATCAGGTTGTGGCATTATAATGTCCTATAGAAACCACCTAGATAGAAATTAAACTTCAAATCAATAATCAAATTTGATTTTTCAATAATAAACAACTATAACAATGAATGTAATTTGAAATTTACTAATCTGCCTCATACCCTTGTCAAAGGCATGGAGCTATCAATTGCAAAAGACACACCATGCTCCATTGCCATATGAACATCAGGAGGTGTCTCTGCCTGCATCATCTGAAAATAAAACAACATTATTCAATTACGAAAAACTAGAATAGTGATGCAGGTCACGACTTATAATGTATGAGATAGTCAACAAAATTTTGAGTACTTTGGTAGACATGTATGAAAATGTGGTACCATAGACAAGGTAGTGAACTGTTTGAAAAAATTTTGAGATAATTATTTGATAAAATGCTTTGGTAGACATGTATGAAAAATGTGGTAGCATAGATAAGGCAGTGAGTTTGAAAAAATGCCTCAAAGAAATATGGTCTCATGGTGATGGACATCACCATGAGACCACATTTCTTTGATGCATTTTTTCAAACAACTCATTGACTTGTCTATGATATTTCTTACTATTATGCTTTGATAGATTTTTTCCAAGCATCCATAGTTTGTTCAAAAGCACCTATTTTAGGCTTTTAGCCATAGCAGCAAGGAAGTGAATTGTTTGATAAAATGCTTTGGTAGACATGTATGGAAAATGTGGTAGCATAGACAAGGCAGTGAGTTGTTTGAAAAAATGCCTCAAAGAAATGTGGTCTCATGGTGATGGACATGTCTATGCATTTGCTTGTCATAGCATTCCATGAGACCACATTTATTGCATTTTTTCAAACAGCTCATTTCCTTGTCTATGCTTAGCTTACTATTATGCTTTGATAGATTTTTTCCAAGCATCCATAGCATAGACAAGGTAGTGAACTATTTGAAAAATTTCTTCAATAAAATGTGGTCTCATGGAATGCCATGACAAGAAAATGCAATTGGCAGTTGCTTCTAGTTATTAGTTATGCAATGTGAAGTAATTGCATAACTGCTTATGTTGACTTTCTAAAAAACTACATTATAATTGAAATTTTGTCATCTATCAACATCCACTTATTAGTTATGCAATGTGTAGTAATGCTTTGAGTTTGAAAGATGTGCAATGCAATGTAATCAACAATATGAATATAAACTACAAAAATTTAGTAAATATAATTCATTAGTTAAACTATTTATTTTATTACCTAAGTGAAGCTTTGAACTCCACCTCCACTAGGAGGTGTTGTTGTGAAATCTCCAAGATTAACCTATTCAACATCCAAAATTAGATATTAGAATACCATTCATATAACAATGCTATTCACATGTAATATTTATAATTGTTTACTAGTTACATACCTCGGCAGTACATGTCATAGTATAATACAGAGGTGGAGAACCGCTGAAAACTGAATGAACTCTATGGCCCTGAAATTTCATTACAATCATTAAACTAAATTAGTTAATCTTGCATTTCAAAAATGAAATTTAATAAATTAAATTCAATGTACTTGCTAGCATTTACCTGAGTATCAAGGTTGAAAGTCTCATTTAGGAGGGCATCTATCATCACCATCTACTTAAATGCAGATGTAGCTTGTGCACTTGCGTCCTAACTATCCATGGGGTCATAACCATAGGCTAACCCACAAGCCTGACAAGTATGGGGTGGAACCCTACTCCTCAGAGTCTCCCCTGGCTCACGATGTGCTGAAGGACTGGCATGCTCTATGATGCTCTGGGTCAAGGAACTAATGCACTATAGTATCTCGACTTTAGCACTCTCCTTCACAATGAAAGGGATAGACACGTGCTCATGGGCTGGTCTGGTGAGTTCTTGTCTTGCTAGCTATTGTGGGTCAAGATGTGCCCCTAGTCTATCATGTACTGACACCTCCACCTCTACTCTAGAAGTCCCAGATATCAAAATAGTTTAGCACTTTATTGAGGACAAACTCGTAGTAGAGTTTCCTCAAAAAATATTGTGGGACCTCATTATTGTTGCATGGAGGATGGTCAAAAACCATCCACCACCTCTGCCCAAAATGGTCCTTTATCGCTTGGTTGTTGTACCAATGGATAGGGAACCTCTTGCATGTAAGGGGTAGAGGTTGATTTGTTCGTGGGTCTGTGAAAAGGGAACACGAGTCAAATTTTGTAATTTTTTCATTTTTGACTTATTCGTAAGATAACTTATCTACATAGAATTATCTAAACTCTCTCCTCTTATCCAACCAACTAGAGATTTGCTTGCTAATTGAATCTACATTTGATAACATGGATTCAAGATATTGAGCAAGTGCAACTCTATGCAAGGTTGAAGTTGCAAGATCTTTCAACCTTGCAGTTATTTCCTCAATTTGTTTTTTTATTATTTTCAATTTGCCCCATTAAGTTTTCTTGTGTTCTAGGGGCATATTGAAGAATTACTGGAGGTGTTTGTTGTTGGGGTTGTTCTTCATTAGGTATTTGGTGTTCATGATTGAGGATTTTGAGGATTTTTAGGAGGACGAGGTGCATTATCAATTCCTATAAATTAAAGAAATTTACATAAAAAACCCACTTAAATCTACCTATTTAGTAACAAATTCACCAAAAAAAAAAAAAACTTACTCCTTTGGCCTCCTCAACATCATGGAGGTATTTTGATGAAGAATTGGCGACAATTTGGTGAAGAATCTAGCCTCCAATAATGTGAGCATGCTCTCAAGGGTTTGCATGCCGTGGGTTTGCAAGAAAATGTAGATGAAAGAAATGACAATTGTTTCTTTTTTTGTTATAAATAGTCATAACGCGAGTGTGTTATAATGTGCTCATGTTATGGATTTTTAAAAAGTTTTAAGAATTTTGGCCACTTTTTGGCCCCCCATCTTTTTGCACCCTCACCCAAGATTAATTTGATCCTAAGGCTTAGATTTAGTCCTACGATCTCAAGTCAAACTCATTTCATTTTGGCTACAAGAGTTCACCATCATTGGAATAAAGGTCTTTTAGGATATGGTCAACATTTACAAATGGTGGTAGGCACAATCTCTAGGTTAATTTCACATTTTCTTAACATATCTTCTCAAACACACTTGTCTCCTTCACCTAGGTGAACTAGGAATGCAATTTCCAAGGTAACAACTTTAGTTGACAAGCATAAATTGTTCTATAAGGATCTTCAAATCATGTAGTATTCCTTATTTTATCATAAGTCTTCAATAGAAAGGCAACTTCCTTATAGCAATAGAATAATTTGTTACCTTTTTTACCTTCTTTTATTCTAATATTTATAGATAAAATTGTATGGAGCTTGGTTTTTTTAGAACAACAACAAATCAAGTCATCAACAGTAATTTTTCCTTTGTTCATCTTATTTTCTTAGCCAATAGCTTGCTTGATCTTGTCTTAGGTTCTCTTTTAGTACTTTCTTCCTCTATCACATTCTTGTTAAAATATTGTATGTAGAGAAACAAATCATGTCTCTAGATCAACATTTTTTCTTGATTATCCACCTTTCTCTTGCAACCACAAGACAAAGTATCAAACGCTTTTAAAGAACCACAAACTACCTCCTACTAGTTAGCAAAAAATTGAGATAAATGAAAAATGAAACACAAAGATTTTAATCAAGATCAATGAAAGATCTAAAAACATGACAAGTTAGATTAAAGATGCAACATATTCATTCCTATTTAGGACAAATCCCTTCTCTAATCATTCTCCCATTCCTAGTCAAATTGGTTGTGAAATTATAATCAAGTGTCAAATTTATTTTCTTTTTGCAACTTCACCAAATTTGGTGTCCTTCTGTTGATCTTGACTACTACTTCATGATGCATGACTCTTTCATTTCATGAAAAGGCTATGCACCCATCAATATCAATACTCTATCTTTCTTAACTATCTAATGGGATTAGTCAAACCTATGAAAAAACAAATATATATCATCAAATTAAATCTTTAAATACATGAAAATTAGCAATAATATGAAACATGAAAATATTAGTTCAAATAATCAAATTTTGTCTAAAAACATCCAATTTAATTCTTCTATGTTGAAAAACCAAAAAAAAGGTGTTGGATTAAGTAAACAATGATTGTTTAAATGTCAACACCATGAAAAGCATTTTTTTGTCTGATAATGCATGAAAAGTAGAGAATAACAAAGCATGTGGGTCTAATTTGTGGATTGCACATGTTTTTTGTCCATTTTTTTAGGTTCCTCAAAATGTGCTCATAGTATAACGTGAGCATGTTTTGTCATGCATGGAAATTTTTAAGTTTTTTTCTAAATTAATAAATACCCTATAACCAATACCCTAAACCTTAAACCCTATCCCTCAACCCTATGCCTTAAAGCCTATATGCTAGACCCTCAACCCTATACACTCAACCAGAGAGAGGAGGTAGGAGGTAGAGAACGGAGGGAGGTAGATAGGTGAGAGAGAGAGAGAGAAGGGGAGGAAGGTAGAGAGGTGAGAGAGAGAGAGGGTAGGAGGTAAAGAGGGGAGGGAGAGGGAGACAGTAGGAGGTAGAGAGAGAGATGGTAGGAGGTAAAGAGGGGAACGAGAGGGGGGAGGAAGGTAGAGAGGGGAGGAAGGTAGATAGGTGAGAGAGAGAGAGAGGGTAGGAGGTAAAGAGGGGAGGGAGAGGGAGGTAGAGAGAGAGAGGGTAGGAGGTAAAGAGGTGAGAGAGAGAGAGATAGGGTGAGAGAGAGAGAGAGAGGAGGGGAGGGAGAGACCTAAAGAGGGGAGGGAGAGAGAGAGAATAATAGAGAGAGGGGTAAGGAGGGAGGGAGAGATAGAGAGGGGTAGACCTAGAGTGGTCACAAAGAGACGTGAGTGAGAGAGAGAAGAGAGGGAAGGATCGATAGAGAGTGGGAGAGAGAGAAGGTAAGGGTGAGATGATTTTATTTCACAATAACGAGCTCACGTTATGTGAATGCATGCACATAACACGAGCACATTATAATGCACTCACGTTATTGTTTGCTTTGGTAACTTCCAAGCCTTTGGCTTGGATTTTCCTCGGGCTTCCAACCCAAAGGATTGGACTAAGTTTTGAACATCCAAAGACATGTTTTTGTAGATTGTAAAAAAATGTATATAATCTTGAGCATGCTCCCCATTAGGTTTGCACTTGTTTCAATGAAAAGTAAAAAAAATACCACGATAATGTTAAGCTCTCTCTTAGCTTTCTAACCATGTAATTTTTTTCACATTTTGAGTATGTTAAGGTTTTCATCTTTAATTTCTTTTGTTAGTGTATCTATTTTTTGTCAAAAACCAGTGTGTAGTATTTTTGACTTTTTTTTTAACCGTTCATCGAAATTTCAAATAAATTACATTTTTAGAAACTACACTTCATTCTACACGTATTCAAAAAAAAAATTGGATTTTCGATTAATTTTCAAAAAAATTAGGGAGGGGGGCGCATGCTCAATTTCTATTTTTTAGGATGTGTCCACTTTGAAAATTAATAAAAAAATCAATTATTCATGAACAAATTATCATAAAAATTGAGGATAAACTACATGGTGTTAGCTAATTTCTCACCGAAGTGATATTTGAAATAATAAAAAAAGTTAACATTTTACAGGGGCCACACTAGACGCTATGTTATGTTTTTTTTAAAAAAAATAGGACCAATTTGTGTGGCCCTCCTTTTTGAACCCCTTAATCTCAACCATTTTTTAAAAAATAGTAGTTTAGAAACTAGATTTAGAGCACTACGACTCTTGTTTTTTTACATCTTCAAATTTTGAGTATAACTATCCTTAATTTCTCATCCAACATCAGTCTTTCCTGATTTTAGAAAAAAGTGGCCACTTAAGACCCCCTATTGGTCCCCCATCTTTGTGCAATTACCCGTACACACTATTGTGGGATCACTCCTAACAAGCACTTATGAATGAAGAGGACAACAAATTAGAGATGTGCATACCTTCTAAAAACAATATGGATACATGTGAGGATAGTCATGACATTGTGCCTAACATTGAAATAAGTGAAAACCTTTCAACTAATGATACAAAAGTGTCCCATGAAGGCTTGAATTCAATACTTGAATAGAATCAATCAGTTATGCCAAGTTTTGAATTAGACATACCTAATATGGTAAATAATTTAAATCATGATATGTTGATTCTCAGATTTTCAAGTACCTTTGATGATATGAGTCTATGTAATGAATGTTGGCTACACAATACAACTAAGCATGGAGAGGCCACTTGTCCCAAGTTTCTCATAAAATTAGACATTGCCTTCAAGAATATGATGAATTCTATGTCATCCATGGCTGATATGATTGGTAAATTAGTAGATTTAGAGCTCAAAAAATAAGAAACCAATGTTATAATTGAGGAAGAGAGCCATGAACATGTACAAAATAATACAATCAAAGAATATCAAGAACATATAAAATATGTGGCTGAGAATGATGACTCAATTGAGCTTAAAGTGGAATGTAGAGTAGTTTGTCCGTGATCTTGATTTTACTTGTTTTGGTGTTGATAGTATAGCTAAATGTATGAACAATCTTGATAATAAGTTGGAAGATAGTTCTATATCTGATATTGCACTCACCTCTCTAAATGATACTCTATATATGTAAACTTTTGTGCAAGAGATCAAAAAAATAACCCTAGCATGATTGATATTGCAAATTATGATAGCTATGTGGAAAGTGAGTTCAATATAGTAGAGGGTTATAGTTGTGAAAATTTTAAATTCCATCTCCACTCAAAGATGGAAATAATGTTGATATACTAATTGAAGATGTGAGCACTATCACTTTCCTTAATGGAGAGACAAGTCTACCTTACAAAGAAGACCAAAATGACAACAATTTTAATTTATTGGTGCCTATGAGGCAAGAGTCTAAAATACCATATGAGTTGGTTACCACAAATCAACATTACTTTGAAACAAGTGAACATGACCAAGAAATTTGCAACACACCCTTGATGGATAAGAATATGACAACACCCAAGACAAGGATAACAATGAGTGCTTAAACTTAATTGAAACAAGTGATACACTTATGGACTTAAGACTTAAATCAATTCAGCCCCATGATATGGATGAACCTATAACATGCAATTTATTTATGGCTAATAACAATAAGGAAACATTCATACAACCTTCAAATATTAGCAACATAACTAATGAATGTTTTGATGCTAAAATATGTGAAGATTTTGAAAACAAAGATACAAATTTTTGTGTTGATAATGCTAATGTAACTGTGGAAAAGAATGAATCATTGAATTTAAAACAACAAAGTATATATGATTAGGTAGATTTAGATGACCATTATTCTAATTTTGTTCAACCTAATGAAGATCCATTCAATCTTAGTGATATTAGTGCTCCAAATCTTAAAAATAATTAGTAACTAATTTAGATTAGTGGGATAAATTGCTAATGGATGACTTGTGTGTGATTTGCATGAACACAAGGAGCTTGGGAAATGCCAACAAGATGTGCAAGCTTCTAAAGAAGACTCTGTTGGTGCCTGCATGAGCAATCAGTTTTCAAGCATTTAAATATGCAGGCACCTTCCCAAAAAATCCAAAAAAGTTCTAAGTCTTCAGCCTCCTCAGCAATTTTCAACTTCAGCATCATATTTTCTTCGGAGGAGGTCATCATCATCATATTTCCAGTCATCACCCTATTGTTTCTCGCGGGGGTCATCATCATATTTTCTGTCAGCTTGATCTTCCGCGGGGTGATATTTTAACATTGGGTGATCTTACTTAAGATCATCCTGATGATGTTGCTGCAAGGTTCTAAGTATGACCTGTTTTGCATCAGGGTCATCATATTTGAACATCGGGTGATCTTGGTTAAGATCATCCTGATGTTACTTTATCACTTCATGTTTGCTTTATCGCCTGGTGCTACTGATGTCATTCTTTTATCGGGGCAATATTTGCCCGTCTGCATCAGCATCATTTTCTCTTAGGAGGTGGTCAGCATCATCATGATATTCTATCGACCAGATATTTCATCAAGGTCATCATGTTTCAATATTAGGTGATATTCGAATATAATCCCGATCCTGCAGTGGAGCTACAGTGCACCCTGATATTTCTATCAAGGTGATATTTCCAAATATCCAGTTATCTTCCGAATATCATCCTGATGCCGACATGATGGTGACATCATCAAGGTCTAGGGGGTCATATTTTAACATCAGTCATTTTATGGAGATCCCCTGATGTTGCAAATATGATGATGACGTCATCCGGATATGAGGAGGTGCACGATAGGCAGATATGCTGATGACGTCAGCAGGATATGACGGTGACATCATCAGGATGTTCATTGGCCAGACATTTGGTATTGGCTAAGCAGGAGGATCTTCTTCCGATGCATCAGGTTATGCCGATGAAGGTGAATATCAGGTTGATTTTTCACATGAAGGATATCATGTTGGAGGATGATGATGATGAAGGCTTATACTTGGTGTCGTCAGGAGCAAAAGCACCAACATCATATATGCTCACGACCCAGTATATAAGGTGATGAGGAGGTTACCGCGGGGTGCATGTGGGATAATTAGATCCTGCATGATTTGAAATATCAGGATGATACATTTTGGTGGGAAAGGTTTGCGATGCACAGTATGATGTTTTTCCCAAGGCCGCAGGTTGGTACGCCATTAATGGCGGTTGTTGCAGAGGTATGGGCGATGGCATGGACGTTTCAACCACTCGACTAAAGATGTGGATTCCCAGGCGGTGGTGCAAGGCTCGAGACTTCCCCTGTCTCCTTCCCTATCTACTACATTCAATGCGATCAGCGCCATTTTCTCAATGTACTCTATCTGGCAGACTTTTGAAATCTGCCATGTTATTAATGCTGAGTACCTGCGTTGCTGTATATAGCAGGCTGTGTTGCTCATTTGTTGGTTGTTGAAAACTGGACATATCTGGCTCTGTAATAAGATACAACTAGTTTTTGTTGCTCTGTGCAGGAGGTCTTGTGAGTTTATGTATCTCTTGTTGTATGTCTCATGCATGAATCTACTGATCTCATGATTGATTTTATATGAGTAATGTTGTAGTTGCATATGTTTTGTTAATTCTGTCTCTAGTATTGCATGTGTCCTTTTGAATCTAGATATCTAAGGGGTGTCTGGTATTCTAGAATATAGAATTCCTATATTGAATGCTTGATCTCTCAACTTCTGCTCAAGGGGTAGATTAAAGTGTTTTCAAATTAACTGTTGGGAAGGATATACTGCAATAGGGATGCCATAAGTAGAGATAACTTAACACTCTGTATTGGGAGGTATCTGTAAGGCAGATATCACACAAATCCCCTTAAAATCCAGTTTTAGTGTGTTCATGTTGATCATTCATAGGTGTATGTCTACCGACTCCAAGCCCTAGATAGGCACCAATCTAGCTCTGTGTTGAGGTTATACACCAGGTCCAGGTTTGCATCCAAACATAAATCAAATTCAAACTTCAACCACAACCATTAGGACTGTAGAAATAGTTTAGGACCAAGATCCTTTGATTCACAAATGAACATAGGCCTAAAGCTAGCCCCTTTGCACTTATCCTACAGTTTTGGTCTACTTACAGGAGGATCTATCTGCTTTGTATCAACATCCCAAGCCAACCCACAAGCATATTCTCATGGGTGTTGAATAGGGAATACCCCCTAGGTTTTGTAGAGCCTGAAGAAGAAGAGGAGATAAAAATAGAGTCTATCTCCTACACTGTTGGCCCCTGGCCCAGAGATCCTGTTGATCACTGATGGCTACCTTGTAGGGAAATCTGGGAATGAACATCCAGTCAGGGAAAAAACTAACAGAAATTGGTGACTCTGTTGGGGACAATGTCATATCCATGAAGGTGTGAGTCTAAAAGATTGAAGAATTAGGCCTGGAAGTGCCTTGTTGCAGCAGATTTGAAGTTTTATATGTGGCTCTACTGGTGGATGACCTAGAAAGAAAGAAATCAATTTTTAGCTTCAGCCTGTTTGAAGCTCATTCCTCTGCCAAGGAGGTGGCGACTCTATTGAATGAACCTATCGGCAGCTGCAACATATCCAAGTATTTGTACAAGTTTTTGAAAAGTTCCCTATTTGGTGAAATAGCACTAGTTAAAAGGGAATCATTGGTGAAAGTAAAGCTTGCATGCTTTTGTTAGAACCTACTCTGTATTTCAAAAGGGCATGCAATGTTGTTCAAAAGACTCATATAGAGGACTTTAGGCAGGTTGAAATAACAGTTTGTATTTTAAGGGCTTAAGGTCATATTTTGATTGAAAATCTGAGTAGAGAGGAGGGTTGCAAAAGTATAAAAAGATGTATTGTCAGCCCATGCACCCTTGTGAGGTGTCAAATGCAATAATGTATAGTGGTCAGTACCAACCATGTAATAAAAGAAGTTTCAACATAGACAGATATAAGCCCATAAATTTCAGTGGCATTTGTAGTTATCCAAATGCTCTTCCACCTAAAATCAGAAGGTATTTACCTAAATTTAGTGGTATAAAGGATGAATCAGCTAAGAGACACTTGCAGCAGTTTATAAATGTTATAGATGATTTTGAGATTGACCATGAAGATGTAGTTATGAGATTATTTGTTCAATCTCTAGATGAAGATGCAAGGGATTGGTTCTCCTACCTTCCAGCTCACTCTGTCAGCTCTTGGCATGGTTTTAAATCTGCATTTCTAGAGCAATATGGTGAAAAACTTTCTGAATATGCAGTCATTAGTGACTTTATGTACATCCATATTGAAGAGGATGAGTTGATCCCAGCCTTTAACCTCAGATTTATGAAGGCATTGAATAGAATTCTAGAATGTATGAGACCTAATGATGCACTGTGCTTAGTTGTCTATTTGGGAGCCTTTGATAAGAAAATGAGTTATAGATTGAGAGATAAGAAGCCCACCACATTGCATCAAGCACATCAGTTTGCAATGGATATTGAAAACAATTGGAGGCATGGAATTCAAAAAGGTTATTTCTCTAAAATTTTTTGCTGTCTTGCTACCCCCAATGTTGATAAGGGATATAGTTTAAATGTTGAGGATGAATGTTAAAGTACTCACACCCCTACTATCTCAGTTTTTGCATCATTCCAAGTTGATGACATTTTTGTTATAGAGGAGGATGTATTGATTTGCCCATCAGATGAAGTTGAAAATAATCATTTTTCAAGTAATATTTGCATGCCAGTCCTAAACAAGGAACCTTCATGTTTAAATGATCCAGTTGTGCAAAGTTGTGATCATGTGGATCAACAATCAATATCAGTTTCATCAGTGACGTCACCATCATATTCACATACCACCCTATGGGAAACATCACCTCTTCCACAAAATATCTGGCTGCACTGTAGCTTCACTATAATATCGGGGTGATATTTAGAATATGACTGATATTTGGGATATCACCCCCCTCCTTCAGAAAATGATGTAGTCGTTAGAGAAGCAAATATCACCCCCCGCATAAAACTGATGTCAACAACATCGAGCGATAAAAGAACATCAAGGTGATCTTAACTAAGATCACCTGATATTTGAAACATGATGATGACCCCCCCTTTGAAATATAGGGTCATGCCGGAATATGATGAGGCATAAAGACTTAGAACTTTGACAGGCATAACTCCCTCGCCAGGCCGAATTTCAGGGTGATGCAAAAGGCAATCCTGCTTAGAATTTTACTCTCCTCCACATGGCAGGCCTCTTGAAGCAAGATTCAAACTTTGAGTTTTTCAGATTTTAGACCTCAGGATCACAAACATATTTGACATGATGCTCATGCATACTGAAAGATGCAGCATAGACAGAAATCTTGACATGTCATAACATCGTGCCTCAGAAATTTTAGGATTTGAATGAAAAATCCTACAAATGCTCAAGCTTAAAACCCTAGACATAAATGGGTACCAACACAGGCTTTGATTGGGAACGTGCAGGCACAAGATTGCAGCGAGGACCAGACTACTCCGGGGCAGACCAGACAAAACACAAAATGCAAGACAACACCGACTATACAAGGCATGTACAAAACATTTACATCCAGTTACAGTGTGCACAAAGATGCCTCATTCATGAGAAAAAGGCCTTAAGGAATTTATCGTGCATAGACAATTCCAGTAGTTCACCATCCAGGGTCTAGAGGAAGTAGGCATCATCCTCATGGGTGTTACTGATTTGATATGGGCCCACCCACAAGGGCTCAAATTTACCGTGCTTGCCTCTATCCTGATTCCTTGCATTCCACATAAGGACCAGGTCACCTATCTGAAACCTTCTTTCTGTAGTTCTTTTGTCAAATAGATACTTCACCTTTTGTTGTTTCATGATATTTGTCTTGTATGCCTCCCTTCTGATCTCATCTAGTGCAACTAGCTGATTTATTCTTTCTATCATTGAGTCTTCAATTTCCTCATCATGTTCTTGTATGAATTTATAAACTGGTAGGAGGTTGTTCATAGGCAATCTAGCTGCTGCACCATATACTAACTCAAAAGGTGACCTTCCAGTTGCTCTTTTCACTGTCACCCTGTCAGCCCATAATGCCAACCTTAACTTTGAATCCCATGCCCTCTTATTTTTATCTATCACCCTCTTGATGATTTTCATGAGGCTTATGTTGCTTGACTATGCCTGACCATTTCCTTATGGATGGTATGGTGATGTATGTGATAAACTAATCCCATAGTTATTGCAGAAATCAACAAACTCACCAGACCTAAAGCACATTGCATTATCTGTGACCAATTTGACTGGTACTCCAAATCTGATAATAATATTTTCTAGGATGAAATCCATCACCACTTTGCTTGTAGCCCTTTTAGTTGGAATTGCCTCAATCCATTTAGTAAAGTAATTAGTAGCAACCAAAATCCAACTATGTCCTCCACTTGATTTTTCTGGGATTTCCCCTATAAAATCAATTCCCCATTGCTGAAATGGAGATTCTACAATTACAGTCCTAAGGCGTAATGCACCCTCATATCTTAGCTTTCCTGACAACCTTTGGCAAGAATCACATCTCCTCACCAACTTCTGTGCATCTGAGAAAAGAGTTGGCCACCAGTAGCCTGCTCTAAGAATTTTGTGGGCTGTTGTCCTAGCAGTGTAATGTCCACCACACATTCCTTTGTGCAGATCACCTAAAATATCAGCAGCCTGATTTTCATCCACACATCTAAGTAGTACACCATCAGGATTTTTCCAATATAGTTCTCCTTGTGCAACAATGTATCTGATTTCATGTAGCTTCAATGTCCTCTTCTGACTATCATTGAAGTGGGAAGGACAACTCAAATTCTGCAAATAATACACAATGTCCTTATACCATTCAGACTTTGACACATTTACAACTTCATCTTGAGCTACATTCACTTGGCATGCTTCCAAATTTGACTCTGTCATTATCTTGGCTAAGCCTTGTCCCCTTACCAACTTTGTGATTTGTATCTCTATGTTGAATTCTTGAAGTTTATTTATCCATTTGCACCTTCTTCCAGTTACCTCCTGCTGAGTGAAAATATCCTTGACTGCTGCATGAGGCACATATGCGACTATTTGTGAGCCTACTAAATAAGGCCTGAAGCTCTTGACTGCTCTAACCAATGCATATGCTTGTTTCTCCATGATGTCATACTTCAATTCGGCAGCCTGCAATGACTTACTAAAGAAAGCTATAGGTTGTTCAAAACCTTCTTCATTTTTTTGCAATATGCATGCAGCAATAGTATGGAAAGAAGCAAATGAAAACAACTAAAATGGCTTAGAAAAATTAGGAGACTTTAGCACAGGAGCCATCTTTATAGCTTCTTTGATATTTTGAAATGATTTAGCTGCTTCATCTTCCCACTTGACAATTGCATCCTTCTTCAACATCTTGGAAATGTTCCTTGTAATCTTTGCAAAATTAGGCACAAATCTTCTAAAAAAATTAATTTGCCCAAAGAAGGACTGAACTCTTTTCACTGTTCTAGGGATCTGGATCCTGTCAATTGCAGCTACCCATTTAGGATCAATCCTGACTCCATCCTTGGAAACAATATGCCCCAACAACTTTCCTTCCACTACCCCAAAAGCACATTTCTTTGGGTTAAGTGAGATGCCATACTCTAATGCTCTAATAAAAATTTGTTCTAAGTGCATGCAATGTTGCTCTTCCTTCTTTGAATAGGCAGTTAAATCATCTTGATAAATAGCCATAATTGAATCAATTAATCCTGCAAAAGCAACATCCACTGCCCTTTGAAATGTAGCACCTGCATTTATTAGTCCAAATGGCATTCTTATATAAACATAGGCTCCCCATGGAGTGGTGAAGGCAGTCTTGAATTGCTCTAATTCCTTTACCTTCACTTGATTGTACCCTGAAAATCCATCCATCATGGATAAAAGTTCACAGCCAGTCACTTTCTATAGCATAGCCTCCATGTTAGGCAGTGGATAATTATCCTTCAAAGAAGATACATTCAAATTTCTAAAGTCCACACAAAGTCTAATATCACCATTCTTTTTTCTGACTGGAACAAGATTAGACACCCAAGTTGAATGTCTCATAGGCATAATTATTCCAGCTTCCCTAAGCTTTATAAGTTCTTCTTGCATTTTTGGAGCTAAAGTTGGGTTAATAGGTCTTTGTTTTTGTCTAAATGGTTTAGCTCCAGGCTTCAATGGGATCTCATGTTAGAATAGGTCTTCTCTATAAGCTTTTAGGTCCTCATACGACCAGGCAAAGACATGCTTATATCTCTTTAGCAGTGTAATCAACATGCTCCTTATGTGTGGTTTGAGTTGTTTGCTAATGTATATTTTTTTGGGTGCATAAGATGTCCCCAAGTTTATCTCCTCTAGATCATTCTTATTTGTTGGAGATGCCTTTGTAACAAATTGGTCTCTATTCTCAAAAGTCTCTCTAAAGCTACCAGCCCTCTAGGGATTTTATTTGTCTTGAGTTGAATTATCTCCTTCCCTAAGAGAGTTTCTTTTCCATCTACAACCTTTACAAAGTTCTAAAAATCTATTTTTTGGTTCTCATATTCATCTATGCAGTGCAGAAATCTTAACAAATCCTTATCATTATTAAATATCTGCCAGTTGCATATATTATCTAGCACTGCAGGTCTAAGTTTGATCTCAACATTTGTAACATCTGACAGAGTCATATCATTTGGCCTAATGGCTACATTAGCTAGAAAATTTGCCATAACATTCTTTGATCTCTCTATCCAGTTTATTGAAAAAGCATCAAACAATTCAATTGTATCCCAGACAGCATGCTTATATTGTTTTAACCTCTTATTTTTTGAAGCATATTTATCTCTAACCTGGGAAACAATTAACTCTGAATCTCCAAACACCCTTAACATCTTAATTCTATGTCTCAGAGCAACATTCAATCCTAACAACAAAGCCTCATACTCTGCAATATTATTTGTGCAGGCAAACTTCAACAAGAAAGAGAATTTTAGAAGATTACCAGTTGGAGACAAAAGAACAATTCCAGCACCAGACCCTTCCTTCAAACAAGCTCCATCAAAATACATGGTCCATAGGTCTTGCTGGTCCAACTCTTGAATGCAAATACCCTTTTCTTTATTTCCTTGATCACCTGAGACAACTCTGAAATTACCACAGTCAGTGTCCACAAAGCATATATGCTCCTCTGATTCTTGATCCTCAACTATGCCTAGAGACCTCTCTTCTTTGATCAATTTCACATCCCTTCCATTCATTGGGATCATAGCATATGATAGGTCTAACTGCATACTCCCACCAATCAATGTTGCCCATCTTCTTGATAACAGCATACCATATTGTGGCTTGATATGAACAACCATTATATTCATTTTGTAGGTCCTTTCTGGATATGCTGCCAGTCTGAAATCTACATCTTTCATAATTCCAATGACTGGTACCTCTCTAGCATCCATGGCATAGCACTTCCCACATGCCTTATCTATTTTTAACCTAGCTTGCTGCATGATGGCCAAAGGCATGATGTTTGTAGATGCTCCTGAATCAAGCATATAGTTCTTAATTATTTTTCCATTTATGACAAGGGAGACATAAAATGGTTCCACCTGTGAAGGGCATTTTGTCATGGTCACCCCTAGATACACTTCAGGAGTCTCATCCTCTTCAACACACAAAGCTTGCTTCTTACTTTGGATTCCAACATTCCGATCAGCCTGACAAGCTACCTCTGAGATCAAGGACACTGCCTTATTTCTGAATTCATCTACCTTCATCAGCTCCATCACCTAGGATAGGACTTGAGTTATGTCGAAAGGAGCATAATTTTGTATAACAACTGTAGCCTGATCCACAGTTTTACTTCTATCTTGGGATGATCCAACTTTGATTTTTATGGTCCCCTGACTGTCACTCCTGACCTGGGAAATTTTGCTTTGATCCTCAACTTGGGGAATTCTGTTCTCTGGTCCTTGAGGATCATAACCTATTTTTTGCTTAAAATTTTGCTTGTTATTGCTCCATTGTCTCTTTTGTGGTTTAGTATCTTTATGACTATGCACTGGCTGGTTTGCAAAAGTATTCTCTGGTTGGTGTGAGTTGCTTACCTGGGCTTTATCCCTGAGATTGTAATTGCTTTTTACCTAAGCTACTGCTGCAACTATGAAAGCTCTAATCTCTTCATCAGAAGGCCTCCTCAAGTTATTCAAAAAATTATGTGAGTCCTGAGCACAAGCATAATTGTCTTCATCATCTTCATCATCTTTATCACAAGAAACCTGCTGGCAAACCTGGGTTCCATAACCTGTACTTTCAACTACATGATGATAGGAACACCCCCTATTTGTGGACAACATATTGACATTATCCCCCTGCATATAATGCAGCTCATTGCACTCATCATAGGCAACAACATTGTCATATAGGGATTGAGCAATCATACATTGTGACTGTGAATGAGGCATGTGACATATGATACACCATGGGGTATCATTAAAAATATTTACAACTTTCTTCAAAGGGTCAGGTGTTTCTCTAACATTTTGAGTCCTTTGACCTGAGTTGTTATGTGGAAACATGGGCTTACCATTATGCCAATTTGTATTGTATGGCATGCCATGTAATGACGGCCTCTTTTCTTGTCTTTGGTAAACCTGTCTATCAGGACCTATTCCTTTTTCATTTTTGGCTAATCTATAACTCAGGTCCTTAACAACAGTTGTCAACTTATCTATTTTGTCCTCAGAAGTAGATGTATTGCCTTGAGCACTCTGAGATTTAGTATTTGGATTTTGTAGAATTTTTACATCATCTCTTCTATTTGTCTTACTAGACGCTTTCCTATTATTATCAATATTTGTTGCAATCCTGAAAGCATCCCTGAGGCTATGAGGACTTTTGTCTCTTAATCCATATGTTGTTTTACCATCAAAAGCATTTATATAGAGCACAATGCACATTGGTTCATTAGGCCTCATGTGATGTGGCAATTTGTTTAGTACCTTAGTGAATCTAGCATTGAAATCAGCAACCTGTTCATTTGATCCTTTGGTGATACTGGTAAATTCATTTACAAAGAAGCTTGGGTCAGTTTGTCACCGTATTGTTCTTTGAACATCCTTCTAAAATCATCCCATGATGAGATACTCTTGTCAGGCAGACCCTTGTACCATTCTCTGGCCTCATCAACTAAAGATTGCATGAATAATTTCATAAAGACATCCTCATGCTCAACCTCAAAGTTGTCCATGATGTTCTGAAAATTTTTTAAATGGTCTTCACCTGACACAGTATTGTTTCCTGAAAACTTAGGCACTTGTAGCCTCACATGTTTGTCAATAGGATTGGGGTAATCAGGAATGCCATCAAAAACTAACTGCTTGAATCTATCTAACTGCATGGGCTGCCTGCCAAACTGATTTACATTTACATTTCTATTTGCATTATGATTTCTAACATTATTTAATGGTATTCTAACATTATTTAAATTATGTCTCTGATCATCATGCTGATGATGAACTTCCTCTCTTTGCTGGTTTCTTTGCATATTTGCATTGCCAAGGGTAGGAATTGAATCATTCTGAGCAACTCTCAGAGCTTGTACTTTCTGTCTCATATCATCTCTGATCTTTACTGCCTGTAGATATTCTAATTCTGCCCTTAAACTCTTAATTTCATCAGCTAGTTCCTCTTCTCTAGGCATAGAAGAGGATGGCATTATCACATTCTGATCATCATTATCATCATCCCTTGGAGACTCAACCTCTTCAAATCTATCACTGGGATCCAACAAAGGGCATTCTTGAAAAACTTCTGACCTTACTCTCAGAGTACCACCCTGCTGTCTTTCATATACATTCTGGATTTCAGCCTCAGTGTTGGAAAAATAGGGCATTGTTTGCTCTGAGGATCCTGGATTGTCCTGAATAAATTTATTATTTCTAGGGGAAGCCTCATGACTGGTTTGAAGAATTCCTTTCTTTCTATACATCATTTTGCTAGGTAACTCTTCAAATAAAGGGTTATGTTGGGATCTTCTCCCGTGCATATAAATTTCACTTTTACCAGTTGGGAGATTACTCGGAGTCGCCACCTATTATTAGGAATTATTTTCTTTTAGAATCTGGGTTCTGTCACTTCATCTCCCCAGCAAAGTCACCAATTTCTGTTGGTTCTCAATCTGACTGGATGCTTATTCCCAATTATCCCTACAAGGTAGCCATCAATGATCAATAGGATCTCTAGGCCAGTGGCCAACAGTATAAGAGATAGACTCTATAAATATCTCCTCTTCTTCTTTAGGCTCTGCAGAACCAAGGGGGGTATTCCCTACTCAACATCCATGAGGTATGCTTATGGATTGACTGAGATGTTGATACAAAGCAGATAAATCCTTCTTTATGTAGACCAAAACTGTGAGATAAATGCAAAGGGGCTAGCTTTGGGCCTATTTTTAGTTGTAGACAAAGGATTTGGGTCCTAAACTACTCCTAAAGTCCTAATTTGAAGTTTAAGTTTGATTTTATGTGGATGCAAAACTAGGACTTTGGGTATAACCTTAATACAAGACTAGATTGGTGCCTATCCAGGGCTCGGAGTTAGTAGACGTACACATGTGAACGGCCTGCATGAACATATACCAAAGACTGGATATCAAGGGGTTTTGTAGTATCTGCCTTACAGATACCTCCAAGATAGGGTAGCCTGTTATCTCTACTTACAATATCCTCACTGCAATATATTGTTCCCAACCCTTGATCTAAAATATTTAATCTACTCCTTGAGTAGAAGTAAGAAATCAAACATTCAATACAATGAACCTGTATTCTAGAATCATAAACACCCCTTAGATGCTCAGACTCAGAGGAAGAACATACTCAGTTTGGAGACAGATGACAGAATGCATGCAATACAGCATTACTCATTTAGATTAACATGATATCATTGGATTAATGCAGAAAAACATACATGAGACTCATAAACTCACAAGACATCCAGAAAAGGGCCACCAAAGAAGTTGTATTGTGTCACAGTGCCCAAAATTTTATCCAGTTTTCAACAACCAAAAAATGAGCAACACAGCCTGCTATATACAGCAAGAAGGTCCTCAGCATTAATTACATGGTAAAAGTCAAAAGTTTGCCAGATACAGTTCATTTTGAGGAAATGGCGCTCAAACATTGAATGCAGAAGGTGGAGGAGGAGACAGGAAGGGGTCTCGAGCCATGCGCTGCCGCCTAGGGATCCTCAACTTCAATTGGGTACTAGATCTGTCTATATCATCGCCCATACCCTGTAACATCCACCATTAATGTCCACCTACTTGCGGTCCTGAGAATGCAGCAGTTGCATGATTCCTTGAAAGCTTTTCCCGCCAAGAATCATGATCCTGATATTTCAAAATATGAGGGAACTAATTATCCCACATGTACCCCACGGCAACCTCCTCAATACAATATAAACTGGGCCGAGGGCATACATAATGTTGATGCTTTTGCTCCTGACGGCATCAACATATACCTCATCATGATCCAACCACATGATGCTCCGATGCTCAATATCATCCTGACGTCAACCTCATCGGCACCACCTGATGCATCGGAGGAGAATCCTCCTATCTTGCCGATACCATATGTCTCGCCGATGATCCACATGATTATGTCTACTGATATCCTGATGACGTCACCATCATATTCACATACCACCCTGCGGGAAACACCACCTCTTCTGCAAAATATCTGGCTGCACTGTAGCTTCGCTATAATATCGGGGTGATATTTAGAATATGACTGATATTTGGGATATCACCCCCTCCTTTGGAAAATGATGCAGCCGTTAGAGAAGCAAATATCACCCCTCGCATAAAACTGATGTCAACAACATCGGGCGATAAAAGAACATCGGGGTGATCTTAACTAAGATCACCCGATATTTGAAACATGATGATGACCCCCCCTTCGAAATATAGGGTCACGCCGGAATATGATGAGGAGGCATAAAGACTTAGAACTTTGACAGGCATAACTCCCTCACCAGGCCAAATTTCAGGGTGATGCAAAAGGCAATCCTGCTTGGAATTTTACACTCCTCCACATGGCAGGCCTCTTGAAGCAAGATTCAGACTTTGAGTTTTTCAGATTTTAGACCTCAGGATCACAAACATATTTGACATGATGCTCATGCATACTGAAAGATGCAGCATAGATAGAAATCTTGACATGTCATAACATCGTGCCTCAAAAATTTTAGGATTTGAATGAAAAATCCTGCAAATGCTCAAGCTCAAAACCCTAGACATAAATGGGTACCAACAGCCGGAGTGGTAGTAGGAGAAGTGGGGGTGAGGTCCTTGGTGGTGGGTTTAGGGTTAGAAGCCATTGCGGGTTTTTTCTTTCCAGATTTTAGAGACTTGGCATAAGAAGCTGAAGTAACTTCAGTTATGATGACCGGGCCTTCCCTCACCAAGGAAGGGTTATGGGGTTCTATCCTGATAGGAGTGGGAGCTTTAGGAGGGCACAGAGCAAGGTGAAACTTATACAGTCTCATGATGAGACCTTGATGCAGTGGAAGTTCAGGCTTATTGGGGTCAAGGGCGTGCTGTTCTTTGGCTGCCGCAATGGAGGACTCCAAGGAAGAAAGCAAATAGAAGGGGAAATTGATATGCTTGCTCCTTCTGAAGTGATTAAGCAGAGCGAAATGATAGTGAAAGAACCTCCTAAACCTACCTTCAAGGGTAAAATACTTCATAATCATAAAGCATACCTCATTCCATGGCAGAGGCAAGAGCTGGCAGTTAAAACCCCCTTGCAAACTGTTCAAAACCTCACCTTTGTTAAGAAAAAGCTTCATGCCATCAGGGTCAGAAACCTTATTTTTCCTACGATGCTTCGTCTCGTCCGTAGGCAAGCCAGTAGCCATCCCAATCACCTCTTCAGAGACCTCAAACCCCACGTTGCCAACTTTAACCCTTCTGTCTTTATAAGACTATAGAAACTGATTTGATAGACTCTCATCATATCCTTGAAGGCACTCTAGGTAAGAGGTGACCCCGCCCTCCTAACAAATATGCCATATCATCTCATTGTTTTTAAATTCCTCACACATCTCAAGTTCAGTTCGAGACCTATCTCCCCCCATAATGCTATCGATCAGGTAAATAATACAGGCAGTTATTAGGGCAAATACAATGTAGAGAGCTGTCGTAGTGTAAATTTGGGCAGGCTTCTTGTTATTCTCTAATATTAGCATAGATATTAATTTGAAGGTAATAATGATACCAGCTTTTCTCATGCCTAAGGTGGCGTACTTGCTATTAATTTTTAGACAGATACATTTACTCCCTTTCAAATCATCATTGTTAAGCCTTATAAGCTCATCATTATATCTTATGTTGGGCCTTCCTGAGCTGTGAAGTCAGGTTTTCACGTGGCTAGGCATGTGAAAGGCTTCCTCAAGATGCCATCTCACCTTGTTATCAACGCATCTGCTGTTGAAAAGACAAGACCCCACCTTGTCGAGCTGGCACTTAACCTTTGTGGCCTCCTCCAATCTGTGTCCCTCATCCAGCTATTTGAAGATCCTAGAACTCCGGTGGTCCCTCCCTCTCTCCCCTACATTTGATCTCATGAGGAATCGAGAGCAGGGCTTAACTCCTCCTTAATGAGGTTTTGAATCTGGCACGGGAGATTCTTTTCATTTCTCCAATAGCGCCACATGTCCATTCCTTGCCCCAAATTTGGCATCGCGTCAGCCACTTTGTTTCCCTCCCTATACACATGATCGATGGACATCTGATTGAAGCCGGACAGTAAGCAGATAATGTCCTCAACTAAGCTCTTCAACTTCCAACCACTATTAGACCTTCTCCTAGCCGCATCAATAATTAACTTAGAATCTCCTTCCACTTGAAGGTTGTCTATACCCAAAGCGTGGGCTATCTTCAAACCTTTTAGGAGTGCCAGACCTTCAACCATATTGTTAGACTACTGTCCGATGCCCCCAACATAAGCAGCAATGGGGGTGCCGAGAGAGTCCCTGAATATCCCACCACCACTGGCAGACCCTAATATCTTTTTTTCTGCTCCATCAAAGTTAAGTTTGGCCCACCCTCTAGGGAGCGGTCTCCAGTGGGTGTTAAGCCTAGCCATCTTGTTAGAGGTGTTCACTTTGCTCATGTCCTCCTTCAGCTGCCAGTTCTTGGTTATTTGAATTTCCACCTTAGTAGGGGGATGCTCTGCCACATGCATAGAGTTGGAAGAAGTGTTTTCCATAACCGCCCTGCAAAAAGACAAGAAAATATCATCAGCATTCCTGGCACTTTCTCTGAAAATACGGTTGTTTCTTTCTTTCCACACACTCCAACCCAGGTTGGGTGGAATCTGTCTCCAAAGCTCTTTTATCCTAGGGTGAGAGAAAGGAGAGGAATTATGTGGCACATAGTAGAATTAGGCCTCCTTTTAGTGAATTTGACAAGTCATATCAAATTAGCTAATAAGAAAACACTTATGAATGAAATGGCATGATAGAATATGACTTGATTAAGATTTGATATAAATTTGAAGGTTGTATGATCAAAATGTGTATGACATAATAGTATTATTGTTCGAAACTCTGATGTACTAAAATGAAGACTATGATAAGAATAAACCATTATGGAATGAATTAACCTACATGATAAGAATATGATAACTGTGACACTTGTGAGTACCTATAAAATAAAACAAAAATATTTTTGGTTGATGCAAGATTGCTCTTACACCTTGGATGCTCTTGCATCATAAAGTGGTTGAAGATAAATGCATTCATTTTTTAAGGCAACTATTTGATCACTCATAGTAATACCACCAGGGGTCATAACAATAATAGTTATAGTTGGAAGCATCATGGAAGTGTGTTCTCACTAGAGACTTGTTTGAAGATCCTAGCAATAATTGCCCAAATATCCACAAGGATATTTAAATTTAATGTTGCTACTTTGAGTGTCATTTGAGCCATTATGCCACTATATATCTCTTTTATAACACCCCATTGTAAGAACTACTACCATGATTAATGCTTTGAAAGTAATCATAAGCACAATGGTTGTGTATTAATGAATTTGTAATTATGTAATACCAAAACTATGTTTAAAATAAAGCATTATACATGCTATATATAATGAAGTATGTTGTGTACTTATTGCTACCTAAAGGTTAAATTTAATGGTTGATCTTGAATGTCAGTTAAATTTCACATAATGTTTATTTATTCAACATTAGCTTTCAAATTTTAGGGAAATCCATTGTTAAGGAAGGAAATGCCAAAGCCTAACATATATACTTCTATGTTGATAGTCTTTGATTGTATTATATGGTTAAAATTATATTTAAATACAATCATATGGCAATGGAACATAACCCCTCATTGCCAGATCATCAATATCAACATAAAGTGCTCAATATTAGGAAATAAAGTAAATTGTAATCTTTTGATATTGAAACATGTTGCTTGGTTAATAAACAATAGTCTAATTCAACACACAACAAAGCATGTTTCTTGGTTACAACACCTTTAACATCAACCTACCTTGATAAATATTAGTAAAAAAGGAACATTTTTTTGGGTGCATTCCAAGGCATCGTAGTGGAAAACAGAGCACACATTCACTATTAACAAGTGCTATATAGTGACCAATCCTCGTAGAAACCTTTGACAAAATAACTACAATACAAAAAAGGTATTCTATACTAATAGAGAAATTGTAGGGCAAATTGTTGGAGAACATAATCATTATTATATAATAATTTAGGAATTGTAATGTAAATTGGTGAAAATGATATGAAATGAAAAAGTTGATAATTTAATTTGTTTAATAATATTAAAATTGCAATGCAAATTATTAGAAAATAAATAATTTACATGTAATTTTTAAAATACAATATAAATTTGATAGAAATTAAAATAATTTGCAAACATATAAATATAAGCATTGAATATGATTCTAGGTAGAATATAGTTATTGCTTAATGTCTTTTCATAAAAGAAAACCTACACTAAATAGATATATAATAGATTTTTTAAAATTAAGTTTCTTATTTTGTAATCAAATTGGTTTACTTTTTTAGTAAGTAAATTATTAGTTGATAGAAATTTTATGTTTTTGAGTGCTTTTGGATTTAAATGTGTGTGTTTTTTGCATATACATTTTGGATCACACTTCATGATCCATCATCATTGTGATCCTGATGCAAAAAATGTACACAATTAAATCCAAAAGTACTCAAAAACATAAAAACATCTTCATGGACTGTGGAAAGAGTTTTTTATATCAAAAATATTCTTCAATTATCAAACTTGTCTCACTCTATATTCTTTTCAATACTCAAAACATTGTCAATTGACACACATTGACATTCCCTATTGGTAAAGCCACTCTACCTCTTAATAGGACAAATGTTAGTAAACTAGCACTTGCACTCATAGGAGGTTCAAGGAATACACCGATAGGAACAACCGACGAATTTAGAAAATTTCACGACGTAAGACAATTCCGAGCACTATAATGCTCACATATAAAAGCCTATCGACTAATAATAATGTTATGTGTTCCTTCTTTGTATTAGAAATATAAAAAAGACAAATAAACATGTGAGACTAACTAATTAATAAAGAACATAATAATTATTTAAGTCTACCATTATAATTATATTTAATTTAAAATATTAATGATTAACATTGTTGGTATAAAATAAAAAATTAGTTTAAATACATCTTATCTTAAAAATTCCTAGAGATATAAGTGTTGAATTATTTTATTACTTAAGAGTTATTTTATAGTTTTATTTATTTTTAAACATATGTTGACTATGTATTAGTTTTTTTAAATCATATTTTTTAAATTTTTTAAAAACATTTTTATATTAGATAACTAATTAAAATTGCAGGAAATAGATTGCTAGAAGCTTCAACTTTACATTTTACTAGAAACATGTTGACCTTTTCATTCATGTAACAATGAAGATTTAAAAAGTAATTTATGTAGTCTTTTTTGTCAAGATTGAGATGGTGCCCCACAAATATTGAAGGTGGAAGACACATCATGAAGAGTAGTTGAGATTTTATTCCTTCCTCTCGATTCACTCTGATCTCTTGCTAGATTTTCATTAAAGGTCACTTTTCATCCACCCTACTAACTTGTCAACTAGCGGGGCAATGTCACTTCAAATTTACCAAATTTCTTCAACTTCCTAACTTTCAAATTCTAGAATTTTTGCTAATTTATGACACCTACCAAACACTATAATATTATAACATTTTTATGTTACCACCTTGGAGGAGTGTTCCCTCTAATCATAGATATCATAAAACAAGGGAAAAAAGTTTTCTCATTGTAAAGGGACTTTAAAAAAACTCACTACCTTTTGTCAAGGTGTAACTTCACTCCGGCTGCTGAAAACAAAAGAAGGTAGGTAATGTTCAATTAAAAAACAGCGCATACGACCGCCTTTTTTGAAGAAACACGTTTAGGTAGTGTGTTCATATTATAATTTATAAGTAGACGTGTGAGGCTAAAATTCTGGGTTGCCGAGACTTGAACGACCCGTGCGACGTGAATGAGACGGAGGCCCGTCTTGTCCGAAATCTGAGTCCCATTTCAATGAATGATTACTACTCTTCTATCTTGTCAACCGACTTTCTACGAACACTAAAATTTGTGATGGTATGCTTTGGATCCATCCACACGTGTCTTGGAAGGAATGTGGAGCCTTTTTCACACAATGCGACGCAATTATAATAGTAGATTCTGATGATGGATCACGGGCTGTGATTTGAGATGTCGACGTAAAAAAGTTATATATAGTTGTTACGAGAAGTTTTACAATTTCAGTTATAAACTTTTTAATATAAAATTGAAAATTTTACATATGTTAAATTAATAATTAATTTAAAATATCGGTAATAGATTATTAGATGTTAAACGTAATGTATTTGATGTCACATTATCACATGTACTTATCATAAAAAATGATCATCTTGACATTCTCTAATATATGTTCTTGTGTCTTAAAAATGAGATCATATGGATGATTCCACAATGAGACGAAGTTAAAACATGTAATAAAATGATCACCATCTTGCATTCTAATACACACACACACACACACACACACACACACACACACACACATATATATCTATATTATATGTTCTTGTGTCATATATATATTTCTATTCTTCTATAAAATTTAATGTTTATAGGATGAAATGTAATAATATTATAATTAGGTAAAATTGTATAATTTAATGTCTATACGATGAAATGTAATAATATTATAATTAGGTAAAATTTAATTTTTATAATACTTTTAAAATAAGCAAATTTTCTATTTTTTAATTACACATTCATTTACAAAAATTGTAATATAAAATGTAAAAAACTATTAAATTAGTGTTCAACTAAATCAAATTTACATAATATTTGCTATGTGGTTTATGTCTAATATTCTTTTCTTTGTCAGTGTAGATGCAAGTACAACATACATTCTTTATAAAGCTTGCAACATACATTATTCTACAAAGTTTGTCTTTTTTAATCCAAGTATGCAAAATTTGGCATGGTGAATCTTTAACCAAATAGAGAATGCATAATATGCATTTTCTTATATTAAATTAGTAACTTAAAATTATATATATATATATATATATAGGCTATTGTTGATTTCATTTGGTGAGTTTAACTTGTTTGGTTGGTATTAGAAGAAAACAAAAATATTTTTGTTTAAATTAGAAAAAATATAAAATAATACTAAAAAGATCACTTCATATTTATTTTTTGGCGCTCTTAGCAAAACTTATTTTTAATTATTTTGATATTTATTTATGAAAAATATAAATAATATTAAAAAAACATATTTAAAAAATAAATAATATAAAAAAATTCAAAATGTTTATCTTAAAAAATTAATCAACATTTATTTACTTTTAACAAATTGAAATTGGTACAAAGAAAAAAAGACTTCTATCTAGTTTTCTTAAATATAGTTCTCAATTTAAGGCAATTGAAAATACCTTCCCACTCTCATCATATATTTCAATATAAGAAATAACTAGAAAAAATATATTATTTGTTGTTATGCATGTTTTTATTAGAGTATTAATGATATAAACTTACATTCACTTTATAGATGATAAACTCCACCCTAGAAGAACCTAAAAACCAAATCTCTCATATTGAACTTGTAAATCAATAGAGAACTCCTTTGTATTATGCTCACCATAAAGAGGAAATAAGAGTATGTCATAGTATGCAATGCATAAAGAAAGAATTACCACAAACAATTGTTCCACCAATAACTACCAACTTAATAGACAGTCCTTCAAACCAAACAAAACATGTAACACAATACAAAATTTAAATTCCAACAAGGAGTTCAACTGGTCCACGAACTTCATGGCAACATCTATTTTTTTGGCATGGACTAGATGCACTTTCAAAGTTACATACATGCACTGTATGTAAAGAAAGCTATCCTAGTATGCATGTTTGTTCATCAAACAACCAACTTATTTATAGTAGATGCTTCAGTGAGAAAGGTATACAAAAAATCTCCACATTTAATAATATGGACTCAGGTGAACAACCAAGTGTGTAAGCAATCTCACTCAAATAGAAGAGATGTTAGTAGAGTGAGTAAATCTTATATTATAGGTAACTCATGCTCATGGAGGAAAATATAAATTTAGTGGTCACACAATTAGCTTCCCTAAGATATCAAAACAATGGCAAAATCTCTTCCACATAGAATTAGCTCAGACTTAGATGTATTAATAGTTAGAAGATTTCATACATAGGGGAGGCATTACGACTGCTATGTAAGTTGAAGTCATGTTAGAGAAGCATTACAACACACGATCAACTATGACCCATACTACAAAGATGTTGTTCAATCAATGAAGAATACTAGGGTTACTCGGTACTACAATTATAAACATCTTAAACATGATTCACACCATCGAAACTAAAAATGAAGAAATAGTGGTACCAAACACTGAATAAAACACTATTCAAAATCAAATTGATGATGAACTAGAGTACTTGACATAATTCATGATGAGACTACCAAATAGAAATTACGAGTTACAAATCATTAAATAACCATTATAAATAAAAGACGAGAATGATAATATAATTGAGTGGCCTCAACTTGGTTTATCTGCCATAAACGAATACAATATCGAGGGCCTATTATACATGACATTCCGTACTCTCTTTCCAAATGGAAACACACTATAAATGCAAGCCTAAATTAGGGAAGTCCAAATGCATGAATATGCCTTACACTTAATGCATTTTCATGATAATAGATTTGGAGGGCACCCAAGATTTTGATATTTTCTATCAAATCTTATGATGCACCATTGCAACCAAGCACTTGCCCTAGTGTTCATTAAGAAAAATATAGAAGAGAACATACTAACCACTATTGAAAACCTTTGAAACCACTTACAGAACCTACTAGACTATCAATTGAATGAGCAACTAATGCATTTTGGCTCTTCTTTACAAGGGACAAGCTCATATAGGAATAAGTGTCATGGTGAATTAATAAATACGATCAACTAAATTAGATCACCAACTCAATTCTTCACATTAAGTGCTATAGATAAAAAATATCTTGGTTTACACAATTTTCTTACAACAAATAGAACATCACATTCCAACAAACATTGCATCGATAATGTAATAAAAAATCAACACATCACATCACTATATCTACTTCAATGATTCACTATCTTTTAGGAAAAGGTCATAGAGAAACTACTTTTGTAGTAAAGACTATTGGTATAGGTAGGAATTGCAACACCAAGGCACTACACATGTACATGGATTCCTTTAGCTAGAGAATGTATCAAATATGGACACACTAGATTGGAAAAATTATCTAGATGTGGAAATAGCAAGAACATTCTTTGACCAATATACCACTGCTTAGAACACTCATACTCCATCTGAAAGAAATAGCATAATAAATCACTGTCCACTAGATGATCCATGCTTGCTAAACACATATGAGCTATTCTCTACAAATCCCATAAATAATTATGAAGATTTGATTAATTGCGTCTAACAAGACATCGAGTGTAGTGAGAGAACACACATATGTGAGAAGGGCCAAAATATAAAATGCCAATATAAAGCTCCATGAAATGAATGAATAAACTCTACCTATCATGCGATGATGCTGGAAAAAAACTTACAAGCCAACAAGAAATGAAGACAAGTTAAACATCCACAACTAGGAAATGATTTCAATATAGAGAGCTAATATAGATTGCCAACTTGTCATCTCAAAAACACTTGTTCTTTGATAAATTGTAAAGTATGCATCTATAGTTAAAATGAAATCATAAAGTTGTGTGAATATGTTAACAAGGATACACACAAATAAAAAATTTGAAGACCAAGCTGTGACAACATATTAGAAATTCATTATAGAGATTATTGTAGATTGTGATATAGGAGCACAAGAAACATGCCATATACTCTAAAAATTACCTAGATTCTTATTTACAATCAAATTTTTATAAATTAAATGTTGGTCAAAAAGTATTTCATCATCTTGCGAGAACCACAACTAAGATTGAAATGCGGTTTAAATACCTAAATTGCTATATATGTAATGGCCACCTAACCTCAAAATAGTAACACTAATCAAATTACCAAAATCATTCTTGTATGCTACTTGTCTAAAATGATGAAAATGGAAAGAGAGGAAAGCTAAGCAATTGTGAATGTATTTCCATGATTCTATACCATTCCAAAAGAAGAATTGGAAAATTTTGAAACTTTCTATTGGAGTGAGTTACTTCTATACAAAAATTTTCATGACATAAGCACAGTTATAGGTCTCAATAAAGAAGAAATAATAAAAAATTGGAAGCACATGGAAAAACAAACACCATGTATGGCATATTGACCACACAAAGGAAAGTGACAATAACCATGAAGAGGATGAAGATATTGATAATGTGATATACACAACAAATAATATAAACATGTTTGAATGGGAATAATTATCTCAAATGGGACTTACTAATGGTGTCAATTTAAATAAAATTGAAATGCTTCGTTAATGTGATTTTGACGACAACCACAATGGGTCAAACATAATATTCCCACACAATTACATAACACTACAATTCAATTCATAAACACAAGCAAGATGCCTCAACAAGAAGACCACTCACCCTCACATTTGTATGGCCAAAACTATATGCTATCACCAAAACAATAGGTAGGACTTACTATCATTACAAAACACTTTATGGATTGTGCTTCAAAGAAACCACTACATATGGTCAATTAGGGAAATATAAGCACAAGAAAGCTATACCTAATTAGTTGCACTAGGAATGCACTTTAAAATTTAATATTAGAAAAATTAAACTCAATCCTTACATTTACTCCTACAAGAATTACTACATTCAATATACATGCCTCAACTATGCATGCAACTTTAAAGGTTACAATTAAAGAAATGCAACCATTATAGGGACAATCATTAACAATGTTTCAAGAAGACATGAAAAACATACAATACATCCTCAGCAATGAGATGAGCTTCATAGGTCCAAAGCTACTATCGAAAATAGACAATAGATTATGTGAGGCATTTCCCTATCAACAACACCTCTAATTTGGTGGAATATATATAATTCTTATAGGTTACATTGCCTAGTTACCACCTATTAAGGACAAATCTATATTTTCTTCACACTCAACAACATATATGATATGGAAAAAATTCATAACTATTGTTTTATTAGAAATAGAATTTCAACAACAAGGTGATAATCCAACTCAAACCCAATTCCTTCATACATTACAAAACATAAGAAATGTTGATCCAACACGACATAATTGGGAAGTATTAATGAGTTGCACAAACACAAATCTAACAACATCTGAGAAACAAAATTTTGACCTCTTAATGCACTTATTTGCAATAGATAATCAAGTCACATTACACAACAAAAACGCTAAAATTACTAAATATTCCAATTGTACTCATTGTTGTAGTAAACACATAGTGTAAATCAAACATTGATAATAGTGAAAAACAACTTCCCCAAGAAGTCCTACTAAACATAGGCAAAAGAGTAATGCTAACAACCAACTTATAGATTCAAACTAGCCTTGTTAATGGATCTCTTGGAGAAGTCAAAGATATTGTTTGGGCAACTGATTCTAAACCACTAGATCTACCTATGTACATTGTCATAAGATTTGAAGTTCTACAAAGATCCAATATGTGACAAAGAAAACCCAACTACTATATGAGTACTACCAACATCATGAGGAAGCCAAAGATAAATACCACTATCCATAGCATGGGCAATTACTATACATAAATCCTAAGGACTTACACTAAATTAGGACACAATCAATATTGGTAAAACTAAAACACTAACATTTATAGCTATATTGAGAGTTAAAACCATTAAAGGGCTTCACATAGAACCATCATTCTCTTTTGAATGCTACTCCAAAATGCAAAATAATCCCTACAACTTTGTATGAAAGAAAGAAGAGGCTAGCCTATAATTAATCTCTTCATAGCAAGTGTAGATATGTAAGAATCTATCTTTGTTAACTCAAATTACTTGTATCAATCTTCTATTGATCATTATGTTTTATACAACACTCATTCATAACTAATTTATTAAAATGTCTATAATTTATAGGTGGATACTCAACAATCAAAAATCATACGAGCATAAGATTTGTCCTTCTTAAATAAAGAAAATATACCTTTTATTTAATTAGTTTACTTTATTAAAATAATCATTTTTTGAAATATAATCTTAGAATAACAATAATTGTCCATTTAATGGTTTGTGTGGAAAGTCATTCTATAAAGTCAAAAATTGCATACCTTGCAATTTTGACACTACAAATTATCCTCATTTTAGTTTGTCTCCCTTAGCATGTTTTTAGGATTCATATAGCCCAAACCTAGCCTTTTTCCCACTCTTAGTGCCAACTTGGTTTTGTGTTCTTATGTGTCGAAGTCTTTCTAGTGTGTTTATATGTATTCCTTGTGTCCTTGTGATGTTTTATCTCCATTTTGTGAAGTTTCTAGTCATGTTGTACTTGGATGTTAGCATGGGCACACAGACATTTGTGTGGGCACACTACCATCTCTTGATAGTATAGTCATACAACATCTATTTCCTATTAGGCCATTAACCTCCTAACTTCTAGAACATCTATTGCAATTATTGTGTAACCCATTGGAAGGAATCCCAATAGTCCTCTAATCCTTTTGGTGACTCTTGAGCTTCCTTCCTAGGCATCTCTATCACTCTATCATGTAAAATTTAAATTCTCATGCAACCAATAATATCCTCCTTGATTTATTGAGAAAAAATCTATGAATAGAAACCTTATGAACTTAATAGCTACGCATTACAACACTCTTGCCATTTGCAAGTATAATTTTATTTTTTGGCAAGTAAGGCATTCATCTTCAGATCCTTCTTGGATGAGGTAAACTTGTATTAGCTATTTCATTTAAATCTTCTTGTATATATGAATCTCTTGATATCATTCTCCTTGTTTTTTACACGTTTATTACTCTCTCTCTTCTTGTGAGAGATTTGCAAGCATATGCCTTGCTATTAGTTTAGTATTATTTTTCTTGTTGGCATTTTGGGGCTCCATATACCATTTTACTTTTCATACACACTAGGATATTGGTAGCTTCGTATACTAGAGTTATTAATGTCATAGATTTCTATTATATTATTGTTCTTATATTCTAGATGCACTTATGATTAAGAGGACACACTGAATCTAATCCTACTTGTATCATTTAATTTCCCATAGAGGTCAAAAGACCAAAATAGGGGCTTGACCACTTTGGCAAGCTACCAAGTAGTCACCCACCTTTTCTTTATCCTATCTTATAGGCGCATTTGAAGACTCAACTCACAATAGAGGTTTAGAATTCTTCATCTTTGGTGATATCTATTTTACTTACTATATTTTGGTTTATTCTTCATTTCCTTATTTACATAGATATTAGATTGTATTCTATTCTTTCTCTAGTTTTTGTAGCATTTTTAGATTCTATTTTATGTACATTAGGATCTCATGTGTAGGATATTTCAGGTTTTGCATATAAACTTTATTTGTTTAACATTCTTGGACAATAGTGTAGATCTAGGATGACAGCATGCATCTTGGATGATAGTGCGAGCATGTTGGCATCTAAACTACGTCTCCTCTAGATTCATCCTACAGACTATCTACATCTATAGGTTCCCTTTTTGGTAGTTCATTTTTGTACTCCATCTTTTTATTTTTAGCTTTTCCTTTTTTCCATTTCCCAGCTCTAAATCTTTGTCTATAAAATAAACATAGTTTAATTAGGTAAGGATACAACTAAATAGGACTAAAATATTACTAGTTATTTTGTCATAAATAGTAATATGTTTAATTTCTTTAGTCTTATCTTGTAATTGGTGTTTAGTTGAAATATTAAACTTTAATTAGGACTCAACTTTTCCCCAATGTTTACATTTCACCTTCTTCTAAAAATGTCAAATTTCTTTCTACAATCTTTCACTGCATTTGATAATGTATTTACTGAAGATGATTTTTCTATGTTAGATGATGCTTTAAAAGATTTTAAGTGTATCTCTTTAAATTATTCTCCTACTATTTCTATTTCTATCATAGTTAATACTTAGTTAATGCATGCATTTCATCTAGCCATCTCAACATAGTTAACAATACACCTAGGAATAACTTGACAAATCTTCACCAAACCAACACTTTAACTTGTAATGTCACAAAAAATCATAAAATCACTGTGCATGGGGTGCTTGATTCACTCCCACCTTCTTACACTAATCATTACTATTTGTGGCATCCTTGATTTCCCTTAACTTTCTTCTTCATTTACTCACATTATCTCATCACTTCCATATCAAACTCCTTCACTACTTGTTGACACATGTTATGGCATGCCAACATATTGGAATAGTAAAGGTTACCCTACTTGGAAGGTGGCTAGCCTCAAGAGTCTTCTTTTAATTGCACTTTATGAGGCTGACCAAAATATCTTAGTAGGGGAGTGCTTTGGTTGATCTGTTCAAGGGGCTCTAGTTAAATATCAAGAGTCATTCACAATATCTAGTGGTTTAACCTTATGAATTCAATCATGAGTAGCCTATATGAATCCACTTTGGTTTTATTATATGATTTTTTCAAACTTCCCACTAGTGATTTTAACATTAATACAAATCAAAGAAATAATTTAAAACCGTATGGAAGTTGTATTATCTCATAAAATTAGAATTATGTAACATGAAATTTAAAAATAACTATGATTTTTCTACCTTACATGTAAAGAAATTCATCATCTTAAAATCCTAGAACTAATTTTAATTTAACAGTGATATAAAAAAGTACAAAAAGGAAATGGGAGAAGAGAAGGGTTAGAGCTATATTTTTTTTAATCATTCCATACATCATTCAACAAATGGACAAATCCAATAAACATTATTCCTCGCCTGACCTATTTCCCACAACTAAAACATAGGAAGGTGCAATCTCTAAAGGACCAAAATCAACTATAAAATTACTGCAACAATCACTGGTCTTGCTACATAGATTGAGAAAGCACTCCCAGAGTTGACTACACAAAAAATGTTTTATTTTAAATCACATGAATGTGTTTAGGTTGACCATGTAGGACATCTCACCATTAGAAAGATTTTAGTGATGTGAAACACATTTTGGATCCATCAAACAATCATGAGTTAAATGAATGAAAAGATAAGAAACATGCTTAGAGATTGAAAACCATTATAAAAATGAAAACCCAATGAAATGGAGCAACACATTTTGTGTATTGTATTCAAATGTAGTTTCCAAGGGTTTCCAACTCTTATAAGAGTAATCTTTTACATATTTATAGGTCACTTTGGGAAGGGGAATATGAAAGGTCTTCCCTCCCAAAATTCCATATAAGAAAAAATACAATAGAATGTGCAAGGTCACTTTGAATTTCACTTTGCATCCTAATATTTCATTACATGTCATCTAAATTTTGACATGCATATGAATGCCCTTCTTCCTTGATCACTCCTTGCTTCTCTCATCATCCTCCTCAACATCTTAGTTCATCAACTAATCTTTGAAGGAGGATCCACACCCTTATACTTGCACTTCATATTGGCAAGGAAATGCATAGACCATGTCAATGCCCTACAAAAGGTAAGAGAACATTAGCATTATTATCATAAAAACACCCTACAAATTTTAACATTTTATAACATGGATAAATTCTTGGGGTTTCACTGTGTATTTGCCAACTCAAAATACATTTTTCCTGAAGAATTTTAGAGTTGCAAGGCCAAAAGCAAGAATTTTACATTTTAATTTCCCTTTTGCAAACATGCAAATAAGACTTGACACTCTAAATTGCATGCCTTTTGGAGTTTCAAGGCTGGAATACATGTTAGAAATCATTTAAATTGAGTTGGGTGCCTGTTTTGTATACAAGTTAGGATCAGAGTCCTAATCAGAACTTGCATGAGGGTTAGGGAAAAATTTAGAGTTTAGACCGATGGCAATTTTAGAGATTTACAATTTTAGCTCAGAAGTTTGAGTTTGACCAAATTTAGGGTACGAACATTGAATTACATGTTGTAACAATGTGGAGCTTGATTTTAGAAGTCTGAAATGATATATCCTTGGAGTTTGTCAATAGTTTGTATATTTTCATGTGTGCAAAATAAATTTAGATCTCTGAATGCAATTTAAAATTTGAAGCTCAAAAATGAAAATGCTAGAGTTTTGGATTTAAAGCTCATTTGATAATGTTTATGAATACACACATTTTTCAAAATTTAAATATAAATTCTAAATAGGTAATGCTCTAGGATCTTAGATTCACTAAACACATTAGCTAATTCATACTCATTAGGCCTTTTAAGGTAAACCTAATATTTTGAAAGTCTCTTGAACCAGGGTTACTCATTGAATACAAGAAATGTGAGACCCCAATACCCATTTTAAAATGGATCAACGGTCATAGAATGAGCAACAATATTACCAAACTTGGAAGCCCTAATTATAAATACATGCAAAAATATAAAGGGCTAAAATAAAAGGAAACTTGGGAATAATGCAAAGTAAAAAATGCTCAATCCCAATGATGCCCTCACCAACACTTGAATTCAGAATGTCAGTCATCAAGGAAGATTAAAACACATAAATTGCTCCAAAATTCACAAAACCCACTTGACAAAAGCAAGTAGAATAGACAAGTGATAGGAAGGTGAATGGTCTCAACTTAATAAAGTTACTTCACACATATAAACATTCAATGTCTACCCACTTTAGAATTCAGGGTCTCATGGAAATTGTTTGAACACTTGCAGATTAGAGTCAGTTTGAAGCATAGGTGGTTTAGAGTTTAGGGTTTAAAAGAGTATTTGCATGCTTATATGAAGTAATAAACTTGGTGTGAAATGCATACATTTCAAGGTTTGCACCCTAAATTACAATTTACAACTTGTTGAAACATAAGTGAAGTCTAAATTTTTAGGGAAAGAAAGTTTTAAATCTAGGATTTAGAAGAATTTAATCAAACCTATGGATAAGTACAAGAAGTTGAGTCCACTTTTTGACTAAAAGGTGGAAGTGTTTTTCTTGAAAATCAAAGTTTGTCACAGTTGGAGTCAAAATTTGAAGCACTTACACATAGAATCTTAAGAAAGTTTAGTAATAGGAAAGTAGTGTTTTAAGTCTAGTTTTCAAATATGTAATTTATTCTAATACCTAGATTCAATACAAATTAGTTTTACATAGGCTTGTACAAAAAACTACTTTTTAAAAGTCACTTTTTTAGGACCATATCATGCACATATATGACCAACATAATTTGACCTAAATAAAAGTATTTCTCTAAATCCTTTTGGGGAAAGATGTGTATTATAGTGAAGCTTGATGGGGATTTTTTTATAATTTTTTCCAAATATTTCTTTTTATTAATTTTTTATTGGCCTTAATTGTTGTTTTTGAAAACCCCTTGTGTATGACCAACATAATTTGAGCTAAACTAACCATAAAACGATTTTTTTTCATTGTTTAAAGAATGATGTGTAGATTGATGACATATAAATTTAAAAAAAAAAATTTAAAAATTAAAAGTTATTAAAAAATATTAAAACCTAACATTTCAAGTTTATGGACCAGTTTACCCATAAATTAATTAATAAATAGAAAAACAAGTTGAATCATAAAAAAAATACATATTTTAAAACTACACATCATCATCTATAATGGGTTTTAATTTCTAAAAAAAAAAATGTCATCAGCCATATTAGTAAAGTTAGTCTTTTCTCTTGCTGTGAACATGGACTTGTACTTGCAGGTCCAAGGATAAGGGTCATCTTACCATGCCTTTCCCAAGACTAAAACCAAAGGAAAACATTGGGATGTGGTTTCAAACTTTTAGGAATGGGTACCCATTATAAAAAACAGAACGGGTGCCCATTTTAAAACGGGTACCCATTCTAAAAACATAACGGGTACCCATTTTAAAATGGGTTCAAATGGGTACCTGTTTTAAAATGGGTACCCATTCCTAATATATCTGTTGTTTTTCATTTTAAGTAAAAATGTACTACCACTATATATTTGTAACTTGTATTTTCTGTGTACAGCCCAACAACGATAGTTTCTGCACTTTTTAATTCACAGGTGTTGTGGAATCTCTTGGCATGCCATATTCTATTCAATTTTTAAAAGGAGTCAATCATATGAAATTTTTTGAAGTGGAATCAAGAAAGAGGGTTTTTATTATTCACATCTACTTGTACTTCAGAATTTATGGAAGAAAGGATCTACATCTACTTGTACTTCAAAATTTCAAAGATGTATCAATCTGAAAATAGATTAAATATCATTTCTTATTTTTATCAAGAGGGCTTGGTAATCATGGGATCAAAACAACGTCAAAGAAAAAAAGACAAGAAGCTCATGACACCTAAATAAATTGAAGCAAATAGAGAGGAGGCAAAAAGGAAAAGAGATAGAAGAACAAAGATTCAAGAAATGAATAATATTGAAGCATCTAGTTCTATGACTATTGAAGAGAAGAACATTCAAGAGACTATGAAGGATGGGATGAATATAGATGATACAAATGTGGAAATGGTGAATATGGAATAAAATGTGACTATAGAAACAAATTCAGGTATCTCTTCAAACCCACCTTTCAATGATATGGAAAATATGACTATAGAAACAAATCTAGGTATGTCTTCTAACCCACCTTCCAATGATATTGATCATATTAGTTGTTTAAATGAAATTGGATAGAGCTCAATTGTACTACAAAAAATATGGAAACAGGAAATGAGAATGAAATCCTTTATATGAGTGAAAATGAAAATGTCTTTTTAAAATTGAAAGAAATGTTTTGGATAATCTTCTTGGTAAGATTTCTTGGAGACAAATGAGAACCCATGCAAATAGATTATATAAACTATTTTTTATAGAAAAAGTCTTGGATTTCAATGTCAACTCATGATACAATTGATGAAAATATGGAAAATGCGAAAAGTAATGGAAAAGTTAGGCATTTTTTAAAACCTAAAAAGAAAGATGAATTAATGAAAAAAATTATATCTAGTGTTGCTAATGCTATTGATTCTATTGGAAAAAAGAGTTGATCTAAAGATAGCAATGCAACACGAAGAGCTATAAAAACTGCTATAGTTAATAAATCAATTTTGAATAAAAGAGTGATAAGTAAGACTAGTGAACTTTTAAAATAAATCCTAAAACTTTGAGAAGAGTAGCAAAGAGAAGAGAAAGTATTAAAAATGATCCAATTAGTTCCAATGTTGGAGTTTTAGTGGCAGACTCCCAAGGTCTGACATGAAATTAAATAATGGAATCAATCTCTAATTGAAAAATATTCTAGCATGATAATACAAGGGTATCGTCTAATGTTAGAGATGTTTTAAAATTAAGAGTTGGGTCTAGAATTCATGATCCTCATCCAAGACATCTATTAGACATGACTCAAATTGAATTATATAATTTTTTTTAGATGATTCAGTGTTACCATTTAATATTACCATAAGTCAAAGATCATTTGAGAAATGTAAACCTTGGTATGTGAAAATTAATAAACAACGAATCTCTTGTTGTTGTAAAATTCATGTACAGTTTCATTATTATTATGATGTTTTTCAATATATACATTTTACTTTGCATACTAATGAAATTATGTAGGAATGTGGTATTAATATGCCACCTCAAATAATCAAGGAGTTTATAGCTGGTTCGTTTTGTGAAACATATAATGGATATTTATTTTATTCAAAAGCATATATTTCTAGACAATACAATAGATGTGATAACTTTTCATTGTTAGGAGAATGTATGCATGAAAGTATTTCACATGAATTTGGACAATGATTAGTGGATGTGAAAAGATTCAATAATGTTGAATATTATTTAAAGTATGGAAAATTTGGAAAGTGTTGCAAGTTAGTCACATAAAACATTAGTGTGCATGTATTCATCAGAGAATTTAAGAATAATATTGTATCCAAATATGTGAAACACTCACAATATGCTCGATGGTTTGATGGACAATTTCGCACATGTAAAAACACATTTCCAATTGGAACTATACTACCAGTGGTTGACTTTGTAGAAAACTATACTCTTTCTCCACAAGAGGAAATTCAATCTTAGTATTATAATTCAATGCAGGTGGCCATCTTTGTTCATAATGTATACAGACATGCATATGATAGTACATAAGATAATATAAATTTTTTGAGGGAGTACAACTTCTATTTGAGTGATAACCAGTTACACTCATTAGAGTTTGTGCAATATTGTTTCAAAATATTTTATGAAAGTTTAGAAGAAAGAAAAATTCAAATGGCACAACATCTCATATGGTCAGATAACTGTACATGACAATTCAAAAATGCTTGAATGTTTTATTGGCTATGTAGGGCTCACAAAGAAAACAATATCCAACATATGTGGAGTTTTTTTGAAGTTGGACATGGTAAAGGAGAACATGATGGAGCTAGATCATGTGAAAAGAGCTCTTGTTAGAGAGCAACTAAAATTTGAGGATGCAACAAAATTTAGAGATGCACGTGCAATTGTAGATTGGTGTAATGAAAAATTATCTATGGGATTAAGAGAACTCTAAAATTTGATAATTCTTTTGGTTAGTTGAAGAAGAGAATATTCTTACTCGACATGATTGTGAGATAACTAGTGGATCAACAAAGTGACATTCATTTAAGAGTGTAAATGCAAGCACATGGACTATATGGACTAGGGAGCTTTCTTGTTTTTGTCAAATTTGTATTGCACTTGAGGGCAATGAAGAGGAAACAAAGTATTGGTTGGCTCGATGTGTTGAGACAAACATAAGTTGTTACATCATAGAGTAGTTGATGATAACTATGAGTATCCAAAAGGTTCTATGGTTGTTGTTGGCACCTGACTATGGATATATCTAATAAGAAAGAATGGTTTGCCCCCATTTGAAGATTATGAAAGAAATAAGAAGATTATACACTACTCATATTGGGTTGTGGCAACAAATATAAAACTAGTCATATATCAAGGGAGACATGCTAATAAAGAGTTATGGAAACTTTCTATGGAAGAACATGAATCAATTATAGATGTATTACAAAAAATAGAGGATGCAAATGGTACAATGGAATAAATTTGTAGGTATGTATATAGTTGTATATATTTAATTGATAGTTAACATATAGTTAATTAATTTACTATCATTCCCTAACAAGTTTATATAAGTGATTGCATGTCCCCTTAAGTCATCCTCTTATCTCCCCTTAAGCCCCTCTTACCTACCCTTAAGCCATCTCCTAATTATAGTACTAATTTTCTCATGTATATTTTTATAATTTTTAAAAATTAATGAGATGTTATTTACATACATACATATGTGATTAAACATACATACATGAATGCATGTAGAATGGTTCACATTAGTAATAAGGTTATTGTTACCAATTTTTCACCTACACCTCAAATTGGCAAAGTTGAAATAGTTCATTACATTTGAGGTGAAGAATTTCTTGACACATTCCTTCCTGCTATGCTTGACCATGGCATATTTTAAGTGTTAAGAAAATATTGGTTTCAGTTTTGTTGTTCAGAATAAAGAAACATAAAGGAAAGTACATATTAAACGCAAGGCATTGCTTTCATTCATTTCAGTGATGTTTCATTCATTTCACAATGTTTCATTCACATTGCAAATGAAGTATACACAGAATTGCACAAGTGTTGCATTTGTATTCATCAGAAAGAAAAGAGTAATCAATGGTCCCACACAAGCCATGGGAGTAGCTAACTAATGCAACATAATATATGCTATGCATCTGAAGATAAAAGAAATGAAAAGAAGCATAACAGAAAATGCATATCCATCATTGCCTGTGATAGCTTTTGGGTGGATCTCCATTGTCTTTCTCCTCCTCTCTTGATCTCCAAGTTAGCCTGCATCATGATAAACAATTGGTTAGACCTCCGGATATGGATCTCCCTATGTGCCCTACGAATAGAAACACAACACATATCATGAAGCATTGGATCAATAAGAAGGAGAGCTAGAAAGATCAAATCATCACATGAGTATTGTATTCATTGTTTTATCTAACTCATTTGTGCAATGTGTAGGTACAGGTATAGTCATTATGCAAGACATTTCAACATGTGGTAAAAAATGGGCTCCCACAAGGGTTGAACCCAACATGCTGCCCCTTGATCTTAAGGGGAATATAAGATAAGAAAAGAGAATTTCAGATCAATAAATAAAAGCATATTCTAATTGAGAGTCAATGACAACACCAATGCAACATGAGACAACCTTCAAGGTAGGACAATCAAACATCTGATCAATATCAACTAAAGGATAGTCCCATCAAGAGCTTTTCAGCCTAAGAAGCATCATGGAGCATCAATAGATCAGGTATTTACCACCTTTTGTTGTGAATGAGATGTAAAATTGCTATTGAATTCATCAAGAAGCCATAAAAGGAAAAAAATCAGTCATTAAGATGACTGTCCCATTAATCAGGAAGCATGTTATCAGCCACATGACAGTCATATAATGAAAAATAGTCCATATCTGTGTGTGATGCCATGTCAACTAACTTGTATGCAAGAGAAATCATAAATAGAGTGAATAGGACTGCCATAGAAGGGCTTACAATGCCATCATGATGGGACAATCACCCTAATGATAGTCCATTCATCATATAGCTACCATATGCCTCTGCAAGTGAAGATATAATCATATGCTACAGGAGTCATGAGAGGAACTCATAATACCATCAAACAGAGATAGGGAGATATATCAAGTACAATAGTCTTGATCAAAGGACAGTAATAACTCCATTAAGATCAGTTATCATGTCAAGAATCCAAAAACTAGAGAATATGCATATGCCACAGGAGGAGTTTGACAGTTGTCATGTCAGGAACATGATAGCAATGCAATATAATGCAATCAGAGTCACAAGTAACAATGGATATGGTAGATTGCAAATATCATATCTATCATAAGAAAGGCAAGAGGCTCACACATGTTCACATACAACAAAGAGGGTTACTACAAAAAGTAATTCTGCACCTTCAAGAATAATGAGTCAAGATATAAATGAGAGCTTCCAAGTAACCAAGGTACTGAAAATGCAAATAAAAGTACCACAGTCTTCAGAGCATGAACAACTACAAGAAAGGATCTACCAAGTTGGAGGGAATGTCCCACAACATTCATGAGACATTGTTATAACATTTAGAGATAGTTCATAAATGAGTTTGAGTTCACATTCAAATGATCACAACAACCAAATATACAGAGTTATTCATTGCAATGTGCAACTGTGGTGTTATGCATCACTGGTGATCTTATATGTAAGGGTGATAATCATCAAATGTTAGTGGACAAGAGTTTTATATTCATAATGATAGAATCATCTCATGGGACAATTTTGAGGAGGCAATCACATGGCATAGTGGCCTTCTATTCATATAGATATTGGTTTATTCACAAAGCTATGTCAACAAGCTTCTTGAGACAATCAAGATACCTACACTTATAGAACATCATTGATATGGAGTAAACATAGTGAAGATAAACCATCTATCATCTTTCACAATAACCTCACTCACAGTATGTAGAGTATTCATGATACCTATTGGCAGTGATTCAATGCATTGATAATGAAGCAAAGCCTGTAGAGTCCATGTTTATCCATTAAATATTTAGTAGTCTCTCACAGTCTAGAGTGGACAATGCACAGATATGACATAAGTGATAAACTCTCAATGAAAGAAATGTCTTGACAATGGGAAAATTTAGGTAAAAAGAGCAAAGATAGACCTACAAGAATAATTCAATGGGAGCAGCAGGTGCACTAAACATTTGGAAGGAGATACAAAGGAGGACAACATATCTTCTAACTCAGTCTACAGTATGTATACTTGATATACAAAGGAGTAGCAAAGGATAAAAGCAAAGTTATAGTCATTTCTTTTTAGCTGACTGTGACCACATCTAAATAAGAACAACATTGTTTGAAGGAACCTTAAGGAGTAAGTGAAACCCTAGTAGGGTTTGTAACAAACAAGAGAGAAGGCCTCTTTTCATCATATCATCACAATGAAAGCCTAAACCAATAAATACAAAAGGTAAACAATATGCTAAGGAACAATGGTATTTTTTATGACAGAGAGAAGCAAAAAAAAAGAAGTATATTGTTCACCAAAACCCTACTAGGGTTTACATACAGTAAGTGAAACTTTTACCCTTGTATTTTCAATGGCTATACATATCTGTCCTGTTGCAGTCATCATGCCATGAGTGAAGGATCAAACGCATATAAGGAAATATGACCTACAAGTTCTCTTTTGAAAGAGTTTTACAAAACCCTCATAGTCATTGTGCCATGAAGGCCGAGCAAAGAAAGAAGAGTATGCAGAGCTAGATATAGTAACATAATGAAAAACCAGTGTAAAAAAATTGTCACTCTTCCCTTGTTCTTTGTATCAAAATAGAGAAAATATGCAGAAGATACAGAAGGAAAAGGAAGTGCTTTCCTTCATCATTATGTTACTATACAAAAACCAGAATAGAAGTAGCTTTAGGAGCAACCAAGCAAAGTAGTTTCACCACCATTTCTTGCAGAAAAACAAAGATATATAGAAGAGAGACTTACCTGAATGAAGATGACATTGAAAATAGCTCAAAGAATAGTAGTTTAAACCTCAATAATGCCTCCAAAATAATTTCAAACCCTAGTGCATGTCGGCAGGCAGAGCAACATGAAGAGAAGGCAAAGTGCAAAATGAAGTTCTTTTAGGTTTTCATCTTCCTTTTTGTTGAATGCTGACTATGGGCTCTTTTTTTTTTGACTTCTTTTAAGATTATCATTGCTATCTAAAAGTGCCTGAGGTCAACATTCTCAAGTGTTAAGACCTAATGATGCAAAAGGGGCCCGTGAAACTTATGATGTTTGATTTGATTTCCTCAATGTTGAAGTGGATAAAGTGTTAGATCCTAATGATGCAAAGGAGCCCGTGAGGGGTCTTTTGAAGATCAAATGATGCCTCTTTGCCTATGCTTCTGTTTGAAGGTTTTTGTTTGACCTTAGAGACATAATGATACAAGGCTGTAATTATTTGCCTTGATTTTTCTTAAGGATGGAAATATGCAAGTCAAAGTGCTAATGATGTAAGAGGATTACTTATGTATGAGAGACATATTATGACATGGAGATGCAATGAATTAGCATCATGGCATGGGAGTCATAAGGGTGAGATGGTTATGTAAATCAAAGGGGAGTTATAACGAGTTATTATTTTTAAACCTTTTGAAAATAATTACCCTCTTTTTGCATGACTTAGAAATTGTAACAATGTAAACAAATAATAAAGTAATGCAATTATAAATTACTTTATTATTTGTCACAAAGTTGTATAAGTCAAAAGATAGACAAATTTATAACAAATATTAAAGTAAATCATGTTGATTACTTTATTATTTGTTCACATTGTTTTCCTCATCCCAAAATCATGCAAAATCAGGAGATGAAGTTAACTAAGGCTTTTTGAGGTCTTTTGCATGATTTTTGATCAAACTTGAAGGGTTTTGAGGTTCTACATGGTCAAACTAATAGTGAGGGGCAGTTTGGAGCTATTTTATGTCAAATTGGATCAGTTATAACTCCACTTTTTACATGGATTTTTATCTTTTCTCGTGAGAGGGATTTGGGGAGATATTTTCACTTCTAGTTTGCTGTTAGTGCCACCTTTTGGCACTTTGGAGTTATCTTTTGTATTTATTGGAGAAAAACTTATGTTTTTCCAGTTCTTGTCTTTTTGCTCTCTTGTGTATTGTAGAGAGAAGATGTCATGCCCACATTTCCCATGCAGTCACGACACACAACACACATGTCATGTCCACATTTTTCATGTGGTCATGACACGAAATATCAAAAAATTTTCATGCATCCCTAGAAACCCCCTCGCACGCGTCAGCGTGCTCAGTGGTAATACACATAAGGCATAAACACGTCAATCAAATTCATGGTAATGCAATCACATGTGCAATCCCCTGCATGATGATAGCTGACTAAGGGGGTTAATGCGACACGAGGAGCGTCACCATTAGGGTTAGGATTGATTAATCAAAACCCTAAGTTTTCCTAGGTGAGTGACGTGATTTTGATATGAGTTGAAATCAAAACCCTAATTCTAATTGCATAAAAGAATTAAATAACCACTTATTTAAAACATCAAGTTTTCAAAAACATCAAAATATTTCTCTACACAGTTAAAATCATCTAAGAAATCAACCCTATTTCCTGAAAAAATCTGGCAACATAATGCCTCTGTGGCATGTATAGGAATTATTCTAATAAGGAATTCAAGCTCTAGAGTTCACTAAATTTACTATCATCGCTAATTAAGTTCTTTACGCTAGGGGAAATCAAATGATCGCTCTAAGGTTTTTAAGATGATCAACTAGGTTAAATTAATTAATTAAAAACCTACTTCATTAAATACTAACAAAACAATTAATTTAATTAAAATTGACCTTATTAAAATAAAGTTGCATTAAAATTACAAAGGTTGCAAAATTAAAATTAAATCCCAAGGCATAATTAAACTAAAACAATAGCCCCACACAATTACAATTTAATTAACTCTAAGTGACACTTGATTAAATAAAATAGCAACCTTAACTTAGTCCACCCCCAAAAATATAATTAAAATAATGTACCTAAGAAAATAAATTGCTCAAAACATCTAAAACATTCCCCCACTTAAAAGTTAAAATACATTTGATTTTTCAATGAGGTAAAATAAAATTGACTACTTAAGAACCAAATAAAGTGCACCCATTTTACACAAGGAAAAATTTAAAATAAAAATTCCCACCTAAGCAAAAGAACTAATTTTATAATCCAAAAAGCCCTAAAAGTTCCTTTAATAAAAAAATACTATCCTAATGAAAAGAATCCCTAACCCTAACTTGCTCTCTATTCTTTCTTCTCTCTATTTTGTTTCCTCTCATTCTCTTTCTCCTCATTTATTTCTCTCTACTTGTTTTGTTGCAGATCAAATGGGAGGACAGCCATGGCCACAACTCAAGAAGAGGTATATACATTGTATATAAACATTTTTTAATTTGTAGCCTCCTTTTTTTAAAGGCATGTATATATATATATATACTGGTATTGATGGGTAACAAAAATGATGCAAGTTTTTTAGTATATATATTTTAATATTATTATATGGGTATATTACAGGTCTGGAAGGGCCAAAAAAAAAAGGCGGTGATCAGAGATAAGCCATGCGGTATGTCGTAGGGTTCGCAGTTTAAAAAGCAAGTTTCAATGAGTATTGAATAAGTATTAACGAGAGGGGCGGGGGTGGGGCGGATGCCCCACCCACCACTCCACATATAGTGGAGTGGTGGGTGGGGGCTCCATCCCCCCCCCCCTCTTCACCATAAAACTAACTCAATGGGGGTGGCGGTAGTAATGCTGTCGCCCCCCCCGAACCTTATCTTTTTTTTTTTAAATACAACTGTAAAAAAAAATACAGTGGTTGTTATAATGCAGCGTTTAAAAATTATTTAGTTTATAATTTTTTTTAATATAAAACAAATATAGTTTGCATATATATATACACACACTGATAGATGCATATTCATAGTTTTGCAGTATATAAAAAAAAATTATAATATATATATATATATATATATATTATTTTTTTTATATACTGCAAAACTATGAATATGCATCTATCAATGTATATATATGTATATATATAGGATTTACACAGTTTCCACAGTTTCCACAGTTTGTCTAAATATATTTTCTAGCAAGAAAATGAAGCCTAATATATATATATATATATATATATATATATATATATATATATATATATATATATATATATATATATATATATATATATATATATATAATTTCAAATACACGCAGATTTATACAAAGGAAAGGTTCAACTACATATATGAATTTATATACATTTTTAAGAGATAAAACATAAGAGAGAGAGAGAGAGAGTTTACCCAAAATAATGCATCAATATAATGATTTCCTCATATATAAATATATTTTTGTAAGGATTAAATAACAACTCTATATATATATATATATATATATATATATATATATAAACAAAACAACAATCCATCAATTTAAGTAGAGATTTAAATCAGCCTTCTAACTATGTTTTTTTTTTTAACATAAATGGAAAGAGTAGTAGATGCAATTTCTTCCATTACAACCCCTTTTTTTTTCATAGAAGCATAAATAAATCAGCAACTAACATTTACTTTTTTAACTCAATGAGATGGAGTATTACAAAGAACAACTATGAACATACATTACACATTAGAGAGAGTATGTTCTCTCCTTCTATTTAAACAACTAGACAAGGCCAACCATGGCCAAAGCTCTCAATAGCCAAAAGAAAACTACAATGAACAAAACTTTAAAATGCTCTTCCTCCAAAACTTCAAAGCCAACAATATCACTTGCAAGAAATAAACAACGAGGGAAACCAAGCCACAAAATACCATTCTCCTCCCTACCATAGACTCACTAATGAGTCACCCCTGAGCTTGGAGGTCATCCACACACAAGGATTCTTCACTCCACAACATAACAAACAACCAACAAAACATGAAGAACACCCAAGGATTTTAACACAACACAAAACTCATAGAAATGAGTTTGAAGGGGTAGGGGAGTGAACATCACTCAACTCAAGAGTGCCACTCCAATATCTCCAAAAAAATTTAACACTAACAAGGCCTCAAGCCTAATTATTTATACCAAGATTCACATATATTTCCCCATGGCTCTCAAGACATTCAAAATGCTCATACTCATAAACTTGCCCTCAAGTCCAAAATACCAAAACTAGGAGGTGACCTCGAGGAGGTTCACTCCTCCCCCACCCCACACATGTTGAGCATTTTCTCCAAATGGAGAGGCTCTTACAAACACCCTCAAATCCCCCACAACAACAAAAATGCAAAATACACACACAAAACAAACACACAAGAAATGTAAAATACATAAGGAAAGGCATCAAGCCTTGAATCCTACCTTAATAGCCCAGCAATGGTAGGTAGTTGAAGTAGAGCTCTTCCAACTCCACCTCCAAGTCCTTCTCTAAATGTGCCTCCAAAAATCCCTCTAACTCTCTCCCCAAATTCAAATAAAATAGAAAATGTAATGAAATCAACAACCCTCTCCCTCTCTTCAAGAGGGATTAAAATAGGCTCTCCTCATGAGCCTTGAGGAATGAGAAGGTGACACATGTCACCTTCTCCTTCCTCCTCACATCCACTTGTAAGCTTCATGGAATGTGGGGGTGACACATGTCACCCTCCCATTCCACCAAGTCTTGCCCCCTCCACTTGTGCTCTCTCACACATGTGGGAGAAAAAGGTGGAGCCCAAAAAGGATGTGGGTACAACAAGTGCCCCAGTCCTATCCTCCCATGAAAGCCCACAAAACCCCAAGGTACTCTCACCAATGTGAGAGAGCCTTGGAGTTGGGTCCTCCACAATTAGGGGTCTTGAAGACTCCCCAAGCCTTGGAATGAGGTGTGGATAAGGTTGAGTGTTTGACCCAACCTTCCACTCTTTCCCAAACTTCCATTTTCGTCAATTTACTTCAGGGTGAAGTTTAAGTGACCAAATGAGAGTTATCCTAGGGTTAGACAAGCTCAAATGGGCCCTAGACCCTAGGGGTACAACCCAGGGTCATTTTTAACCCATTTGGAGCACCTTAGGGTCACAAACATAAAAACTCAAAAATGAAATCAATTAAACATTACACCTTTACAACACAAATATAAAATCACTGAAAAGGGTAGACCTAGCCCAAAAGACCACATAAGCTAACATTACGAAAATTCATCATGCATTAACACAGATGATCTTGGTTCCTCTTGGAACTAGATTAGCTTAACATGGGATTTCACAAAATGTGTGGGATGATCTCCAATTATCCGTGGCTTGGTTAAAACACTTGTGCACTTAAACAAAAGATTAATCCAACATGTATTTCATAGCTGAGGCAAGGAAAAGCATGCACTCACATCAAAGCATAATCAAATAAAACACCATAAAAATCACATCATAATTAGAGTCATAATTTACATTTCTATAATCCATCTCAAGATAAAAATCACATAACAAATCCATAACATAATCTCACAACTAGTATCTCAAATAATATCATAATGCATATTGCATGTCAAATCATCATCAGTAAAACAAAATCAAGATCTAGTCTCATCACAACATACTAAACATAACTAACCAAAATAAAAGCATAATGTCTAGTAAATCTACATATCAGGATCAACAGTCCCCAAAAGTCTAAACTGTGTCTCCAACAGTAATACAACATGAGTAAAAATAAGGAAGTGAAATAGTATGCCTCACATCCTCCCCCCTAAGACTAAACTTCCTCCTGGAAGTCGTCAAAGAGGTGAGGATAAAGTGTCTTCAATCTAGCTGTATCCTTCCATGTCACCATGACCTCATCATACCTATCCCACTGGAACCTAACCTGGTCTAGCTCTCGACCTCAAAGGCCCAGCATCTGATGAGCCAATATGTGAATTGGCTCCAAAGCCAGCTGTCCATCTGCCTCTACCTGTAGAGCACTCCAATCCAATACATGAGATAAATCAAATATGTAACGCCGCAAAACAGATACATGAAATACATCGTGGATGCGCGACAGGCTAGGTGGCAAGGCTAGATGATAGGCTACGGGTCCTATCTGCTCCAAGATCTCAAAAGGGCCAACAAACCGTGGTGCGAGCTTAGAGCCCTTTCCATAACGGATTGGACTCTTGTGTGGCCGCTCTCTCAAGAATACTCTCTCACCGACCGAGAAGCTCCAATCTAATCTCTTAGCTTCGACATACTTCTTCTATCGATCCTGTGCCTCTTGAAGTCTCTGCCTAATCAAGGTCACCTACTGTTCCATATCCTGTACTAGCTCTAGCCCAATCGCAACCCTGTCCTCAATACAGTCCCAACTCAATGGTGTCCTGCAAGGTTTGTCATACAAGGCTTGAAAAGGAGGCATACCTAACAAGCTGTGATGCCCATTATTGTAGGCAAACTCAACTAGATAAAGATACTCCTCCCATCTAGACTGGTGATCCATAATGTACATGTGGAGCATATCCTCTAAGACCTGATTCACCCTCTCCATTTGACCATTTGTCTTTCGGTGATAAGCTGAACTAAAGTTGAGCTGTGTTCCCAACGCCTACTGTAGTGCCCTCCAAAAGGCTGATATGAACACTAAGTCCCTGTCAGAAATGATATGGTGAGGTACCCCATGTAATCTAACAATCTCATCCAAGAATACTCTTGCCACTGATGGTGTATTATACATCGTGTGTATAGGTGAGAAATGCGCCACCTTGGTCAACTTGTCAACCATCACCATGATGGCATCATGATGGCAAGATGACGTAGGAAGACCAACAATAAAATCCATGGAAATGGTGTTCCATTTCCACTCAGGTATCTTAATAAAGAAACTAGGAGTATTGGCCAAAGGTTAATCATTGCAAGAGGGTGTCTAATCAAGGATTTAGCTGGTAGAGAGCTAAATAAGGAGACGCATGTTACTATTGTACCCAAAGAGGAGATTGTAACCTTAGAACAACAGAACCAGATCATCTATTCACCCCATAACAACAGTATCTATGATCAGGTTCAGATGGTGAGTGGGAATGTTTTTGTTCTTCAGAGAGTTTTGTAACATTCTGGAGGGTATATTCTCATGAATCATATCTTATCAGTAACAAATCACCTTGCAGAACACCCTTTCTTAATTAGAAAGGGGAGTTATTTTACAAATCCAGTTAATGGGTGCTGTTGCACATGTTTACTGGCCATGTCCTAAACAAGGTCAGATTAGTTTGATTTCAGTATTGTTTTACTGCTGTGTTTTTTCCTATGAGTTGAGTTGCAGAAGGTTTTTCAAGTTCTCAGGCAAGAATGGACTCCATGCCCAATGGATTGCTAAGGCAACTAGTCTATATGCTTTGCAGACAAGCATTCAGCAGAAATCGCCAGAAATGTTACCAATTTTTCATCTACAACTCAAATTGGCAGAGCTGAAATAGTTCATTACATTTGAGGTGAAGAATTTTTTGACACTTTCCTTCCTGCTATGCTTAACCATGGCATATTTTAAGTGTTAAGAAAATATTGATTTTAGTTTTGTTGTTCAGAATAAAGAAACAAAAAAGAAAGTACATATTGAACACAAGGCATTGCTTTCATTCATTTCAGTGATGTTTCATTCATTTCACAATGTTTCATTCATATTGCAAATGAAGTATACACAGAATTGCACAAGTATTACATTTGTATTCATTAGAAAGAAAAGAGTAATCAATGGTCCCACACAAGCCGTGGGAGTAGCTAACCAATGCAACATAATATATGCTATGCATCTGAAGATAAAAGAAATGAAAAGAAACATAAAGGAAAATACATATCCGTCATTGCTTGTGATAACTTTTGGGTGGATCTCCATTGTCTTTCTCCTCCTCTCCTAATCTCCAAGTGAGCCTGCATCATGCTAAACAATTGGTTAGAGCTCCAGATATGGATCTCCCTATGTGCCCTACGGACAAAAACACAACACATATCATGAAGCATTAGATTAATAAGAAGGAGAGCCAGAAAGATCAAATCATCACATGAGTATTGTATTCATTGTTTTATCTAACTCATTTGTGCAATGTGTAGGTACAGGTATAGTCATTATGCAAGACATTTTAGCATGTGGTAAAAAATGGGCTCCCACAAGGGTTGAGCCCAGTATGCTGCCCCTTGATCTTAAGGGGAATATAAAATAAGCAAAGAGACTTTCAAATCAATAAATAAAAGCAAATTCTAATTGAGAGTCAATGACAACACCAATGCAACATGAGATAGCCTTCAAGGCAGGACAGTCAAACATCTGATCAATATCAACTAAAGGATAGTCCCATCAAGAGCTTTTTATCCTAATAAGCATCATGGAGCATCAATAGATTAGGTATTTACCACCTTTTGTTGTGAATGAGATGTAAAATTGCTATTAAATTCATTAAGCAGCCATAAAAGGATAAAAATCAGTCATTAAGGTGACTGTCCCATCAATCAGGAAGCATGTTATCAACCATAGGATAGTCATATAATGAAAAATAGTGCATATCTGTGTGTGATGCCATGTCAACTAACTTGTATGCAAGAGAAATCATAAATAGAGTGAATAGGACTACAGAGAAGGGCTTACAATGCCATCATGATTGGACAATCACCCTAATGATAGTCCCTTCATCATATAGCTACCATATGCCTCTGCAAGTGAAGATATAATCATATGCTACAGGAGTCATGAGAGGAACTCATAATGCCATCAAAGAGAGATAGGGAGATATATCAAGTACAACAGTCTTGATCAAAGGACAATCATAACTCCATTAAGATCAATTATCATGTCAAGAATCCAAAAACCAGAGAATATGCATATGCCATAGGAGGTGTTTGATAGTTGTCATGTCTGGAACATGATAGCAATGCAATATAATGCAATCAGAGTCACAAGTAACAGTGGATATGGTAGATTGCAAATATCATATCTATCATAAGAAAGGCAAGAAGCTTGCACATGTTCACATAAAACAAAGAGGGTTGCTACAACAAGTAATTCTGCACCTTCAAGAATAATGAATCAAGATATAAATGAGAGCTTCCAAGTAACCAATGTACTGAAAATGCAAATAAAAGTACCATAGTCTTCAGAGCATGAGTAGCTACAGGAAAGGATCTGCCAAGTTGGAGGGACTATCCCACAATAGTCATGAGACACTATTATAACAGTTAGAGATAGTTCATAAATGAGTTTGAGTTCACATTCAAATGTTCACAACAACCAAATATACAAAGTTATTCATTGCAATGTGCAACTGTGGTGTTATGCATCACTGGTGATCTTATATGCAAGGGTGATAATCATCAAATGTTAGTGGACAGGAGTTTAATATTCATAATGATAGCATCATCTAAACAGTTTAGAGTCCTTGTTGAATAGTCAACAAAGAAGCATTCATAACTCTCATGGGACAATTTTGAGGAGGCAATCACATGGCATAGTGACCTTCTATGCATATAGACATTGGTTTATTCACAAAGCTATGTCAGCAAGCTTCTTGAGATAGTTAAGATACCTACACCTATAGAACAACATTGATATGGAGTAAACACAGTGAAGATAAACCATCTATCATCTTTCACAATAACCTCACTCACAGTATGCAGAGTATTCATGATACCTATTGGCAGCGATTCAATGCATTGATAATGAAGCAAATCCTGTTGAGTCCATGTTTATCCATTAAAGATTTAGTAGTCTCTCACCATCTAGAGTAGAAAATGCACAAATATGACATAAGTGACAAACTCTCAATGAAAGAAATGTCTTGATAGGGGGAAACATTCAGGTAATAAGAGCAAAGATAGACCTACAAGAATCATTCAATGAGAGCAGCAGGTGCACTGAACATTTAGAAGGAGATACAAAGAAGGACAACATATCTTCTAACTCAGTCTATAGTATGTATGCTTGATATACAAAGGAGTAGCAGAGGATAAAAGCAAAGTTATAGTCATTTCTTTTTAGCTGACTGTCACCACATCTAAGTAAGAACAACATTGTTTGAAAGAACCTTAAGGAGTAAGTGAAACCCTAGTAGGGTTTGTAACAAACAAGAGAGAAGGCCTCTTTTCATCATATCATTACAATGAAAGCCTAAACGAACAAATATAGAAGGTAAACAAAATGCTAAGGAATAGTGGTATTTTTTATGATAGAGAGAAGCAAAAAAAAAGAAGTATACTGTTCACCAAAACCCTACTAGGGTTTACATACAGTAAGTGAAGCTTTTACCCTTGTATTTTCAACGGTTATAAATATATGTCCTGTTGCAGTCATCATGCCATGAGTGAAGGATCAAAAGCATATAAGGAAATATGAGCTACAGGTTCTCTTTTCAAAGAGTTTTACAAAACCCTCACAGTCATTGTGCCATGAAGGTTGAGCAAAGAAAGAAGAGTATGCAGAGCTAGATACAGTAACATAATGAAAAACTAGTGTCAAAAAACTAATACTCTTCCCTTGTTCTTTGTATCAAAATAGAGCAAATATGCAGAAGATATAGAAGCAAAAGGAAGGGATTTCCTTCATGATTATGTTACTATACAAAAAGTAGAATAGAAGCAGCTTCAGGAGCAGCCAAGCAAAGTAGTTTCACCACCATTTCTCACAGAAAAACAAAGATATACAGAAGAGAGACTTACCTGAATGAAGATGGCATTGAAAATAGCTCAAAGAACAATAGTTTAAACCTCAAGAATGCCTCCAAAAATAGTTTCAAACCCTAGTGCATGTCGGCGGCAGAGCAACATGAAGAGAAGGCAAAATGCAAAATGAAGTTCTTTTAGGTTTTCGTCTTCCTTTTTGTTGAATGTCGACTATGGGCTTTTTTTGCTTTTTGACTTCTTTTATGATTATCATTGCTATCTAAAAATGCCCGAGGTCAACATTCTCAAGTGTTAAGACCTAATGATGCAAAAGGGGCCCGTGAAGCTTATGATGTTTGATTTGATTTCCTCAATGTTGAAGTGGATAAAGTGTTAGATCCTAATGATGCAAAGGAGCCCGTGTGGGGTCTTTTCAAGATCAAATGATGCATTTTTGCCTGTGCTTCTATTTGAAGGTTTTTTTTTTACCTTAGAGACATAATGATACAAGGCTGTAATTATTTGCCTTGATTTTTCTTAAGGATGGAAATATGCAAGTCAAAGTTCTAATGATGTAAGAGGATTACTTATGTATGAGAGACATATTATGACATGGAGATACAATAACTTAGCATCACGGCATGGGAGTCATAAGGGTGAGATGGTTATGTAAATCAAAGGGGAGTTATAAGGAGTTATTTTTTTTAAACCTATTGAAAATAATTACCCTCTTTTTGCATGATTTAGAAATTGTAACAATGTAAACAAATAATAAAGTAATGCAATTATAAATTACTTTATTATTTGTTACAAAGTTGTATAAGTCAAAAGATAGATAAATTTATAACAAATATTAAAGTAAATCATGTTGATTACTTTATTATTTGTTCACATTGTTTTCCTCATCCCAAAATCATGCAAAATCAAGAGATGGAGTTAACCGAGGCTTTTTGAGGTCTTTTGCATGATTTTTGATCAAATTTGAAGGGTTTTGAAGCTCTACATGGTCAAACTGATAGTGATTGGCTGTTTGGAGCTATTTTAGCTCAAGTTAGATCAGTTATAGCTCCACTTTTTATGGATTTTTATCTTTTCTCATGAGAGGGATTTTGGGGAGATATTTTCACTCCCAGTTAGTTGTTAGTGCCACCTTTTAGCACTTTGGAGTTACCTTTTGTATATATTGGAGAAAAACATATGTTTTTCTAGTTCTTTCCTTTTTGCTCTCTTGTGCATTGTAGAGAGAAGAAGTGTTTGGAACTTAATTTTTGTAGATTTATACAGTACAAAAGGTTACATGTTATCTTTTTTGGCATTTTTATGCAATTATTCCTTTATTTTCAGTAGGATCAAGTATCTACCTTCTCATTTTGTGTTGTTCTATGAATGATTGGATGAGATTTTATTGTGTTTTAGTATCAAAACCTTTAAATCCTTGTCTAATTTATACTTGCATGCATTGAAAAGCAGTAAAAATCACGGGTCTTAGGTTGTGCATTGGAATAGTCTTTTATTTCATGTTGTGAGAACCCAATTTTCCTCCAAAAAGAGAGAGTTATTCAAGCCTTCCTTAGAATCAATTTTGTGGTCATATTGCCAAATTGGTTTGTGTGGATAGATATCTGAAAATTATTGTGAATTAGAGCTGCATGTTTCTATCAATTAGGTGCATCACCATGCATTTAGATCCAGTTTTAGTGCTCTTATTAGGAGGTCTTTTTAAACCCTTTTCCTGCAAAGTTATTAGTTTATTAGATAATCATAAGGGAACCAACCCATAATCTGGAGGTCTACCTTCACCATAGGGCATCCACAACTTGAAGGTATTCCCATGTTACACATGATTGTTGAGCCTAATAGCTTTGCATCACAGGTGCAATCCTAGGTGATAACAGTTATAGTAGTTTATAGTCTTAGAGCTACTCTAGTAGGAGGTGAACCTCGTAGTAGTAGATAATTTATGACATGACTATGGATATTGTATTATATTTGACACGTTAATATTGTATAGTTTTGATGATCATGTGATATATACACACACACTATACTATACATATTTTATCTAGTTGATATGTTCATGGATCATATTTATTTATTTTTCATAACTATATCTTATACCTTAATTATGAACCTAACTGATTTGATATTACATTAGATTAGTTAACTAAATTGATGATGATAAAATTTTATATATTGATGTATGATTATATTTCAATTTTGTATCAATTAATAGATTTATTAAAATTTATAATAATTCATGTTTAATTAATTTATAAATTTTATATCAATTTAATAAATTATATAAATTATTTCTAGAAACAGGAGTCTTTAGTAATATATAATAAAGTGGGACTTATAATTACAAATATTAAAATATGAGCTCGCTACCAAAGTCTTCTAGTGTTAGGGTTTCAAACCCTTTTGTGTGTCTGGGTGATTGCCACAACGGGGAGGATTGGATGCCAAGAGGCCATATTTATGCAGATCGTTCCTCTCAAGCTGGTCACCATTATCCTTTGATTGAAATTCTAGGAGGCAGGAGAATTGGTTTGGCCATGCATGCTCGAAAGATCTCTTATACTAGCGTATGGAGTTGGATACTTGGCACCCAAATTTGGACCCCCCCACCACATATTTTGGAGGAGTATGGCGGGAAGAGGGATAAGGAAGGCATGTAGACACAGGGAAAACAAAATAATGGCATTCAAGCATGTCAGATCTACAACACAGGGAAAACTCAGATGCAAATTCCCAGAAGGCCCAATGTGCTAGTGATTCCCTTGTAGTAGATCTTGGAGAAGAGATCAGAAGAGAAGTGATTGAAAATGAATCCTTTTTTTTCCAATAATAGGTTAATTGGTAGATTTATTAGGTTGTGGCCAAGCCTCTTAGACCTACACAAATGGATCTCTAAAACCTGGAGTCCCATGTTGAAAGGTGATGTTCAAATCTACCCATGTGCACGAGGCTTTTCCATTGTAGTTTTTCATAATGTTCAGGATCAAAATTCTATCCTTTGTGATTATTTGTGGGACTGTAATCAACATATGCTCATGCTTAAGCCATGACACCCAAATTTTGATCCTGCATATGAATCTTTCAGGGTAAGGCCTATATGGGTGCATCTCCCAAACCTACCATTGTAATTCTAGTATGACTCATGCTTTGAAGCAATTGGCAATAAATTAGGGAAGTTTTTGAGTTTAGATGAAGGCTCCTCAAATTATCTTCATACCACCTTTGCCCAAATTCTGGTTGAGATGGATACTTCAAAAAATTTAACGACAAATACTAATCTAAAAATTATAGATCACAACTAGGTTCAAACTTTCGATTATGAGGGTTTGCCTTTTCACTACCATGGGTGTTACAATACTGGTTACTTTCCAGCAAATTATTCCAAATGCCAATTAAATAGATAGGCCACATGGTGGAAAGATGTATCTCTTCAACACTACTCTATGGATAAGGAGGAATCCAAGCCTCCATGCGAGGAAAAAGAGTAGAATGAGTCCCCTCCAAAGATGAGGACTCCTGAGAATAGAAGCCCTGTAGGTTCACAACCCCTCCTTGTTACGGTGGAAGGGTCATCCCCTCTTGGGATGGGAAGTGTTAAAACTCCAAATCCTTCAATCTCCAAATCAAACCAACCAATATCATCTACAATAGAGACTTCAAAAGTGACAAACAATGAGAGTGGTAATGTTATTTCTTTAGCTATGAATGTTGAGACTTCAGATTGTGGGGATTCAAATGAAAATTGGAAGGTGGTACAAAAGAAAAAGAAAAAAGAAGGGGCTCCGCTTAGCATGTAGCTTCGTTCTCATTCTAAAAATAACTTTATTATGTAGTTTTATCTTTTTGCACCCCTTTTTATAGGGCATGCACTTTAGGCAATAAATGCATGAAAATAGATTAGGTGACTATCATCTTAGATGGATAGTTTGTTGTTATTACACACTCCTATTTATAGGGCATGCACCTTTATTTTTTGTTGTTTATTTTTTGGTTATGGGGTATGGATCCCTTATGCCTAATTCACATACCACCAAAAAAATTGTATAAATTTAATTAATCATATGAATTTGATTAGTTAATTTTATAATTTATAAGTTTATTCAATTTCATATTAAGTGTATTAATTTACACCATACAAATAGTCCTAATGATACATCCATTCTCAATATTAGATTCAAACCTAATGGATCATGTATCTCCCCTCAAGCCATCCTCTTACATCCCCTTAATTCATCCTCTTAGCTCCCCTTAAGCCATCCTCTTACCTACCCTTAGGCCATCTCCTAATGATAGAACTAATTTTCTCACATGACACATACTTTGAGTCAGGACTCATGTATCTCCCCTTAATCCATCCTCTTACATCCCCTTAAGTCATCCTCTTAGCTCCCTTAAGCCATCCTCTTACCTCCCCTTTCATTATTTTTGTAGGTCCCCTACAAGTAGATCTAGCATGATTGTATCAATGAACATTTGTGTCTTTGATATATTCTTTCATTCTTATTTCACCTTCTATATTATTCCTTTTATCTTATAATTTGTATTGACTTGTGTATATATAGTTAATTTACTTACATTCATTATTTTTGCAGGTCCCCTACAAGTAGATTGGGCATGATTGTCACTATAAGTTTTCATCATACTATAAATGTTAGATCAATTTTGTAGTCTTGAACTAAAAGTGGACCTATTAGCTAATTGTATATACTCATATGTTTCTTCATGCTATGGCTTCATTGTATCAATGTTTTGTGTCTTCAATATATTCTTTCATTCTTATTTCACCTTCTATATTATTCCTTTTATCTTATAAATTGTGTCTAAACAAACTATTTCTTGACCCTCCTCTATGTAACTAGCAATGCTCTACCACTTGCTTCCTTGGTTTATAACTTTTAAATGGTGTTTTTTTCTTTTTATATGAAATAAATGGAAGTGCATTCAAATTTTAGCTCAACAATCAAGGGAACACATGAACATTATGAGCCTACTAGACAACCTATGACATGTATTAATATGGTGAGCCAACTTAATAATGTGATGATGTTATCACATGGAAGGTTAATTATTATTATATCATAATGGGTGGTGGGCATGTCTATTGTGTTATATCATGTAAGGAATTATCAGGTCTACTCTATTTTATCATTTTTTAGCATGAACTATCTTTGTACAATCATTTATCAAGAACTATTTTATACATTAGATAGTCACAATTTTTTTATATAATTAAAGTTTTTCCTTTTATTAGACAATGTTCTAGATTCTAAAATGTCCTGATAATAAGAGAAGTTCAATAAAACATAAACATACTATCTAACATACTAAAATGTACAAGCATAGTCAATATATATGTAGATCTCTAAGTCCATGAAATACTGAAATATAGGTAGTCCATGAAATGTATTGAAACATCTAGTCATAGCTAGCATATAAATAAATACAAATCATAGTTCATGAAATACTGAAATATCTCTAAATCCATGAAATACTATTCAACATATGTTAGGAAAAGTGTCTCAACCTTTCAACCTCGAAAGGTTACTTTTCTTCCCAGTTTTGGTCTTTTCGAATACCCTTTATCTTGGAGAATGGTCTGGAACTTTCAAAGTTTCCAAAAGTTTCCAAAAAAGCTAAAAATAGTGAGACTTACTATTTTTAGTAAGTCCTTCGATTGAGCTTGGATTGACCTGAAATTTTTCCCAGAAGTTGCGGAACAACTAAGTGAACATCTCGGGTGAGTTTCATCTGAAGATCACATCAGGATTATGAGATATTAAAGTTTCAAACCATTCATAAATAATGCATCACAATCCATGAAATAAATAGTCTATAAATAGTTTATTTTAATCTCTTTCTCCTTCATATTTCATAAATTTGGATTGATGCATGCCCGTGCCCTATTCTGTGGCATGCCACCACCAATACCCTGGAATTATCTAATGCCAAAATAATTGCTCGTTTTAAACCCAATCCAAACTCTGCCCATAATTTCCTCAAAAAATATAATGGAACCTCAAAATTAGTGTGTGGTGGATTATCAAAGACCATCCACCATCACTCCCAAAAATGTCTCGCAATCTCATGACTCCTACACCACCTAATTGAAATTCTTTTTTTTGTTGGAGGTATAGGTTGATTTGTCACAGGGTCAATAAAATATAGGGCTATGGTTTGTTTGGTAATATGGAGATCTAGAATCTCTCTATACGAGAGTCCATCTACATAAAATTGTCTCCTCTCCTCCCTCCAAAGGCGGAATCTATCTAGATCCACATCAATGGACCTAACAAAATCAACAATGGTTTGCATTGAAGATGCAAACCATACTACATGGGGGGACATTTGAGGTTCATTTTGGATCAAATAAATTTTTTTCTATTATGTTTATATTTGTATTTATATCTACTTGCAAGTGAGCCTCATCAGGTTGAGGGGTTGGGGGATTTTGAGGTGGAAGGAGTGGGGGGTTTTGCAGTGGAGGGGGTGGGGGGTTTTGAGGTGGAGGGGGTGAGAGGTTTTGAGGTGGAGGGGGGGGAGGGTTTGGTGGTGGAGGTTGGTTCATTTGCAAGAAAAATATCATATATTAAAAATTCATCCTGCGTAGGTATTTGGTCCATTGGACCACCGACATTTACAATTAGAAGAAAAATAAATAAATATTTAATTACTCGTATGTAAATACCCATATATTGAAAACTTACAAATAAATAAATATCCATATTGAAAACTTATAAATGTAAGTAACTATCCATATGTACAAGTAAATATCCATATTGAAAACTGACAAATAAATATCTAAATAAACATTTAATAAACTTGAATATTTATCACTAATTATATAATGCACATCTATCACAAATAAATTTGTCATAAATATTTAATATTTATCATAAATAAATAAATTTGAGTGAACTACTTTAATTTTATTCAAATCAAGTTTACATTTAAAATTTACATATTGGCAACGAGGTGATTAATCCTTATAATTTTTTTTTACATCATGTTGGTATGGATCTTGAGAATGTGCTTAGTGACACATGGATGAGTATGGATCATGTTCTTATTAAATGTGGCTTAATTATTTTACTAACTTCCATGATTGGAACGTGATCCTTAGTCTTTGTGCCTTGATGGTCCATTCTCTCATCGACATATGACATTCTATATTAAAGCTAAGAATGGAGTACATTAACCCATTCAAGATGATATAGCTCCTTCCTCAAGTTGGTCTTTTATATATGGGGAATGTAATGCATCTTTAGTTTACGTATGGTAGCATGCCATAGTGTTATTTTCCAAGATTTAACTTGTAGCTTGTTCTTGAAATGTATTATTGCTCTCGTTTCTTAGGTGACATTTGTATTATTGAAATGTATTATTGCTCTCATTTGTTAGCCTTTATTTGTGACATATATTTAATGTCCTAGGTGTATTGGATGTTTTTCCAACTTATACAACCTAGGAAGATAATGTTGTAAACATTTATAGATCCTATGTTTGTTCTACCTTTACAAGGTTGTATAATATGGAATCTAGTTTGTATGTACAATGCGAGATTTTAAGAGGATTCACCTCAAGGGGAATAGTTAATTTTATGTCTTTAGGTACATTTACAATTTTTATTTAGATAATAAATGTCTTGTTGCAAAAACTTTTAAAATTTCTAAGAATTAGTGATAAAAAATGAGGGTTAAATTATCCATAGGGCATGGTTGTTGAAGGCATAATGGTATCATTATTGTTTCTCTTTCATTATATTATTGAAGTGGACCTTAGGACCATCATCTTAGGCTTAAAAAAATATAAAGTGAAAAAGGGTTGCCCTCTCTTAGCAATTGACCTATTATTTTCTATATTCTAATCATGATTTCTAGTTCATCATGCTAGGTTGATATTCATCAAGCCTAGGTTTTGAGTTTTCTTTCTAGGATTTATGGAGCTATATATTTCAGAGACAAAACTAATTTAATTTATTCTTTAGAGTAATCTTAAAAAATGATCACTCAACGTTAATCTCAAGATGGTGATTATCACTAAAAGGATGATCTAGATGTAGCATTTGTTAAAACTATAATCAAATATATTGTGTCTTTATTTTACATGATTAGATCACATATGTTGGAGGGTTAAATCTAATATCATTCAATTACTAGTATGGTACTAACCTAGATTGTGTGGTGACATTTAGGGTGTTGTAGTCATGACCTAGGAATCAAGGTCACATTCTGGTATAGTAAAATTTGAAACAAATTGCCTAGATCCATTCTTTAGTGTTTTTTTCTAATGTATGGTCGACCCCAAAATTAATGTTTTTGATTAGATCAGATGGAGAAGAGGGTCCAAAGCCCTTTACAAAATAGCCCCCTGGGCTACATACTATTAACAAGCCAAAAACAACACATTAATAGTGCATTGACAGTAGACAAAAAAACACCTAATAAAAAACAACAGAAACAACAAAAGCAACCAGAAACTAGGTACTATTAGCCATCCCAAACTTGGCCAGAAAATCAACCATGTCTTTGTAGTCTCCAAGGCTATCAAGCCCCACCTACTTGACCTTGTCATCTAAGTCCTTGACAGTCACGAAGATCAATGCCGCACAATGCAGGCCCTTTGCAACAAACTCGGCCATAATCTTCCACTTTTTCTACATTCCGTCCATCTTCCTCTAGAGGTGCCTCAGATCCTCAGTAGTCTTAACACACAGGGAGCAATTCCCCTTGTTCTCTTGTCCCCTGAAAACCCTAACAACTTCACCCAAGTCCTCGGAACTGGACTTGTTCATGGAGGTGAAGTGAATCACTCTTTCAACTTCATGCACAGACTTTGTGGGGGTTTCCTCTCCTCCCTCCTCCATTGTTTCCTCTACAAACTTTGATTCATCAAAGATCTCCACCCCTTGGGGGTTTGCAGAAGGTTTGCTAGCAATGCAGGTTAACCGATGAACCCTTGGGTTAGCAGCCTCCACACCTTCACCACTATCAACAAGTTTATGCCCAGTGTCCAGCTCAATAATTTTCATAGGCTCAACTGTAGTCATAGCCTCTTTACCCTTTTTAGCTTTTTTCTTAGTAGCAATCCCTTCATCCTCCAAATCCAGTCTATCCCTTTTTGTTGACTTTTTCCCTGGCCTCAGGGTGGCAGAATGCTAGGGCTTCTTTTTAGAGATGGCAGGGGTTTTGATAGGGATATCATCCATAGTACAAGGATCAACCTTAAGGGTTTTGATTTTGGGGGTCCCCACACAGGTCTTCACCTTGCCTTTAGAACTAGGAGACATGCTCAGCTGGGGGTCCTCAAGCAGCTTAACCTTGATTTTATTCGGGGGGCATAGGGCAAGGTGGAACTAGTAAAGTCTTAGAATGAAGCCCTAGTGAATGGGAATAAGCAGGTGGCCATCACTTTTAGCCCTAAGTTCTCTAACCAACTTGATAGAGTTATCCAGAGAAGAAAGCAGAAAAAAAGGAAAACTAATTTCCATTTTATTTCTAAAGTGGTTAAGGACAGCAAAGTGGTAGTGGTAAAAAACCTTGAATCTCCCTTCCAACATGAAGAACTTCATAATCATTAAGTAGATATGACCCCATGGCTCTAACATCTTTTCTCTCTCGAACCCACCATGCAACTTCACAACCGCCTCCCCCTCTCTAAAGAAGAGAGCCATATACTCAGGGTCAGGCACCCTGCTACGTCTCGAATGCTTCTTCCCAATAATAGGAAGCCTCGTAGCCTACCCAATCACTTCCTCAGACACCTAAAAACCAATGCCACCAATCTTGACTTCTCTAGTTTCATCATCCCATGTCTCCGCGAAATGGCAAGAAAGGTTCTCATTGTGGCCAACCATCCCTTCCAAAAAAGAGACCACCTCCCCTTCTTGAATGATATGCCACACTAGAGGGTCCTGTTTGAATTCCTCCACCAAATTGGGTTCGATCTTGACAATATCTTTGTCCATCATGACAGTTTGAAACTTGCAGAGGCAACTGAGTTTGGAATTGTTAAGGCAGCTAAAACTGAAATAGGTAGTATTGAAAATAGCAAGTAGCCCATTAAAATGGGAAAGCCATGGAAAGGAAATAATAATTACAATGTAATTAATGAGGCAATACACCACATCCTTGCCACTCAAAAACATCTCCTTGGGGAGAGAACTCGACTGCCACCTCATGTGATAGTAGACATCACCAGCTGTGGCCATTAACCAAATATAATTACCCATCTGCAAAACTGTCCAATCAGTCCTTCTTAATCCTACTAACAGACCACGTGGTGTCCTTATTATCAAGCTATGCCAAAATTAATGTTGACCTATTAAACATTGGGAATTAATAAAATAAGTTTTTAGTTATGTCCTTATCATAAATTTGAGGTATATATGGAAACCAATCTCACATATGTACTCCTATGGACCTATAGGATACTCAATAATCATGAAATCCAACCCTAATACCAAATTTAATACTATAATTGATACAAAACAAGAAGTTATGTTCTCATACACAAAAAGAAGCACATTTTAGAAATACAATTTACCAAAATTGGAAGTACAAGTGATCCAATTAAACTGGCACAACTCTCTATAATATCCTACTAACATGGAGACTTGATTTCTAATGTCAATTTGGTGAAACTCTATATCCCTAGTCTTAATTTCACATGTTAGGGTTTATTGTTTCATGTTTCTAATTCATTACAATTCTAGGGGTTTTTGATTGAACCAAAGTGCATGAATTAATTGAGTACAAAACATCAATCTAAATTTACAAATTCTCTTTCCTATTATTCCATCTCATTCCCCTGATTCCCATAAGTTTAGGTTTACTAGTTATCTGATTTCTTTTAAAAAGTGTATCAACACTTTGCTAATATTAATTTTCAATTAACATGACATTCATAAATTTAAATTATTCCTATTGGTTCAAGACCATGCTTCTCATTCTTTACAAATACTAAAATAAATCTTTAATGAAAATTTTGAAACCCTTGATCCTTGCTTGAATTTTAAATAAATCTAATTGCAATAATAAAACTCATAAACATATTTAGCCAAACTAAATCTTTCAATTCCCTTTAAGTAATGGTTAACATTCTATTTTCATAATTGCTTCATCCCAAGTAATTAGTTAATAATTAAAATCTTCTTTTTATTTGAAATCATTTCTTTAATTATTTTTGTAGTATCTTATCCTTTAATTCTATATTTAAATTTTCAAAAATCTCAAACTCAAGGATGTGGGATAATTCTAATCTTAATTAATAAGAAAATCTACTTTCTTCAATATAAATAATTATTTAAATAGATTTTCTTTTCAAAGAAATTAGTTATTTACATGATTTATGAAAATCAATTCATATTTATTGTATTGTGAGGATAATTATTTAATTTATAAAACTCATCTTTGAAATAAAGGCAACTCTCTTGCTTCATAAAATTTAGTTGAAATTAGAATCTACTAAAATATTTAAATCAACGAGATTTGGAATATAAGCATTAACTAGATTTTGATTCATAGGGTTCTAGTTCACCATCCTAGGTTGATATCCACTAAGCCTAGGTTTTGATTTTTCTCTATAGTATTTGTGGATCTAGATACGCTGGAGTTGGATGAAGTAAGGAGTTAGTGGGTTTTATTCTATAAAATGACATTTATAAAATCTATCGCTACCTATTAAAGTATAGTTTTGGTGATGATCATACTGTAACTCAAGGCTTGAGAGTTTTACTTTGGCTGTGTAAATAATTTTCTTTTGTTTCTTATATGATGTCTGTAAACAACTATAGGAATGGTAACTTGCAAAAATTCTTAGTTCAACTTTATTGCCCATATCATTTGAAGACAATTTTTTCTCAAGATGCACATCCTTGGACATAGATACCATTTCAGTTGGTTATTAATGTCGACTTCCACATTTTGCATATGCTCATCATATACATTATATTTTAGGGTTTATAATTCATAGTTTTAGGGTTTATAGTTCATAGTTCATAGTTCATAGTTCTACTTTATAGTTCATAGTTTAGAGTTTATAGTTCTAGTTTAGGGTTTATAGTTCATAGTTCATAGTTCATAGTTCATAGTTCTAGTTTATACTTCATAGTTCATAGTTTTAGGGTTTATAATTAAATTTATCATTTTTGGGTTCATTATATTTTTAAAAACTATAAACCAATAATTTAAATTTGTAAATTGTAAACCCTAATTGCTAAAAATATAAATCATAAAACTTAAACCCTAATATCTAAATGTAAACCCTACAAACAAAAAAATACATAAAAAAATCAAGAAAACCTAACTGGAGGTCTTCAGGAACTGTGAGTTTGGCAGGAGGAGGTGGCAGGTGTGAAAAGGTGGTGGCAGGGGTTCATTAATCAGGTACCCATTCCTGGTCTCTGTCTTTGTTGCTCGTTGCTAGCTAGAAAAATCAGCTCGTAGGCCTTTTTTAAAAAATTAAATACTTTTAAGAAATAGGTACCCATTCTTAAATGGGTACTTGGTTAGGATGGGATCTTGAAGCATAATGTGTACCCATTCTGATTCCAAGATTGAACGCCCATTACTAAACAATTACCCATTTTTAAAAAAATGGGTACCCGTTCCTGTCAAGATTTTTTTGACCCGATGCTTCCCGTATATGTGGACCCAACTTCTTTCTTTTACCCTTATACATTACACTCCCTAACAAATTTATGATAACATATCTAAAAATCTTAGATTATAATCAAGAAATTATGACAAAATCCCAAACACAATGAAAATAATGCAAACTAGACCTAACCTAGATCAAAATGGAAAGAAAAGAAAGGTCAAAAGCACAAAATTTAAAGCAAGGGCCTTCAATTTTGAAAGAAATAGGAGCATTTTGTGGAGGCCAAAACAATAATTCCCCCTTAAAACAATAGAAAATTCCCTAGGACCAAGTTATGAAAAATACAACTTAGGAAATACCCCAATCCTAGAACAAAGAATACTTCATCAAAAATAAAATCATGTTCTTCTTTGCATAACTAGCCACTGATCTTACCTGCCATAGAAACAATATGAGAAAACCCATCCCCAAATGTACTCATAATAAGATAACTACTTGGAGAATAATATTCAATGATTAGTACATCTAGGTATGTAGAAAAAATTTTCATACCCATTAGAATAGGCCAACTTTAAATAATGATATTAGCATTCATTACACTTAGGTGTGTACACTTGCATTCCTTCCCTTCTATTGTTTCAAAGACTTGTCTATTACATCTTGAGTATCAGGTTATTATAGTCACATTATCATTACATATTAGGTAAAGGTTTTCTTTAGATATAACAATGAGCATTGTTTTGACATGCCTATTTTGATTACCTAGACTTTTCTTTACTACTAGCTAGGCATCTATAGCCTTAATAGAGTTGCCTTAGATCCCACTCTAGGCATATCTCTATTACCAACTAGACATCCATAGCTTGATAGAGATTACCTAAATCACCCAAATTGAAAGATATATTTTCTTTTCTTTCTTTCTTTCTTTTCTTTTATTTTCACTTTTCTCAATCCATAGGCACTGAAGTTCATATTTGGGTTGGGGATCACCATGGTAATGAATAATTTTTGTTTGTTTCAAATCTTCACCTGATACTTTCAGCTACAGTTGGCTCATTAGATAGACTCAAGAACTATTAAAAGAGTGTAGAGTGATGGATGAAAGTTATGCCTAATACATCTTGGAACCACCCACACCTTCTTAAACATGAATGTATCTCTACACACCCAAATGAACTAACTTATGAGACATTATCCTAGGTAGTCAACCTATTACGAATGCAAAAATAACCAAACTATTTGCAAAAGAAGCTAGGAGGTTGCACTTAGAAAAGTTAGCAAGTCACACATAATTTTGTCTCATCAATGAAAGCTATATGATTTGAGAATCGATCAATAAAAGTAAGGGTGGAAAACAAAAAGAGATTTTAAATGTAACGCAAAGCTCCAAAAGAAAATAAAATCATAACTAAACACAAATAAAAACTAGAACAAAAGGCAAGCACACCAAAATGGAAACACACAACACACCAAAAATTTCCTAACTACTTGCTTTGTACAAGATCAAAGGTTTAGGATAATGAATGAGAAATCTCTCTTTACAACATTTTCTCATGGTATATAAGAGAAAAAGTTTGATGGTCAACATCCTGAATCGAGAAGGTTTGTCCTTATACTCAAAGATGTAAAATTTACACAATTTCAATTCATATTTTGATTATTTGTAATGGAAAATTATGAGTTCAAGGGGAAATTCCAAATTGTCATGTTCAATCCACTTGCATGCATTTTTTCTAGAATTACCATAATCAAAATAATAAAAAACATAAAGTATAGGTGAGGGTATCGAAAAATCCTAATTTATAGTGTTATATGTCTCAAATATGTATCCTTTGTTTGCCAATGAGTCTGTTGGTTTTTTCCCTGACTGGATGTTCATTCCTAGATTTCCCTACAAGGTAGCCATCAGTGATCAACAGGATCTCTGGGCCAGGGGCCAACAGTGTAGGAGATAGACTCTATTTTTATCTCCTATTCTTCTTCAGGCTTTGCAAAACCTAGGGGGGTATTCCCTATTCAACACCCATGAGAATATGCTTGTGGGTTGGCTTGGGATGTTGATACAAAGTAGATAGATCCTCCTGTAAGTAGACCAAAACTGTAGGATAAGTGCAAAGGGGCTAGCTTTGGGCCTATGTTCAGTTGTGAATCAGATGATCTTGGTCCTAAACTATTTCTACAGTCCTAATGGTTGTGGTTGAAGTTTGAATTTGATTTATGTTTGGATGCAAACCTGGACCTGGTGTATAACCTCAACACAGAGCTAGATTGGTGCCTATCCAGGGCTTGGAGTCGGTAGACATACACCTGTGAATGATCAACATGAACACACTAAAACTAGATTTCAAGGGGATTTGTGTGATATCTACCTTACAGATACCTCCTAATATAGAGTATTAAGTTATCTCTACTTATGGCATCCCTATTGCAGTATATCCTTCCCAACACTTAATCTGAAAACACTTTAATCTACCCCTTGAGCAGAAGTTGAGAGATCAAGCATTCAATACAGGAATTTTATATTCTAGAATACCAGACACCCCGTAGATATCTAGATTCAAAAGAAGGACACATGCAATACTGGAGACAGAATTAACAAAAAACATGCAACTACAACATTACTCATATAAAATCAATCATGAAATCAGTAGATTCATGCATGAGACATACAACAAGAGATACATAAACTCACAAGACCTCCTGCACAGAGCAACCAAAACTAGTTGTATCTTATTACAGAGCCAGATATGTCCAGTTTTCAACAACCAACAAATGAGCAACACAACCTACTATATACAGCAAGGAAGGTACTCAGCATTAATAACATGGTAGATTTCAAAAGTCCGCCAGATACAGTACATTGAGAAAATGGCGCTGATCGCATTGAATGCAGCAGATAGGGGAGGAGATAGGGGAAGTCTCGAGCCTTGCGCCACCACCTGGGAATCCACATCTTCAGTTGAGTGGTTGAAATGTCCAGGCCATCGCCCATACCTCTGCAACAACTGCCATTAATGGCATACCAACCCACGGCCTTGGGAAAAACATCATACTGTGCATCGCAAATCTTTCCCACCAAAATGTATCATCCTGATATTTCAAATCATGCAAGATCTAATTATCCCACATGCACCCCACAAAAACCTCCTCATCACCTTATATACTGGGTCGCGAGCATATATGATGTCGGTGCTTTTGCTCCCAACGACACCAAGTATAAGCCTTCATCATCATCATCCTCCAGCATGATATCCTTCATGTGAAAAATCAACCTGATATTCACCTTCATCAGCACAACCTGATGCATCGGAAGAAGATCCTCCTACTTAGCTGATACCAAATGTCTGGCCGATGAACATCCTGATGACATCACCATCATATCCTACTGACGTCATCAGCATATCTGCCTATCGCACACCTCCTCATATCCGGATGACGTCATCGTCATATTTGCAACATTGGGGGATCTCCATAAAATGACTGATGTTAAAATATGACCCCCTAGACCTTGATGATGTCACCATCATGTCGGCATCAGGATGATATTCAGAAGATAATCGGATATTTAGAAATATCACCCTGATAGAAATATCGGGGTGCACTGTAGCTCCACTGCAGGATCGGGATGATATCTGAATATCACCTGATATTGAAACATGATGACCCTGATAAAATATCCGGTTGATAGAATATCATGATGATGCTGACCACCTCCTAAGAGAAAATGATGCTGATGCAGACGGGCAAATATCGCCCCGCTAAAAGAATGACGTCAACAGCACTAGGTGATAAAGCAAACATGAAGTGATAAAGTAACATCAGGATGATCTTAACCAAGATCACCCGATGTTCAAATATGATGACCCCAATGCAAAACAGGTCATACTTAGAACCTTGCAGCAACATCATCAGGATGATCTTAAGTAAGATCACTCGATGTTAAAATATCACCCTGCAGAAGATCAGGCTGATAGAAAATATGATGATGACCCCCACGAGAAACAATAGGGTGATGACTGGAAATATGATGATGATGACCTCCTCTGAAGAAAATATGATGCCGAAGTTGAAAATTGCTAAGGAGGCTGAAGACTTAGAACTTTTTTGGATTTTTTGGGAAGGTGCCTGCATGTTCAAATGCTTGAAAACTGACTACTCATGCAAGCACCAACAGTGGCTCTATCTGGGGACACATGTCCCTTGCAGGCATGGTGAGAACCATAGATCTCTGGGATGCAGACTAGTCCTTATCCATTGGGCAATAGAGTCATGAGGTTATATTGATTTGCATCACCAAACACATTATTTCTAAACATTATTGTGGTGGCCCAGGGTAGCTAAAAAGGAAGAACCATAATTTTTTCTTGTCAAATGCCTGATTCCAAACTGGAAGATCCCAATCCCAACTGAAAAGATTGGCATAATCTGCCCATAATGTCATCTACTCAAATAGATATTCCACCAGTTTTGAAAGCTTACCACCATCATTTTCAGCTCTATCATTTTGGATTTCAAAATTAGACATATAACCATACACATAATATTCTTCAACATTAGGCAACACATGTATGTTATATCCCTCAGATAGTACATCATACTGCTCTTGGCATTCTTCATCATTTATCTGGCTGCTGCACACCATCAGGCACTCATCCAGCTGATCCAAAAACTCAAAATACTTAGAAAATATGAGACCCCTAATATCTACTGATATTGAAAACAAATCTTGATCCACACACCCAATGTTGCACATGTCTGAATCAGGTGATGATGAACATTCATTATTCACAGTTTGCAAATCAGTATCATCATCTTCAAACAAAGGGTTAACCCTGCATTAATGAAGGTCATGACTCACAACAATAAATGCATCTAGAGGCTCATCATAAAGGGGATTCATGCTCATTGTAAAGGTCTTTGCCTCTTCTTCATGACAATCCAATTCTTCTTCATTACTATCAGATCCAGAGTCATAAGAAAAACAAACCTGATCCATGCACTGGTCATGGATATCATTTTTATCATCTAATTGCCCCACATACAAGATTGCTGCTGTTTCAATGCACTCTGAAGTTGAACTATCCACATCACTTTCCAGCCCTCTGATACTTCCTCAGGATATCAGTAGACATAATCATGTGGATCATCGGCGAGACATATGGTATCGGCAAGACAGGAGGATTCTCCTCCGATGCATCAGGTGGTGCCGATGAGGTTGACATCAAGATGATATTGAGCATGGGAGCATCATGTGATTAGATCATGATGAGGTATATGTTGATGCCGTCAGGAGCAAAAGAACCGACATTATGTATGCCCTTGGCCTAGTTTATATTGTATTGAGGAGGTTGCCGCGGGGTACATGTGGGATAATTAGTTCCCTCATATTTTGAAATATCAAGATCATGATTCTTGGTGGGAAAAGCTTTCAAGGAATCATGCGACCGCTGCATTCTCAGGACCGTGAGTAGGTGGACATTAATGGCAGATGTTACAGGGTATGGGCGATGATATAGACAGATCTAGTACCCGATTGAAGTTGAGGATCCCCAGGCGGTAGCGCATGGCTTGAGACCCCTTCCTGTCTCCTCCTCCACCTTCTGCATTCAATGTTTGAGTGCCATTTCCTCAGAATGAACTGTATCTGGTAGACTTTTGACTTTTGCCATGTAATTAATGCTGAGGACCTTCCTGCTGTATATAGTAGGCTGTGTTGCTCATTTTTTGGTTGTTGAAAACTGGACAAAATTTTGGGCGCTGTGACACAATACAACTTCTTTGGTGGCCCTTTTCTGGATGTCTTGTGAGTTTATGAGTCTCATGTTGTATGTTTTTCTGCATTAATCTAATGATATCATATTAATCTAAATGAGTAATGTTGTATTGCATGTATTCTGTCATCTGTCTCCAAACTGAGTATGTTCTTCCTCTGAGTTTGAGCATCTAAGGGGTGTTTATGATTCTAGAATACAGGTTCGTTGTATGGAATGCTTGATTTCTTACTTCTACTCAAGGAGTAGATTAAATGTTTTAGATCAAGGGTTGGGAACAATATATTGCAGTGAGGATATTGTAAGTAGAGATAACAGGCTACCCTATCTTGGAGGTATCTGTAAGGTAGATACTACAAAACCCCTTGATATCCAGTCTTTGGTATATGTTCATGCAGATCATTCACATGTGTACGTCTACTGACTCCGAGCCCTGGATAGGCACCAATCTAGTCTTGTATTGAGGTTATACCCAAGGTCCTAGTTTTGCATCCACATAAAATCAAACTTAAACTTCAAATTAAACCTTTAGGACTTTAGGAGTAGTTTAGGACCCAAATCCTCTGTCTACAACTAAAAATAGGCCCAAAGCTAGCCCCTTTGCACTTATCTCATAGTTTTGGTCTACATAAAGGAGGATTTATCTGCTTTGTATCAACATCCCAATCAATCCATAAGCATACCTCATGGATGTTGAGTAGGGAATACCCCCCTTGGTTCTGCAGAGCCTAAAGAAGAAGAGGAGATATTTATAGAGTCTATCTCCTATACTGTTGGCCGCTGGCCTAGAGATCCTGTTGATCATTGATGGCTACCTTGTAGGGATAACTGTGAATAAGCATCCAGTCAGATTGAGAACCAACACCAGCAAAAAGAAAAATTAGCTATGATAACCCTTCCCTGCATAGTAAGAAGAAACGGGGGGCCTTGGAAGAAGGCTATGATACTGCTAGTGAGATCAAGACCTTGAAAGCTACCCTGATGGTTGAAGAGGTCAGCACTGAGGAAGATAATGGGGACTCTAACAGCGCTGAAGAGGAAGCTTATACCCCCACTAAAAGCAAAATGTGCTTTTCATCTACCAGGAGGTCATCTAGGTTGGCCGCTAAGCTGACTTCCTTGGCCAAGGGCAAAGCTGCTGTGTCTGAGAAGGAGACGGTTGTGGTTATGCAGGAAGAGGACCAGCCGAAAGGGAAGAATTTTGAGGTTGAGGAGGATGCACAGGGAGAGGTTAACTCTAAGGAAGACAACAAGAAGGGTTCTGCGGAGCTCTAGGGTTCAAAGTCTGGGGCTAATACCAAAATAGACATTGTGGTGGAAGAGACTGAGCAAATGGGTGGTGATGTTTCTGATGACAAAGAAAACAAGATTGAGCTATTGGATGCTGGTAAGAAGGGCCCAGCAACTTCCTAGATTTTAATGTGCAAGGCTTAGACACTGATAGCACTGAGGAAAAGATTAAAGGGTCCAGTAAGAAGAAGAAAGGTACTAAAAACAACAAGGGTAAGGCTAAAGAGACTCTGGAGGATAGGATGACCCATCTGGAGTAGAAGTTTAATACCCTGGCCACTTTCTCTGCCAAGGTCATGCATAGGTCTGCCATGACTCTTTTGGCTCTCCAGAAGAAGACTCCCAAAGGTTAAGAGAAGACGGACAATAAGATGAAGGAGTACGATGACGTGCTCCAGTTCCTAGTTGATGATTGGGACAAGATGTTCAAGTAACCTTTGGTGGCTGGGGGCTTGTCTGTTGTCGGTTCGTGGTTGTTCTACTTACTCTGTGGTGTCCAGTTTCTCCTATGATTTTGTTACTGGTTTTGTTATCTTTTGCTATGTTGCTTAACTTTAATGGTTTTTTCTGAACTGTTCGAGTTTTGGTGAGCCCTTGGTGGCTATTTTGTTGTGGGATCAACACCTTGTTTTGCCGCTTATCTTATCAAAAATAGTTCATAATTTGGACATCACTAAATTCTAATGCATATGTATCATCATACTTACCTTAAGAGGGATCACCTACACATTTCCTTATGAGATCAAACCCAAAATCATTCAAGATTGGACCCAAGATTCCTATTGTAAATTGCATATGGTAGTGTACTACATTTATGGTCAACACCAAGAAATTTCATCTTTGCTTTCTATAAAAGAATTTATTCTACATTACAAGACAATTAGCTTAGCCCTAGCTCAAGGAAGTTTGGTAGCAGATCGAGAATTAGAGGATCAAAGAGAAGCATATACTATATATCAACTCATAAGATATTGTACAAAGGAATTACATATTGTTTGTGCTTGTGTTTCATTATAAATAAAGGCTGAGATCTTATATTGTAATCCCTTATGACAAAGATAGTTGTCATAATTTAGACTATGAATCAATAAAGTCATTGTTTTATTCATTTATTATGTGGTTTCATTCCAATGTGTGAATCATATGACTAATTTGTGTTAAGGATGTATGGTTGGATAGTTCTTAATTGAACCCTCTATCCATGACTGTATCAAGTGGTATCATAATACAAATTAAGTCCTAGAGAGTGAAGGAAAGTGACATTAGATATCTTCCAATATTGTCTGTTGGGTAGAAGGTATCAATGAAATCTTCTTATAAACACATCAAGAAATTTGAGGTAATTTGCATCAGATTAAAGAAAGCAATTAATACATTCTTGCACTTGATTTTTTTTTTGAAAATAACAAATAGTGTCAAGATGTCCTTTCTAAATTAAAAATTTATCATGAATGCTTTGTGTCTTTTGAGAATTATAAAGAAAAATCCTCTTCTTCACCATTTTGAATTTGATTTAAGTTTTTGGTGTGATTTAAATGAAATAATTGTCAAGGAGTTATGAGAATTCATGTTTCAATTACATAGAAAAGGATTATTAAGCGTTCATCTAGTAATTCTGGATTCTATGATTATCCCGAAAACATTTTAAAAATTGTTTGAATTTGATTAGTGAAGCCTCATTTCATCTTAAAGTATGTTCATGAAAAAGCTTTTGGAATTTTATAAGTGTTTTTTAAGGTAGAATTGAAATTGAACTTCAATTACCATATTGTTAGGTATTAGTCAATAAACTCTTACACGATAAATTAAATTCCATACCATGATTGTGTCAAAGATAGATTTAAACTCTTACACGATAAATTAAATTCCATACCATGACTGTGTCAAAGATAGATTGTATTAGAGTTTTGGATTTAAAATTAAAACTAAGCGGAATAGCTTAACCCTTCTCTGTATTTGCATTAAGGATTCAAAAGTTTAGGAATCATCTCCTCAATTTAATAAAAAGTTCAAAGCCCTATTAAATGACCCTAAATAGAAATGCACCAAAATTCATTGTGATTGACAAGTCAAAAACCTCAATTGTTTATGCCAAACAGATTAAGGTGTAACAAGGTGAGTACAAACCCCAAGATATAAGGACAAATGAGGGGGATGCATTGGTGGACCATGTACTACAATATCCTTGTTTTTCCATACATGGAAGAGAGGCACAATAGCAGTCCAGTCAACAATATATGGGTTTATGATTTAAGAAAGGTGGTGGTGTGTAATTATTTCGTGAATATTAATGTAATCACCTAGACAACATCCCATTATGATTCCAAATTTAGGATTGTCAAGAATGAAAAGGGTGAGGTGATTTTAGACTTTGATTGAGTTTGTCATTAGAGATTTATTTGGATTAAGAAGTGATAATTTGAGCTTGATAAATCAAGAACAATTACTATGAGGTATACGAAGGACATAAATATCTATAGGAATGTGGAACTTCAAAAGCACATTCACCCTATGACTAACCTTCCTTATTAAAAGAGGAGCATGTTAAATGGCGGCCAACTAACACTTTTGATGTGGTCATATCAACAACTACTTTAGAACTATGTTATCCTCCTTATCAAGTAATACAAATCATAACGCTCTTGGACTTGGATACATTCATTTTTAGTGTCTTCATCCTCGAGCCTTTTCTTGGAAAGTTGCCCTACATTGAGATTTTACTTGTTTCACATTTAAAGATGCACATTTTTGACAACGGGTTAGAATTGATATTACATTTCATTTATGGAAAGGGAAATACAATAAAATAGTGTTTAACAAGATAAATGTAGATGATTATAATGGTAAAATTTGCATACCAATGCCATTTTCTATTTAGTTTTGTGTTCACTTTAGCAAAATTTAGCAAAATTTGTTTAATGTTTTTTTATATCAATAAGTGGCACATTCTTATTCTAGGTTTGGTTCATATCCTAATTTCTATCCATCACTATTTATTCTCACTTGTACTTACTCCCACATATTGACCATTTACCCCTCAGTTATTATACCCTATTTGCACTTACTTCAATACATTTGCTCACTACCTTGAGCTTATTATTTCACTACTTAGATTCACTTTTGCACCCGTCAAGATCGATGAACCTTAATTTTTAATTTTCAAATTCAAATTCTTTCCTACTCCTTCCTACTAGCCATTATGAGATGACTTAGTACATATTTGAGTGTCATGTTGCTATGTTTTGGTATTTAAAGACATTCAATGTGCTATTAATTCATATGCTAAAGAACAAGGAGAAAATCACTAGAACACATTTTGATTTCTAAAGGGACAAAAAATCAAATCCCACATCATCTATATATAGGCATTTGCACACTTGTGTATGTTGTCTTTGAACCTTTATTCAGAGTTGTAAAGCCAATCAATCCAAAGGTTTGACTTAAGAGAACTTAAACCTAACAATCTGGAAGACTCCTCTAAAGTGTTTATAAACACTATAGTCCTTACAAGCCTATTAGAAATCAAAGATTAGAGTGAATATGTTTTAGAAGTCTACTTTATATTGGTTCGAATCCACATATCTGAGTTCAAATCCATGGTAGTCAGGAACAAACTCATGGCACTTGAGATCGAACCTCAAGGTTTTTTTATTCTATTCAAATTCTGAGGCGTCTATTAGACCAAAGGCATAAAATTTTAAGATAGTAGCAAATAAATTGTACACATCATCAGCAACATTATTCCATCATTAGTTTTAAAACTAAATACCATATCTTTTTATTTAATTATTATATTTATTATTATTCATTTATCAACCTAACTTTAAGATTTATCTAAATTAATATTGCTCATTAATTTTACATTTATAAAGATTAACCTAAATAAATTTATTTATAAAAAATGAAGTGGTTTATTTATTTATAATAATATATTTAAATCTAATAGCATAGCTTCTATCATTATAAATTTGCTAAATTTGCTAGTACAGATAAAAATAGGTCAAGCAAGTGTCCATAAAACTTGAGCACCTCAGAGAGTTCAAATGTAAACCAAAAAAGTATTCATAAAGCTAGAACACCTCAAAGAACTCGTTTATGAGCTAATGTCCTTTATATTGTGAACAAAATGGAGCTTGAAAATCCTCCTATACCTCAAGTCTATGACAAAAGTCCTTGGCACAACTTTTAGTCACCTAAAATCCTCAACAGCTTGTGGTGGCTCCCTCTTCACCAAAAATACCTTGGCCAAGACATGAAATTAGCAATTCTATTAATCTAAGCTTTGCATTCACCTGTAAGAAGCTTGATGCTTGTATTGAGGAGACTACAAGGAAGAAAATGTATTCTTCTTGGTGATGGGTTAAGTTAGAATAATAATAATAAATAGGTAAATCAACATCATTTCCAAACTCTCCCCATGAACTCCTTTTTACCTAGGGGAAAAGACCCAATAGGTGAGATAGTTCCAATGGCTGAGATAGTATATGTGCATTTAAGGCCCAATATTTTTTAAGTTTAGTATTAGTATATGTGCATTTAAGGCCCAATATTTTTAAAGTTTAGTACTAGTAGTTGTGACTTTAAGGTTGTTAGTGTTACTATAAGTACTAATAATTGAATGAAATGTGCCCTTTAAATTTAAAAAACAACCAATCATGTGATGCCACATCAGCCCACCAACAAAACATGACTTAATGCACACCTATTGGTCCACCCTTTTTTTGGGGAACTATTTGACACGTCAACAAAAAGCATGCTGATGTGGCCCTGAAACCTTAGTTATAAGTAGGGGCATTGCCAAATAAGCTACTGTAAAAATTTTGGAGTGATTTGAAATTTCCACATATGATTTTGAGAGGCGTGAAGTTAGGGTGCACCACTACTGGGTCATCTCCCCTACCATGCTCTTAATTCTTTTTGTAAATTTCAATGAGTGTGTTTATAATGCTTGAAATAATAAATAATAATATATTAAGGGTACATCACAAAGCACGGGCATTGCTAAAAGATATTGGGTGACTAGATAGGCAAGAATCTCTAGACTATGTAAAGCCTTGCTTGGTCACTTTAAAGCGGCCCATGATGCAACTAATGATGAAATCAAGAGTTTGAGGATAAACATCTGCTATTATTATTATCATTATTATTATTATATATAATGTTGCCACCAAAAAATGATAGGAGGGTAGATGTGTTAGAATATAAAAAGATAGCAAATTAACGTAAAGTCATTGAAGGAGACAGTCGAGGAAGGAGACAGTCGAGGAAGGAGATAGTCGAGGAAGGAGACAAGTCTATAATTTGGTTTTCAAATTGTTTTCAATATATAGGTAGTGATTCATAATTATTTTAAGCTACTTTATAGCTGCTAACAAATTATAAAAGTATATGTTTTTCTACAATGCCATTTTTTCCCTTCCAAGGTAAAGATCTTTGGTTAAACAATTTAAAAAAAAATTCAATTGTTGTTGATGTAAAGTTTTTATTATTATGGTTATAAACATTTATTACAATTTAAAATTGACATTATAACATTATTTATTTATTTTATATTTAAAATATTGTTAGAATTAATTATTTTTGTTTTACAATCAACAAAAGATTTATTCTACGTTAATTTTTTAAACAATTATTTTGGTCCTAAAATTAATAGGGGAACATCAGATTATATGTATAATTGTTAAATTTGACAAAGGTGGAAGAAAATCATCATTCACTAGAGAAGCTCAAATTCCCAAATATGTAAGGTGCAATTCATTCTAAGGAGTTTCAAGTGCATTTAAGAGGGAATTGCTTAAAGTTGTGCAAATTTCCCTTATTTAGATGAAATATTTTGATTGATTTGAATTTTGAAATGTCAAAATGTGGGTGTCTATTCTGAACAAAAATAAACCCTTTGTTTTCAATAGTATGTTATATTTAACAAAAAAATAGAGTTGAAGATTGGAGAAAAAACATTGAACAATGGATGTTTTGAGTGCTTGTGGTGACAACATTTGATAGAATGACAGTAATGACAAATTAACAAGAGTAAAAATATTAATTCCATTTAGAAACATGTTATTGTTTAATATATATTGATAAATATACTTGGATTTATGGTGATAGATTTTTGCTATTGCTTTTGTGTGTAGTCAGAGGTAGTTGCCAAAATTTTGATTTAAAATAGCTACATCAAACGATGTACAACTCCTATTGTCTTATTTTGATAGACATTCAGACAGTTGTGAAAAAATGAGTTTTAGGTTGTTTTAAGGAGAAAAAATTCCTCAAGATATTGTTGCATATAAGGAAGGGATATTTGTAAATATAGATAGAAGAAAGGATTCATAGTAGCAAGTTTTCATGATGCTAAAAAGGGGAAAATAAGCCAATTTTCATAAACTTTCGCTAAAAACAAGTGTATTTACAAAGAATTTCTATTTTGATTAAGGGAAGGGTTTGCAAAATAGGCTATGAAAAATGAGCTTGAAATTAACAAACTATTTGCACTAGCCTCCTCTGTAGCCCTTTATTCCATCTACAAGTAGTTCTTGATTGGACCAAAAGAAAAGGGTTCCATCTTCTTTAAAGGGAGGTGCTACTCTTGGTGTGAAGCCACTCCATAGATTTCACAACTCCTTCATATCTACTGGAAGGCAAGGAGGACCAAGATTTAACAAAACACACTCCTTTGAAGACTCTAAGAGGCCAAAAAATAGGCTAAGGAGGTATTGTAGTGCAAGGTTAGGAGACACCAAAAATGACAACATAATAATGAGTACTTGGAAAGGCCAAAAGAATTGGCCATGCAATGCTTTTTAGATGATGAAATTGAGGAAGAAGGTGAGGCTACAACATTACACCATGTCACAAATCATAGTGAAAAAGGGCTTGTAGAATTCAACAACAAAAGTAGTGGAGGAGAAGGCATCAATTTTAGAAATGAAATCAATCCTAGATTTTGTGGTAATTCTAATTATAGATTTGTGCATTCTAGGCCTTTTCTTCTTTTGAGATTAAGACCAAATTTAGTTGGTGTGAGCTAGATTAGAATGCAGAGAGCATGAGCATGAATATAATTTCTCCTACAAGTGTAGAAAAGAAGGTTGATGGTGTTAGATTGTCTTTGTCCTTACAAATTTTAAAGTGAAAGAAGAGCAAAGAGAGGTATTGATTTAAAACCCAATGGAAATGGTTTTAGGGACAACTTGAAGGAAGTAGGGGAAAGTGCTTGTTGTTTGGTTAGGAAGGCCTTTTCTTCAATGGTTTTCATGATCTAAGAACTTTAGAATTATAATATCCAGATGAGACAATTTTTTTCTTATGTTTATTTGTAGGAGCTTGTGAGTAGTGTGCAGGGGAAATGCATGCTTCTTTTATGTGTCTCTCTCAATAGGTTTTCTCATACACCCCTACTCTTATGGTTTATGTGAGGATTTTGCTTGTGAATTTTATAATTTATTTAATGGACAATATTGTAGTTTTAGCCATCGTTCCTCCCCTTGTTGGGTCCCTGGTTGCCATGGTATCAATTGTGGAGGATGGGAAGGGCATAAAGGAAGCTCTTACTGATAAATTTGGTGGACATAATCCATTTGGAAATTAAATGTCAAAGCTATCTTCTTCATCGTATTCTTATTTTGGGGATTTATTAGACAAATCTTAGAGGCTTATGGATATGGGAGATGGGGTTGGTGGTAGTGGTGGAAGGAATTCAATAATAGTAGGGGGAATCAATGACAGGGATTCACATTTTGATGATTCATCTTAGAATAGGGCAATGTTTTCAAAAGACAATTCACTAAACCATAGTGTATCTTCAATTAGCAATCCATTGTCATGTGGTAGTCGAGTTGAGGAGTATGTTCCTACAATGGACCATGTTGTCAAGGATGTAAAATAATGAGAGGTGTTCTTGAAGGAAGCTTTTGAGAAACTAGAATCTAGGACCAAGGAAGAAGCTATTGATCATGAAACCATGCAGAGATTTGTCTCTCACATTATAGTGTAATTTGAATATATTTTTAGGGATATTTCTTTTATTTAGCCATTTCATGTTATTGTGTCAATCATGATACAAACATAGTAAACTATGTAGAGAGGTTTTGCGCACAAGGTGTTCCATCTCTCTACACTCTACTTAAACATCATACTCTTCAATGGTCAAATAATTAATAGCAACTTTACATTTCATTCATACCAAAAATTGGTAATTAATGAAGTCCATTTCTTTCACTAAAGGAGCTTAAATTATTGAATAGTGTAAAGGTGTAGATTCATTCCCAAGAGCTTGGAGTGTATGTACATCATCACATACAAGCGTTATTTGAGTCATTTTAGGCATTTTACATAGATTTTAATTTTAATTATTTTTCTGCTACTTTATGATAAAGATTGTATTTGTTTCTACAAGGAATTATATGTACATTAATGAGAATATTGGATAGGTTGACATTCGAACTTAGAACCTACTTGTGACTAGTGAAAATTTCCACCACTGAGCCACTTGCACTTTCATGATGGAAACTTTGCAATTCTATTGAAAAGTCTATTTCAATTCCAATACACCCCCTAAGGTACATTCATGTTAAGATCAACTATGATACCAAATTCAAAATTTTAGACACGGTATAATTTAGTTCTCATAAATTTTAGACAGGATAAAATTTTAGCTATGATATGTGATTTTAAGTTCTAATTATTTTTATCTGTGATACTTCAGTTTTATGCTTCTTCCTTGCTTCTCTTTGCGGGCTTTTTGTATGTTCTTCTATTTTGCTCATGCTCTATCTCTTTGGGAGGAGTTGTATGTAATACCCATTTTATATATTAATATATATTTTAGGTGCATATTAAAAAAAGTTCTAATTATTTTTCTATTGCTTTGCAATAAAAGTTATTTCACTAACTTTTATCCTATAAACAATACATTTGAAAAACGACATAAATTTTGTATCATTTTCCATATAATTAAAGATCTGACTATGAAAAAATTATCTCTTTAACAAAAAAAATCATATAATAATTTTTTTTTGTATTTAAAAAATACATATGTACAAAGTAAAAAATAGCTCCATAGAGCAGCCAACAACCTTCCAAGTCCTCATCAAACACGAGAGAAGTAAACGAAGAAAGCTGCCAGCAAAACAAAAAATTAATATAACTAGCACTTGCACCCATAAGAGGTTCAATGAATATGTTGATAGGGGAGAGAAGCCAATAGTCGAACGGGCTAACTTTGCGATCTTATAGCCATTACATGGAATATGATAGGACCTCCATTTTTTTTTAGAAATGTAATATGGTCTCTTATCTATCTACAACTAAGGTTTGGAGGTGTGACTCATCAAGTAACTTGCCACATCATCACGTCTAGTAAAAATTGTCTTTAAAATGAATTTTTGAAGATTCGACCAAAAGTTTATCATAAAATCCCTAATAATTGAACATAAAAATACCATTTGTCACTAGGAAAATTTCATATTCCTATTTCAAATGTAACTTATATAACTACCAAATGATCACATTTTTTTTTAATAACCATTATTATTGTTATATGTTAACTTTATATCTTATATAAAGGAACCAATAATTCAATAAATATAACATTATTTATGTTGATTAAATAACATATTTTTATTTATAAAACAACTTATACAAAACATAAATTTCCATATATTTGTTTTAATTTTATCCTAACACATTATATTTTTCCTCTATATTGTTAATAACTGACCCAAATTTAATACACCTAAAATCTAAAATTGATAATGCCTAACCCTAATCTTGTACACCCTAAAATAACACATTATATTTTTCCTCTATATTGTTAATAACTACCCCAAATTTAATACACCTAAAATCTAAAATTGATAATCTCTAACCCTAATCTTGTACACCCTAAAATGTATTCATGTTCAACATTAAACCTAATTTATTCTCATAAGGCACCGCAACGTTTGGAGGCACAGTGAGGGTTTGAAGAAACAAGGAACAGCGAGGGTTTGGAGGCACGGTGAGGGTTTGAAGAACAGGGGCTCACTCCTGGCTGCGTGGGAAGCACAAATCAGATGCAATTTTTACAGTTTAGTAATTTGTGTTTTTAAAGGTGTGTATCCACACCGTATTCTCAAAGGAAGACTATTTTCTTCTACAATTTATTCCACCCAAAACATCCATTTATTTTCTCTATTTATCTGTTATCTATTTTTATTTAGTTAGAAAAATTCATTACTGCTGTTAAATGAAATCTGGGGCCATTATCTATTTTTATGTAGTTGAAAAATTCATTACTGTTGTTAAATGAAATATGTGGCTGTTATCTATTTTTATTTAGTTAGAAAAAATCATTACTAGTTGCAGTACAAGTTTTTTAAGATGAATTTCTTGATCATTATTTTGCTAAATGGGCTCATCATTACTTGGTAGTAATATGATTTTCTAATGTTCTGAGCACACATTATGGGTATTATTTTCCATCATTCCAACCTTATTGGTAGGTATTATTTTCCCACATTTGGAGCTTCACTAATGGGTATTTTTTCGAGTAGCAGTTATTTAAGAAATACCCTTCCAAAGGCAAGAAGAATATTTGAGCACTGGCTCATGAAATTTTATTGCCAACTATAAGCCTGTATCCAGCCATGCCCTTTTCCAAAAATAATGTTTTCCTCGTGATACTTCAAACAATGAATTTTTTCAGGAAAAAAGTAGTGGAACACTAAAGATTTACAAAAGGTTTGCAGTTGACAGCCTCTAAATTTTTATTGTTAGTCTTAAGCTTGTATCCAATCAAATTCTTGACATAATCGTGATAGTCCCTAAATTTACCGTGATCTTTAACTAAAATACTTGAGCACATGCTCCGCAAAAAATATAGGAATGTCTCCTTTGTTAATATTAGCTTAAAAAATTGTGAGGTTTTGGGCCATTTCTTACCCCCTAAATTTACCCTTGTAAACTTACCAGAACTCTTCAATTGTGCATTTGACAACAGATAATTTTAATCAGTAAATTATTTTTGAAAAGAAAGATAAAAGTTACTTTGTGTTTAAAGTGTAAAGTCTCCTCAATTGTGCATTTGACAACAGATAATTTTAATCAGTAAATTATTTTTGAAAAGAAAGATAAAAGTTACTTTGTGTTTAAAGTGTAAAGTCTCCTTAATTGTGCATTTGACAACAGACAATTTTAATCAGTAAATTATTTTTGAAAAGAAAGATTAAAGTTACTTTGTGTTTACCTAAAGTGTAAAGTCTTTGTTGTGTGAAATTAATTTTTTTATAAATGGGAAAAAAAGTCATAATAATTTTTTTGTTGTGTGAAATTATGTTTTTTTATAAATAGGAAATAAAGTCATAATAAATTTTATTTATTATGTTTGTTGGGTGCGGTTGTAATCTAATTTTAGCTTATTTTAAATATATTAAAAATACAGTTGATCTTTAATTTATAAATAGTATTATTTAATTGTTGTACATATTATTATCTTATTAGTTTTGAAGTACAAGTTGACTTATATAATTATAGTAATTCATATTTAAAAAATATATATATTCTATTACAATTATTGGTTTATTTTTAATTATGTAAATCTCTCTTTGAATGTAATTTTTTAATAATAAAATTAATAAAAAAAGCTTTCATAATTAAATTAATTTTGTATGGAAAGATTGATTATAAATTTATAAGAATACCTTTCCAATGTTATATGTTTTATTAAAATGCTTGTATTTATTTAAAACATTGATTATAGAATGTTGGTGATTGGTATTTTATTTTCCTTTAGTACCTTTACATTAAACTTGTTAAAATGTATCATTTAGTCATTTTAGGTAATCTAATTTATCATTTTATTATTAAAATTGGTAAAAATATCAAAATTGTTATTTTTTATTTTTCATATAAATATTTAGGGTAAATAAATATAATAGAGGAATAATAAATAAATTGTTTTAGATAAGGAGTTGATCCAAGCATCTGACTTTTCAACTCCACGCCAACTAAATGAGTTAGAATTGTGCATTTGATCAGATAAAAAATAAAATAAAATAAAATATCTTAATATTGATGAAAAGGAGAATAAGTTTAACTATGATAGGTGGTTGATATTTTGAATTTTTTTTATGAACTAGAAGTTAGGTACTAGCACCGATGGAGTAAGTTGCAATATCATTGCCTTGTTTACTTGGAATGAAGCCATATACTCTTAGCCATAATTTCATATACAAAGCCATGGTTTTTTCTTCATCTAGTATTTGATTGAGAAGTAACATAAATTCATCCAAGCCTAAGTAACTATTTCTTTGACTAAAGAATTCATATAAAATTCATCCAAGCCTAAGCAACTGTGTTTAACAATGTAACAAATGCATAGTTCAATTATATTTGCTTTATGTAGTGTTAATTATCAATTGTTTCTCCAATGTTTTGCAGGAAAACATAATTCAAAGGAAAGGGGAAAGTTGAGGTCAAAGCAACTGGTGTATAAGGAGTATGAAGTCACCAAGGATTTCAGGTGAGGTCAATTTTGACCTTACTAAGGCAATGAACCATATTTTGTTTTTTAAGATTTATCATTTTGTATTTTATTTTCATATTTTTCAAGCATCACATTAAAAGACACAATGTGTAGATATATATTATATTGTGTATTTGTATGTATATGTATGCATGTGATTATATGTGTGTCAATATTTAATGCCAATACACAAATATACATATGTATATATTTGTACACATGTATGTATATCATACACACATATGTATGTATATATATTGTATGTGTGTGTGTATTACAACAAATACAAGTCATGTCATACACAAAATATGTATACATAAGTATGTAAGAATACCATATGTAAATGTACATACATATATACATATGTATGTACATAATACATATGTATATGTACATACATATTTATGTATGTCTGTGTATTACAACAAATACAAGTTGTTGGTGATAATTTATGTTCAAAGTTTTTATCCAGGCTCCTTCCCTAAATATCCAAAAATTTCCTAAGTGTTGGACCTCTTCAGTATTTTTCAGCTGTAGCATCATAATTTCTTTGGAGGACGTCATCATCATCATCATATTTCCATGCATCTGCCTGATGTTTCCTATGAGGGTCATTTTTCCTCATGTCCGGATATCCTGTGGGGGTCATCATGCATTTGTCGACTTGATCTTTGCCGCGAAGTGATATTTTAACATGTGGATGATATTTCTTAATATAGGGGGTGATATTTTCAAGTATCAATCATATTCAAGCATCACCCCGATGTTTCATTTGAGCTATAGTGCAGCATGATATTTGTGCATTGGGATGCTATTTCCAAATATCTGGTTATCTCCCAAGTATCATCCTGATGCCGACATGTGGTGGTGGCGACATCAAGATCCGGGAGGGGTCATATTTCTAACACTAAGTCATCTTATGAAGATCCCTCGATGTTGCAAATATGACGATGATGTCATCCAGATATGCAGAGGTGCACAGTATGCAGATATGCTGATAACGTCAGTAGGATATGACGGTGACATCATCAGGATCTTTTTCATTGGCCAGACTTTTGGTATCGTCTAAGTAGGAGGATCTTCCTCTGATGCACATGTAGGCGATGTTTCACATGAAGATCAGGTTGGTCATCAAGATGACATTTTTGTTTGGTGATGAGGACGGCATGATACTTTCTCGTAGGGTGATATCTTCTGCGGGGTGATTTTTCATATCGGGGTGAGCTCAGTAGGTGGTTTGCTGACGTCAAGGTGATATTTTGTGCATCCGGATATCATGCAGGAGGATGATGACGAGGTTTTATACTGGTGTCGTCGGGAGCAAAAGCACCGACATCATATATGCTTGCGACCCAGTATATAAAGTGTTAAGGAGGTTGCCGTGGGGTGCATGTGGGATAATTGTTATCCTGCATATTTTCAAATATCAAAATATGCATCAGTAGGTCAGTTTTCTCCATTGGCCCTTGAAAAAATGTTAAGAAATGGGTCAAATACATAAAAAGATGCATATCGGGTCACTGCTTTGGGCTTTTAAATGTTTCTAAGTGTGGCGAGAAGGGTCTCATTTTGCCAGTGCCGCGGGACCACCATGTGTTTGCCCCTGTTTAGAATTTGCACCTTTATTTTTGTTTCCCGCGGAGCGTGCCATGTGTCTGCAGCGGAGGTGGCCCCTTAAAGTTTCAAGAATCGCTGCGGATGGCGCCCGATGTCAGCTTCCACCAAAGTTTCAATAAAGTTTCTTTCATGTTTCAAAGTGGCGTGGAAGGCACCACGTGGAGGCACCCGAGGGACACAAAAGAAAGTAACTTAAGGCCTACAGACTGTGCCAAGTGGTGGCTTCTGCTAGTGTTTCTAAAAGACTCTTAATGTTTCTTAAGGCCCGCAGAGCGTGCCACGCGTCACTGTCTGTTGAAGTTTCAAAAAGTTTCTATGCTGGAGTGGAGGATGCCATCTACCCCTTGAGTTTGCTGTGGAGCATGACAAGTGTCGGCATCCGCGTTATGTTTCATATTTGTTTTGGTGCTAAGTAAAGACCGGGGTGGGTCTCAGTGATGAGTCTCAGTTGCTGCGGATCGTGCCGCATGGAATGTATGTTTCTGACACAGTTTCTAAGTTGCTTCACATGGAAGGCGCCACGTGTCAACTGCGGAAATAAAGTTTCTGATGTTTCTTGAATGTTGCGGATGCTGCCATGTGTCGACATCCGCGAGGGTCTCTATTGTTTCAAAGGTTTATGGGTCAGGCGAGGCAAAAGCGCCCGACACTTAGTTTACATGCGGCCCTACTTTTAAATTAATAAAGTGGTCTCTATGGGTTGCATGTGGGATTTTCTTCCTGCATATTTTAAATTTTCAATGAAATGTGTTTTGGCGGGAAGGTGTTAGGGGCGCAGTTCCTGCGTTGTCCGTTGGCTGCAAGTAGATGAAACATTAATGGTAGATGGTGGTGGCGGTATGGGTCGAGTTGACAGATTCAACCACCTGATTGATGAGGATTGTCCCTGAGCGGCGGTGCATCTCCCGAGTTCACCTGTTCCCTCCTTCTTGTCCCTCTGCTGCATTGATGATTTTGAGTGCCCCTTCTCTGATGCACTGTATCTGGCAATTTTTGAGTCAACCATGTAATTAATGCTAGGTACACCTTCCTCGCTGTATATAAGGGACTGTGTGACTCATTTTTAAGGTTGTTGAAAACTGGACATTTTGGCTTTGTAAGTAAGATACAACTGGTTTTGGTTGCTCTGTGCAGGAGGTCTTGTGAGTTTATGTATCTCTTGTTGAACGTTTCATGCATGAATCTACTAATTTCATGATTGATTTTATATGAGTAATGCTGTATTTGCATGTGTTTTGTTAATTCTGTCTCTAGTATTGCATGTGTCCTTCTTTTGAATCTAGATATCTAAGGGGTGTTTGGTATTCTAAAATATAGAATTCCTGTATTGAATGCTTGATCTTTCAACTTTTGCCCAAGGGGTAGATTAAAGTGTTTTTAGATTAAGTGTTGGGAAAGATATACTGCAATAAGGATGCCATAAGTATAGATAGCTTAACACTCTGTATTGGGAGATATTTGTAAGGCAAATATCACATAAATCCCCTTGAAATCTAGTTTTAGTTGTTCATGCTGACCATTCACAGGGGTATGTTTACCGACTCCAAGCCCTGGATAGGCACCAATCTAGCTCTGTGTTGAGGTTATACACCAGGTCCAGCTTTGCATCCAAACACATAAAATCAAAATCAAACTCCAAAACAACCATTAGGATAGTAGAATTATTTTTAGGATCCCAAGTCCTCTGTCTACAACTGAAAATAGGCCCAAAGCTAGCCCCTTTGCTCTTATCTTGCAGTTTTGGTCTACTTATAGGAGGACTTATCTGCTTCATGTCAGCATCCCAGCCTTTGTATGCATATTCTCATGGATGTTGAGTAGGGAATACCCCCCTAGGTTTTGCAAAGCTTGAAGAAGAAGAGGAGATAAAAATAGAGTCTATCTCCTATACTGTTGGCCCCGGGCCCAGAGATCCTATTGATCATTGATGGCTACCTTGTAGGGAAATCTAGGAATAAGCATCCAGTCTAGGAAAAAATGCAACAGAAATTGGTGACTCTGCTGGGGAAGAGTTGATGAAAACAAAATTTATTTGAGTCCATCCGAGTCACCAACAGAAATTGGTGACTCTGCTGGGGATGTGATTGATCAAAAGTTATATCTAGCCATCCTTGGTGATATATTTGTGGCCCATCTGAGTCGCAATAGTAATTGGCGACTCTGCTGGGGATGTGATTGATCAAAAGTTATATCTAGCCATCCTTGGTGATATATTTGTGGCCCATCCGATTCGCAACAGAAATTGGTGACTCTGCTGGGGATGTGATTGATCAAAAGTTATATCTAGCCATCCTTGGTGATATATTTGTGGCCCATCCGAGTCGCAACAGAAATTAGCGACTCTACTGGGTAACTTTGAGAAAGAACCCTGATTTTTGAAGGAAAACAGTTCCTAGTAATAGGTGGCGACTCCGAACCAATCTCCCAACCGGTGAAGTTAAAATTTGTATGCAAGGGAGAAGATCCCAGTGTAATACTCTATTTGAAGAGTTACCCATAAAAATGATGTATAGAAAAAATGGGACTGTTCGAGCCAGTCAAGATGGTTCCCCTAGCCCCAAGAAAAAAAGATTTTATTCAGGATAATCTAGGATCCTCAGAGAAAATAGTACCTTATTTTTCAAACACTGAGGCTGAAATCTAGAATGTGTATGAAAGACAGCAAGGTAATGGTTTGAGAATAAGGTCAGAGGTGTTTCAGGAACGTCCTTTTCATGACTCTCCTGACAGATTTGAAGAAGTTGAATCCCTAAGGGATGATGATAATGAAGATCAGAATATGATAAGACCATCTACTTCCATGCCTAGAGAAGAACAACTAGCTGATGAAATTAAAAGCCTAAGAGCAGAGTTAGAATATCTACAAGCAGTAAAAATCAGAGATGATATGAGATAGAAAGTGCAAGCTTTGAGAGTTACTCAAAATGATTCAGTTCCTACCCTCCAATATGCAAATATGCAGAGAAATCAACAAAGAAATGAGGTACAGTATCATCAGAATAATGATCAAAGACAAAATGTAGACAATGACAGAGTACCATTAAATAATGTGAGACAGCATAATGCTGATAGAAATGCAAATTTTAATCAGTTTGAAAGGCACCCAATGCAGTTGGATAGGTTCAGACAGCTTGTTTTTGACGACATTCCTGGTTATCCAAACCCTGTTGACAAACATGTGAGGCTGCAAGTGCCTAAATTTTCAGGAAACAATACTGTCTCAGGAGAAGACCATTTAAAAGCTTTTCAGAATACCATGGACAACTTTGAGGTTGAGCATGAGGATGTTTTCATGAAATCATTTATGCAATCCTTAGTTGATGAAGCCAAGGAATGGCATAAAGGTCTACCTGACAGAAGCATTTCATCATGGGATGATTTCAAAAGGATGTTTAAAGAGCAATATGGTGACAAAACTGACCCTAGCTTTTTTGTAAATGAGTTCACTAGTATCACTAAAGCGCCAAATGAGCAAGTTGCAGATTTTAATGCAAAATTTACTAAAGTGTTGAACAAATTGCCACATCACATGAGGCCAAATGAACCAATGTGCATAATATTATACATTAATGCTTTTGATGCCAAAACAACATATGGGTTAAGAGATAAGGGTCCTGCTACTCTCAGGGATGCTTTCAAGATAGCAATAAATATTGAGAATAACAGGAAAGCATCAGGCAAGACAAACAGAAGGGATGATGTGAAAATTTTGCAGAATCCAAACAAACCTCAAAACACTCAAGGTTGTACATCTGCCCCTGAAGATAAAATAGACAAATTGGCAAATGTTGTTGAGGATCTAAGCTATAGACTAGCTAGGAGTGAAAAAGGAATAGGTCCTCATAGGCAAGCTTACCAAAGATAGGAAAAGAGACCATCATTGCATGATATGCCATATAATACCAATTGGCATAATGGTAGACCTGTATTGCCACATAACAACACAAATCAAAGAGCTCAAAATCCAAAGGAAACTCCTAATCCTTTGAAGAAGGCTGTTAATATTGTTAATGATACTCCATGGTGCATAATCTGTCAGATGCCTCATTCACAGTCATAATGTATGATTGCTCAGTCTCTATATAATAATGCCATGGACTGTGATGAGTGCAATGAGCCTCATTGCATGGAAGATGATAATGTCAACATGTTGTCTACAAATAGAGAATACTCTTTTCATGATGCTGATGCAAATGCAAATGATGAAACTCAGGGCTGCCAGTAGTTCCCATATGATGAAGATGATGAAGACAACTATGCCTATGCTCAAGATTCACACAGTTTTCTGAATAACTTGAGGAGACCTTCTGATGAGCAAATTAGGGCCTTCATAGCTGCAGCAGTTGCTCAAGTCAAAAGCAACTACAACCTAAGAGGTAAAGCTCAAGTAAGCAGCCCACATCAGCCAGAAGGCATTTCTGCAAATCAACCTGTACACAGTCATAAAGGAACTGAGACACAAAAGAAGCAACGGAATAAGCATAAAACAGGTTATGATCCTCAAGGACCAGAAAATAGAGTTCCCTAGGTTGAGGATCAAAACAAGAATTTTTAGAACAAGGATGACAGTCAGAAAGCCATAAAAACTAAAGCTGGATCATCTCAGGATAGAGGTAAAACTGTGGATCAGGCTCCAAATGTTATTCAAAATTATGCTCCATTTGACATCACTCAGGTCTTGTCTCAAATAAAAGTCTCTGTTCCAGTAATGGAGCTGATGAAAGTTGAAGAATTCAGAAATAAGGCTGTATCCTTGATTTCAGGAGTACCATGTCAAGCCAAGCAGAATATTGAGGATCAGAATAAGAAACAAGCTATGTGTATTGAAGAGGATGAAATTCCTGAGGTATATCTAGGAATGACCATGACAAAATGCCCTTCACAAGTTGAACCATTTTATATCTCCCTGATTATAAATGGAAAAGTGATTAGAAATTGTATGCTTGACTCAGGAGCATCAACAAATATCATGTCTTTAGCCATTATGCAGCAAGCTGGATTAAAAATAGACAAGGCATGTGGGAAATGCTATGCAATGGATGCTAGATAGGTACCTGTCATTGGAATCATGAAGGATGTTGATTTTAGATTGGCAGCATATCCTAAAAAGGCCTATAAAATGAACATAACAGTTGTTGATATAAAGCCACAATATGGCATGTTGCTGTCAAGAAGATGGGCAGCACTAATTGGTGGAAGTATGCAACTGGATCTGTCATATGCCATGATCCCAATGAGTGGCAAGGATGTCAAACTGATCAGAGAAGAAAGATCATCAGAGACAGTGGAGGATCAAGAATTAGAGGAGCATATATGTTTTGTGGACACTGACTGTGAAAATTTCAGAGTTGTCTCAGATGAGAAGGAAGATAAAAGAGAAAAAATTTGCATTCAAGAATTGGACCAGCAAGGTCTTTGGACCATGTATTTTGATGGAGCTTGTTCAAAAGAAGGCTCTGGTGCTGGAATTGTTTTTCTGTCTCTAACTGGTAAGCTTCTCCAATTCTCTTTCTTGTTGAAGTTTGCCTGCACAAATAATATTGCAGAGTATGAGGCTTTGTTATTGGGGTTAAATGTTGCTTTGAAGCATGGAATTAAGATGCTCAAAGTGTTTGGTGATTCAGAGCTTATTGTGTCCCAAATTAGAGATAAGTATGCATCAAAGAATAAGAGATTGAAGCAATATAAACATGCTGTTTGGGGTACAATAGAATTATTAGATGCATTTTCAATAAATTGGATAGAAAGATCAAAAAATGTTAGAGCAGATTTTCTAGCCAATGTGGCCATAAGGCCAGATGACATAACTTTGTCAGATGTTACAAATGTTGAGATCAAACTTAGGCCTGCAGTGCTAGACAATGTATGCAGCTGGCAAGTATTTAATGATGATAAGGATTTACTGAGGTTTCTGCATTGTATTGATGAGTATGAGAGCCAAGAAATAGATTTTCAGAATTTTGTGGAAATCATAGATGGAAAAGAAACTCTCTTAGGGAAGGAAGTAATTCAGCTGAAAACAAACAAAATCCCTAGAGGGCTAGTAGCCTTAGAGAGAGCTTTTGACAATAGGGACCAATTTGTTACAAAAGCATCTCCAACAAACAAGAATGATTTAGAGGAGATAAACTTGGGGACATCTCATACTCCCAAGAAGGTATATATTGGCAAATAGCTCAAACCACATATTAGAAGCATGCTGATTACATTGCTCAAAAAGTATAAGCATGTTTTTGCTTGGTCATATGAGGATTTGAAAGCCTATAGAGAGGATTTATTTCAGCATGAAATCCCTTTGAAGCCTGGAGCTAAACCATTTAGACAAAAACAAAGGCCTATCAACCCAACCTTAGCTCCAAAAATGCAAGAACTTATGAAGCTCAGGGAAGCTAGAATAATCTGCCCATCAGACACTCAACTTGGGTGTCCAATCTTGTCCTGGTCAGAAAAAAGAATGGAGACATAAGGCTTTGTGTAGACTTTAGAAAATTAAATGTATCTTCTTTGAAGGACAACTATCCATTGCCAAATATGGAAGCCATGATGCAGAAGGTGTCTGGTTGTGAACTTTTATCTATGATGGATGGTTTTTCAGGATACAATCAGGTGAAAGTGAAAGAATCAGAACAATTCAAGACTGCTTTCACTACTCCATGGGGAACCTATGTATATGTAAGGATGTTGTTTGGATTGACAAATGCAGGTGCTACATTTCAGAGAGCAATAGATGTTGCTTTTGCAAGGTTGATTGACTCGATCCTGGCTGTTTATCAGGATGATTTGACTGCATATTCAAAGAAGGAAGAGCAGCATTGTATGCATCTAGAACAAATTTTTATTAGGGAATTGGAATATGGCATTTCTCTCAACCCAAAGAAATGTGCTTTTGGTGTTGTGGAAGGAAAATTGCTTGGACACATTGTTTCTAAGGATGGAGTCAGGATTGATCCTGAAAAAGTGGCTGCAATTGATAGAATTTAGATCCCAAAAAATGTGAAGGGTGTTCAGTCTTTCTTTGGACAAATAAATTTTGTTAGGAGATTCATTCCTAACTTTGCAGAAACAACAAAAGAAATATCTAAGATGTTGAAGAAAGGTGCAACTGTTAGGTGGGAAGATGAAGCAATCAAATCATTTCAAAATATTAAAGAGGCAATAAAAATGGCTCCTGTATTAAAATCTCCAAATTTTTCTAAGCCATTTCAACTATTTTCATTTGCTTCTTTCCATACTATTGCTGCATGTTTATTACAGAAGAATGAAGAAGGATTTGAACAACCTATTGCTTTATTTAGTAGGTCATTACAGGCTGCTGAATTGAAATATGACATAATGGAAAAATAGGCTTATGCACTAGTCAAAGCAATCAAGAGTTTCAGGCCATATTTGGTAAGCTCACAAATAGTTGCGTATGTACCTCATGCAGCAGTTAAAGACATATTTGCCCGGCAAGAGGTGACTAGAAGAAGATGCAAATGGATAAATAAATTGCAGGAGTTCAGCATTGAAATACAGATCACTAAGCTGGTAAGGGGACAAGGTTTGGCAAAACTAATGACACAATCAAATCTAGAGGCATGCCAAGTGAACGTAGTTCAGAATGAAGTTGTAAACATGTTAGAATCTGAGTGGTACAAAGACATAGTGTATCATTTGCAAAACCTGAAATGTCCTTCCCATCTTAGTGATATTCAGAAGAGAACTCTGAAGCTGCAGGCCATTAAATACATCATTGTCCAAGAAGAATTGTATTGGAGAAATCATGATGGTGTATTACTCAAATGTGTGGATGAAAAACAGGTTAAGGACATTCTAAATGACATGCACCATGGAATGTGTGGTGGACATTATACTGCCCAAACAACATCCCACAAAGTCCTTAGAGCTGGTTACTGGTGGCCAACCCTTTTCTCAGATGCACATAGATTGATAAGAAAGTGTGACCCTTGCCAAAAGTTTTTAGGAAAGCTAAGGTATGGTGGTGCATTACCCCTCAGGACTATAACTGTGGAAGCTCCATTTCAGCAATGGGGAATTGACTTCATAGGGGAAATTTTAGAGAAATCTAGTGGAGGACATAGTTGGATTCTGGTTGCCACTGACTACTTCACTAAATGGATTGAGGCTATTCCTACTAAAAAGGCTACAAGTAAGGTGGTGATGGATTTTATCTTGGAGAATATTATTATCAGGTTTGGAGTACCAGTCAAGCTAATCATAGATAATGCAATGTGCTTTAGATCAGGTGAGTTTGTTGATTTTTGTAGTAAATATGGAATCGACTTGTCTCGTACATCACCATACCATCCACAAGGAAATGGTCAAGCGGAATCAAGCAACAAAAGCTTAATGAAAATCATCAGGAGGACAGTGGATAAAAAAGAGAAATCCTGGGATTCAAAACTGAAGCTGGCATTATGGGCTGATAGGACAACAGTGAAAAGAGCCACTAGAGGGTCACCTTATGAATTGGTGTATGGTGCAGCGGCTAGATTGCATGTGAACAACCTCTTACCAGTTTACAAATTCATACAAGAGAATGATGGGGAGGTTAATGATTCAATGACTAAAAGGATCAATCAGCTGGTTGAGCTAGATGAAATTAGGGTAGAGGCACAAAAAATAAACATCAAGAAACAACAAAAGATGAAGTATCCGTTTGATAAGAGGGCTACAGTGAGAGATTTTCAGATAGGTGATATGGTCCTTATGTGGAATGCAAGGAACCAGGATAAGGGTAAACATGGCAAATTTGAACCCTTGTGGACAGGCCCATATCAAATTAGCAATATCTATGGAGGAGACTCCTACTTTCTACAGGCCCTAAATGGTGAACTATTGGAATTGCCGGTGCACAGTAAATTCCTTAAAACCTTTTTCACATAAATTAGTAACTTGTGTGCACAATGTAAAATAGTTGTAAATATTTTATACGTACCCTGTGTGGTCAGTCCTGTTTTGAGTTTTGGGTTTTGTCTGGTCTGCCCCAGAGAGGTCTAGTTCTTGCTACAGTCTTGCACCTGCATGTCCCCAATCAGAGCCCATGTTGGTGATAATTTATGTTCAAAGTTTTTATCTAGGCTCCTTCCCTAAATATCCAAAAATTTCCTAAGTGTTGGACCTCTTCAGCATTTTTCAGCTGCAGCATCATATTTTCTTTGGAGGACGTCATCATCATCATCATATTTCCATGCATCCGCCTGATGTTTCCTGCGAGGGTCATTTTTCCTCATGTCCGGATATCCTGTGGGGGTCATCATGCATTTGCCAACTTGATCTTTGCTGCGAAGTGATATTTTAACATGTGGATGATATTTCTTAATATAGGGGGTGATATTTTCAAGTATCAGTCATATTCAAGCATCACCCTGATATTTCATTTGAGCTACAGTGCAGCATGATATTTGCGCATTGGGATGATATTTCCAAATATCTAGTTATCTCCCAAGTATCATCCTGATGCCGACATGTGGTGGTGGCGACATCAAGATCCGGGAGGGGTCATATTTCTAACACTAAGTCATCTTATGAAGATCCCCCGATGTTGCGAATATGACGATGATGTCATCCGAATATGTAGAGGTGCACAGCATGCAGATATGCTGATAACGTCAGCAGGATATGACGGTGACATCATCAGGATCTTTTTCATCGGCCAGACTTTTGGTATTGGCTAAGTAGGAGGATCTTCCTCTGATGCACATGCAAGCGATGTTTCACATGAAGATCAGGTTGGTCATCAGGATGACATTTTTCTCTAGTGATGAGGATGGCATGATACTTTCCCGCAGGGTGATATCTTCTGCGGGGTGATTTTTCATATCGGGGCGAGCTTAGTAGGTGGTTTGCTGATGTCAGGGTGACATTTTGTGCATCTGGATATCATGCAGGAGGATGATGACGAGGTTTTATGTTGGTGTCGTCGGGAGCAAAAGCATTGACATCATATATGCTCGCGACCCAGTATATAAAGTGTTAAGGAGCTTGCCGCGGGGTGCATGTGGGATAATTGTTATCCTGCATATTTTCAAATATCAAAATATGCATCGGCGGGTTAGTTTTCTCCATCGGCCCTTGAAAAAATGTTAAGAAATGGGTCAAATGCATAAAAAGATGCATATCGGGTCATTGCTTCGGGCTTTTAAATGTTTCTAAGTGTGGCTAGAAGGGTCTCATTTTGCCAGTGCCGCGGGACCGCCATGTGTTTGCCCCTATTTAGAATTTGCACCTTTGTTTTTGTTTCCCGCAGAGCGTGCCACGTGTCTGCAGTGGAGGCGGCCCCTTAAAGTTTCAAGAATCGCTGCGGATGGCGCCACGTGTCGGCTTCCACCGAAGTTTCAATAAAGTTTCTTTCATGTTTCAAAGTGGCGCGGAAGGCACCCGAGGGACACAAAAGAAAGTAACTTAAGGCCCACGGACTGTGCCAAGTGGCGGCTTCCACCAGTGTTTCTAAAAGACCCTTAATGTTTATTAAGGCCCGCGGAGTGTGCCACGTATCACTGTCCGCTGAAGTTTCAAAAAGTTTCTATGCTGGAGTGGAGGATGCCATCTGCCCCTTGAGGTTGCTGCGGAGCATGACAAGTGTCGGCATCCGTGTTATGTTTCATATTTGTTTCGGTGCTAAGTAAAGACCAGGGTGGGTCTCAGTGATGAGTCTCAGTTGCTGCTGATCGTGCCGCGTGGAATGTATGTTTCTGACATAGTTTCTAAGTCACTTCACACGGAAGGCGCCACGTGTCAACTGCGGAAATAAAGTTTCTAATGTTTCTTGAATGTTGCAGACGCTGCCATGTGTCGACATCCACGAGGGTCTCTATTGTTTCAAAGGTTTATGGGTCGGGCGAGGCAAAAGCGCCCGACACTTAGTTTACATGCGGCCCTGCTTTTAAATTAATAAAGTGGTCTCTATGGGTTGCATGTGAGATTTTCTTCCTGCATATTTTAAATTTTCAATGAAATGTGTTTTGGCGGGAAGGTGTTAGGGGCACAGTTCCTGCGTTGTTTGTTGGCTGCAGGTAGATGAAACATTAATGGCAGATGGTGGTGGCGGTATGGGTCAAGTTGACAGATTCAACCACCTGATTGATGAGGATTGTCCCTGAGCGGCGGCGCATCTCCCAAGTTCACCTGTTCCCTCCTTCTTGTCCCTCTGCTGCATTGATGATTTTGAGCGCCCCTTCTCTGATGCACTGTATCTGGCAATTTTTGAGTCAACCATGTAATTAATGCTGGGTACACCTTCCTCGCTGTATATAAGGGACTATGTGACTCATTTTTAAGGTTGTTGAAAACTGGACATTTTGGCTCTATAAGTAAGATACAACTGGTTTTGGTTGCTCTGTGCAGGAGGTCTTGTGAGTTTATGTATCTCTTGTTGAATGTTTCATGCATGAATCTACTAATTTCATGATTGATTTTATATGAGTAATGCTGTATTTGCATGTGTTTTGTTAATTCTGTCTCCAGTATTGTATGTGTCCTTCTTTTGAATCTAGATATCTAAGGGGTGTCTGGTATTCTAGAATATAGAATTCCTGTATTGAATGCTTGATCTTTCAACTTCTACCCAAGGGGTAGATTAAAGTGTTTTCAGATTAAGTGTTGGGAAAGATATACTGCAATAGGGATGCCATAAGTATAGATAGCTTAACACTCTGTATTGGGAGATATTTGTAAGGCAAATATCACATAAATCCCCTTGAAATCCAGTTTTAGTTGTTCATGCTAACCATTCACAGGTGTATGTTTACCGACTCCAAGCCCTAGATAGGCACCAATCTAGCTCTGTGTTGAGGTTATACACCAGGTCCAGCTTTGCATCCAAACACATAAAATCAAAATCAAACTCTAAAACAACCATTAGGACAGTAGAATTAGTTTTAGGATCCCAAGTCCTCTGTCTACAACTGAAAATAGGCCCAAAGCTAGCCCCTTTTCTCTTATCTTGCAGTTTTGGTCTACTTATAGGAGGACTTATCTGCTTCATGTCAGCATCCCAGCCTTTGTATGCATATTCTCATGGATGTTGAGTAGGGAATACCCCCCTAGGTTTTGCAGAGCCTGAAGAAGAAGAGGAGATAAAAATAGAATCTATCTCCTATACTGTTGGCCCCGGGCCCAGAGATCCTGTTGATCATTGATGGCTACCTTGTAGGGAAATCTGGGAATAAGCATCCAGTCTGGGAAAAAACGCAACACAAGTCATGTCATACAATATAAAGATACAAACTTCAATTAAACCATGTATCTGTAAAATATAAAGATTACAACAAATATATGTATGTCTATGTTTTATGCATATACACATAAATATACACACATTTATATGTATATACACAAAATATACATACATAAATATGTATGTATAACATATGTAAATGTACATACATATATACATATGTATGTACATACTTAATACATATGTTTATATGTATGTGCATACATACATCGGTATGTGTGTATTACAAAAAATACAAGTTATGTCAAAATCTTGGATCAAACCATGTATTACAACAAATACTTTTTAATAGATATTACATTTGATTAGATCAATTCATAATTTGTTCACAAAATTACATCATTATGCCAAGGTGATTTGAACAAAATACCATGGCATGATGAATCATGTACCCACCTTCCAAAAAAATCCAAATCCATGGAACAAGTCTTACTTGATGATTAGTTTTGCCTTCATATATTTCAGAATATTCAAATTTCCCAAAAAATAAATAAATTCCATATGATTTCCCACTACACCATCCATGGAGGAAGCAAGGAGCAATTACCATCATTAACTGTGGTTGGTGTGGTAGGACTCAATCCTCCATTTGCATGCTCCTTGGTAGGTGTTATTGGCATTTGTAGTTGGCTTGTAGAAACCTGATTATTGATTGGATAATTGGCAACAGATGAAAATCCAAGGGTGTAAATGTTAATCATGTCCCTAAGAATGTCATGTTTAGGAATAGGATTCAAGGGGTTGCTTAAACGCCTCTGTCTAACTAGCTCCTTCTTTGCCTTTTCAAACTCCCTCATCCTTTTTACCTGTTCCTTTTTCTTCTCTTTCTCTTGCCTTTGTATCATCTTTAGTTGTTCTTTCTGCTGCTTCTTCATTGCATTCTCAATTTTTTCCTATTCTTTCATCTCCCTCTCAATAGCTCTATTGGCTTTTCTCTCATCTATCTACTCTTTTTTCCTTGCCTTTATATCTGCAATCTCTTTCTTTCGTGCTTCTTGCTCGATGTATATTTGCATGTACTCATCTCCAGTGAGCATTTGAGACTGTCGACTCAACCTTATTGGACCACCACTGTCATGAGAATATTTCTCATTCACCCTTGCATTTGGCAACTTCAGAAAAGATGATAACAACTATATTTGGTTGCCTTCTGGTTGGCTGCAATTAATGTTTTCTTCTACCATGTCATTTTCTCCTTGTGAAATTCTGTCATCTTCTACACTAGAGTCTCCAGTTGTTGCATAGTAATGAATTATTGTCTTGTTTGTAAGAGATGGAGGAGGGGATGGCATTGAGAGTCCTACATCTTCATTATCAAAGTCAAGGTTGACACCACAGTTTTTTGCACCTTCCATTATGTATTCAGGTATACTTACCTGAGTAGGAATACTTAAACCTATTGTATCTTCATGTGCTTGAGTAGTAGAGTCATGATGTAATTCTTCACCAATAGAAGGATTATGTTGTAGTTGTGCCTCAATTGTAGCATTTTCTTCTTGAAATCTTTTTGCACTCTCTTGAATATTAGATTCAGCAATTCCTGCAAATCTTAGAATACTTTCAATTGCAATTGCTTCATTTTCATCACCAACATCAAATGCTCTGCTTGGATTCATGTCATTATTAAGTGCTGTTGGGTTAAGTGGCCAAATACCAGTTCTTTTAAATCTTGCCTTGATGTTATTTGTTGTGAGAGCCTTTTTGAATGCTTTGCTACATAGATGGGCTAACTCAGATCTATTAATTTCTAATTTATGATGCTTTGCCATCCACTCTGACCTCTCACTTTTAAAGTAGTTTTTGAAGGGAGAAAACACACTTACATCCAAGGGTTGGAGCTTGTGGCTTGTGTGAGCTGGCAATGTAAGCAAATCAATTCATAACATTCTTGCCTCTTGAATTGTGGGAAGTGCCACATGGCTATCGTGGCCATCAAAGATGAGCAAATGTCTCTTGGTAGGTGAAACTCCACCAGGTACAAATCTTGCAAAATGATGTAACCAATTAAGGAATAGTTCTTTGGTCATCGATGCATTAGGTTGGGCTGCCATACAAGCCCCTGGCTCACACCCTGCAATGTAATTTTTTAATTGCCTTTGACCTTTGAAAAGGTAGAATCCAGGGATGCTTTGACCTGCAGCATTAACGCAACACAATATAGTAATCCATTCTCTACTTTTTGAGATAATATATGGCACACTTCTTGCACCCTTTTTAGCTATTATTCTCATACCACAGTTTCTCCCAGCTTGAACACCAGTCTCATCACAATTCTAAATTTGGTGTGGCCCATATTGGTTTTCCTTGTAAATTTTACCCAAGTTTTCATAAAATGCAGCTACAATGGAAGTTCAAAGCATGGTAGCTCTGTCTTTATCTATGCCTTCTGCAGTTCTTAGTGCCAACTCAGGATGTCTTCTTTTAAACCTTGTCCACCATGATTTCCCAGGGAGGCCATTCTTAAAAGGATTTGGCCTAGTCTCACAAATATGAGCAACTTGTGTTTTCAATTGTATGATTTCAAGACCATATCCTAACTCTGCCATGTCTTGACACCATTGCACAATATCCAGTTCTTCTTCATTAGATAATATGGTGGGTGGCCCTCTCTTTGTTGTAGTTGTGAGACCTTGCAACCAATATGAAAGGGTTGTTGTAGGAATACCCCACTTCTTGGCAGCAGCTCGGATTGAGTACTCATTATCCTCAACATCTTTGATTGCATTGTCCATGTCTGACTGTGTCCACATTTTGTTAATGGAAACATTCTTAGAGGTAGTAGAAACTCCAGTCACCTCCAAATCTGGTATCTCAGTTGGTCGATCTGTAGTAGTGCCCTCATTTTCAAGATTACAATGAAGCATCACCCCTCTTTTGGGCTTGGGCAAAGGCCTTGCTCTCTGAACTCGATTCTTCTTGGAATGTTTCATGGTGAAATGTGATGACTTTGTAGTCAATCTGAAATAGATTTTATGAGTAAAACAGATAAATTAAATATATCTGTAAGAATCAATTGAAATGTATATATATGAATAAAACAGATAAATAAAATATGTGACCCCTCTTGTAGAAATACAGTAGAAAGATAAAATAAAAACTCACTGAAAACTAAAGAAAACTATGAGAGTAAAAAATTAACTACAATAGATGCATAAATGTGCAGCCCATGTGTGTTCTGACAGAAAGCTAACTCTTGTAACGTCTTCTACTCAAATGTTGTTATTATGATTGGTTCGGGTTATTATATTTTAAATAAGGTAGGGAATTAAACCCCAGAAAGCAATAACAATAATCAAACGATGTGAAAACCTTATAGGGCCTCCAAATGGAGGTGTTAAGGTGTTAACCTTTTTCATGATTAAGTAGGTGTTAACCGTTTTCATGATTAAGTTAGGAGTTGAAGCACAGTCCATCCATTTGAAGCACAACCCCGACGGGCCTGCAACTTTTTATTTAGGATCTGGATTAAATTTACATTGTATAATCCCAACATTCTGTAGTAGATAAGTAATGTTGGGCAAAGAGCTTAACCTAGAAATTCAGTATCATTATTTAGAGCTTAACGTTGAATCATTTGTTGAGGACTAGGTGTAGCATTCAAAATTTGGGTGGTAGGTGAATTATTAAAAGTGCTTATCTACTTGGGTTTTGGTCATTATTGTGGTATATTGGGTTTATTAGGTTTATCCACTATTGCCACAGAGAGGTAAGTTACTACATGCCCATGTAGTTTACTAAAGCTTTGGTTATGCAGCCTTGGATTTGGGGGTCACTACTGTAACACAAATGAATGAATTTAGTTCTAAGAAACATGAACATCTGTATCTACTTTTGAGCTCTGACGTTCCCTTCCATATTGTGTATACAAATATAAATGGGTATGATTTAAGTTTGGAAAGGGATGCTTCTGCATCAGAAGCTCATCATGGGTGTGATCTGGAAAGTGGTATTAAGGTCTCTGAAACAAAGGCTAGTTCATTTCTACAAGAAGTTTTTTGGCAAAAGTTGGAGGAAGGTTGAGCTTTACTTAGAGAGGTAATGGATTAGTAGGTGGGCATACAAGGGACAATGGTGTTCAATATGAGGCTCATTGTGGTTGCCACCAGAAAGAAGTAAAGATGGGGTTTTCAAAGTTGGTAGTATCTAGTTTTGAGAAATAGGGGTCTCAGGATTTGGGTGTGGCAAAAATAGGGGAGTATTGAGAAGATTGGGCATGGGAGTGCCAATGTTGCCTTGAAACCTGGATGGAAAAAAACCTCCCAAAACTCCTAAAGCAACCACAGATCCCTTAAAGGAGAGGCATATAAAGGGTGTTTATGATGCAGATTTGCTAAGAAGAACAACATTGGACAGGATCAGATCTTTTTGAGAAGACAGAAGGTTAAAGAACTTTTTTCAACAGAAACCACTTTGTGGGCCTTGCTGTTTACAGTTGTCTTCTTTGTTATTGTGATCATTCACAGTAGTCTCTTTTCACTTGCTCCATGAAACTCTTCTTTAAGCTAGTAGATAATTCCTTAGTTTTCTTTAACCATTAATGCTGGCCCTAAATTGGTAGATACTTTCTTGGTTTGTTGTTTAAGACCACAACAATGTCTATGATTTGAACTAGTTCGTTAATGCCTTCTCAATAGTAAATTAAGACTAACCTAATTCTTTTCTAGAACTGAATATGCTGGTATTGTTATATGGGAAACTAAGAGAAAACTTTTAGGGGAATGTATAGATTTAACTGTTAGTAATTCTAAGTTTTTCAAATGTTTTTGAGGGGATTTACCACCGAGTTGTCAAAGTGTTAAGCAAAATTATTTGTGATTAACCAGTCAAAGTTATCCCATAAAATGTTTTTACTTGAACTAAACTGAATGCAGGCATGACTTTGCATTTTAATCTTCCTTAAAAATTGTAGTAGTTTAGCTCTAACTTATTCTTAAGTCATTCTTTTTAACTATTCTGTTATTTTAAGCAGTCATACATTAAGTTTGAAATTTTCAATCCCTTCTAATTCTTTACATGAAATCAGGGAAAGTCATGGAAGACATGTGCTTTAATGTTTTGTCCTGAATCAGGAGTATAGAAGCTTATGGTACTTTTCAGATATATATATTTAGATATAAAGAAAAAAAACTTATGCAGAAATATTTAGATATAAAGAGACAAACTTATATACAGAAATATTTAGATATAAAGAGACAAACTTATATACAGAAATATTTGGATTTAAACAAACTTATGCATAAATATTTATACAAAGGTGACGTACCTAGATATAGTGATTGATTAAGTTGTTCAAGATGTTGATAAGATCAGATAGTAGACTTGATGTTGATGAGAGCAGATAAGTAGACTTGCAACTTCTAAATAGTCACTACTATTCTGAACAAATTCGGTGAAAGTGACTTCTTTTTACAATGAATTTTATAGCATTTTCAATATTTAACTTTTTAAATTTGCTTGATCCATGGACTTTCATCCTATTGGCTGTTGTTGGTTGGTATGGATTGAATTGTGTTTATTCAATATTGATTGGTTGATTGTGTGTACTTCATTTGAATTTTTGAAGATTTTATTTGCTTGTTTATATTAAAATTTCTAAATTTATGGTGAGCCTTACATGTGTTTTTAATCTTGCAGGTACAATGGTGGATGAGAGTTCAAAAAAATGACATAAATGCACCAGCTGTGAGCAATCTAGATTTAGAAGTTGGAATAAAATGCTGATTTTTAAATATAGAGGATATCAATTATAGGCTAGATAACTACTCTAGTAGTTGATAAGTACTCCAGTAGTTGTACACTAGTTGACTGCAGTGAAATAAGAAATTTGGTTAACTTGTTCAAAATGATTTGTTGACAAGTACAAATCAAATCTTTATTTGTACCACTTTGTAACAATATTTGTGCACATGAGATTTAGTATTTATACATTTTATTTTTAAATGTGATATGTAATGGATACATTTTTTTGTCACACACTCTTAAATATTAATGCAAGTAACTTTATTTTAAAATTGATACACACATAGTAGATAGATATAATGTATTATAAAGAACAAAACATATTACAAAACATTTAACAATATATGTATTTATAGTTTTTTTACTTGAGGATGACAAGTTCTCAAGTGTTCAATTAAAGGCCCCATAAGTCACATAATTGGTAATATTTTAATTAGTATTTGGAATGAATATTAACATGATATAGTATTAATTTGTGTTAATATTAGTATATATAACCACAACAACTATAACAACAATAGGACCCCATTCAACTACTGGGTCCTCTCCCCTAGGAACAACCCACAAGTTTAGAAAATTTAGGTGGTGAGACAATTTTGAGAGCACTATAATGCTCACATATAAAAGCCTATTGACTAATAAAAAATTATCAACATATTAACCTATGAATCCAATTACTACTTTATATAAAATAATACATAAAACACTAATTCATTAAAAATATAACCTATAATAAAAAAGTAGTCGAGATAGTGCCCCACTAATATTAAAGGTGGGGACAAACCAAGTAAAGAACAGAGAGTCGTCTAGCAAATATCCTCCTCGAGATTTTATTCGTACAAATATGCATGAGATTTGCTCATTCTCGATTCATGTTTTCTAACTTTCGTCCTTTCCTAGCAGGCGTAACACCCCCACAAATGCCAATGTCACATCAAATTGGCCCCTTCGACTTTCGAAACTGCTGAATTTGAAAACTTAAGTATCGTGATAACATTTAGGGAGGAGTCATCCCTCTAATCATAGATATCATAAAACAAGGGAAAAAAGTTTCCATCATTATAAAGGGAAATTAAAAAACTCACCCCCTTCAGTCAAGGTGTAACATCAGCCCGCTGCCCGGCTACTGAAAACAAAACAAGCTAAAGTTTAAAAACCACCGACTTTTTTGACGAAACACGTTTGGCTATGAGAGACGTGTGAGGCCTAAATTGTGGTGGGTTGTTCAGACGGAGACGGAGACGACCCGTGCGACGTGAATGAGACTGATGCCCGTCTTGTCTTTACGGACATGACTTTGTAGTTGAAAATCGGCTTCGTGGAAACCAAGTCACCCCACTTTCTACTTCACTCAGATTTGTGATGGTATAGATTCCATCCCCACGAATTTTTTTAATGATTGGTTATTTATTTGAAAATACTTTTAATATTTTAAGATATATCCTTACTATAAATTAAATTATATATAAACTAAATATCTATTAATATAATTATTATATATGAATTTTGATAATTTGTTTTAAATATTTCCTTCATGTGATGTTTTTTTTTAAATTTTGATTGTGTTAAAGGGCCTTTGGTATATTGGTGAAGTTGAAAGGTCCTAAATGAGCCCACCAGGGCCTCAACACCATACGGGGAGCATAAACGAATTTGTGGATAACCTCCATAAAAAAAAAATGATTGTATTTTTTGGTAAAAATATCTAAATATAACTACATGGCCATTATTGTGGATAACCTCCATCAAAAAAATGATTTTATTTTATGGTAAAAATATTAACTACACGGCCATTATTGTGGATAACCTCCATAAAAAAAAATGATTTTATTTTATGGTAAAAATATCTAAATATAACTACATGGCCATTATTGTGGATAACCTCCATAAAAAAAAAATGATTGTATTTTATGGTAAAAATATCTAAATATAACTACATGGCCATTAAATTTAGGTCCTAGGGGTAACTACAATGGCTATAAGGGGTGGATTGTAATGGTGTTAGCTTTTAACAAAAACTTCATAATTTAACTTTGACAACATGTCAAATTATTAATTACATTGAAGGTGGAGTGTAATGGTGTTAGCTTTTAACAAAAACGCTTACCTTTTATCTTAAATTTGATAGTCATTTACACATCAAATTGTTAATATTTAAGAATAAACATAATATTTAATAATAAATATAAATATAGAATAGCTTTGTGTTTTTATTCATCTATTTAGTTATCTATTTGTATATTTGTAGTAGTTTAAATTAATAAATCTCTTATGTAAAAAATAACTAAACATATGAAGTAAATAATTGTTTTGTTTTCATTTAACTTTTTCAAAACTACTTTGTGTCTTTTTTTTCATCTATTTAGTTGTCTATTTGTGTATTTGTAGTAGTTTAAATTAATATATCTCTTATTAAAAAATAGCTTAACATACCAAGTAAATAATTAGTTTTGTTTTCATTTAACTTTGAGTAATTGGAAAAGTTGTATATTTTAAGAAATAGAGTAAAATTCAAATAATTTGTTTTCATAAAAAACTTTGGCATTATTGATTTATTTATGTACTTAAGATATAGAGTAAATAATTTAGTACAATTGTAGATAAAAGATATCTCAAATACATCCATCTAAAAACACCAAACACTCTTTTAGATAGATGTACTTAAGATATCTATACTAGTATTTATGTGTCTATAGATCTAAATGATATTTATATAGAAAAATAAACTAATTTTCGAAGTAAAAGTAAAAGTAAATGATTTATTTTTGTTGAAGTTTTGAAAACTTATGTATGGTTTCTATGATTTATTGCATTAACATTGAAAAATAAAATAGCTCTTTCAATAAAAAAAAATAAGGCAAATATGTCTAAAATAAAATAACTTTTAAGTAAAAATTAAAATAATTGTTTATCTTTTTTTAATCTCTTATCTATTTATGTATCAATGTGTGTATGCAGTAGTTTAGATAAATATTAAAAATTAATATTCATATAAATATTGTAAAGGAAAATACTTTCCTTAAGATCTGTGGAAAATTGTGCTCTGAGAAGAATGAGGGTTTCTTTGAAACCCTCCATGTTCTCTCTTGGAGCCATGGTTATCCTTCATGCTTTAATGCTCATTTTCATTTCCTTGTTGATTCGAGTGTGTTTGCCAGCCTGGTTTTCCTGAAGTGTAAAATTGTTTGGTTTTTTAGGATTAAAAGAGTCCTTTTTGTTGTCTTTAGGGTTCTGCCTTGTTGAGTTTGTCTCTCTGTTTGAATTTGTATTTTGGGAGGGAAGGCTCCCGCCCTCTCTCATAGGCTAACATCCTTCATCTTTAATGTGTGCAATAACCAAAAACTGGTGTGACACGTCCGGACTGAGCATTTATGGCTCAGCCGGCGGGGATTAAAGAAGGCAATAACTCAAATATCAATAGAGGTGAAGTGGAGTTTAATGAGGGTAAGAGAAGGACTTACAGTGAAGCAACAGCTGCAAATAATGCCGCACCTCTGCCTGAAAATGGGTGCTTCCAGGTCATCTAGAGACACCCTGTCGTCGGATATGACTGTAGATTCCCCGCTGAAGGAGATTGGGAAGAGGAGGGAGGAAATAAAAAAATGGGTATGCATTCTTCTCCTTCTTTTGGTATTACGCTGGCTCCAAATAGTGAAATGTTAAGTGCTGTTAAAAAAGAGGAAAACAGATTAAAAAAATATTGCTATCTTTCTTGTCTGTTTGAATCTTGATAAGCTTTCGTTTAGAGCCTTCTTCGATAGGTGGTTAGCTTCTGTGTGGGGGAGGAAAATGGGGATACAAGTTAACTTCTGTAGAATGACACAGAAGGGTTTGTTTGTAATATTTTTAAATCACATGAAATGTAGCAGAAAGTCGTAGAAAGAAGTTTTTGGAACATTGCTCAGATAATGTTTAAAGCCCACCCCTGGTCCACTGATAATACTAAGGATGAAATTATGTTTTGCTCTACTCCTAGGTGGTTTGAGATTAAAGGTGTTCCTGAACAACTATGGAACTTTATCCTGCAACTACTGAGTCATCTGGGGGAAATACTAAGGGTGGAAGATGCTAAAGTAACTCTACCTCACATGGATGTTAGGGTTTTAAAATCTTTAAAGCATAGGGTGGATAATCCCTGATTGGATAGACATAGAAGGATTAGGGAGAGAAGTCAGGTGTAATATCGTCATGTTGGGTGGGCTCAACGCGTGCTTCCTCTATAAAAGTGATGGGCATCAAAAAAGAACTTGCCCAATTCTAAACAAAACAAAAATGAAGCTTGACATAGAACAGGCACAACCCTCTGAGCCAAAAATGGAAGGTTGGTGTCTGTTAAAAAAACTAACTTGAACAATAATAAGAGTACTACGAATACTGAGAGGGACACATATGAAGTAAACCCTGATAAAAACGCTGGCAGAATAAATAATAGAGGGGAAGAAGAGTTTGATATTGTGGTAGTGCAAAGAAAGCTCAGTGAAATGAGCCTCGAAGAGGGGAAAGTTGTGGGTGAACTAGAAATATAGGATGTTGTCTCCTCCTCCCCCTCAATGGATAGAAGTCTTTCAACTTTCCCTACTAGTGTGAGCATAAATCAAGAAGTGGTCATTGATGAAATGGGGTCTGAAAATAGTTCACATAACATCTCTAGTCCAAGCACAACAGTCCACTCTGGTAATTCTTGCTAGGCAATTAATGGAAATCTGAATGCGCTTACACCCTCAATTAATAATGAGAAAGCTAATAATGGTACTCTTAAATCTGATGTTCCCCTAGAAAATAGAGGAATCTAGAAACGAAGAAATAAAAAAAGATGGTCTGACCAACAGTAAAAGAAATGCCCAGGAATTGGCATTGGAAAAAATCAGGGCACAAAGGAAAGAGATTCAAGACAAAAATAACGATGACAGTCTTCTAATTAAGGTGGGAAAGCAAACTTATACGACAGGTCCTAGGAAGGATAACATTGAGTCTCCTAACACAATGTCTGTGGAAGCTGGCCTGGTCGACCTCAACCGGAATGAGAAAGTTTGAAGAGCTTGTTAGCCTCCTTAATCCCAACTAAAACAAAAGAAAAGAAAAAAAGGAAATATGTAAGGAAAAACTCCAATAATACTAAAGTAGAGAATACTTGAGAGGAGAGAAAGTTCCAAAATGTTTTAACAAGATTTGTAAAAAAAGAAAAATGAACCCCCCTGAAACAGATCAACAATGAATTGTTGCACTTGGAACATAAGAGGCCTGGAGTCTCCTAATAGAAAATACCTAGTGAGAGATTTTTGTAACAAGAGAAAGAATCTGAACCTTCTTATGCTTCAAGAGGTGAAGGCCATAGGCTTCACACTAGAAAATAACTTGAGATTTATTTGGAAGGATGTTGAATTCTTTTTCACTAATCATGAGAAAGGTAAAGGTGGGATAGCGATAAGTGGTCTAAGCTAGTAGTCCAAAATGGACACTCTCCTTGCAATAGATGCTTGTGGACAATTTTTAATAAGGAAGGGAACAAGTTTGGAGTCTACTCTGTGTATGCTCCTAATGAATATAACTCCAGAGAAGAACTTTGGAAATGGATCACTAGTACAAAAAGAGCAATATATTACTAAAAAATGCTTATAAATGACCAAACATGGTCACATGACCATTAGTAGTTTATTGCCAGTCATTTATAACATGACCAAATTGATGACTAAACCATTTTATCATTTATTGGTTGTTTTGATTGATCGATTTGGTAGTATATTTAGTCATTGATTGCTATAATATGGTCACTTATTTAGTCATTTTTTTCACTGATATATTTAGTCATTGATTGTTGTTTTTGATTAATATGGTCAAACAGGTTTTGAAGGGGACCCCAAAACCCTTTACAAAAGGAAGCCAACCAAAAGTAGAAAGCCAACCGACAACCAACTAAAATCTACCACAACTATTAAAGCATAGAAAGCGTAGCAAAAAAGAGAACAAACCAAACTAAACTAGTTCATTTTCTTGAGTGTCTTCGCTGCCTCTAATTCCTATTCATAAAATGACTCATGCATTTTGGCAAAGTCAATGAGCTCCTTTTTTTTAGCTTCAAACTGCTTCTTTTTACTCCCCCTTGTGCGGGTCGAGGGTCCACCAGAGTCCTCAGTAGCCACTTGTTTACATGTGTTTTTAGTGCCTTCACCTTTGTCCTGAACACTCAGTTTTTCAACATTCATGAAATCCTCAGCTCTAAAATCCTTGAATTGCTCTTTCAACTTCTTGGTGAGCACTCTCATCCCATTAAGGTTGTTCTATATGGAAAGTTTGCTAATGTTCATGATTTTTTCTAAATTGTTGTTCGCCTCCATGAGTTTCTCCTCTAGGTACAAAATCCTAGTGTTAAATTCTTCTCTCATCCTACTTAGTTCACGATCCATTTCCTCCATTTTAGGAATAGCCTTCCAGTTTTTGAAAATTAAAGTGTTCTTTTTAGCAGTAGTGTTGTTACCTCTCCCCAAGCTTTCCTGCATTAGTTGGAGCTTGATATTGATTCTGTCAATTTCAAGGAAGAACCATTTTGTCATTTTATGCTGTGAATTAACAACATTCTTTACCAGTTCAAACACCTCCTCAACCCGGTCTCTATTTTTAGCCTAGGCTAGCAGGTCATCAAAATCCTCAGGAAGGTTGCTCAAAGGATCATTGATCTCAGGAAATTTGAGGCCAACTCTAGGGTCAGGGATTTGCATAATCTTGCCTTGGGTTTCCACCGCACTCTTAACTCCCTTCTCAGACGGCTTATCCTATTTCCCTTGCTTCGGTATGGTCCCCTATTTCTGAGAGACAAAACCAAAACTCAAAACAAACCCCTCATCATCACTTTCTTTCTCAATAGGTTTCTTGCCTTTCTTTGCAGGAGTGGGGAATTTCCTTTTTAGTGGCGTTGCCTTCTTGTCAATTATCTCCTTGACAGAGGTATCTGAATCATCACCCATGTTAAACCCATCTAACCAAGAGATGTTAACTTCCCTTTTTTGAGTTCTTCTCTTCTTTTTAGAGGACTCCACTTCACTTTCCTCCTCTTCATCTTCCATTCTCCCCTCCTCATCATCCGAGTGGCTCTCCTCCTCACTCGACACCACACATCCCTTTTTCTTAGCACTGTATTTTTCTTTTAGCCCTTTTTTAGGAATGTTACTCTTCATGTGTTCCATGATAAGCAAAATGCAACTCTCATGCAGAATAGGGAGCTTAGGGTTTTTGTTGTGTTCCTTTATATCAAACTCCAGAGAAGAAAGTAGGTAAAAGGGGAAAGAAACAAACATACCATGGCAGAAGTGATTGAACAGGTTGAAGTGGTAGCTGTAAATGGCTATGTACCTCCCATCTAGCGTAACATATCTCATAATTACTTCATCCACCTCAGCCCAAATGGGTTTGATGGAGAGACAATTATACCCACCCGACTACATCTTAACTAGCTTGTCCCTTTCATTGCTTTTGAAGAAATTGTTCAGGGCTTCATCACTTTGTTTCCTCTTGTGGAAGAATTTCTTCCCTCTAGTGAATAGCCTCGTAACCATGGAAATAAGGTCCTCTGTGATGGCTAATTCCCATCCATATGTCGTGACCTTCTTATTCTTGTAGCCTTTGACAAATAGAGCAGTCACATTAGGGTCAGCTCCATGAAGTTTTTCCATAAATGGAGTGAACCCCCAGCCTCCATGATATTCCAAACCTTCTATTTCTACCTAGTCCTCTCGCAAGATGATGGTTCAACCATGTTCCTATCTCCCCCCATGCTGGAATTTTGTTTCTTGATAAAACCACACTCTCTGTAGACCGAAGCGAAGACAAGAATGATAAGAAGCAAAACAAACTTGTTTTTTCAACCCATAATCCGTGTGAGCCGATCTATCTGGAGAGAAGAGGCCTTCGAACCCTTCGAGATCATGATGATCTCTTTAATGAATCTTGAGTTTCGTACCATGGGAACAATCATTAGAAATCAATTCTTTAACATTTCTCGGGATTAAATTCATTTCATCCCATATGCATTTAGAATGGCTATTAACCCGTAGGTTGGCAAAAACATTCGCCACCTTGTTCCCCTAGCGGTATATGTGTGATATGTGGGTAGCTTCAAAGGTTCCCAACAACATGATAGCATCTTCAATTAGTGTTTCTATAGACCAACTTGGTTTAGTGGTGTTCTTTAGGCAGTTTATGATGTTATTAGAGTCACTCTCCACCCAAACTTTTCTATGTCCCTTAGCATGCGCCAGAGCAATAGTGTGATAGGTAGCCGCAACTTTGGCATAGTGGTTTGTCTGGGTACCCAGAGGGAGTGCCACTACCGCTATGAACCTACCAAGATTATCTCTCATCACTCCCCCACTACCAGCAGCTCCAGGATTACCTTTTGCCGCCCCATAGTCATTGATTTTTGTTAACTGGTCACTTATTTAGTCATTTTTATTCACTGATTTCTATCCATTGGTAGTGTATTTAGTCATTAATTTTAATCATCATTTTGATCAATTTGGTAGTATATGTAGTCATTTTTATTCACTGATTTAACACTGGTCATATATTTAGTCATATTTATTCACTGTTCACTGATTTCTGTCAATTGGTAGTATATTTAGTCAATTTAATTATTAATTCACGTCAATTAGTAGTATATTTAGTCATTTTGAAGCTTGCAATCTATGTAGATTTCTATCTGGCATTAATTGTTCGCTTCACACATGTCTCTTTGATTTTATTCATTGAATGCTCTGTAAGAGGAGTGTTGCGAGCTGAGCAATATAATCCAAATTTGGATCTCATCTGCCTTGGTTTTATTTTCCTGCCGGACTGAATGACTTCAATTCATTATGTTGGCTCGTGCGATCCTCTTTTTATGCAATAGATGATGGTATCTGTGTCATTATTTCATTCTTGCCTCTTCATTTTGCTCTTGCTATGTATCTGCAATGTCTATCTATCCCCGTAATTGTCAACTTCATTTGCCTGTTCAATCATGGGAACAACCAATGCATGGAAGCATCAACTCAGATTTCATGGCTAGGGCCTTCAAACTGCTCGATGAAGAGCTGGTGGAGGATGCTTTGATAGAGATTTTCTACTACAATCTAGGGTATGTTATGCTTCGCATCTGGTATCTCATTTTCTCTCAAATGCGATGGACTTATTTCATCAGTTGATAAGGTTAAAAGGATAGCATCAATGTTTGTTCATGACTATCTAGTCACAGATGTCAAGCTATTTGAAGCTTTTGTTACTTATAATCTCCATGATGGCTCAGCCTTGGTAGGGGGACTCTTCCTCCGTGAAGATATCATTAATAAACCCAGTTTTAACTGTGTTTATCAAGTGATGATTTCAAGTTTGCAATTAGGTAACAGAGAGCTCTTTGATAATTCACTGCGGGTTCACAATTCTGCATTTGGAAGGTCCAAGACGGAAAGGATAGAGGAAGTATTCAATGCATGGAGCTTCTTATCAAATTTCCAACCACTGGTAGTTCCCTTCACCAATGATGACACAGTCCTTTCTCAAGAGAATCCAACTGGGGGTTCATGGATTTAGGGTTGCATATTTAAATATGGACAACATGTGAACCACTCTTTCTATTTTAAGTTTTTGGCTTCGCTATAACTTTGGTTTCCTTTTTGGCTAGAAAGGGCCTTTTAGATCTGTAGTTCTGTTTAGGGCTCTTAGTTAAAATGCTCTATTATGTTATCTTTTTGGCCAGGAAGGGCCTTTTTTGTAATCAGTAAAAACATTTTTATTAATATTAATATATTATGATGCTTTAAGCATCCTTACCAATTAAAAAAAAAATGTCAACCCTGGTTCATGTGTTGTCTCAGTAAAGACCTGCACCATGAAAGAATCCATTAATTATACATAAATTCCAAATTAAGTTGATGAGAAAAGATCTTTGATATCCAACTGGGAAGCCTTAACATCCAAAAATTACTAACATGATATTTCACAAGTTTCCCAACTATGACATCATCTTTACTTAAGAAACTGGATATTGATCCACTACCATATTGGATCTCACAAGATTCTCCTTCACAAACAACAAATGATATATATTAATTGTTTAGCAACTTCCTTAATATCCCCATGTAAGCATACTAAACTAAGTGAAGTTGAGGGTTTGAAGTAGAGTACCATCTTCTTGGTATGTGCTTGACTTTGATGACTTGTATCTTGAATGAAAATAGCAAGCTACATGCACTGTAAAATCATTGTTAATCATTGTTATAAAAATAACCACAAAATCCTCTTTAATTAAAATAATCCTTCTAGATATTTCAAGACAAGATATTTCAGTTAATTTCTAAGAAAGCTAATAATTTCACTATCCAAACAACCATCAATCTATTTATTGTATATAATTTCCCAGAATTTAGAACTTGAATGTAGGCTGAGTATTCCAGCAACACTACTTTTTTAGTTGGATCCTAAAAATGTTGCAACTTATGTTCTTCTGTAAAACATCTGTGTAGAAGTGCACAAGCGTGGTGAGGTTCAAATAGTAAGGATATTGATGAAAGATAGAGGAATTAAAAAGATACCTGCATGTAGTTGGATTGAAGGGCATAAAATGGTACATGCTTTTTTGTGTAGGAGACAGATCACATCCACAAACATGGGAGAGCTATGCAAAAGTGGAGAAATTGGCTTGGCAAATGAAGGCAGTAGGGTATTTCTAGATTCAAGACTTATACTTAAGGTTGTGGAATAGAAGAAAAAAGAATCATTTATCTGCCACCATAGTGAAAAGTTAGCAATTGCATTTGGTTTGTCAAACATGGCCCCTGGTACAACCATTAGAGTTGTTAAGAACCTTCGAGTATGTTCTAATTTTCACACTGCATCTAAATTCATCTCCAAGATTGTTGCAAGAGAAATTGATCTGAGAGATGTGGATCATTTCCATCATTTTAAACAAGGACAATGTTCTTGTGGAGAATATTGGTGATGCTAAATGAAACAATCTGAAAAATAGGCTTGCACTATAATAATGTGCACTACATCAGATATCCATTAATAACAAAGGGACATCCATCAAAGTATAACAATAGGGATTTTTTTTGTCATATGTTGTAGTTACAAGTGCCCTGCTAGACATACATGAAAATGTGGAAGCATAGACAAGGCAAGCGAACTGTTTCAAAAAATGCCTCAAAGAATTGTGATATCATGGAATGCCGTGATTACAAGATATGTTTAAAATGGGTTTTTTCTAAAAAGTCCTTATGAAATCTTAAGAAAATGCAACTAGTGGGTGTAAAGCCCAACTCCTCAACCTTTGAAAGCGTCCTTCCTGCCTATGTGTGAATTGAAGCTTTGGATGAGGATATGAACATCCATCAAAAGCATATTTGGAAGTAGATTTTTATCAGATATTGTAGTTGCAAGTTCCACTTTGGATCACCAAAGCCTTCACAAAAATTTCTGCACAAAATTCAATAATGAAGAATTTATGCACAAGTTCTCTTTTGAATGATGCACAAAGCCTCCACCACAACACTGCACAGTTTGTTGCTAGGCCTTGCAGTGATGCGGGAATCACCCACATCAGCGCAAGGCCCAGCAAAAGTGCGGTGTTGGGGTGGAGGCTTTGTGGATCATTCAAAAGAGAACTTGTGCATAAATTCTTCATTATTGAATTTTGTGCAAATGTTTTTGTGAAGGCTTTGGTGATCCGAAGTGGAACTTGCAACATTTTTGCTTGAATAAATAGGTGGATAAGGTACACCCTCCATTACACCAGCTTTGCTACCTCCAACTGGAGCTATGACAAGTGATTGAAGGAATAAATTACAAAAATATCATCCTATCTATTTATGATGTTTTTCTAAGCATCAAAAAATTAAACAAACAAACTACAAAGCACACAAGTACATCTCTTAGTTGTATAGACCAAGACAGTTCAACCACCATTATACCACTCAATGAATACTAACCAGCTCCTAAGTCATGATCCAGATGACTCCTTTGGTGCCTTGTAGGTGGTCCTACATATGAAAGCTCTGGGTCCTAACAAAAAAACACAAAATCAAGGAGTTCAAACCAAGAATAAATAATATAGCCCAAAATAACCTACAATAAAGATACCTTCATACATTTGATAAAAGAACATTTGATAAATCCATAAATCCATCCAAATTTCCTTCCATAAATCCATCTTAGGGATCCATATTTCTTTTAAAATTATTCCAAGAGTCATTCATAAGCACCCCATACCAAGTCCATGTGTCTAAGATATTTGTATTTTTGACCATTGATGTGTTTTTGTCTCTCACTGCAGTCCTACAGGTCACTCAAAAAGTCTTGGCAGGTGTGCGGGAACCAAGGATAACAAGGGAGTAGTTATCGCTATCCCGCAGCATGAAGAGATTGCACTTGCAGCATTGCAGGATGCAGAGATCGATTACCGCAACCCCACAGTGGTCTCAAAACGAAGTGGTGGGCTGGCGGTATAAATTTAAGTGGCATATGATACTTCACCGTGGTCCCGCGACAGTCAAGAGAATAACTAGCGGTAATGCGGTAAGGAGCAGAGAAAAATAGTACATCGTGCCCTCGCGATGGCCTCAAGTGAGGCTTGCGGTATGGTGGTAAGGAGCAAAGGAAAATAGTACACTGCGCCCCTGTGGTAGCCTTAAGTGAGGCTTGCAGTATGGTAGTTATAAGGAGTTTAAGTTATGTAAGTGCTAAATAATATGGCCCCATGATAGTTTCAATGGAGTGCAGTAGTGCAGTGAAAGGCACAAGTGATGTTTAGTATACCGCGGTCCTGCGATGGTCAAAGAAACAATTTATGGTACTGCAGTAGGGAACAAGTCATGGTGATATAGTTGAATTTTTGAGACAATATTTCTGAAATGGAGATAAAACAAACTATGAGCTTTCTTAGACACAGCCAAGCCATGACTTACACCCTCTACATGTTCCATAGAGTTGTCTTTATGGTAGAGATAAGTCAAGGGATAGTAGTTTGCAGTCATTACATTTCATGAAGGAGTGGGATTCTAAATAATTTTTGGTGTTGAGATACCCCTACTACCAAGATAAGAATCATGTGAAGATCTACCTTAAGGTAATAAAGAGATATAGAGCTATGCCATGACTTATACCCCCTTGATAGTTGAACAAATATAATTATAAGCAACAAAATAAAAGATCATTAACCATGCTTAGACATTCACTTTAATTTTGCATCTATGGACCATTGGATCCAATAGTTGCCATCCTATCTTGTTTCTATTGTTGATTCTAGGTGTTCCTTGAAGTCATAAAAATAGACACGACAGGCAACTCCATCATAGGCAATCGATAAAATCATGAGCCCCCAAAGCCAAAGCATTGGAAGGCCTCATTTGGTTCAAAATTGATAGTCATGACTTAGAAAATGATAGTCAATAGAATGGTAATAAAATCCTTGGTTGACACTTCACATTGGAAACTCATTTGTTAAAACAAGTCAAAACAACAAACAATCTCTACTAATCTCATTTTTTCAATGCCTATTGGTATCCTAGATGATATCACTGTAAAGGGTGATTTTTGGATGTTTAGGTTTTTAGTAGTCTATGTGTATATCCTCCTTTCATCCTTACATTCAAGGACCTAGGGTCAAGTTGTAATGTATTATCATACCCTAGGTCACTATTGAGATGTAGGGAAACTTGGATTTTTATGATTAGATTGACAATTTCCTTCTCTTATGCTCAATTGTACCTTGAAACCCTAATTATGCAAATACGATAGTAAACAGATGAATTACGGCAAATGCTTGTGCAGAAAGATGTAAAATATCAAATAACTGTGCACTTGTTTTCAGGGTTTCGAGGCATAAAATTCAGGGACTAAACAGTGGGTGCCCAAGTCCAAGGCCCTACTTTTTGTCGAGATCTAGAAACAAGGTCTGCAACTTGTATCTGCTGTATCAGAGATTTTCCCATTGTGGAACTTTGAGGACTAATGAGCGGGCACCCAAGTCCAGGTAGCTGTTTCTTTCACTGATCTACAATTTTGACACTCTGTTGTACCCTCCTACAACTCCACTTTGTCTGTAACTCCAACTTATAACCTGCAATCATGAAAACTTTGGGAGGGGGTTTGGTGTTTAGAGGCTTGCCTCAGTCAAGCCTCGGAGAGACATTCAAGCCTTCCGAACACCATTGTCAGATAGAGAGTGCATGCCTAGGGAGGCAGAGGCAAAAACCAAATGATAAATGTTCAATAATCACAATAGATGTCACCTTGTAGTGAAGATCTCATGGGAGGAAGAAGCTCTTCATTCCATGAGGAGATGGATGCTCAAATCTGTAAACACAAACATATAGGCAACACAAATTTGCTCTTGCAACACAATGAAATCCTTGAATCACCTTTAGGATGCATAAAGTTCACAATCACAATCTAGTTTACAAATGAATGCCTAAACATGCTTTTATATACAACTACAAAGATTCCTGCCAAGATTTCATAAATTCAAACTTACCGTGTTGGCTTAGGGACTAAATAACGGTCATAAACTGACACTTCAAATTTGGGCCTGACCAAAAATAGGGCAGGACTAGGGCACGGGCGCCCAAGTCCTCCCCCCTATTTTGAATAGGGCTAAGTTCAAGGGGTCCCCCTAGGCCCCATTTGTCATGATACCCAGGGTTCATTCCATCGAGATGCTGAATTATGAAGTAATATGTCCTAAATGCAGCTAAGAGACCCGGGAGCTAAACCTTTTGAGGGAAAAGCCCCCAAGGGGACATTTTCTGACATTACATTTCGCCCCCACTTTAATGTATGTATAAATGTGAGGCCAATACATGCGTTAAAGTACGGTCAACAAGCACATCAAACATGCCAAGCACGGAGAAGACACGCCAAGCACATCGAAAACAATGACAGGCACACAAAACACGGAGAAGACAATTACAGTCACTCAAAACATGGAGAATACATTGAATGCATAGAAGACACATTAATGCATAGAAGATAGGAATGATTTCTTTTCTTTTCTTTTTCTCATATATATATGAAATGTAGATGCAAGTATAGGAAAGTAAACAAACCTCCCATAATGCAGGATGTACTCATCACACAGGGCTTTAAACTGCATATATGGGGTAACACACATGAAAGACATGCAAAACCTCCAAAAATACAGGATGTATTCATAACACAAGTCTTTAAAATGCATATGGGGCAACAAACATGCCATACAAAGCAAGCACACCAAAACACACACTTTGAAGACACGGAGAAAACACGACAGACAAGCGATGGAGTGTTCCTATTTCTAGGTCCAACACCATCTCAGGTATATTGCAAGTACACACCGACGATTGGGCTTCACCACAACAATCGTTGAAGACACGCTTAAGGGTTGAGTTAGTCATAGAACTATTCCCCGCCTCCGTAGAGGACTTTTGAAAATGACAAGATGATGTAATCTTCTCCAAGAAATACACCATCCCCGCCTCCGCAGAGGGCTTAAGAAAAAGGATATGCTTGATATCCTGCCTCTGCAGAGGGATTACATGATTGATTGATTGTAAACAAACTCAGGATGCATGATGCACTCATCACGCAGGTCTTTAAATTGCACCTGAGGACAAACACATTGCTAGCATCTACAACAGACAGCTTACCTTATATATGCCCCCACCTTAAGGTGGTTGATATCATGTATCAATATTAAGCACATTAAGGTAGGAAGAAAACACACAAGGGAACACAAGCTCTTGCAAAGCCCATGCCCCTCAAAGGTGACATGCACTTTACAATTGCCAAATGTTCCCACAAACACATCCCTGCAAGAAACATGTTAGTGTCTACATAAAAAACAACAACATCAATGCATATGAAATCTGAGGTATGCAAGATTCAAGATAGACAAAGTGCACGGAGTAGCAGTATTGTTATGATTTGTAAATGAGATAGAACACCATCAAAATCACTACGCGGAAAGCACGAGTGCTTCCACTAGCCAAGTGTCAGATAAGATATACAACCCCATCGTCATATTAGGAATTAAGTCCAATTTTTTATTTCTTGTGAAAGGGACGCTAGGTCCACATCAGTATAAATGTTTTTTGTCATCCACCAGCTAGATAGAAACACTAGAGGAAGGGAAATAGTAAATAAGAGAGGAGAAACAAGTGTCTTAGGGACAGTCACGTAGGAGGGTGCCCCCTGGTCAACAACCGCAATGCTATGTCCGTAAGACACAACACACAATAATGAAATCAGAGAGAGGCAATATAGAAGAATGATGATACAAATAGAAGGAGGTCAAAACAGAGGTGATCTCCTGGTATCCCAGACCTTACAAGAGAATCGAGGCTCATCCCAGGAGGCCTAAGCAAGACATAACACATCATGGGGGAAGCACATCATGAGAGGGATAAAGGTTTAGAGATACTTACCTGGAGGGTCCTTCGGGCTAAGTCTCATCATCAAGTAAATCATCATCATCTTCCACTCCCAGATTTTAGAGGAAAGTGGGACATAAGGTACCATAGCCCAATTCTCATCATTGTTAGGGTCATCTTTGTTTTGTTCAATGTTTGGATCAATGTTTTCTTATTGAGAGGCAAGGTTTATGGCATAAGCTTATCTTCTTCATCTTCTTTCTCTTTGTTTTACCACTTATCTCTTGTAAGATAGGGCTTTGCTCTTTCATAGATTTTTGCAATTTAGAAGAGGAAGCACCAGGATCAAATCTCATTTGTCTAGGTGGCATATTTTGTTGTCGACTATTATCTCCTGATCCTTGTAAGGATGATGGGGGAGGAACCTCAGCATAGGGACCTTGTCCTTTCGGTCTATGGTTCTCTTCAAATGTGGGTTGCTTGTCTTTTATCATTTATTGCATAGAGGGTCTGGTTGTTGGATGTAATAGTTTTGCTTTGTAATTTCTATATCCTAAGAAGTTAAAGTCTATTTGTGGTTCAGGTTTCCCTCTAGATTTGTCCCAAAAGTAATCCAGTGTAAAGTATTTTTGTGTAATCAAAGGTTTGTATGTATTTTGATGAATAGCATGCACTTGTCCATTCAAAGGAAATTTTACGCATTTATAGATTGTTGAAGGGACAACTCTCATAGCTTTTAACCATGGATGTCCAAGTTTTATTTTAAACATGTCAGAAGCAGGGACAACATCAAACCATTGTTCTACATGTTTCTCAAATAGAGTTACTAACAATGATATCTTACCTAAAGGATTTATGAAGGTTCCCTTATGTGTTTTAATCATTTTATCCGAAGGGTCATAAGATCGTTGCATTAAATTATGTTCAAAGAGGAGCTCTTCCATGGCGACATTAGTCATGCAATTAGGATCAATAAGAGTTCCATCCACAAGGTTTCCCATTATTTTCATAGTGATGTAAAGAGGTTCGTCAATGTCTCCGATTGTTCTATCATGAGGTGTAAACACAATTTCAAGTTCAGGGACCTTTCTCTTCATGTAAGGTCTAGGAGGGAACCTGTTGTGATGTTCACAACACGCCCCATTTTGCCCCTTAGCAAAATAAGGACCCCTGCTGTGGCTTGCTCCCTTTTTTTTCGTGTGCTCTGGGCGGTAATGGTAAAAGGGCAGCATCAGTCAGTATATATGCCTCTGGTTAGGTGCATTTGTGACCTTGAGGTTTTAACCCAAAATTCCAAGTCTGAATCTTTCCTCAGGAAGCCTACCATGTGAAAGAGTGTAAAATTCTAAGCAAGTTTGCCTTTTACATCACCTTGAAATTTGGCCAAATAAGAGGGTTATGTGTGGTCAGAGTTCTAGTCAAAACTTGATAATCTGTAAGGGGGGTCGTATTTCAATTATCAATCACCCCCCTTCCTGAATATCACCCCCCTTCCCTTTCCGTGCTTCGTAACATTTAATTCATAGGTGTAGTAGGTGGATTCCCATAAAATGTAGACACAATAGCTTCAACAGGGGAAATGCAAGAAATGTATATGTAGTTTTGTCAGTGGCTGTGATTAATGCACATCTAACATTCTGACCAGGTATGAATGGATGAGGCAACTTAATGCATTTTTTTTTTAATCCACTTTTTTGTTTGTTTTGTAGGTTTGCAAATATGAAGCTAGTGAAACTTAATGGCGGTGACATCATGAAAGAGGAAATCAGATCTCAAAGGAAGCAAAAGGAGATAAGAATGGTGATGAGAAGAAATAGCAAGTGAAAATTAATGGCGATGACATCACAGAGGAGGAGATCAGATCGCAAGGAAGCGCAAGAAGTCAAGGCCTTCAATGATGAAGACAAAATGCAGATGGAAACATTATTATAGCAGACAACAGAGGACATTTTGAGCTGCTAGGGTTTCCAGAAGGGTAATATTGCGCCTAGATCTAGTGCGTGCCGATCAAAGATATTTTGCGTGGGATTTCTCCACCATTGATGCTGTAATTGGAGGTTTGAACCATTGTTTAACTAGGGTTTTGGAGCTGTATTGGGGATGGTCATAGCTATATATTGCCCCCTTTACACTGTAATATGGTACACAGGGATTTGTAATACCAGGGACTTATAGAATAGAACTGAAGGTTGTAATTTAGCTTAGTATTTAGAAGTAGAAGGAGGTCACCTGTGTCTGTAATAAGGAACATGTGGAACATCCTGCTTCCTTACTGTATCTGTAAAGCTTGTAAGTTTTCTGTAATTCGATCAATGAAGCTAAGAGTCAGTCATTCAGACATTGTAAATCTTATATGACTGTCTATTTCCAATATAATTGAATCTAGAATTCTGCATTTATCTTCTAAGTGTTTTCTGGCTCTTCATTGTGTTTGAAACATTTTCTCTTAGAGCTTGCAATTTTAAGTGTTTGTTTGTGAAAATGCTCAGAATTTACACTTAAGGTTTTTGTCTGTGGATTTGATCAATTTGCTGCATTATTTACAAAGTGCATAATAGAACTTTTAGATCCTTCGGTAGAACAAATGAAGTTTAGTTTAGATCTTTCTAACTTTTCCCAACCCATATGAAAATACTTAGCTTAAAATGCAGAAATTTAAAGGAAATTGTCTCATATTTGAAAGAAGCATATATAGCTGAGTTGAAAGTAGACAGTTTTCATAATATTGAAGAGGAGAAAGCTTGCAATAATATAAATCATTTAAAGCTTTGTAACACGGTAACAAGTTTATGCAAAAAAAAGAATGAACAACATGCTGATATTTATGATCTTTTGCATAGTTTGAGTCTAGTAAACCATCAAGAAACCCTAAATCACATAAGGCCCCTTGAACATTACAGCGTCACATCAACCTAATGAATTTGTCCAGCAGGTCAAGACCTGACCATATTAAACTTGGGATTAAGCGAATCTTAACCGATTCCTTCATATCTTTCAAGTCAGTTTTGGTTCATTTTATGTGAATTTTAACTACTGTTATGACTATGTTAAAACAATCATCAACAGTTTTTCTGGTGCTAGAAGGAGGGCCTGATAGGATTTAAGGTTGATTTTTTGAGTTTTAATGCTTTATTCTGAGATATGTTAGATCTCATACAATTTAAAAAAACTAAAAGATTGAAAGCAAGGTCTCATTTTTAATGGACTCATATGGGGACAATTTTCAAGTTAACATCCCTTCATTTCAAGAAACTTTGAATGAACAGTTTTATCCTGAAAATTTATTTAACTATGGTTTATTTAGAAGGTGTAGGGTACATAAGTCCACGGAGCATGGTGAAGTTAATTGTTTAACTTTTCTTACAAGGTTAGATTTGGCTTTAAAAGGACTAATCTCTCTCTCAGATGTGTATAAGACTGAAATTTGGCAAGAAAATGAGGAGATTATGGAGCAGCAGGAGGATGCAATATCAGCAATCATTAATTGTTCAGAGAATGCAAAGATTGAACCAATGCTAGAAATAAAGGATAGTAAAATCTCTTTTCTGGAATCATGTGATGGTAAGAAAAATAATCTACCTTTTTGTCAAGGTCCAAGTGTGATTAAGGTTAGTGAAAGGTACAAATATCCTAAAAAATACAGGGAGGAAATCACAGCTCATGTTCATTTTCTAGATGATAAGCAGAGAGGATTTAATGAAAAGGAAAAGAAAAGTGAGGTTCATCTTGATTCATTATTTGATAAAAATGTGGAGTTACTAAGGAATACTTGTCAAGAAGAAATCTCTGGATCTAACCTGAAAAGTTTTAATGAAAATAATTTGGCTAAGAAATTTTCTGTATCAGAAAATAATGGAGTCATAGGAAAGGGTAGTAAAACATCTTTCCTTGAGTCATTTTATGGTGAGATTGATAGAAGTTCTTTACTTCCTAATACAGGTGAAGGGGAGTGCAGGTATAAATCTTTCAAAATTTGTAGAGAGGAAACCATTTGTCAGGATGAGGTCTGTGATTATGATCCTAATACTTTTGGGAAGGGTAGTAAAACATCTTTCCTTGAGTCATTTTATGGTAAAGAGAAATGTGGACAGATGGCAGAATTTAAATGCACTACTGCTGATGAGATTCCTATTATAGCAACTAATGAAGTCATAGAGAAGAAAGTAAATCCTAGTTTCATGGCTGACTTGTTTAAATTAAATGATCAAGTTCAAGATTATTGCAGGTCAATGGAATCAGACTCTCTACTGGATGCTAAATGTGAAGTATTTGATGAACAATTCATGAAAATTGAAGATGCAGAGGATTTTGGAGTTGTTATGCATGATCAGATGCCAATCCAGCATTATTTTGAAAGTGAAACAAGGGAGTATTCCTATCAATCAAAAGATGTTGTTCCACCTTTACATTCAAGTGATCTAGAAATGATCAATTTCTATATATCAGGTTATGATGATGAATATACTCACTTAAGTGCTGATGCACAGGGAACTGATGAGAACATTAAGAAGTTTGCTAAATTTGAGGATAAACTGAACATCCAGGATGAAGGAACAAAGCTGGATAAAGATGAAGAAATGATACATCTAGAGTCATATATCTTTCAATTTGAAGGGGGACCTGACATGGAGCGAAGCAATGAAAGTACAAAGTTAAAGGGAGGACCAACTGTTAATAAACAAGCATGTCCAACAGAGCTAGAAATACATCAGGTGGTCTCTTTCCTTTCCTCAGTAAGTGATGTTGAATACTATTTTGATTATGGAAATTCAAGAGATAGGACATGCATATGGATTAATCATGAACATGATGAGCTTCTTCAGTTACTGATAATCAGAGATTATTCTGTTAAACACAATGAATTCAGAATACAAGAACATTTTTCAGAATATAAAGATAAATTTGCTAAGTTTAGAACCATAACTAATACCTTGATACTCCTGCATAATCTAAGGAAATATGCAAATACAGGTGTCTTTGGGTCTTTTCCTGGGTTTTATTTGCCTTGTAGGGTTTTGTGTATAGTTTCGTAGGTTAGTGGTTTGTACAGTCTGCTTGTTTTGTTTCCTTTGTGGTTTCCTCAGCAGGGATGTTTGTTTTGCTTTGGAGTATGAAGGAGCAAACCAACAACCATTGAAAACAATAGGAAATTTAGAACATTTAGGTTAATTATTTGCAATTTATGCATAACTTGTTGTGACTATCAGGAATGTAGAAAGTTATTTTACTTGTTAAATTTTGTATTCAATAAGAATGGGTTGAGTATTCAAGGAATGTTTCTCACAATGACACACCTAAAATCCTTGGGTCTGTTGAACTTACCAATGTAGATATTAGGTGAAAAATTAGAGGTCACCCTTGCTACCATTACAATTCTCAGCTTAATTCTAGCAAGTGACCATTCCTTGCATCATGAAGTTACAAATGCAATATCTTATGAAGTTCTATCAAATACAAATATAAAAATAAATAAATAAATAAAGTGGATTCTACTAAAAATCTAGATTAAGCCATCTAAGTAACTCTACCGGGGCTATAGACGCTCGCTAGCAGTGGGGCTCTACTTAGGAGAATTGTAACGATAACCTTGTCGGGGCTATGGACGCCTGCTGGCAGCAAGGCTCTATCCGGTTGGCTATGAGGGAACATCCTCACCTACGTAGGCTAATATCAATCACTGGTTTGTTCAACTGATCTTCAAGATGAGGATTATTAATCATGTGCACCCACTTAACTGAAATGAAAATTCATGCACCCTTATTGAATACCTTAGGTCTCAAGTTGGATAATGATTTGCAGGAGAGATAGTTAGGGGGTTATGAATTTATTTAATTCAGTTATCCTAAATGATTTTAATTTGATTATTTTTTTTGGTTGCTAGTTGTTGTGATGTTCACAACACGCCCCATTTTGCTCCTTAGCAAAATAAGGACCCTTGCTGTGGCTTGCTCCCTTTTTTTTTGTGTGCTCTGGGCGGTAATGGTAAAAGGGCAGCATCAGTCAGTATATATGCCTCTGGTCAGGTGCATTTGTGACCTTGAGGTTTTAACCCAAAATTCCAAGTCTGAATCTTTCCTCAGGAAGCCTACCATGTGAAAGAGTGTAAAATTCTAAGCAAGTTTGCCTTTTACATCACCCTGAAATTCGGCCAAATAAGAGGGTTATGTGCAGTTAGAGTTCTAGTCAAAACCTGATATTCTATAAGGGGGGTCGTATTTCAATTATCGATCACCCCCCTTCTCGAATATCACCTCCCTTCCTGAATATCACCCCCCTTCCCTTTCCGTGCTTCATAACATTTAATTCGTTGGTGCAGTAGGTGGATTCCTGCTAAATGCAGACACAATAGCTTCAACAGGGGAAATGCAAGCAATGTATATGCAGTTTTGTCAGTGGCTATGATTAATGCACGTCTAACATTCTGACCAAGTATGAATGGACGAGGCGACTTAATGCATTTTTTTTAATCCACTTTTTTGTCTGTTTTGCAGGTTTGCAGATATGAAGCTGGTGAAACTTAATGGCGATGACATCATGAAAGAGGAAATTGGATCTTAAAGGAAGCAAAAGGAGATAAGAATGGCGATGGGAAGAAATAGCAGGTGAAACTTAATGGTGATGACATCACAGAGGAGGAGATCAGATCGCAAGGAAGCACAAGAAGTCAAGGCCTTCAATGATGAAGACAAAATGCAAATGGAAACATTATTACAACAGACAACAGAGGACATTTTGAGCTGCTAGGGTTTCTAGAAGGGCAATATTGTGCCCAGATCTAGTGCGTGCTAATTAAAGATATTTTCGGTGGGATTTCTCCACCGTTGATGCTGTAACTAGAGGTTTGAACCATTGTTTAACTAGGGTTTTGGAGCTGTATTAGGGATGGTCATAGCTATATATTGCCCCCTTTACACTGTAATACGGTACACAGGGATTTGTAATACCAAGGACTTATAGAATAGAACTAAAGTTTGTAATTTAGCTTAGTATTTAGAAGTAGAAGGAGGTCGCATGTGTCTGCAATAAGGAGTGTGTGGAACATCCTACTTCCTTACTGTATCTGTAAAGCTTGTAAGTTTCTATAATTCGATCAATGAAGCTAAGAGTCATTCAGACATTGTAAATCTTATATGACTGTCTATTTCCAATACAATTGAATCTAGAATTCTGCATCTATCTTCTGAGTGTTTTCTGACTCTTCATTGTGTTTGAAACATTTTCTCTTAGAGCTTGCAATTTTAAGTGTATGTTTGTGAAAATACTCAGAATTTACACTTAAGGTTTTTGTCTGTGGATTTGATCAATTTGCTGCATTATTTACAAAGTGCATAACAGAACATTTAGATCCTTCGGTAGAATGAATGAAGTTTAGTTTAGATCTTTCTAACTTTTCCCAACCCATCTGAAAATACTTAGCTTAAAATGCATAAATTTAAAGGAAATTGTCTCATATTTGAATGAAGCATATATAGCTGAGTTGAAAGTAGACAGTTTTCATAATATTGAAGAGGAGAAAGCTTGCAATAATATAAATCATTTAAATCTTTGTAACACAGTAACAAGTTTATGCAAAAAAAAGAATGAACAACATGCTGATATTTATGATCTTTTGCATAGTTTGAGTCTAGTAAACCATCAAGAAACCCTAAATCACGTAAGGCCCCTTGAACATTACAGCTTCACATCAAACTACTGAATTTGCCCAACAGGTAAAGACCCGACCATATTAAACTTGGGATTAGCGAATCTTAACCAATTCCTTCATATCTTTCAAGTCAGTTTTGGTTCATTTTATGTGAATTTTAACTATTGTTATGACTGTGTTAAAACAATCATCAATGGAACCTATTGTTGTTGTTGTGATTAGAGGCCATGTGTATGTTTTCAAATCAGTGCCAAATCAGGTTTTAACAAATTTCCAAAAGTATGCAAAGGACAAGTGTAATACAATGTGCGAAAGTGACCTAAAGTGCTTGATTTTTTGTACTTTTTCAATGCAAATGTATGAAAGGAAAGGTGTTGTATGGATTTTGATTAGGGGTAGAAAATTATATGGCTGATATTAGTCCAATACAGCAATAAGATCCTTCACAACATACTCTTGATGAAAATCTAAGATGATGACAAGTCAAAATATAGTGAAGATATGCTAAAATATGCAATTTTTTACCAAATCTCAATGCAAAAGAGCATGACAAAGGGTGTTGTGAGGAAAATGATGATAGACATCAAATTATATCAGTAATAACAGCCTCTTAATGCCAAAATATCTGTCACAACATGCTTTTAGTGCCACTTAAGGTCAACCCCTAGTGAAAATGTAGCAAAATAGGCAATTTTTTACGGTTTTTCAATTCCAAGACCTAGCCAAGGGGTGTTGTAAAGAATTTTAGGAGGTGCAGAAAATAATACTAATGATATTAGTCACCTCAATCCATAAAATTTGTTACAACACACTTGGAGTGCAAACTAGGCCAAACCCTAGGGCAAAAAATATCAAAAATGTGTAATTTTTCACCAAATTTTCACTACAAGAGTCCAATAACAAGGTATTGTGAAGATTTTTAGGAGGGGTAGAAAATGATTACTCTGATAACAACCAATTAGTGTAAAAATATCCTTCACAACAAGCCTATGGTGCAAATTTAGGAAGTCGATAAGGCCAAATCTAGTGAAAATCAATGTTTTTGAAGCCCTAGGTTTGAGATCTTGACACAAAATGCTATATGAATGTTTTGAAAGCTGATATATGATGAAAATTATATACTCTTAGATCTGAAAATGATTTCATGCTCTACCATGCAAAATGCAAATGCAATCTTAATGAAAAATAAATGAAAATGCTAGTTTTTGTTGACTTTTTCTATGCAAAAATGCAAATTTTTAAGATCTAAATGCAAATTTGTTCCAAGATGCAAGACTAAAGCCAAATGCAAATTTGAATGAGCCTCTAAAATGAGTAGAAAAATCTAAAACAAGATTTTACCTACAAACCCTAGATTTTGGAATTACTAGGTTATATGCAAAATTTACAATTTTCAACAAAACCCTAGCAATTTTATGATGAAAATGCAATGCAAATTAATGATTTTTTGTAATTTTCTGTAATTTAAATCAGATATAATGCAAAAATTAGAAATTTGATGAAATTCAAATTAATTCATGCAACATGCAAACCCTAAAATGCCATTTTTTTTCAATTTTTCTAATTTTTTAATTTTTTTGCAAATTTTCCAATGCAATAAGATGAATGACTATATGAATGAATGAAATCAATGAAAATATGAAGCACAACACTTAGCAAGGTGCACACAAGTCCAATAAAACAAGTTCACCAAAATGTAAAGGGTGATTTTTGGATGTTTAGGTTTTTGGTAGTTTGTGTGTATATCCTCCTTTCACCCTTACATTCAAGGACCTAGGGTCGAGTTGCAATGTACTATAATACCCTAGGTCACTATTGAGATGTAGGGAAACTTGGATTTTTATGATTAGATTTACAATTTCCTTCTCTTATGCTCAATTGTACCTTAAAACACTAATTATGCAAATACGACATTAAACAGATGAATTACGACAAATGCTTCTACAAAAATATGTAAAATATCAAATAACTGTGCACCTATTTTCGGGGTTCCGAGGCAGAAAAGTTAGGGACTAAAGTGTAAAGTACTAAAAATTCACAAGACAAGAAACTGGAGTAACCAAAGATTTACTAAAAGTACTTCTAGGTTTTGACAAAATATGAACTTTTAATCATCATGACAAAGGTAAGGAATTGAGATAACATTCAAGAATCTAGGCAAGTTTTCTGATTATAAGTAAAAGTACAACCGTAATTTCAAAGCATACATAAATACATCTGAAGTCCTTTACAAAGTATGTCGAAATAAATATTACAAGTGTCGAATAATGGCATCACACCTTACAATCCTTGAATACAAGAAGTACAATTTGATATAAATGTCAAATAATCTAACAAGGAGTCCTCGACCGCCATCGACCAACCGGCCATCTGCTGAGTCGTAGGACAAGAACATGGTTCAGGTGCTTTTTCCGCCCAACCACGAAGCTTGCGCTTCCCCGGTATCCTTCAAACTGAAGGATGCCCGACCCTGCTTGAAGAGCCTAGCAACCTGAAAACATATGCAGGGTGGACTCTGGTATGTGTCTATTAATCTACATGCATCACAATTTGACTGCAGCATCTCATCAATAGGATGTGGTAGGGAAAAATATACAATGAAAAGCTAGGAAAAAGTCCATCTATTTCAATGGTGCATGTCTATTTCAACACTCTATTCACTTTGGCCAAAGCATCTATCCGTTGTAACAGCATGCAAGTTTTGAAAAAGAAAACTCACTCCCCTATTAACCCACATTCGATACCCGTCCCGGAAGGCAATCTCCTCAATGCATAGCAAAACAGAAACACACTTGACTAATCTCTTCTAACACAGAAGCAAAAAGAAAGATACTCTCTTCTACATTATGAAGTTTACAATGTTGGTTATCCAATTTTCTATGTCTGGGTTTGTGAAGGCAATTTTTCCAACATGAACTTAGAGAAACAAAACTCACTCATGCTACTCATATTGAAGCATAGTTTACAAAGTGATAGATACAACAAAAAGACAAGAAATAATCTCATTTGTGTGTTCACAAGGCAGAGAATTCAATCATTTTAGTTATCTTTCTTCGTTAAGACAATTAGTTATTTGATCACACAAGAGGAATTAGAGCAGATATATATATTATTGAATAGTTCAAGATTCCATTAAAAGTTGTCAATTTTAGCAAGGTTGAGCACAGGTGAGTCATTTACTTATAACAAGGTTGAGAGATGTATACCTAAACGTGTCTTTGCTATAGATCAAATATTTATTAATATAACAAAGAATTCATTAATAATTTTTCCACATTATAATTATATAGAAGAATATCACTACTCTCTAAGGAAAAAGAGAGTTTTCCCTACGGTTTCTTGTAAGTGACTTTCTTTCATGCAAAAACAGTCGACAACCCGACTGAGTCAGTTATATAGAGGTCGAATAAACTCTGAGAGATAAAAGAAAAACTAAAGGTTGAATGCTCTGCTGAGTCAATGGCACCAGTCGAGCCAAACTGGGAAGACGAGGTTGGCGGTTTTGAATAAATGATCAAGGATAATAGAAACTAAAGTTGACGGTCTTGACAAAGCCGAACATTCTAATACAGATCGACCTTCACCTTAGGGCCAGTATTACCACGCATCGGCATTCGTTTTGACAAAAAGGCATTTATTTGAACAATCTGCATTCCCTCTAAGCTAACGTCAATCATTCTAAGCTAAATGACAGTCGTTCCAATTAAACGGCCGTTGACTCAAGTAACAACAACTTATAGAGAAGATCGGTGTCTCGTGGAGTAAGGTTCAACTTCTAGCTAATTGGCGGGATACAGCATTAGATAGAAATCGGTTAACAAAAGAAATGATGCTCTTGTTACTACGAATGATCTATTTTGCAGCTTTCCGGAGGTGCTATGATTATACAGAGCTACGTGGTCCAGGCAAATAATAAGGTGAATTCTATTTGCTAAAGGCAAAAGCTTTAAAGAGCGATCCTTCCTAGCTTTGTGGCCACACAGAAGACTTAGAAGGGTATTTTAAGCCAAGGCAGAAATAAGTTTATCTAGGGTGTAACAGAAAGGCTTACAACTTGCCATAGAAGGCCATGATTACCGCTGAGGTTGAGACTAGCTTTGGTTATAAAGAAAATATAAAACAAAATGGTAATCAACAAAAGGAGTCGTGCCAGAAACGCTAATACTAACGCCAACGGTAAGAGATTTTCCTAGGCCGCTGAAGGTACTTAAAGATGATTAAATCTGTATTTCAACCTCTTGTCTGAGATGTTTATCATCAAAGAAAAATAAGAATGATACACAGTAAGGTGGCAATTAATTACAATCTCATCCTACGGATACTATTATGACCCTAATAAAATGTATCCTCTGGCAGGTTCGAGGAAGTAGTTTTCAGTAGAGGTGATTCAGGATCCATCATTGAGGAGGCAAAAAGAGATTCTAAGCTTTAGATCTTTCATTATTCATACAATCAAACCAATGCATGGTGGTAATAGTTTACACCAAGAGAAATACCTGTTTGAATAGGCCGTATTCTCCAATAATAACTCCTGCTCCTCTCTGATCCGATTTCTATCTTTCGCCCTCGTTTGAGTGTCCCAGCACTATGTTCTTCCCTACTTTTTCCCCATCTTCCCTCCTTTATTAAAGCACTTAACCCTAATTTTTCTATCCGATCCCCCCCAAAATTCATGCAAGAGTTTGATTATAAATAAATTTTAAATTAAAAACTCCACTTTTGTGATTCGCATGCTATATATATATATATATATTATTTTTTTTTATACAATTTTAAACCGAGAATTCATTCTATAAAAATAATAATGATAATAATATATTTATTAGATTTACATCCTATAACTTGCTTCTCAAAGTTTACTTCTTTTACATAAGAAACATATTAAAATAAAGTTGGCATTCTATTTTAATTTGCATGCTATTTATTTAATTTCTTATATCTTATTTAAGATTCTAATCTATCGTTTTGATGCATAACAGGTATCAAGTTTGAAAAATAAGACAAGCAAGGACATTTATAGTGATTCAAACCAGACGAAAGCTTCGTCATCTTCTGATAATTACACAAGACATAATCGATGAATAAAACATGCAAGCATCACTCGTCGAAAACACACGCAAAGCAAGCAAGATAACTCAAACTACGTGAGTGTGTGGGATTCCCAGATAAAACCTGTCAGATGTTGCCACGGAGCTAGGACTCCCCTACCTAAACCATGCTCTTGTCGTCAACAAGACTGCAAAAGTCAAACTCATAAAACCATTAATAAGTTAGTCCCCATATAGTCGAAGCGAACGAAATAGCCGAAGTGATCAATTTAACCTATCACTGTAATTAATCAAAGTAATTATTGCATTTTATCCATTCAATCAAGTATGAAAGTATGAGACGTGACATCCTTCCCCAGTTGGAAGAGACATCGTCTCGATGTCTTATTACATCACATAAACAATAAAATCAAATAATAATGTATCATCATCTGAGTATCATAATAATTGAATATGCATGTAAATAAACATCTAATCTAATTTCCCAAATGCGGAAAAGATTTATCAATATCTGAAGTATCCTCCCAAGTGGCACTATCCACTAAATACTGGTCCCATTGGACCTTATACTGTACTATGTCTCGATTACGCAACTTAACGTTGCGCTTCTCCAAGACTCGAATGGGCTCCACTAGCACCACTCCTGGATCCTGTACCTGCAGAGCATGCCAATCAAGAATATGCAAAACATCAGGATGATATGGTTTGAGCAATTACACATGAAAAACATTATGGATTTTGGTGAGAGCTGGTGGTAATGCAAGTCGGTATGCAACTGGATTGATCACTTCAAGGATGTCGAAAGGTCCTACAAATCTTGGAGCTAGTTTGGATGCCTTGCCAAATGATATCGAACTCTTATGTGGCTTAACTTTTAAAAGCACTTTGTCACCCATGGAGAATTGCCTAAAAGTCCTGTTCTTGTCTACATAACTCTTCTGTCTATTCGAGGCTTGTTTCAATTTTTCTTTAATTAGCCTCATCTGATCTTCCATTTCTTTCAACATATCAGGTCCAACTACTATTCGGTCTTCAATCCTGTCCCAACTGATTGGAGTTCTACACCTGCGACCATAGAGAGCCTCAAAAGGTGCCATACCTAAGGATGCATGGTAGGAATTATTATAAGAAAACTCTACCAAGGGTAGATATTCCTCCCATTTGTACTGCTGGTCCATACAATACATCCTCAGAAAATCTTCTACAACCTGATTGACTCTCTCTATCTGACCATCTGTTTCAGGGTGATAAGCTGTACTAAAGTTCAACTTAGTTCCCAAAGCTGCATTAAGTGTGATCCAGAACCTAGAGGTCATGTGAGTGTCACGATCTGAAATGATTGTCTTTGGCACTCCATGTAGTCGAAAGATCTCTTGTATAAACTTCTTTGCTAACGTCAATGACCCATTCGTAAGATTTCCTGAAATGAAATGAGCCACTTTCGTTAGTTTGTCAACCACCACTAAGATGACATCATGCCAATTCTTCGACATGGGCAATCCTTGAATAAAGTCTATGCTAATCACCTGCCACTTGTACTTAGGTATGCTATGTGGATACAACAATCCTGCAGGATGGACATGTTCTGCTTTAACACGTTGACACTCTAAACATCGAGCGACAAACTCTGTCACATCCTTCTTAAGCTTAGGCCAAAAGTACAATGGCCTCAATCCTTCCATTGTCTTAGTCACACCTGGGTGTCTAGAATATGGAGCACTGTGAATTTCCTCGAGAACTAACTTCCTCAATTCACCTGAATCTGGGATGTACATTCTCCCCTGATATCTCAAAAGCCCATCGGATTCTACTACATATTCATCAAATCGATGATCTGTAGGGTCTACTTCTAAAGCTTTCTTAACGCTTTCATAGTGTTCATCTCCCTTTAAGTTCTGGATTACTTGCTGTCTCTGATTAGATCTAGAAGTCACCATGGCTGACAGATGTCATCTTCTACTAAGAGCATCTGCAACCCTGTTCTCTTTACCTTTTATGTACTCGATTCCAAAATCATATTCGCTAAGGAATTCTAACCGTCTTCTCTATCGAGCATTGAGATTAGGCTGGGTGAAGATATATTTGAGCCCTAAATGATCTGTCTTAAGCTCAAAAGGCTTACCCAGAAGATAGTGCCTCCACATTTGAAGTGCGTGAACAATGGCAGACAACTCAAGATCATGAGGTGCATAATTTAACTCATGTTGCTTCAGTTTCCTTGATTCGTATGCCACTACTTTTCCTCCCTGCATCAACACTCCTCCCACACCTTGACTAGAAGCATCTGTAGTCACTATGAAATGACCATTAGGATCAGGTATGGTTAGAATAGGTGCTGATGTGAGTCTTTCTTTCAACAACTGAAAAGCTTGTTCACATTTATCCGTCCAATCAAACTTCTTACCTTTCTTCTACAACGAGGTTATGGGTGCTGCAACTGTCGAGAATCCCTCTACAAATTTCCTGTAGTAACCTACCATCCCCATAAAGCTTCTTACCTTAGTCATAGTCTGCGGTGCGGGCCATTCCATTATTGCCTTTATCTTTTCAGGATCTACTGCTATCCCATCTGCTGAAATTACGTGGCCAAGATAGTGCACTTTACTCTGGTAGAATGTACACTTAGATAACTTACCAAAAAGATTTCTTTCTCTCAAACGCTGCAAGACTATTCTCAATTGTCTTTCATGTTCCTCTAATGACTTAGAATAAATCAGAATGTCATCAAGAAAGACCAGAACAAAATCATCAAGGCAATCACTGAATACACTATTCATCAAGTTCATGAATGTTGCCAGAGCATTAGTTAACCCGAATGGTACTACTGTGAATTCATAATGACCATATCGCGTTCTGAATGCTGTTTTAGCAATATCCTCATCCTTAATCCATAATTGATGATATCCAGATCTAAGGTCTATCTTAGAGAATACCTTTGCACCTTTCATCTGGTCGAACAATTCATCAATTCTTGGAAGCGGATATTTGTTCTTGATCGTTGCCTTGTTGAGAATTCTGTAATCAATGCACAACCTCAATGTTCCATCCTTCTTCTTAACGAAGATTACTGGTGCTCCCCAAGGTGACACACTAGGCCTGATAAACCTTTGTTTTAACAATTCCTCTAATTGTGCCTTAAGTTCAAATAGTTCTATTGTTGTCATCTTGTAAGGTGCTTTAGACTGTGGTTCTGTTCTTGGCATAAGATCTATAGAGAAATTAAATTTTCTTTTAGGCGGTAGTTCAGTCAACTCATCAGGAAAGACATCTTTAAATTCTCTAAGGATAGGGTACTGATCAAAAGATGGTTCCTGATTATCTAGATCTCTTATCTTCACTACATAGATAGAACAACCCTTCCTCTTAGCCTTTTTCAATTGCATGGCTGATATGTGTCTTAGCTTAAGGAGTGTTCGTGATCCATGAATTTCTATCAGGTTTCCAAAATCATCAAGGCATTTCACTACTTTCTCCTCGCAATCTACTAGTGACTTATGTTCTGACAACCAATTGATTCCTAGAATCACATCATACGATCCTAGAGGTGCAACATAAAGATTGGCTTGAGTTTGGAAAGTGGGAAGATCTATTTCACTACATACAAGACATGAGTCTACCCTTCTCTCTGCATTGTTACCATACTGCACCATCCATGAGTTTTCCATGTATCCCAGTTTAACAGTTAATTTAGTTACAACTTTTGGATCAACAAAACATTCTGTAGCTCCTGTATCAATTAAAATAGAAATTGGAAGGCCAAAGAGCTTACAAGACATTTGAATGGGTGTAGCTTGGAAATCTGCTTGACGATGATCCACTGCTACATGAATCTGGTGTTGAGGAGCTCTCTGTCGATTTCCATCTCTCTGATTCTCTGCTCGACAAGGACATGCACTAGCATAGTGCTCTCCTCCACATGTGTAACATCCATCTCTGGGTCCTTTGTGCCTAGCTGGATTGTCTCTCCCATTACTATTTCCATTGTTACCATTGTTACCATAACTACCTCTCTTATTGTTATTTCCACCTTGGTTTCCATTGTTCTTTTCCTGGTAGTTATTACTCTTCTTGAGATTCCTTATCTGGCGTTTGCTATTTCCTTGGTTGCCACTGTCATTCTGATACCTTTTGTTTCCATTCTTCATATCCCGATTCTTGCGGTAATTTGAAATCTGTTGTAGTTTCTATTCCTGCTTGGTAGCCTTTTCGAACACTTCATCCATGGTTAATGGATTATGCATGTCAACATCTAATCCAATCTGCAGTCTTAAGCCCAAAATGAATTTGTGAATCCTGAACCTTTCATCAAGCTGATATTGTGGAACATATTTCAATAAGTGAGAAAATTTCTCCCAATACTGAGTCACAGTCATACCTCCCTGAGTGAGGTTTTGAAATTCTGTCATTTTCTTGTTGAAATAAAGTTGTGGTAACCACCTCTTTTGGAAGAGCTCAAGAAAATGATCCCATGTGACTTCTCCTGGAAGTAGTTTCTTTTCATCTTTCTTATTGTCCCACCAAGTAGCTGCTTCCCCAGTAAGCTGATAAGATCCCCAAATAGCTTTAGTTTCGGCAGACAAATCATAGAGGTCAAAGTATTTTTCCATGTCAATGATCCAAGCTTCAGCACTGTCACCAATAGTCTTACCATCAAACCAATGCATGGTAGTAATAGTTTACACCAAGAGAAATACCTATTCGAATAGGCTGTATTCTCCAATAATAACTCCTGCTCCTCTCTGATCCGATTTCTATCTTTCGCCCCCGTCTGAGTGTCCCAGCACTGTGTTCTTCCCTACTTTTTCCACATCTCCCCTCCTTTATTAAAGCACTTAACCCTAATTTTTCTATCAGATCCCCCCCAAAATTCATGCAACAGTTTGATTATAAATAAATTTTAAATTAAAAACTCCACTTCTGTGATTCGCATGCATGTGCATGCTCGCATATTTAATATAAAACAAAGAAATTATGCTTTTTGTGCTTATAATTATCTATATATTTATTGGTTTAAATTTTTGCATGAACTTATATACATATATATATAATTTTTTTTTTATACAATTTTAAACCGAGAATTCATTCTATAAAAATAATAATGATAATAATATATTTATTAGATTTACATCCTATAACTTGCTTCTCAAAGTTTACTTCTTTTACATAAGAAACATATTAAAATAAAGTTGGCATTGTATTTTAATTTGCATGCTATTTATTTAATTTCTTATATCTTATTTAAGATTCTAATCTATCATTTTGATGCATAACAGGTATCAAGTTCAAAAAATAAGACAAGCAAGGACATTTATAGTGATTCCAACCAGATGAAAGCTTCGTCATCTTCCGATAATTACACAAGACATAATCGATGAATAAAACATGCAAGCATCACTCGTCTAAAACACACGCAAAGCAAGCAAGATAACTCAAACTATGTGAGTGTGTGGGATTCCTAGATAAAACTTGTCAAATGTTGCCATGGAGCTAGGACTCCCCTACCTGAACCATGCTCTTGTCGTCGACAAGACTGCAAAAGTCAAAGTCATAAAACCATTAATAAGTTAGTCCCCATATAGCCGAAGTGAACGAAATAGCCAAAGCAATCAATTTAACCTATCACTGTAATTAATCAAAGTAATTATTGCATTTTATCCATTCAATCAAGTACAAAAGTATGAGACGTGACATAAAGAGCAGGCGCCCAAGTCCAAGGCCCTACTTTTTGTCAAGATCTGGAAACAAGGTCTATAACCTGTATTTGTTGTATCAGAGATTTTCCCGTTGCAAAACTTTGAGGACTAATGAGTGAGCGCCCAAGTCCATGTAGCTATTTCTTTCATTGATCTACAATTCTGACACTCTATTGTACCCTCCTGCAACTCCACTTTGTCTGCAACTCCAACCTATAACCTGCAATCATGAAAACTTTGGGAGGGGGTTGTGGTGTTTAGAGGCTTGCCTCAGTCAAGCCTCGGAGAGACATTCAAGCCTTTCGAACACCATTGTCAAATAGAGAGTGCGTGCCTAGGGAGGCAGAGGCAAAAACCAAATGATAAATGTTCAATAATCACAATAGATGTCACCTTGTAGTGAAGATCTCATGGGAGGAAGAAGCTCTTCATTCCATGAGGAGATGGATGCTCAAATCTGCAAACACAAACACATAGACAACACAAATCTACTCTTGCAACACAATGAAAGCCTTGAATCACCTTTAGGATGCAAAAAGTTCACAATCACAATCTAGTTTACAAATGAATGCCTAAGCATGCTTTTATATGCAACTACAAACATTCTTGCCAAGATTTCGTAAATTCAAATTTACCGTGTCAGCCTAGGGACCAAATAACGGTCATAAATCGATAATTCAAATTTGGGCCTGACCCAAAATAGGGCAGGACTAGGGCATGGGCATCCAAGTCCTCCCCCCTATTTTGGACAGGGTTGAGTTCAAGGGGTCCCCCTAGGCCCCATTTGTCTTGATACCCAGGGTTCATTCCATCGGGATGCTGAATTATGAAGTAATATGTCCTAAATGCAGCTAAGAGACCTGGGAACTAAACCTTTTGAGGGAAAAGCCCCCAAGGGGATATTTTCTGACATTACAATCACCCTTAATAGCATTTTGTGGATTGTGTCTAGATGTTTGATCTATTTTAGCTTTTGGTATTATCCCATCTCCGGGGTCATATGCCTATCTTAGTAGGATATATCATTTCTCTTTGTCAAGCTATCTTAGTGAAGCCTCAAATCAATTTTTATTTTTGCCCATAATGCTCTTCATTTGTGTAATAATGTTGGCCAAGGTATTGGTAATGAAGTTGCCAAAGACATGGTGATATAGTTGAATTTTTGAGACAATATTTCTCATTGGCCCGATCAAATCAAAGAACACTTTTTCTGCCTTTTTTCCACTATTCTTTTATGAGCTAAGTAATTTCAAATTTAATTGCTGTCATTTGCAATGCATTTCTATTGCATTTCTATCTAAAACGTTTGATCCATTGTTGGATTGTTGTCACCTTTACAGACATAAAAATGTACCTGTTCTAATATTTTGAACTTATGACAAGTCAAAGTGGGTTGTGCTCATTTAGTAGCTGGTTGAAATTTAATTTGAATGTATTACTTCTTGATGTTCCCCTTGACTCATTATCATTTTTGTTTATCATCTTTCTTTTTGGCTAGCAACAAACATGTGATGCATCTATTGTGATGTCCTATGGATGGTGACTTTTTCCAAATTATTTTCAAACTATTTTAAGTTCTAGGTGTACACCTTGTGGAGACTTATGGTATATTTCTATGCTTAATTTTTTTTCCAAGGCTATAGTGAGCTAATAAATGCAATTATTCCAAAGGTAGTGGAAATAATTTTGGAACAATTATCTAAGTTCTCTCTTAATATTCAGATTTGGGTAATTTTTGATTTTACAGATTTTTAATAGCCTTGTTTGATGAGTCTTGGAAATTGGTTTCAATTTACAGGGTAAAGCTTCCATCTGGAGTTAAGAAGATTGTGCCAAGTAGTTGCAGAGCCATGATTGGTCAGGTTATTGGTGGTGGAAGGATAGAAAAGCCAATGCTCAAAGTTGGCAATGCATATCACAAATATAGGGTCAAAAGAAACTGTTGGCCCAAGGTTCATGGTGTGACAATGGATCCTGTTGAGCATCCTCATGGTGGTGGTAATCATCAACATATTGGGCATGCCAGTACTATGCATCATATAGAGAAGGCTTAGCATGTACATGTACTTAATCATAATTAAACAATTATAGAGCTCTGATTATTTAAAAATATCATCTTTTAGTTTCTTTTTTCTTAAGGTTGCTTTGTGTCAACAATTTATGGGGACTAGGTTGTAAACCATGTTTCCTATTATTGTTTCTTATCATTAGTGGTTTACTCTTAATTCAAAATTTTGGAAAAGACTTCAAACTAGGTTATAATCCTTGTTTCCTTGTATTGTTTGAGGCTTATTTTAGGTTGCCATATTAATTGACTTTGTTATTTTTTATTCTTTCTTGAGTGCTTGTTATTTGCTTTCAGATCATAGAAATGGAAAAAAGATTGATGATTTCTTAGTATTATAAACTATAAACTTTCTATTATAAAAAAGTAGTAATCATCATGCTAAAAGGACATTTTAGTTAGACGATCATTAGGGAGATAAGCATCCAAAAGGGTGACTTCCATATCATAGAAAAAAACTAGAAACCCTAGATTGATCTGCAAGCTCATCACTTGGGCATTTTAAGCCAAGCTGAACCACCTAAGATGATCCCAATTAAGAAAAATCAAACCCCATTTTAACAACAGAACATATTAAATACTCTTCAGAACACACCAGCACTAGTATTAAGAAACCAATACTTCAACACAATAATGACTATTCAGGGGACTAAACTATAATAGGGCTGGTAGAAACTGAAATGGGTATTAAGCAATATAAGATTATTTGTTGTTTTCTTTTTAAAAAGTTTGCAAGGTTGAGGTAGTTCTTCTACAATTAGGTGAAACCCTGATCCTTCACAACTGAGCTTTGAAACCTTGATCCCTAATAAGAGTAGGGTATTGTTTGAGTATTAATAGTCAACATATTGAATTAGATTTCGGTGTCTGTATTTATAGCATCTGGAAAATGGGCATAACTGAAACAGAGTACCAAACACAACAAAAAATTATAGTTTAAAAAATGCATGAATACCAAACCTGCTAGCAAGGTTCCTTGGTGATTGAATGCAATGCATCTGGCCATGCCCTTCTCTAGAAACTCTTCTATCACTTCTAGGAAATCCCCCTAGAATGGGTCTGCCCAATACAAAATTTAACAAAATACAATAAAATTAACATCTTCAAGAGATTGTGTTCCAATTCATCAATGCAAAAAGAGGGACATCAATGAGCCTTACCTATTTTTGAGCACGAATTTAACCCCTATACAACGTGTCCAATGCATAAACAATGTCTTGAGCATAGAGGTGGTCAGGTTTCTTTTGTTTGAATTATTTTTCATGGAAAAAATTTCCCTCTTTCCAATTCAAAATATATTTTTTTAATTTCCCTCTCTTTCTAATTTTTACTTATGTGACTAATTATTTAGTCATTTATAGCTGTGTTTTTTACCCACCATCAAATTAGTCATTTATAGCTGTGTTGCAAAACATGACTAGAATTTAATCATTTTTAGTTGTCATGACTAAAAGTTTTAGTCATGTAGTCATTAATTTGCCAAAATTCTACTAGTGGATGGATAACAACCTGCCAAAGATTCCTTGGATTATAGAGGGGGACTTTAATATGACAAAGCTCAGTGAAGATAAAAAAAGGGGGTCTCAAATGGGGCTGGAAAGGTAATGAATCCTTCTTTTGGTATAAATTCAAAAAAACATATAATCTTTTTGACCCATTAGAAGGAAATAAGAATGAAAGCAAGGGCATTTGGTATACATGGTGCAATAGCCAAGAAGGTAAAAATAGAATATATTCAAGGCTTGATAGGTTTTATTCAAGTGAAGATAACTTTTATTTTCTAAGTAAAAAGGATGCTAACTGTGTAGAGGTTATTCCATCCACTCTTTCAGACCACCATCCAATTGAGGCACATATTAGATGGAAGGACTAGCAATCAAAAGTAAGGAATAGAAAAGAGAACATTTTAAAACTAAATTGTAATCTACTTCAAGACACTGACTGCTCAGAAGGAATCATTACCTTGAGAAGGATTAAAAATTTTTACATACTAATTCATCAAGGAGCCAATACTGGAATGCCCTAATAAAAAAACTGCAAACTGTTGTTTCAAACTGTAGGAAAAAAACATGCAAAAGATAACAGAAGAGAGGAAGGGCTATTACAAGAAATATTTTTGAAATGTGAAAATGAATTGCAAATGCATCCAAAATATGTAAATGCATTTAAGGAGTTAGGGGAAGTAAAACATATTTTAAGAAATTTTCAGACTGTCAAAAGTCAGGAGGCTAGAGTCAGGGCAAAATTGAACTGGTGAATAGAAGGTGACAAAGGAACCAAATATTTCTTTAATTTATTGAAAGCTAAAAATGCTAAAGAGGATATTGGACATGTTGTAGAAGATAATGTATGTTATAAAAGTAATGAGGAAATTAAGGAAATATTTAGATCTTTTTATTAGAAACCATTTGCAGCTGAAGATGGATCTAAGGAATACAAAGAGGCACAAAATTTCTGCAAAATCATATGCCCCAAAAAAATCATAGATGATATGTGTGTCAGGCTAAGAAAATAAATTACCAAGGAAGAAATTTCCAAGGCAATAAAAACAATGAAAAATGGTAAGTAACCTGGCATTGCCAGAATTCCTATGGAATTCTACAAAGCCAATGAAGAGTGGATAGTAGATGACCTGTTAGAAGTATATAAAGAGGCTATTTCTAAAGGCACCTTAGGAGAAGAAATAAATAAAGGAATGATCAAACTCTTGCCAAAAGAAGGAAACAAGACAAACATCAGAAATTGGAGACCTATTACTCTATTGAATATGTCCTATAAGATTATAGCCAAAGTCTTAGCTATGAGGCTTATTGACATCCTACTAGTTATTATCAATCCTACACAGATAAGCTTTATAAAAGGGAGATACATTTTGGACAACTTGATTACAAGTTGGGAAGTGCTAGACTGGGCAAAGAAAAGTGGTCAAAATGCAGGAAGCTTACTATTAGACTTTGAAAAAGCATATGATATAATTGAATGGTCTTTTGTATCCATGATGCTAGAAGTTTTAGGCTTTTCAGAGGAATATTTTAATATGGTTAGAATGTTATTCATGGATGCCACTACTATACAGATTGACATTAATGGATCACTTTCTAACCCCTTTAATTTGGAAAGGTCTATAAGGCAGGGATGCCCTCTTGCCCCTGCATTATTTATCATTACTTCTAAAGCACTATTTTATATCTTGAGAACCAAATTGATAATGGAGGAGCTTAAAGAGATAAAACTTCCTATTCATGATTCACTGCTAAATGTACAGTTTGCAAATGACACAAAATTATTTCCCATTTTGGAAGAGGAGAATTTACTAAACTTTGAGAAAAGACTGATGATTTTTTGTAAGGCTGCAGGGGCTAAAGTTTCTCATGCAAAATGTGTCATGTTAAGTTGGAGTGACTGTCCTCCCTTATGGCTGGATGTTAATCACTGGCAGCGGGGGGATTCTAATAGGTTAGTGAGATTTCTTGCAATCCCCTTTTCTGTTAATCCCTCCTTGAAGGAAATGTGGGACTGGATACATAACAAAATTAGTAAGAAGCTTAATATGTGGGACAAGCAATACTTGACAATGGTAGGAAGGCTACAAGTGTCAAAAAATTCTAGCTACTTATCCCATTTACTATGCTTCCTCTTGGTTGTTTGGGAGTTATCAAGTCAATATCATACAAAAAAGGATTAGAGAATTTCTGTGGTTGGATGGTAAGGGCAATAAAAAAAAGACATGTCGTAGCATGGGAATGGTGTTGCCAGAATAAGAAATTGGGTGGACTAGGGTTAAAAGATCTAAAAATCCAGGGTGCCACTCTTGTGGCAAAGTGGATTGTTAGAGCCCTTGAAGGAACTGCACCTTGGAAAGTTTTAATTTGTAACAATTTGAGAAAAGCAGTACCTTTGAAAGCAAAAGACTGATTAGGCCTAGGTCTGTATGACATGATCTGCCATGTTCGCCTCAATTTGGAAAGCCTGGTAAATCATCAAACCCTTCATTGAGAATAGAGGGGACATTAACTACAGTAAGAAGGTGATTTATATATCTAGATCCATATGGTGGAATCTAAAATACAATGACAAGCCACTAGCCCTGCTATAGGTATGCTTAGCTAAAAAGTGGTTTAAACTGGGAATTGCTTCATTTGAAAATATTATATACAATAATTCTTTGAAAAGTTGGCACCATATAAGGTCGGAGTATAGCATTCCGGAGACACAAAAGAGGACATATGCAATACTAAACAAAGCTTTGCAAGGTTATATGCAACAGAGCCTGAACCTTAAGAAAGACTTGACTGGAAGGAAATTAGATGGAAAGATGGTACAGTTTTTGAAAAAATAATTCCGAAGAAGTTATATTATCTGTTGATTGAAAATCATGAAGTTTTTGCACACATTAACTATGTATGGAATGTCAAACTTGAGTCCAAAGAGCTTTCTAAAACAATGTCTATTCTCTGGTCTAATTTCATTGAGCCAAACTAAAGATGTTTTAGGTGGCTACTATTATTAAAAAGGCTGGCAATAGGGTCAGATAAAAACATGTGTCTTTACTGTAATCTGCCTGAAAACTATGAACATCTTTTTTTTTACTATGTGTTTGCCAAACAAATTTGGAGTCTCTTTTTAAGGTCATTAAAAGGAGCTTTTTCTAAGTTGTCTGTTACCAAAATTAATGTTCTATGTGGATATGTTAGTAATGTTGATCAAAATGCTAATCTATTTTGGTTTTTGTCAACTATTGAGGTTTTGTGGTCTTTGTGGAAGGCAAGGAATGAAAGTGTGTATCAAGGAAGGGAAAGAATGCATACTGGGTCCTTTATAAGACTCACAACTAGTTTGATTTGTGAATAGGCCACAACAATGCTAAAAATCCCCACAAAAAGATTCATGAAGCTCTTGGATGAAGGAGAAGCAATAGTATACAGGGCGGACATAAAGAGAGCAGAATTTTGGCCCCATGAATACAGAAAGGTGGATCCAAGCTTCCACAAGGAATATATGAAAGAGAATAACAGGTACAGTAAACAAAGTGTAGCTGAAGACAAAACAGATGATGAGATGGGTGCTATGGAATATGTATGCCAAAACTTTGACATTGAAAGAAATGAACTTAGAGTTTCACCAAAGATTGGAAATTTTAAGGAATGGGATTCATTTGTTAGAAGTGATAACATCAACCAAGCCAATCAAATGATAGGTTTGAACCAAAATCAAAGCAATATGGTAGATGTGGACAGTTCTAAACAGTGCAAGGAAATTTGAACAGGGAAGCAAAAGTGGATGCCAATGAATTATGAGACTAGAAAAGATAAGATTTAAAAATACTAATGTGTAATCTATTGTAAATCTGCTCTTTAACTTGCAACTCTATAAATAGGTACATGATATAAGATGTTTTTGGGTGAGCGAGTGGCTCCCTTAGCCGCCTAATGTATCTTTTCTTATTAGTAATATATATGCAAGTTAAAAAAAATACTTTCCTTATACTAATTTAAGTTAATTAAAGTAATGCACACACTTATACAAATTTCAACTTATAAATTAATTCATAACTACTAAAATGACGATGTAATATTAATTATGCACTAGGTTGATATCTCTGGACATCTTTTAGATAGATGTATTTAAGATATCTATACTAATTTTAATACCAAAGGCATAATTATATGTAGTAAGGGGTAGAATGTAATAAGAGAGTCTTCATTAAAATCTTTAACATAAATTCAATAAATACGTTAAATTGATAATTTCTAATTAAATATCATATTTAAATACTTTATATATTAATTATATAATGTTATTGAAGTTTATATATATGAATAATATATTACATTAATTATATTATATTGATTTTGTGGTGTGTTTTAGATCTATATCAGTTGTATACCATTTAGTTGAGCCTTATGAGGACTTTTTTGAAAAACTAAGGATTAAGCTTTTCAAATATATATTTTTAAAAGAAGTTAAGGGTTGCAAAAGATTTAAAATATTTATGGAGGTTCTTATCATGTGACCATGAGGGATTAGCTTATGTATAGTTTTAGGGGTTTATAGATGGTTTTCCAAAATTGTTATACGTGACATTCTAGGTTTTTTTACATTGATTTTCCACTAATTACATCCTTAGGGTTGATTAATGCTTTAAATATGGTTCTTGTTCAACTTTCTACAACCTTGGAATTAGGAAAAGCATTGCACAAATGAGTGAGGAAACTTGTCCCCAAAGTTTAAGACAGGGTAATGACCATGATAGCTATGCGCAAAATGTAGATGTTAGATTAACCATTGATGTTATTGATTTTGTATGGTAGTGGTATGAGAATTATAGTTTGATTGCTTACTACGTTGTCCACATCCCATCAAAGCAATCTCTTACAACTTGGGTTAAGCACACTTGGAAGCCTCATGGCATTAAGATTGGAGACATTCAAAACCTTACTAAAGGTTTCTCTTTTCATTCAAGAAATTAGAACAAAGTGCATGAAGTCCTAAATAGTTGTAGTTGCTAGTTTATGTGCAACACCCTTTTGGTGCTATATTTCTTGAAGTCCCCATCTAGGTTGAGCTCCTAGAGTTGTCCATTCACTTTTATACATTTTTGGAGCAAATCATCCATGCAATAGGATGCTTTATTTGTCAAAATCCAAAAATTTATCTACTTATCTCCATAGATAGGTCTACGTGGAAGTGGACCTCACCACTAAGCTAAAGGAATTGCTCAAGATTCAAGTTGGCTTCCTTCACTTTATGTAGAAGGAGACTTATATTAACTAGCCTAAAACCTATTTCATATTTCAAGCTCTTATCCATAAGACAAGAGGCTACCCTTTTATGTTGTAGCTTGCCTTTATGATGTAACCGAACTTCACAACATAAAATTCAACTCTATTATTACAAAAAGGATACCCATAAAACTCAGAACTATTTTTTTCAAATTTCCTCTCATTCCTTCCCATTCTGCTACAACTAAAGATAAACATCCAATTTATACAAAAACAAAAATTACCATTTTTGGTAGATTTTCACAACTTTCTAAAATTGCCATTTTTGGTAACTTCGCATGCTTATCCCTATGACCATGAAAGTTTCCAAATATTTGAAACTTATTAAAAAATGACTAATCGTCAACTTTCTAATCTAATTGCAAGTAAATCTAGGAAAATATTTAGAAAAAACAACTTAGAAAATCTAAAAAAAAACATTAAAACCTCATTTTGAGGCCCTAGATGATCGAATAAGGTCCCAAAAAAGTGTCAAAATGGCAACCTCCTGAATTTACCAATTCGGTGGGTTTTTTATTAAACTCTTCAAGACGCATCTGCCCACCAAATATCAGCTCCAACGGACCTCCGGGTCAAAAGTTATGACCTTCGGAAGTTCCTGCATCACTTTAAGCTAGCCTATGGAACTCCTACACTAGTTGCTAAGGAAAAACAACCTTTGTCAAAATTGAAACCCATCAAACCTAGTGAACCAACACCTAGTGTCTGATGCAGCCGAACTTTACAACATAATATTCAACACCATTATTATTGAAAAAAACTCAGAAATTTAAAAATATTTTCGAATCCTCCTTCTCATTCCATTCCATTCTGCGACAACTGAAAATAAATACCAAATTTATACAAAAAATGAAAATTACCAATTTTGGCATATTTTAGCAACTTTCTAAAATTGCCATTTTTTATAACTTCGTATCCTTATCTGTATGACCATGAAAATTTCCAATTATTTGAAACTAACTAAAAGATGACTAATCGTCAACTTTCTAATCTAATTGCATGTAAAACTTGAAAACTAATTAGAAAAAACAACTTGAAAATTCCTGAAAAAACATTAAAACCTCATTTTGAGGCCCCAGATGATCAGATAAGGTCCTGAAAATGTGTCAAAACGGTGACCTACCGAATTTACCAATTTAGTGGGATTTTTAATAAACTCTTCAAGACGCATTTGTCCACCAAATTTTAGCTCCAACGGACCCCTGGGTCAAAAGTTATGACCTCTGGAAGTTTCTGCATCAGTGTCAAAACCCATAAACATGTCTATTGGGATTAGGTGGCATACACCTTGCAATTCCTAATATTCACTTTATTTACTATTTTATATTATTTATACATGCCTACATAGAAAAGGGCATCTCACTCAAGGTGGCACTTTATGCCACATGTAATTTGTAATATAGCATCATGTAAGATGTGTAAGAGCATCTATGACATTATAAAATATGTAAGAGATTCTATGATACATATATGAACATGTAAGAGGGAGTTACAAGGTGAACTAAAAAAGTCATGAATACTTTTGACCAACTTTTGATGTGTAAGAATGATGTGTCATAGAGTATCTTTTCAAAGGAGGAATGAGTCTAAAGTAGAGCTCTTAGGATCTTGAAGAGTAAAAACTTGGTTGAGGAGTTAGTTGACTTATGTCAACATTGTATATATGGAAAGAAAAACCATTTTTAGTTTTACTTGAGCTCTGCTAGATCTATGGGGATTTTGAATTTGATTCATATTGATGTGTATGGTCTTGTTAAGGTACCTTCACTTGCAAAATCTAGGTAAATTATGTTTCTTTAATTGATGATTTCTCTAGGAAGACATAGGTTTATATTCTTAGGCATAAATCTAGGGTCTTCTATTGGTTTAAAGAGTTTGCCACTCTTTTTGAGAACCATTGAGTCTAAAATGTTAGCAAGAAATATCTTCAAGTATGGGTCATCACATCAAAATCATTCATCATACCCTTCAAAGTATTAAAAGTAAAATAACTTTTCAAAGGGTAATGACATGAAGGAAAATATTCATAAAGTTTCTAATTCTTCTACATTTCCTTCATTCAAATCAAATGCTCCTAGAAAGTTCACTAAGATTCAAGAATCCATGGATGGTGTTCTTAAAAATTTATTGAGATCTAACTTAGCCACTCTCCCTTCCTTTCGTCTATTGGATCCCAACAAACTACTTCCTAGAACATACAATGACCAAACATTTTACAATTTCCACCAAATTAAACTAGGACATTACACTAAATCATGCATGGTCTTAGACACAAAGTGTGAGACCTTGCTGATAACAATAGATCAATGTTGAAGGTATCAATGATAATGAAAATCCTTCAGTGGCACCTAGAAATAGTTGATTGGAAGTTTATACAAATCCTTTTCTGGATCATACAAATATTGATGAGGTAAATGATGATATACATAGAGCTGATGTAGAACATGAAGATATATCACATGAACATGCTTTTGTGGGAGTTGTTGAAACTAATGCTAAATATTCCTCTCCTCCTACTTCTCCATTGATTACATTTTTTGATTAGGAGATCCCACAAAATAATTATCATGGTCCATTATGCATACTAGGTAGTTTGAAATGCACATCACCAATGGGTGAAAGTTCAAAGAGGTGTTTCACTTTCACAAAGGAAATGACCAACACTAATATAACTTTTTAACTTGAATCATCAGAAAGTGACATATATGTTTTAAATTTTGAAATGATGTAAACTAATGAAATATAGATTTATTAGTGTATTTTATGTTTTTATTATTAAAAAAAAATGGATGTATTTTTTTGTAAAATTGACATTATAATTTAGTTGATAAAATGTTGAAAAATGAGGTTAAGCAGGACACCACTTTTTATATAGTAAATTTTCTTTTTTTCCTTCAATTTTCTTTTTACATTTATAACTTGAAACTTTAGTGCATGAATTGGTTTTTTTCCCTATTTTGATAAATACATATTTTTAAATAAATCTTGAAAAAGTGGGTGCTACTACAATAGTGTGTCCCACTTATGGGAGATCCTGATTTTTGTCTGAAATCACATATTTTTTAGAAAAAATACTGATTTAATCCTTGAGGGGTTCCATCTAAAGGGGTTTAATTGAAGGGGGTTAGATAAAACCCCCTTAGATCAAACCCCCTTGGAAATAACCCCCTAGTCTTAAATCAAACCCTTGGTGGAGTCTCCTCCGCACCTATTAAAATGATGACAAAAAACCAATTTTGCTTCACCTTTTGGGGGATCAAATGAAGTCATTTAGAAATTCTATTTTGTAAATATGTAGCCCTTAGTATAAGCTTTCCAAAATGTATGATTTTAAATTATTTCATTTGATTATTATATTTATTTTCTATTTTCTAGTGAACATAGGTTTTTCACTGAACATGGTCTCTATTCCACACATGCGGAAAAAAAAAAAAATAGAGAAAAAAATTCTAAAAAATATTTGGGCACTAGGTATTGATGCCCTTTTTTTTTTAAAAAAGAATAATTTAATTTGGATACATACATAAAAACTTATGTTGTATGGTATAAACCTATGTTTGAATTATAATTGTTGGAGTTGTCTCACGCCATAAAAAAATTCATGCATTGTTACAATATTTAAAGAAAATTTAAAACAAATCTTCAACGTGAGAAGCCCCACTTACTCCAATTCAAAAATAAGATATAAAATGCCAATGTTGTGGAATCCGCGACCAAAGAATGTGCTTGAGGGGGCCTCTTATTGCCTCTACCAGGATAAATGCCTCTGCAGGGATAAACAAATCGATGAACTTACTGCAAATTTAGAATGTGCTTAAAGTTTTACACAAACATTTCCACCATTCATTGTGATTGCATTCCTTGAGAAAATTTGCACTCTCCATTGTTGCGTTGTGGTTTCCTCCATTTCAATGATATTTCCTAGACATTGTAGTTGCTACACATTTTTTATGGTAGAGAAGACGTCCTGCAATTCCTAGATATACAATGTGCCAGATATCTATGCTGTTGTGAATAAAGACTCTGCCAGGATAAACCTTCAATCCATCCTCAGTGATCTCTGACCCAATGACTAACATCAAATCTTCAATGAAATCACAATCAGATCTTCCATGAAATCGATAATGGTCTTCGACCAAGAATTGAAATATGAGTCTATGAACTCAATGAATAAAGGTGTGGGCCAACCAAATTCAGGTCTACCAACACAGCCTCAAGATAATCTCAAAAAACTTCTGATGAAAACTCTTCAATGGAAGGAGGGTAGAATGGGAGGCTCTGATACCATGTTGGTGGAGACCACCGAACCCAGAATCACCATTTACAAATTATATCACCTTCACAATGTAGAGAAGCACGAGGCTATTTCACCAAAATAATGAAAAATGTATTGAGATGCACAATAATATTTTACAATGTATAATATATAGGTGTGCTCGAGAGCCGATAGGTAAAAACTACCCGAACGGTCAATGCAACTAATTATCTAATAAATGCATCATTTAATATTTGTGTTGGATGCCTAAGTAAACTTAAGCATGGGTAAATGGTAAAAACTCATTTACTCCAACCATAATTAATCTCACTTCAAAAAATAATTAAAAAATATGCAACAAAAAATTATGAAAAAATATCTGCGCACTAGATATTGATGTTACAAATCTATGTTTAAAAATTTATAATTTCATCCTTTCTATAAAAAAAGTTATGTTTTTTATTATATAAGGTGGCTAAAATAAGGGGCTGAACCCTTACATTACAGCAAAAAGAAACCCCAGAGGCAACAGAACAAAAGAGCCTCGAAACAGTTACAGCATATCCCACTTAACCAACATAAACAACATAGACAGCATAACCAGTCTAAAGACAATAGATATAAAGTAGCAGAGAATAAACAACATAACAGTAAACAGAACTAAGGAGAAACATTCTCCCATCTTTTAGCCATAAATTCAATAAATTCATCCAACTTTTTGAAATTCTCCTCTTTTTCATCAGCAGCAGTAGTCCCAAGATCTTGCAACACAGAAAGTTAAGAAACACTGTATGTCTGAGCACATTGCTTATTAACTGCTCCAGCTTCTCCACATGACCCCTCAGGACAACAATGTCAGCCTATGGCCATCACCTTCCTCATTCTCATCACCAGCTTCCTCCACAATCATCCTCCCCCCATCGTCAGCATTATCCTCAGAGTCATCGACATCACCTCCCGAAACATCAGTCAGTTTATTCACATTCTTGCCCTCAGCATCTTCAGAGATTAAAAAAAAGGATATGTTGTATGGTATAAACGTCACTTTTTAAAAATATTGTTAACTATAAAAAATAAGTTATTAAAAGTTACATAAAAAATCACAAATTATTTCTTAAAATTTTAAAAATATATATTTAGAATCTACACACGAAATACCAAAAATCACTAGTTCACATCATCTTCAAATTCTTAATGGTTTAGTTCCTATAGGTGTTAGAAAGTGAAAATTTAGTTTAAAATGTTGATTTCAATGTCCCACTTTGGCCAAGAAGTGGGACATAGTATTTTGGGATCACCTAAGTTGCATGTACTAAAACCACAACTATTTTGATGGAATACTAATTTTTGTCTTAACTATTTATAGAAAATGATTATATCATCTCGACATAGAATATCTCCTCTAGTGCATCATATTTTTTTTAAAATTAAAAATAAAATTTAGTATTTTTTTTTGAGAAAACAATCAACCTTGTATTTTTGTGTTGATGACCTACCTTTAGTAAAAATAAAAAAGAAAATATAAATACAAATTAAAATATTAAAAAAATTATTTTTGAAAACTACACCTATAGATTTTTTATTTTATTTTGATGGGTAAAAGGCCAGAGCCATTAATATATTAAATCAGTAAAGTTTCAAAAGTACAACTCTATTCAGTGCGGGCACCAGTAGGAAAGAACAGAGTGAAGAAAACCTCCGGTCTAGCCCGGGACTTATGCAATCTAGTACATAATGTTTATTTACATATCTTGTGCAGGACAATGCCCAATAAGGATAAATCCTTTCTTACAATATTTCTGAGATACAAATACAGTCCTTGCCCTTATCATGGGCCATTCTTCTGTTATATCCTTGTTGTTTGTCTTTTTGGTCCTTCGACCCATGTGATGCCTTCCAGGGCATCTATCATTAGATCAACTATCTTTTATTAATGTGGGAGAGCTTCTTCTATTTTGTTCAATTTAGTGTACCTGCATTACCTAAAAACACAAGGACACCCTTCCAAATCTTTTTCTAATGTTAGCTATACAATAAAAAAAGTAAATATTTATTCATTTTCCTACATAAACTTGTTAGAGTTCTTCAATCTGCCTGAAAGGATTGAATCATTATTAGAATACTCACAATTTCCATGCTTATCAGAAGTGTCAACATATACTTATCTCAATGATAATATCGAATCAGGCTGAGAGGGGGAGATCCCCAGATTGTTACCTGAGCAAATATTTATACAAACACACACACACACACACACACACACACACACACACACACACACACACACACACATATATATACATGTATAAATACATACATATATATCTATATGTGTGTATATGTGTGTGACCAAAATAACTCTATTAAATAATAATATTACTCCATGTAAGTTTCAACTAGAACTGAATCACTCAATCTCGTCATAGAGAATATATTGCATGTCAAATCATACCAATTGTTGAGCTCTAATGAGCTGACATGAGAGTGAAGTAGGCCAAAGATATACTCGAGACCTCATTATTACATTTTAAGTTTCCTACCAACTCACATGTAAATTCTAAAGCTCTAGTTATTTCAAACCCTCTTTACCGAGACAATCTGCTTCAATCAGAACATCATTATAATTCATTTAAGGAAATCTAATCATACCTCTATCTTATCCTACTTGGGTACTAAGCCCAACATAGGAATGAGGATCGTCGTGCAAGATTTGAATAATAAAATGCATATTGAGATGTATCGAAATCGCTTAAACACTGTATCTATATATATACATACATATATATATATATATAGATATTTATATAAGAGAATAGATAGGTGGCACCTTTGAAGCGTGTTATCAGGGGAGGAATTTGAGCTCAATAAGACATGATTAATACTACGTACTCCACTTAATGCTATTCACTGGATGAAGCTAATCAAGAAAGTTCTCATTTTATAGGATACAACACTCAAGTTTCCTCTTCCACCATTTATGATGCCATTTCAATTTTCAGTTATCTTTACAGTGGAAGCCATTAATTGCGAAGGGATGGAGACCCCTGTGAGGTTGGTTAGTTCCAAATGCCAAATGGCATTTCTTGGACCTGTAACTTTGCTTCGTTTACAGTGTATGCTACACCGATCTGATGAACTGATGGTTGGAGCCATTAGAATGATTGTTGGAAGAAAGTTTATGGGGGAGGCTGAAAGGTATCGAGTTGATACCGACATCACTTCTAGGGTGCTAGAAATATTTCTAGAGATGGAGATTGACAAAGGAACGATAGAGCAGATGATGAGGGGATTGTTTTATCCTGAACACTTGGGGGTTTGGAGGTAACCCTGGAAGCTGCAAGTATAGGCGTTGGAATACCGTGACCGAGGGATATGACCTCTTTAGATGATCCTGATGCTATTATGAAGCTTTATCCTTTTATTTTGGATCTCAAAGGGCTAGACCTCATGATGGTCAAAGAGAAGGCACTGATTGCAGTAGGATTCATCCAAAGAGTCCTAGGTCTGGTAGTGGAAGATGGGTTTGAATGGGTAGCAACTTTTAACCTTCAATTACTAGAATATGACCAAGAATAAATCAAAGAAAAAGCCTAAATTTTGTTATCTTAATGTAAGTTAGTGTGCAGTAGGCTTATTACAAGCTTCACAATAGCTACCTTTTGAATATAGAATCAAAAAGTAATCCCTGTGTGGTCAAGAAAATATACTCAATGTAGATATTATGAATAGACCCTATGAGGTCCCATAATCTAACTCTACTGTAAGCAAATTCTGATAGACATTTATAATAAATATAGATAGTTACTTAAATCCTAAATTATGAGAGAATTTAATGGTTTGGATTGAATCTATGACACTGGATAAAGGTACAGACCTTATTGGCATAAGGAGAGGAATATATATATAAGAAAAATTTAAGTAAAAATGTTTATATATAGAGAGATAAAATTAATCAGATCTTCTCCAATGTTTCAGATAGGATTTAAGATTGCTTCATTAGAACTATATTTAGTAGAAAGGCAAATGCCATTAGCACCTTTTTTAGCCAGGGACTCAGCTTTACTATTACCTTCTCTGAAGATGTGATTAAATGTGCACTTTCTAAAAGAAGTAGTGATGTCAAGGGCATTAGCCAGTAGGGAATTTAGTCTCCAGTTAGGCATGCTCCCCTTTCATAAGGCGTTAATAATAATCGTAGAATCTCCTTCAACCACTAATTTTTCAATTTTCATAGCTTTACAAATTCTCAGTCCTTCAATCAGAGCAGTTAATTCTGCTGTGTTATTTGTTGGTTCTCCTAGAGGTTTGGCTAAAGTTGCAATTTCTCTCATTTCTGAATCATGGATTACACAGCCTATACCTGCAACTCCTGGGTTACCCCTAGAAGCCCCATCAAAATTTAGCTTGAACCAACCTTTTTTAGGAGGTTGCCACTTACATTCATGTCTCTTATTGGTGGTATTGTGGTTACCTGGTCCCACATAGGAAGGCAATTTTAATCCTACCCATTTACCACACATCTTTTCATCCTAGTGAGTCATTGTGATTTCTTTTTTGGAATTATTTAGAACCCTACTATTGACAGTTTCTATAATAACAGCTTCAATCTTAATAATTAGCTACTCAAAAGTCATTTTCCTATCTTTAAAGATTCTTCTATTTCTTTCTTTCCATAGTTCCCATAACATGATAGAAGGGGTAATTGTCCATAACATATGATAAATGCTTTGTTTATGGGTGTCAGGCCAGCATTGGAATAGGTTCAGAATGTTATTAGGAAGGGCAATAATCTAGCCCAATTTGTTGCTTAGCAAGTTCCAACATTTATTAGAAAATTGACAGTTGAGTAAGATATGGTCTGTTGTTTCTTGATCCTTTTCACAAAGGGGGCATCTGCTAGGCCCCTCATATCCCATCTTAGTGAACCTATCTGCAGTTAGAATTTTCTTTTGTAGGGCCATCCATGCAAACATCCCAGCTTTTGGGAGATAGTTCTTAGCCCAACAGAGTCTCAGCGGTATCTTCATTTTTGGTCTGAGCTGCTATTTGATTAAAATTTTATATCCATCCTTTGTTTTATAGTTTCCTGATTTAGCCCCGTCCCTGACTAATCTATCTATATCTCCTTTAAGGGATACCTTCCTTTTGTTGAGGATGTCAAGTAGTTTCTTTTTTTCATTATCTGGGATGTTCATATTTTCCAGTGATTTCCATTTCCATCCCAGATTCTCACCATGATTGGGGAATTCTATGTAATCTTTTACATGTTTCCCCCATTGGGATTCTAGGATTCTTTTGGCATTTTCTAAGTTATCAAAGCTACTTATCATCTCAAATCCCCCCATGAGTCATCCCAAAAAAGTGCTTGATTGCTGTCACCAAGACTCCACGTTAGTTTGTCCATTATGAGCTTTCTGCAATCCATCATAAAATTCCAAAGGCGGGAACCTTTAGGGGGGATTAGCCATTCTAAACAGGAAGGCCGGTTCCTCACCTCTAAGATATTTGTTTTTGAGGATTTTACCCACTTTAGATTAGGCTGCTGGTACATTTTCCATATAAGTTTAGCTCCTAATGCTTTACTCTGTTCCTTGATATTTTTCAAACCCAAGCCACCTTCCTCTTTTGGTCTACAAATATTGTCCCAAGCTACAAGTGTCATTTTCTTCTTATCCTTTGTACCTTGCCATAAGAATGTTCTTAGGGTTTTGTTGATTTCTTCACATTTTTCTACTGGAAGATTCATACAAGATAATTGATATATTGGGATAGCTGAGAGAACTGATTTTAACATTGTTACTTTACTGGCTGAAGATAGCCATTTGCCTTTCCATGATTCTGCTTTATTCCTAATCTTAGAAGTGATATGGTCCTAGAGATCTTTAGTCTTATTGATTTTATCCAATGGTATGCCTAAATATTTACATGGCATTACCCCTCTTTTAAAAGATAAAATTCTACAAATTTCCCTTTCTGTATTAGGGTCTGTGTTAAAGAAAAAATTACTGATTTATCAATATTAACCTCCTGTCCAGAGGCCCTACAGTAGAAGTCCAGGATTTCTTTGAAAGCCTTAGGTTCTTTGATGCAACCCTTACCATAGAGCATAATAACATCTACAAACTGTTGATGAGTTGTAGGTTCTACACCAGAAGTGATTTTGATTCCTTGAATCTTTCCTTCTTCCCTGGATTTGGTAATCAACCTCCCTAAAACTTCTACCATTATAATAAAGAGAAAAGGGGATATAGGGTCACCTTGTCTCAATCCTCTTGATATGCTAAAAAAACCTTTCGGGGTCCCATTGATTAAGACTGAGATCTTAGGATTAGAAATACATTCATAAATGAAGTTTATCCATTGTTTAGCAAATCCAAAAGCCTCTAAGGTTTTGCAAAGGAAACACCAATCAACCTTGTCGTAGGCTTTATTGATATCTAATTTAATTAGCATACTAGGTTTTTTATTGTGATGTATGGTGTGAATGGCTTCTTGGGTTGTAATAACTCCATCATATATAGATCTTCCCGGAACAAACCCTGTTTTTTCATCACTTATAATTTCTAGTAGAATTGTCTGAATTCTATTAGCCAGGGTTTTAGTGAGTATTTTATATATAGTGTTACAAAGAGAAATAGGCCGCAGATCCCCCAAGCTTTATGGCTTCTCTTTTTTTGGGATAAGTGTGAGAAAAGTATTATTTACCTCTTTTAGAAGGCTACCCAAATTTCTTACCCCTTCTAATGCTTCGACCACTTCATCCCCTATGAAGTGCCAACATTTCTGAAAGAAGAAGGCTGGGAAGCCATCTGGTCCCAGTGCTTTATCCAGTTGCATTTGAGAGATCACCAGTTCAATCTCAGTCTTGGTAAATTTTTCATTGAGAGCTTTGTTTTGATCCTCTGAGATAATCCTTGGAATATCTTGCAGTATGGCTTGTTGATGGAACCAATTGGATCCCTCCTGATTGTTAAGAATGTTTTCAAAATACCTAACCATTTCACATGCAATTTATTGAGGTTCTTCGATCCAGACATTGTTTGCACCTTTAATTTTAAAAATTCTGTTTACATTTCTACGTACTTTGGTGCTGTTATGAAAGAACTTAGTGTTCTTATCTCTAGCTTCAAGCCAGGTCTCTCTGGACTTTTGACACCAAAATATTTCCTCTTTGGCTAGGCTATTTCATATTTAGTTTTCAACTGTTTTTCTTTTAAATATGATTCTGCATCCATGCCTTTAGCAATAACACTTCTGTTGAGGTTTTCAAGTTCCTCTTCTAACTTAATTTTGATCTCGAAGATATTACCAAAGTTATTTTTGTTCCAACTGAGAAGCTTACATTTGATAGTTTTCAATTTGGATACTAAACAAAAAAGCTTAGAACTAGATACTCTAGTTTCCTTCCACCATTGCTCAATTAAGGTTATAAGGTTATTATCTTTGAACCACATTTGTTCAAATTTAAAGGGGCACCGTTTGGGTTGGCAGTCTTCTGAGATACATAATTGGACTGGGTAATGATCGAAGCTTGAGTATGGTAAGATCTTAGCTGTCAGAATATAAGAGAGTTGAGCCTAATTACCCCTGAATAGGAATCTGTCAAGTTTTTCTGCAAAATTGCTAAAGCCCATTCTTCTATTGTTCCATGTGAATCCTTCCTATGTGGTTTTGATTTCTAATAAATTATTCCTCTGAACCCAGTCTTTAAAGTCATTTGTTGCTGTGGATAGCCTTGTAGAGCCTCCCAACTTTTCCTTTGGTCTAGGATCGCATTGAAGTCTCCACCCAAAATACATACCTAATCTTGTAAGGTTCCCATGAATTGTTCTATTTCTTTCCAAATAGATCTCTTATCCCAGTTCTGGGAAGGACCATATATGTTAAAAAGAATAAAGTGTAGATTTCTTCTGATACTTTTGACGTACCCACTCATCCAGTTCTTCTTACAACTTATTACTAAAAATGAAACCACTTTAGGGTCCCAGATTACCCCTAGGCCTCCCGAAGCTCCCTCAGCTGGAACTCCAGCTAGCTCCCATATTCCTAACTTCTTGTTTAGAGTGTCAACCTCTTCTTTATTGAGTTTAGTTTCTTGGATCATTAGTATATCTGGTTTTGTGTTGGTTATACAACGTTTTAAGATTCACTGTTTGTTAGGGGCATTGAGACCCCTAACATTCCAGGTGTTGACTCTAATGGCACCGAGGGAAGGCACTTCCCCTTCCCCACATTAAACATTGTGGTGATCTTAGTTTGATCAATCGCCTCACCTACTTTCTCTCTTAGTTCCAATAGTGATTTCCTACCCCTTTTTTAATTACTTTTGGCACAATCTGGGGTATCCTTACTGAAATCGGTTATAGCAATTCCCAACCGAAGATCTGCTTCATCCAACTCTCTATCTCCCAGATCTTTTGGGTCCTCTTCATTGCTATCCTGGCTTTTCTCCCAATCTTCAAGTTCCAAGATCTTGGTGACGAGCTTTTCCTTTTCTTTGTTAGCTTCGTCAATTACCACTTCCTCAATTGCCTTACCGGGGATCTCATTACAGATCTCTTCTAGATCCATATGGCTGATCTTATTTGTGGGTACCTTTTGATTCCTAGATTCTTTATGTTTTACCTCTGGTTCATATGTGTTTGGGACCCAGTCTAGGGTCTCTAATACCTCTGGATTTGTACTTTTTTCCGTTGCTTGGGGGTTGTTATTTTTGATGTCTTCTAAAGGAACTTCCCCC